>JASDFA010000016.1:85923750-86534375 GCA_035772735.1 Datura wrightii | reverse complement strand
GCAGTTTACCGGTCTCCCTCATAAAGATCCACAACAACATCTCCAAAATTTTTTGGAGATAAGTGACACTTACATCCCCGCTGGAGTGTCATCAGATTATGTCCGGCTTATATTGTTCCCATTCTCACTATTGGGAGAAGCCAAGAGGTGGTTGAAAGCTGAGCCATCGAATTCTATTTCTACGTGGGATGATCTTGCAAGGAAATTTTTGATACGGTTTTTTCCCTTCGGTAAAACAGCAAGACTTAGAAGTCAAATTCTAAGTTTCAAATAGAGAGAGGGAGAGAATTTATATCTGGCCTGGGAGAGATTTAAGTCCATGTTGCAGGATTGTCCTTATCATCATCAGTCCAATGATGTGTTGGTGCACACTTTTATAGAGGGTTTGGAACCCCACACCAAAATATTGCTAGACTCGGCAGCTGGAGGACAAGCGCTGCAGAAAACTTATGAGGAGCTGTATACCTTGTTGAACCGTATTTCGCAGGGCAATCCGGAATGGAATGCTGATTCATCAAGAGACGGGACAAGGAAAGCAGCAGGAGTGCTAGAAGTGGATGGGTTTATAGCTATTGCTGCATTACAAAATCAACTTAACACCCACTTCAGCAACATGACAATGAACCAGCCTCAAGCCCCAGTTAATGCAGTGTAGCAGATGTGGTGTGAAGTGTGTGGAAGCAGTGAGCACTCAGCTGAGTGTTGTGGAGCCAATCCTGACTCGGTAAACTTTGTGGGTAATGTACAAAGGAACCACCAACCATATGGTAATAGCTACAATTCCAATTGGAGGAATCACCCTAATTTCTCCTGGGGTAGCAACAACCATCAGGGGCAAAGTTCGGGTCAGGGTGTGCAAAGGAACCAAGGAGGGCAGCAGAATTATCAAGCACAATTTAGAAACAACAATGCACCTCCTCCACCACCATCACCCAGCATTGAGGAGATGTTCAAGACAATGATAGCTAACCAAGCTCAATTGCAGGCTGACTATGTGAAATTGGCAGCCGAAGTGAAAAACAACCAGTTAGCTACCAAGGCACTTGAATATCAATTTGGGCAATTTTCTGGAGCCCAAAACACAAGGCCTAGAGGAGGACTGCCGAGCGACACGGATCCCAATCCCAAGCAGGTAAATGCAGTGACCACAAGGAGTGGTTTGCAGCTGAAAGAGGTGGAACCAAAAAGACCACCTCAGCAATCGGGAGAAGTAGAAGTTGAGAATGAGCAAAGTACTGAAAGGGGGAAGACTAAGGAAGCTGAATGAGAAAGACCTCCACCCCCGTTCGCTCAACGATTAAAGAAACACAAGAAGGAGGCGTGTTTCAAGAAATTCATGGAGGTGCTGAAACAGGTACATATTAACTTACCTCTTGTTGATGTTTTGCAGGGAGTGCCGAAATATGCTAAGTATATAAAGGACATTATGGCAAACAAAAGTCTGTTGACTGAGTATGCTACGGTGGCTTTAACGGAGGAGTGCACTTCCCGAATTCAAAATAGACTGCCCACAAAGCTCAAAGACCCTGGGAGCTTTACTATCCAGATTACTATTAGGCAGAGCATCCGAGCTCGTGGATTGTGTGATTTGGGAGCGAGCATAAATTTGATGCCGTCTTCGGTATTCAAAAAGTTGGGTCTAGGGATTCCTAGACCCACAACAGTAATCTTGCAATTGGCGGATCGATCCTTAGCCAGACCTGATGGCATTGTGGAGCACGTTCTGGTGCAAGTTGGCTCCCTAATTTTCCCGGTAGATTTTGTCGTGCTGGATTTTGAACCAGACGCGGAAGTCCCATTTATTTTGGGACGTCCTTTCTTGGCGACCGGGAAAGCACTAATTGACGTAGCTGCGGGGCAGCTAACAATGCGAGCACACAACAAGGTGGAGGTGTTCGATGTGTAAAAGGCACCCAAGCTCCCGATGGTGCACGAAGAACTCTTGGTGATCAATGTGATTGATCAAGGTGATGATGAGCAGATGAAGGATTCACGAGAGTTAATGGGAAAACCACCGGATCGGTGTAAGCACTACTGGGGGGAGGACGGTGATCGAGAGAAATCGTCCATCACCCTAGAGGACAACTGAGCTTAACGACGTCGAGCCGCGACGGTAAACCAGGTGCTGCACGGGAGGCAACCCGTGAAAATTTTTTCTGTCTTTTTGTAAAGTGTAAATAGATTTTTCTTTTTCTTTTTCTTGATTTACTACAAAATTTTTCGTTTTAGTTCTTGTTTTATTTTTATTTAGAGTGAAACCTATAATTCTAACCAATTTTGTATAGTGAGATGAATTTCAGGTCAAACGGAGGAAAATATGCACGGAATCGCAAAGGAAAAGTCGAGGTATGAAAATTAACACAAAGTGGCAAAACAGTGAGCTGGGGCGATAGCTCCGTGTCACGGAGGTGGACCTCTGCATTACCCTCCGTGACACGTTGAGGTATAATCCGGATTTTTTAAAATTTCCAGAACAAGCTCGCGATGGCTCCGTGTCACGGAGGCAGTGCACCGCGATGCACTCCGTGACACGTTGCCGTGTATGTCGTGACGGGTCACACCGGGTCGCCGGGTGACCCGCGCGATTTTACTACTTTTTAACCCCGAAAAACCCTCCCTTTCCCTTATTTTTCAATCACTCCGTGACCAAAACCCCCCAAAACCCATCCCCCTTCAACGTGCCACAGAGTAGGCTAAGAAAATCATCAAATTTGCGTAAATTCTTCAACTTCAAGGTATGTTCTTCGATTTCATCTAATTTCTTGTTGAATTTCTTCGATATTGAGCATGTGAGGTGAGCTAAATTGCCCTAAGTAGAAATTAATCATGAATTCAATTTAATTGTTGTTGATGAATGTTCGAAATGTCGTCATGATTGCTTGAACTCATTAATTGCATAAATTAATTGAATTTTCTTGATAATATCATTTCTAGGGCTTGTTTTTGAATTTGAAGTTGAAAATGTAGTGAACTTGTGAATTTCATACCGGGATGTACATGTTGAATGAGATGATTCGATGTACTAATTGTTAGGATGTTAATAGAACGACGTATTCTCGGGCTAGAGGAATATTGAAATTTGTAAGAACTTGGTTGGTTGTATAGGTTCGTGTAGATAAATTTTTGTTGTTGTTTTCGTTTCTTTGTTTTTCCTTGCTAAGTGCGATGGGTAAAATGTTACTGATGGTAGTGATTGTGATTAGCTATACGAAGTCTGAGTAGTACGCAGAAGATATACCGTCGAATTTTTCGAACGTACTAAGCATGATTGTATAGTTGGTTATGGTGTGTAAAGAAAGATGATCTTGCCGTATTGTTGTAACTGTAGCTAAGGACTAAGTGTGGGGTAACCTAGCTTAACCCGACCTTAGTCGAAGTTGATATCCATTAGCTGAACATTGATCTTGTCTACTTGGGTTGACAGGTAAAATGGCAAGCAGGCAAGAGAAAAGGACAGGGGTATCAACTTCGGGCGCCGGAAGGAAGCGAATCAGACTGGGCACAGCAGTCCCAGCAGCACCAGCAGTTCCACGCGGCCAATGCCGCCAATACAGAACAAGATGGGTGACGGATGAGGGGAAAAAGTGGTACGCAAAGCACAAAGAAAACAAATATTTCCCCGAGGAGCACATAGCACGGGAACCATTGGCACAAGAGTTCCCTAGGATGGTACACCGAATCGAGGCAGCTGGGCTTAATTTCATCTTTGAAGAGCCCAAGGAATGTAACTTGCACCTGGTTCGGGAATTCTATGCCAACTGAAACCCGACTATCAGAAGTCACACCATAAAAATCAGAGGGCAAATAGTCACTTTGGAGCCCCACCACCTCAATGCCATCATGGGAGCACGGGACACAGACGCCCACGTACTCCGACAGCTGAACATTACCCCACCGTATGCGTACATCAGACGCACATTGTGTGGGACTCGATCGACAGCTAGATGGAGCAGACACAAAGAGAGGGGCTACCACCAAACTTTGCCCTATTCACAGATGAACAGGGAAGCCAGAATATGGCTGAAGATTGTCTGTTCCTGCCTCATCCCGGGGGTACATATGACAGATGTAACCCGAGATCGTGTATACCTGGTGTACGCCCTGATGAAAGGGCTGGAGATCAACGTGGGGGCGGTAATTATCTCCGCCATGAAGAGAGCCCGGTTGCATCAGGGGCACAGGTATGGCTTTGGTGGACTACTCACCACCTTCCTTAGGGGCCTAGATGTCGAGGAGGAGGCCCTTGACTATATCCCGCAGATGGATCGGCGGGCCTTAGATGTTACTAAAACTAAGCCACCCGACACTACCCACGGGCCAGTGCTTACACTTGGCGAGCGACATGCTCGTGATGATCAATATATGGATCGAATGTATGGGATGAAGATTCTCCAGCTGAGGATAGGCGGGAGGCCAGCGACAGAGGAGGAGCTATGGCAGCTCGAGCTAGACTACCCCTTGTAGAGCCCACGGATGATGACGTCCCCACAGACGAGGAGACACGTCGGGAGGACTCCGATGATAACGACGGGGGCGATTTAAACATGGGAGATGAAGCAGCAGTACCCGATGAAGAAGTGGAATACTTTGACTGATTAGGGAGTTCCACCACCCGATTTTGTGCTATTTTAATTTTTGTGAACACTGGGGACAGTGTTCGAGCTAAGTGTGGGGTGGGCGTAGTTAGGTGCTGGGCTGTGCTGTTTTGTATGTATGCTCTAATCTGTTGTTGTGCATGTGAAATTTTGTTGTTCCCTGTGATTTATGAATTGTTGAAGTGTTGTTCTGTATTGTAAATCTATGTGAAATTGATGTGTGTTGCTAAATGTTGCTAGCTGATTCTGTACATATTTTTGTTATCGAAATGATCGATACTTTTAAAATCTTTAGTACATATTTTTTCTATCGAAATGATTGATATTTTCAACATTTTTTTACTTCTTGGGTTTCTCGGCGTTTGTTTTCGGTTCTTTTACCGAGAATGGTCCCATTGAACCGAAGTCATAGTAGTGACCGTTCCCTATGATGGATGGATGACGACCGTCTTAAGGGAAATGTAGTCGTTAGGAGTAGTATTTTCAATTATTTTTCAGTTTTTTTCTTTGGTGGGTTGCATCCCAAAACCTGTAGTTACTGTATGGTTGCGAAATTCTGGTTGCGTGTTGTACATGATATTTAAAATGCAAAGGTGATTCGTATGAAAGCATGCAACTTTGTAAATATATTGAGATACCTAGGCCATAGAGTTTGATTCAGTGTGATTGAGGCTTAATGTTTGAATTCCTGTAATTAGCTGATTGAAGAGTCTGTGAATACATCTTGAATTGAGCATGTGCAAAAAGTGTGAAGTGAGGCGTTGTTATTCCATGCTATTGTGAAGTGTCTAGAACTTGCCTGGTGTGTGTACAAAACGAAATGAAGGAGGTGTATTGTAGGAAAGGATGTAGGCATTTCTTTGTTTTAACCGAGAGTTTCTATTTTTCCTTGTCGTACCCACCTTGATTGTATACCCTAGTCAGCCCGTTGAGCCTTTAGCCTATTATTTTTTTCTTTTTGTCAAAAAGTGTAAACCGAGCTTAATCCCTTCTTTTCATTAGCCTTAAAGTCTATACAAAACTCTTAAGCGCTTAAGAAGAGAAAATCATTTTCCCGAAGTGTCAAAGAGTGAGAATGGTGAAAAGAAAAAGAAAAGCAGAGTGATAGAAGAAAAGAAAAGGTTGAAGGTGCACTTGCTATAAATAAACTATAATGAAGGTGCATGAATAATCTTTGTTGTTGTGTCAAGTGTGCTTATTACGATGGGCCAAACTAAAGAAAAACATCAAGAATGGGATGATGAAAAAAAAAGAAACAATGTCCATGAGTTGATGGGATGTGTTGAAAAGGCGCTTAAGGATGCTAGTGGCTATTATTGGCTAACCCAATATTTACTAGTTCCGTAGCTTCCATTACAACCAGTAAAGTCCTACGTGATCTTACATCGCACTTATTTATATTAGTGGAGTAATACACTAAGGGCAAGCTTATGGGTCATGACATGATGCATGTGAATTCTTTTGGGAGAGAGAGCGAAATTGTGTTTACATGCCCCTGCTTAAAATTTTGTGAGTCAAGGAGCAAAAAGGGGAAGATTCTCTCGTGTTGTGAGGGCACATGCTTGATGAGAGATTAATTTTCGTGTCGGATATCTTGATCAGCTGATTTGCATGAGTTTGCCAATATCGAGAGTCGATTCTTAAAGTCTAGGAGGTCTTGATGTATTGAAGGTCAGTGCATTGATAGGACCATGCATGTTTTCTTGATGATTTGCTGTATTGAATAATCGGTATGACCGTAGCCTAAATTGTCGAACCAAAGTAGCGAGGTTGGGATGTACATTGCATGAAGTGTAGGATTGTTGTTCGAGGACGAACAAGGATTTAAGTGTGGGGTAAGTGATCTTGGGCAAATTTATATGCCCATGTGATACTCAAAAGTACCATTTTCGCCTTGTTTATCTATCAATGTGTATACATTCTCATGTAATTGGTAATAAAATGTGAATTTATACTAACCAACATGATTAGCATTGTTTTGCAGGTAAAATGTAATTTCGGGAAGCTAAAATGCATGTTGGAGGATATCGGGGATGGACTTGGATGCGAGCAAGGGACAAGACATTGGACAGCATGAAATAAAGGGGCTCCGTGATGGAGTCGTGTCACGCTGCCATCGCGAAGGCCTTCTTCCTGGATGGGAATTTTCAGCCCAATTCCAGGGTGGGTTCGCGATAGCTCCGTGGCACGGTGGCTTGGCTCCGTGTTGCACGCCGTGCCACGTTGGGATTTAATTCCTGGACCCCCAGTTCCAGTGAAGGTCCACATCCGTAGTGTGTCACGGAGGTAGTGCTCCGCGATGCACTCCGTGACACGTTGCTTGTTATTCCGAGAAAAATTTCCACCAGTATAAATAGAACACTTAGGTTCATTTTTCAATATTCTGACTTGGTGGAGCAAGAACGTGGGTTACAGGCAGTTGAGGGGACGAAAATATCAGGGTTTTTCTCTCTTTCTTTCTTCTTTAATTCAATTGCTTGTATGTTTAACACTCATTTAACAATGTTTAATCCACATATGAGTGGCTAAATCCTCTTCTTGCTGAGGTTATGAACAATTGTAGTGAAATGGATTGTTGATCATAGTGGTTTTTTCATCTTTTCTTCCATGGTTGTTCTATTAATTCTTGTTCTTAATGCATTAATGTGTGGCCTACGTTAATGTATATCTAAAAAGTCCGGTTTCACTCGAGAGAGCAAGAAATTGGAAAGTTGTGAATTAATAGGATATGTTCTTTACTTGGTTTGGGAAAATTGAGAATTGATTTACTTTCAGGATAGAAATATACCTGAAAGTCATATTAGTCAATTTAGGAACCGGGTTTGTATGGCTAGAACATGAATTGCATTTAATCACAGAAATGTAGGTGGATGGTTCATGATTCTTAAGTGAGGTTGAATACGAGAGTTTTTATCTCTTGCCAAATGTTCTTGGCTAGCAACCGGAGGAAAAGATTAACCAAATTATATCGATAATTAATTTCATTACATGTTCGTTTAACCTCAGCATGCTCTCATTCATAGTTCAGACTCACATTAGATAGTTATTTTAGATTTAGCATAAAAATTATAAAACAAAATGTCAACTTCTTGGTTACACTGTTGTCTGCATTTTTAGAATCGAAATATAGTACATTTGAGCAAATTGCACTTCATCCCAGTCCCTGTGGGATCGATACTTGGCTTACTAAAGCCACTTTACTACTTATTTGACCACGTGCACTTGCGTGTCGTTTTATATACCCCACAAATCACGCGAACAAGAGTAAGCATATTTGTGTCATTCTATAATCCCTTTGAGTATGAATTGTTTAGAAATTAATGGGATTCTCTCTTGATGTGAGGGGCATCACTTCCTTGGGGAACATGCTTGCACATACCAGAAGAGGTGATTGATACAAGAACGCAGTGAGCTTTGAGGCAAATTATGAATGATATAAGATGCTATATAGGCTTGTATTGATCAACTATGCCCCTTGTTTGAATGAAAGAATCAACTGTGAATCATGTCAATTGATTATGGTCATTGTTCGGATTGTTTCGCAACTACACGCAAGTGCACGTGGTCGAACAAGTAGTAAAATGGCTAAATTAAGCCAAGTATCGATCCCACAGGGACTGAACCAAGGTAATAATCGAATTAAGTGTTAATGAACTCTAACTCTAAAAATGCAGACAACAATTTAAAGAAGATTTTAAGAGTTTGTTTCCTAATTTATAATAATCTAAGACAAAATGATAAAGTGAGTATGAACTATAGTAATGAGCAAGCTGGGGCCAAAACGAACATGCAGGGAAGTAATTTATCGATACAATTTGGTTAATCTTTCCTTCGGTTGCTAGTCAAGAATTATTGCCTATGGAGAGAAACTTTCGTATTCTACCCAACTTAAGAATCATGAACCTTCAACCTACATTTCTATGATAAAAGAATTTCATGTTCTAGCCATACGAAACCGATTTCTTAATTGACTAATATGACTTTCAGATATATTTCTATTCTGAAGGTAAATCAATTCTCAATTTTTCCAAACTAAGAAGAGATCATATCCTACCAATTCACAACTTTCCAATTTCTTTTCTTTTCAAGATAAAACTGGATTTTTTAGATATACGTTAACATTGGTCAGACATTAATGCAGTAAGAACAAGAATTGATAGAACAACCATGGAAGAGAAGATGAAAAACCAAAATGATCAACAATTAAATATCCCCAACGTGCCACTTCTTGTATCACGTGGCATTGCCTCCGTGTCACGGATGCAACGCGGACCTTCACTGGAAATTTGCCAAAATAAATCACCCGAAGCAGAATGCCTCCGCGATGGCAGCGTGACACGGCTCCATCACAGAGCCCCTATATTTGCTGCTTTTCCTTGACCTCTTCCGCTGCTCGCTTTCGAGTCCATTCCCGATTTTCACCAACATGCATCTTAGCTTCCTAAAATTACACTTTTCCTGCAAAACAACACTAATCATGTTGGTTAGTATAAATTCACATTTTAACTACAAATCACATGAGAATGTACAAATAACGATAGATAAACAAGATGAAATGAAGCAATTGAGTATCACTTGGGCTTATAATTCTGCCCAAGATCACTTACCCCACACTTAAAACCTTGTTCGTCCTCGAACAATACTCTCACATCTCATGCAACTGACACCCACGCATAGCTACTTTGGCTCGACAATTCAAGCTACGGTTATACCGATTATTTACTATAGAAAATCATCAAGAAAACATGCATAGTATCATCGCTACAATGACAATCACCACATTAAGACCTCCTAGACTCAAGAAGCGACTCTCGATCTCGACAAACTCATGCAAATCAGCTGATCAAGACATCCGACACGAAATTCAATCTCTCGTCAAGCATGTGCCCTCACAACACAAGAGAATTTCCCCCTTTTCAATAATATGATCTCAAAGCGTTACACTTAGGGGTATATGAACACAATTTCGCTCTCTCTCCCAAAGAATTCGCATGCATCATGTCATGAACCATAGGCTTGCCTCTAGTGTATTACTCCACTAATATAAGGAAGCATGATGTAAGATCACGTAAGACTTAACGGGTTGTAATGTAAGCTAAAGAACTAGTAAATACTGGGCTAGCCAATAACAACAACTAGCCTCCTTAAGCGCTTTTCAATACATCCCACCATCATTATGGGCATTGTTTCTTCCTTCATCCTCCCATTCTTGAAGTCTTTCTTTATTTTTGTTCCCATTTCTTTAAGCACACTCGACTTAATAACAAAGATTAGTTATACATCTTTATTTTATTTAAATTCGGCAAGTGCACCTTTGACCTTATCTTTACTTTCACCACTTCCACTTTTCCTTTCTTTTCACACTTTTCACTCCTTGACACTGTGGGAAAATTATTTTTTTCTTGCTCGCTTAAGAGTTTTGGATCAAATTCACGGCTAATAAAAAGAAGGGATTAAGCTCAGTTTCTACCTCTTCAACGAAAGAAAAAAACAGGCTAAAGGCTCAATGGGGCTAACTAGGATGTACATTCAAGGTAGGTATGATAAGAAAAAAAAACTTTTGGCTTAATCAAAGAAATGCCTACATCCTTTCCTACAATACACCTCCTTCATTTCGTTTGGCACACACACCAAGCAAGTTCTAGACACTTCACAATAGCATGGAAGAATCGAGACCTCACCTCACACTCATTGCACATGCTCAACTCAAGACTTATTCACAGACTCTTCAATCAGCTAATTACAAGAATTCAATATTAAACCTCAATCACACCGAATCAAACTCTATGGCCCAGGTATCTCAACATGTTTACACGTTTGCATGCTTTCATATGAATCATCTTTGCATCTCAATATCATGTACAACACGCAACAAGAATTTCAAACCATGAAGTAACGACACGTTTGGGAAACAAACAAAAGAAAGAAAATAAAATAAAAGAAAAAAAACTACTCCTATCGACTACATTTCCCTTAAGATGGTCGTCATCCATCCATCATAGGGAACGATCACTATTTATGACTTCGGTTCAATGGGACTATTCTCGATAAAAGCACCGAAAACAAACGCTGAGAAACCCAATCATAAAATAATTCAACAAAAATTTTAAAAATATCGATAATTTTGATAGAAAAAAATATTTACACTACCAACCAACAACAACAACTCACCACAGTACACAACAGCTAAACATTTATTACAACACCAAATTACAGTACAGAACATACGCACAAAATCACAGGGTCACATTTTTCACAGGCACAACAACACAAAAGATAAACAAAAACAAAAACAACAATGAAACATCCAGCACCTAACTACTCCCACCCCACACTTAAACCGAACAATGTCCCCAGTGTTCAAAAAATTCAATATATCACAAAGGTGGGTGGTAAACTCCCTGATCAATCGAAGTATTCCACTTCTCCATCAGGTGCCGTTGCCTGGTCTCCCATATCCGAATCGCCCCCGCTGTCCTCATCTGACTTAACATCTGAGCCCCCACGGCGGGTCTCCTCATCAGTGGGGACATCGTCATCTACCGGCTCCACAAAAGCTGGCCCCACTCGGCATAGAGCCCGGGCATTCTCGCCAAAGGGGTAATCTAGCTCGAGCTGCCATAGCTCATCTTCTGTTGTTGGCCTCCCGCCTATGCGCAACTGCAGCATCTGCATCCCGAACATGCAGGCCATATACTGATCATCCCGAGCATGTCACTCGGCTAGTGTGAGAACTGGCCCGTGAGTGGTGTTAGGTGCCTTGGTTTTGGTGATGTCCAAGGCATGCCTATCCATTTGCCGGATGTAGTCCAAGGCCTCTTCCTCGATATTAAGGCCCCTCAGAAACGTGGTGAGCAAACCACCAAACCCGTACCTGTGCCCTTGATGCAAACCGACCCTCTTCATGGCGGAGATGATCACCGCCCCAACATTTATCTCAAGCCCTTTCATCAGGGCATAAACCAAGCACACTCGATCTCGGGTGACATCTGTCATGTGTACCCCCGGGATCAGGAAGGAACACGCAATTTTAAGCTAAATCCTGGCTTCCCCGTTCATTTGAGAGTAAGGCAGTGTCTGATGGTAGCCCCTCTCCTTGTGCCTGCTTCACCGCGCTGTCGAACGGGCTCCACACAGAGTGCATCTGATGTCCGCATAAGGTAGAGTTATGTTCAGCTGCCGGAGTACATGGGCGTTTGTGTCCCGCGCCCCCAATATGGCATTCAGGTGATGGGGCTCAAAGGTGACAACCTGCCCCCTTATCATTACGATGTGACTACAAGTGTCGTGTTCCAGTTTGCGTAGAACTCCCGAATCAGATGGAGATTGCACTCCTTGGGCTCTTCGAAGATGAAGTTCAGCCCGACAGTGTCAATCCGGTGTACGATTCTGGGGAATTCCTGTGCAAGTTGCTCCCTTGCAATGTGCTCCTCAGGGAAGTATTTGGTCTCCTTGTGTTTTGCATACCATTTCTTCCCTTCGTCAGTCACCCATCGGGTTCCGTATTGACGGCGTTGGCCATGCGGAACCGCTGGTGCTGCTGGAACTGCTGTTCCCAGTCTAATCCTCTTTCTACCAGCGCCTGATGTAGATGCACCCTTTCCTTTGTCTTGCCTTCTTGACATAGTTCCTATCAAATCAAACAGACAGTCCCAATGTTATTCAAGTCAAAAATTAACTTCGACTAAGGTTGGGTTGAGTTAGGCCACACCACACTTAGTCTTTATCCCCAATTAAAACTATTTGGCAAGACACTCATGCTTTCCCAATTTTTACAATCAACATGCCTCATGCATTCAGATAAGTCGATGGAATAATTAGTAAGTACTACTCAGACTTCGTACAATGCATAACAATATCACCATCGATTCCATTTCATCACATAGCTCTTAACTAAGAATTGTTTCAACACAACAACCTATGCAATTCACCAATTTCATTTTCCCAAAAATTCCCTTGTTTATTTAGCATATTCATCTATATTCACAACCTACTTCACCTCACCCAACATGCACAACCCAAAATTTTCACATTTCAACCACATTTAGTTTCTTCCTATTCAAATTCCAACCCTAGCTACCAATTTCGCAAAAATTCATTCAAACATGTATTCATTGAGTTCATATACTCACAACGATACTACGAACATCAATCAATCATACTTTAAACGAATTCAAGCTGAATTTACACTTAGGGCAAGCTTTACTCACCTCACATGCTCAAATTGAAAATTTAGGCAAAAATTGAGGTTAAGTTCAAGAACATACCTTTAATTCGATGAACGCGAAGAAAAGTTGAAGAAACTTCGATCCTAGGTCCGTGTCACATTGGGGGAGGGGGGATTTTAGGGGGTTTGTCGCGGAGGGGAGTGGGGAATGGGAAAAATGAGGGGATTTCGGGGTTAAAAAAAGGTTTTTTTCGCGCGGGTCACCTAGTGACCCGGTGTGACCCGACGCGAAATACACCTCAACATGTCACGGAGGGTAACGCGGAGCAGCCCCTCCGCGACACGGAGCCATCGCGCCAGCCTTCTGGAATTTATAAAAATTCCATAATTGGCTTGAACGTATCACGGAGGGTAACGCAGAGGCCCTCCTCCGTGACACGGAGCCAACGCATAGGCTCACTGTAAAGCCATTTTTTATTTTTCTCACCTCGATTTTTTTCCTTTGCGATTCTTTGCATTTTTTCCCTCTGTTCCACCTGAAAATCATCTCACAACAAGAAATTGGTTAGAATTCATAGGTTTCAAACACGAACACAAATTTTGTTTTTATTTTTATTTTTTATTTTTCTTTTTAACTAATTCTACTCATCTATTACAATAATTTCATGGGTTGCCTCCCGTGCAGTGCCTGGTTTACTGTCGCGGCTCGACGTCATTAAAGCTCAATTATCCTCTAGAGTGACGGACATCTTCTCTCGACTACCGTCCTCACCCTAGTAATGCTTACACCGCTGTCCATTGAATAAGAACGTGGCACTTCGATCTTCTTGCCACAACTCCAGTTTTGGGGGTGTCCTCAATCGGTGGTTTTCCCATTGGATCTAGAGAATCAACAATCTGAACAATATCTGCTTGATTTAGCACGTTGATTGTTGAAAGCTCCTCATATATGGTCGGAAGCTTCGTGGCCTTGTACACATCAAATACCTCTACCTTTTCATGCGCCCGCATGGTTAGCTGCCCTGCAGCTACATCAATCAACGCTTTCCTGGTTGCCAAGAAAGGGCGTCCCAAAATAAATGGGACTTCCGCATCTGGCTCAAAATCCAGCACAACAAAATCTATCGGGAATAAAGGGAGCCCACTTGCACCAGCACGTCCTCCACAAAGCCATCTGGTCTGGCCAAAGAACGATCCGCTAACTGCAAGATCACTGTAGTTGGTCTAGGACTGCCCAGCCCCAACTTCTTGAATACCGATATCGGCATCAAGTTAATGATCGCTCCCAAATCACATAATCCGTGAACTCGGATACTTTGCCCAATTGTAATTTGAATTGTAAATCTCCCAGGGTCCTTGAGCTTTGTGAGAAACCTGTTCTGTATCCGAGAAGTGCACTCCTCCATTAGCGCCACCGTAGCGTACTCCGTCATCCTGCTTTTGTTCGCCATGATATCCTTGATATACATTGCATACTTCGGCACTCCCTGCAAAACATCAACAAGAGGTAAATTAACGTGTACCTGTTTAAGCACCTCCATGAAATTTTTGAAACACGCTTCCTCCTTGTGTTTCTTTAATCTTTGAGGGAACAGGGGTGGTGGTCTTTCTAGTTCAGCTTCCTTCTTCTTCCCCCTCTCATCATCGTGTTCCCTCTCTTTCTCCACTGCTCCTGACTGCTGAGGTGGTCTTTCTGGTTCCACCTCCTTGAGTTGTAAACCACTCCTTGTGGTCACTGCATTTACTTGCTTGGGATTCGGGTCAGTGTCACTTGGTAGTCCTCCTCTTGGCCTGGTGTTTTGAGCTCCAGCTAGTTGCCCAAACTGGTACTCCAACGCCTTTGTAGCCAACTAATTGTTCTTTACATCTGCCGCCAATTTCACATAGTCAGCCTGCAATTAAGCTTGGTTAGCTATCATTGTTTTAAACATTTCCTCAATGCTGGGTGGTAGTGGTGGAGGAGGTGCATTGTTACTTCTGTATTAAGGCTGATAGTTCTGCTGCCCTCCTTGATTTCTCTGCGCACCTTGATTTGAACTCTGCCCTTGATGGCTGTTACTACCCTAGGAGAAATTCGAATGATTCCTCCAATTAGAGTTGTAGTTGTTTCCACACTGTTGGTGATTATTTCTCTGTACTGAATCAGGATTTGCACCACAATAGTCAACTGAGTGTTCATTACTATCGCATACTTCACACCAAATCTACTGCACTACATTAACTAGGGCTTGAGATTGCTTCAAGCTCATATTGCTAAAGTGGGTGTTGAGTTGATTCTGTAACGCAGCTATCTGTGTAGCAATAGCTGTAAAACCATCCACTTCCAAGACTCCTGCCGCTTTCCTTGTTCCTCCTCTAGAAGAGTCCGCATTCCACTCTGGATTTCCCTGCGAAATACAGTTTAACAAAGTATACAACTCCTCATAAGTCTTTTCTAATGCTTGTCCTCCAGCTGCTGAGTCTAGCAAAATTTTTGTGTGGGGTTCCAAACCCTCTATGAAAGTATGCACCATCACATCATTGGACTGGTGATGGAGAGGACAATCCTGTAACATGGATTTGAATCTTTCCCAAGCTTGATATAGATTCTCCCCCTCTCTTTGTTTAAAACTTAGAATCTGACTTCTAAGTCTTGCTCTTTTACCGGATGGAAAGAACCGTATCAAAAATTTTCTTGCAAGATCATCCCAAGTGGTTATGGAATTAGGTGGCTCAGCTTTCAACCACCTCTTTGCTTCTCCCAATAGTGAAAATGGGAACAATGTAAGCCTTACATAATCAGATGATACTCCAGCGGGGATGTAAGTGTCACTTATCTCCAAAAAGTTTTGGAGATGTTGTTGTGGATCCTCGTGAGGGAGACTTGTGAATTGCCTGGTGTGCAGCAATTGCACCATATTCTGTTTTAGCTCAAACCTCCCTCCTGGCTCAGGTTTGCGAATGCTTGATGTAACATTGTTAGCATGTGGGATTGCCACTTCGCGAACCGGCCTCGCTGCCATTTCCTCGGTCACTAACACTGCCCTCAAAAGTGGTGGATTCTGCTGTTTCTCCAGGATTGTCTGTCTGAGCAACTGTAGCTTTCTCTCAAGAGCTTCCCTTCTTTGACGATGGAACTGTCTTTCCGGCTCTAAGTAAGAATCCACCAGCTCCTTGTCTCTTGCTAGTGTTCAACAAAATTCAATATCTGCAAAAGACAGGCTAAGATCATGTTGTCAGCACTTATATAGAAATTGTAAACTAACACTAAGAAAACAATTTTACCAATTGCCAGTCCCAGGCAACGGCGCCAAAAACTTGTTCGGATTGTTTCGCAACTACACGCAAGTGCACGTGGTCAAAAAAGTAGTAAAATGGCTAAAGTAAGCCAAGTATCGATCCCACAGGGACTGAACCAAGGTAATAATCGAATTAAGTGTTAATGAACTCTAACTCTTAAAATGCAGACAACAATTTAAAGAAGATTTTGAGAGTTTGTTTCCTAATTTATACTAATCTAAGACAAAATGACAAAGTGAGTCTGAACTATAGTAATGAGCAAGCTGAGGCCAAAATGAACATGCAGGGAAGTAATTTATCGATACAATTTGGTTAATCTTTCCTTCGGTTGCTAGTCAAGAATTATTGCCTATGGAGAGAAACTTTTGTATTCTACCCAACTAAAGAATCATGAACCTTCAACCTACATTTCTGTGATAAAAGAATTTCATGTTCTAGCCATACGAAACCGATTCCTTAATTGACTAATATGACTTTCAGATATATTTCTATTCTAAAGGTAAATCAATTCTCAATTTTTCCAAACTAAGAAGAGATCATATCCTACCAATTCACAACTTTCCAATTTCTTTCCTTTTCAAGATAAAACTGGATTTTTTAGATATACATTAACATTGGCCAGACATTAATGCAGTAAGAACAAGAATTGATAGAACAACCATGGAAGAGAAGATGAAAAACCAAAATGATCAACAATTACATTCCACTACAAATGTTCTTAACCTCAGCAAGAAGTGAATTTAGCCACTCATTTGTGGATTAAACATCATCAAATGAGTATAAATCATACAAACAATTGAAATAAAGGAGAAAGAGTTAGAGAAGAACCCTAAGAATTTCATCCCCTCAACTGCCTGTAACCCACATTCTTGCTCAACCAAGTCAGAATAATTAAAAATAAACCTAAGTGTGCTATTTATACTAGTGGAAATTTTTTCCCGGAATAACAAGCAACGTGTCACGGAGTGCATCGTGGAGCACTGCCTCCGTGGCACAGAGCTAACGCGGACCCTCTCTGGAATTAGGTCCCTCAGCATTTTACTCCTCAGCGTGCCACGACATGCAACGCGGGGCTTGGCCAACTTGCCATGGCGCCGTCGCGAACCCTTACTGGAATTTGATGTTCCAGGTAAATATCCCCAATGTGCCATGGCTTGTATCGCGTGGCATTGCCTCCGTGTCACGGAGGCAACGCGGACCTTCACTGGAAATTTTCCAAAATAAATCACCCGAAGCAGAATGCCTCCGCGATGGCAGCGTGACACGGCTCCATCGCAGAGCCCCTATATTTGCTGCTTTTCCTTGACCTCTTCCAATGCTCGCTTCCGAGTCCATTCCCGATTTTCACCAACATGCATCTTAGCTTCCTAAAATTACATTTTTTTCTGCAAAACAACACTAATCATGTTGGTTAGTATAAATTCACATTTTAACTACAAATCACATGAGAATGTACATACAACGATAGATAAACAAGACAAAAGGAAGCAATTGAGTATCACTTGGGCATATAATTCTGCCCAAGATCAGTCATCTCCTGAAGCATTTGCATATAGTGTTGAGACTCCTCTTTTCCTTTAAGCTGGTGAGCGATTTTGGGATTTTTTGAATCCTAGTGGTCCCTTGTGAAAAATCTAGAGTAGAATGACATTCTTACTCCAAATTTTTAGCTATAAAGAAGTGCCTTTCTTGAGGACAAACAATGGTTCAAGTTTTGGGGGTTTGATTAGTTGGTAATTTACCAACTCATTAGGATTTTAAACATAAGCTTTTGGTTGAGTTTCAAGTCATTTAGGAGGATTTTATGCTCCTTCTCTTTTATTTTTGAAGGCATCCAACTTAAAGAGAGAAAGCAAGGAATTGGACAAAATCATGAGACTAAAGAAGAGGACCGACGTTCTACTGGATGGAACCGACAGAACACTGGCCAAATGCAGGAGCCCACTATGTTGAAGTGGAAGGTGCAGTAGTGTAATGCGGATCAGCACCTGTGAACTTTCGGAGCCAATGCTGAACCTTAAGAGAAGTCACTGGCCCCTAGCTGTGTTGTAGCAGCATCCCGCAGTTGGGCACCGGCGAACCGTCGGCGTCATGCAAGTGAGGCCATCGTTAGAAGGGCAGAATCGTCTAGCGTGGGATTTGAGGAACATTTTCAAACCTACTATTGTACATTCTTTAGAAAAGTACTGAACATTCCATTCCTGAATCATTAGAATTTTGTATTATTTTGAATAACTTTTAATTTTCTAGAGAGAGAAAGAATAGAGTTAGCTTTTCCTCACCTTCTTCTTATTCTTCCTCAAGGTACAAACCTTCATTGAAGACAAATCTGAGCTTGTTATTTACTCTTAATGATGAATTTTATGAATTTATTTGTCAATATGCTTTTGTATTATTCATCTATGAGTAGCTAAATATTTTGCTAGAGGTGTGTGCATGATTGGGATAAATTGGATTGGGTATTTCTAGATTGATCTTATAATTAGTCATTTAGTATAAATCTATTGGTTTCTCTAAGTTATAATTAATTATCCATAGTTTCAAATGTGGGTTATATTTACTTATTCTATTTTTGCTTAAAAAGGGGAATAGAATATTGGGTGAAATAATAATGGTGGGTATTTGAATTTTGATTATGTGGGGTTGGACTAGAGATAGCCAAAACCCATTTTCATATACTCATAAAAAAGTGTTGAGGCTAGAGATAGTTCAATTCTTGCCCAAGCCATAGTGGATGAATTAATTGAGACCTTGGGGTTTAAGAAAACTCAAGGAAAAAGACACCCAAGTGGTTGAAAAACATTGGGTGCCACATTATCTATGGTTATTTACACTTGTGAGTAATAATTTGATTTTCTAGTTAATTAAAATCCAATCGATTCTCAATCAATAGCACACCCCTGGCCCTTGGTCATATTTGTTCATTCAATTTGGTTGCCTTGTTTTAATTGGTAGTTTATTTTAATTCAAATTGTGATCTCACTTTCCCCTAACATTAATTTTTTCATATTTAATGCAATGATGCAATTTAGTTCAATTCAATAGACAACTTTTGTGTCATCCAATCACTATTCCCTGTGGATTATGTTACACCCGGTAAGTTTCTGCATTTAGTCGGCCTATTCGTATGTTGGTTGAGAGTTTTAGAGTGCTATACGTACGAGGAAAGGGCCCGGGGAAAGGCCGAATGAGTGCCAAGTCGGGATTTTGCGAGAGGAGGACGAACCAAGCTGCCCAGAGGGGAAAAGTGGCATGGAGCTGCTCCTCCGCGTTAGCCAACGTGGCACAGAGCAGAAGCAGCGCATTGGCCAGCGTGCCACATTGCTTTGTATGCTTCTTCAAGTATATATAGGCCTCACCCTTAGATTTCATGTTATTTCTCAAGTAAACCACGACCAGCCGACGTGAGGATGAGGGAGAACATTTAATTTTCATCCGATTACACTGCTAAACATCGTCCAAATCCAAATTTAACTTCGGGCATCGAAGTATAAGGCTACAGGGAGCATTTCTACGGAGTTAGTTTCATGAAATTCGCCCAGTGAATCGTCGTCCCGCCGAGCCAAAGTTTTTGGAATTTCTCCAAACTAGTGTTAATACGATCCCAGGCTTAAAGTAAGTATTTCTCCCTTCTAGATTCCCGAGAAATTACGAGTTTTTGATCATCTTTTGATAAGTTGAAGTATAGTTAGTATATACATATAAAGTTATTGTTTTCTTCGAATTCAGTAACGAAGTTAGCCCTATTCTTCTATTAATATGATTACAGTTGAGAAGGGCAGTTGAATACGAGCTGATACTCATCAATTGGCCAGAAAAACGGTGAACGAGGTATGTAAGGCTTAACTCTCGGCAAGTATCCTGGTCATACAATGTTAATACTTATGTTCTCAAATAGAAATAACGATCTCAGACAGTGCAGACGGTTGCTACCATTAGATTGTATTACTATATGTTGTAACTAGCTGTTATTGATCTACATATATAAATATCAGATATGTTGCGAGTAACTGCTAATAGGGATTACAGTTACATAAATTCTAGTTAGCTACTAGAAAACATATACAGATCGTACTGCAGGACCCTTCACTAAAAGTTAGTAGATTAAATGTGATTCACGTATGACGCTATAGAAACTCTTTTAGTTCTAAGTTTATTGTGATGGTAGACTTATAGTTTGTTGCCAGGTCTAGACTTCAGAAGCTCGTAAGAGTTATTGACCTAAATCAGTTGGTTAAATAGTATGGGCACAGTTAGGCGGTCAAACGATCAGTTGGCGCTTGTATTGGCAGGAAAGCATCCCTAGAGGTCATTGACATTATCGTACATTTCAGAACCAGAAATAGAGACAGAATAGGCATATTCTAGAGTTAGCGACACTAGGGTTGTCTACTGTATTGAGTGATCGTCCGCCATCCCTTTAGCCTTATCAGTGATTGTCAGTCCTAGTCGACTTAACAGTTATCATGTAGGATGCCCAGCAGGCTAGCCCAGTCGTCCGAGTCAGATAAACCTGTGGGTACCCCAAGGAGGGCTCCACATCAGCAGTCGGTGATGGGCCAGCACTATAGCTGGTTCTTGTAAGATATTCAAGTACAGAGTGCCAGGAGAGGGGCAATCTATATAGAATTGCCTATAAGGTTGAGAATTTCCCAGAACAGTAATATAGATCCGAGTGGATTCAGAGAAGGCTTAAGGAGTCAGTAGTACTCTGCTAGTACAGTGTTAACCACAAGTTAAGGAGTTTGGTAAGCTCCCTATGAAGGACCAGGGTGCCGATCGCGTAGAAGCAAGTTCGACCAAGTCCATCTCTATAGTTGTTTAATTAGAAGAATAAAGTAGATAGCTATCCGCAACCCCACAATTATTCATGAGTTATAGATGTACGAGTAGGACATTCAGAGTATTGTTAGGCCACTTCAGACCTCGCTCTATTCATCCCAGATTATTAGAGATCATGATCACTATCAGGATCCTCTGATCAAATACGGGCACATGGCGTGCCTGCAGACACCTATACAGATTATCCCAGAAGCGAGTAGCACTAGCATGAGGCCTAGAAGGCCAGATATGCTCTCTTTATACATATAGATTAATGTGTCAGTATAGCACCTGGGTTGGGGTTGCCCTCAGTTAGGAGCCTTCCATGACCGCCCCAGGGTTAATAGCTGTGTCGCTTGCCCACCAGGGGTGAGGATACGTTGTTGTACGGAGTGGCATGCCATCCGTAAGGGACGAAGATAGGGATCCAGATCCTCATATTGCCGTGGTTGGCCTTATACACACCCCCGCCGAGCGTTTACACCTGGGGTGTAGATATTAGGAGTCCTCTGGACTCAGACTCAGACACAGCTACATTTCAGGGGCCAAGAGAGCTAGTGGTAGACCCAGGGGACTGGTAGGTTGGCTGCAGTACCAGTAGAATTGTAGACACCTGAGTAGGGGTATATAGATTGAGATATGCTCGCTAAGACTTATGGGGGCCTGAGCGAGTTATTCTGTGCTGATTGTACCTCCCAGCTTATGGGGGCCAGGTGGGGTTCTTGTATGAATTCTTGTCAGCTAGCTGTAGTGTATAAATGTGTGAGTATGCAGTTTTAGCTTATGTACATGTAGTGTCAGTTAGATGCAAATTATGAATCAGTAGGCGTATAGGTTAATATTTTGGCTCTTCTTTTTATTTACTTCTAGTCCTATTCAACTTATCTATTGCCTTACATATTCAGTACATATTGTACTGACGCCCTTCTCGAGGCGCTGCATTACTTTCCTGCAGGTACAGATAGACGAGGAGCAGGTCCCTCATAGTTCCACTCAGCCGTAAAGAGCCATCAACTCCCTTCTTTCGGAGCTTGTGTGATAGAGGTTTATTTCTTTTGTTTGTACAGTATGGGCAGGTCGGGGCCTTGTCCCGACCATCTTATTACTCCTAGAGGCTTGCAGATTGTGTTACTTCCTTGTGGTTAGATGATATCGGCCGTGTGGGGACCATATTGTGGTTTAGATTATGTATGTTGGCCATTTACGACCTTGTTTAGCTGTTGATTGGTGGCCTTGTCAGTCATAGCTCAGTTTAGCATCTGATCTTAATTTTCAGTTATAACTAGATATCATGGTGGCTTTGTCGGCCCGCATAAGACCCCCTATGATTGTTTGTCTCTGGTTAGCTGTATATTTTTCATAGGTGGCTATAGGCCTTGTCGGCCAGGGGTTTTATTTACAGCCGCTATATAGCCCGTTGTTTTCTTGATTCTAGAGTTAGAGTCAGCCCTGCACCAGAGGTGCTTGGGCTCAGACAGCTCAGCAGTTCAGGTCCTAGCAGGGCACACGGTTCTAGTCATGCCTCCCAAGGTGGGGCGTGACAGATTCAACCCCGACTCTTAGTTGGGTATTTTTATTGCGATGATCGTTTACACTTCCTCGGCAACGACGACAAAATTAATGATGTTCAAATCCACTCTCACAAGGATGAAGTGTAAAAGATCGTTGTAATATAAATATCCAACTAAGAGTTGGGGTTGAATCCACAGAGAATAGCGATTAGATGACACTAAAGTTGTCTATTGAATTGAACTAAATAGAATCATTATGTTATAAATAGAAAAATAAATGTTGGGGGAAAGTGAGATCAAAATTTGAATTAAAATCAACTACCAATTACAACAAGGCAACCAAATTGAATGAACAAATATGAGAAAGGTCAACGGGTCTGGTCGGTCAAGATTTTAAAATGGAGTGTGTACCTTTGCCTGCGCTAAACTTGCAACAGCCGGTGGGTACCGGTATTTCGCCGATTCAAGCACAAGCGACCTCTATAGTTGCGTAGTTTATTATTTTCCTAGTTTGCGTTTGTCCGGTAGTTTGCATGTTTCGATCTGCCTTCTGCCGGTGAGTCGCAGTTTACACTTCAATTCTCAGACTTACTGGTTGAAGCTAGCGCCTAACCGACGGTTCGAGAATTGCCATCGATATTTCTCCGGTAAAGCAACGGTACCCCCTATTTTCATTCTCTCTTTCTATTTTTCTCTTGCATTGGAGCGATGCTTCACGCTTGAACACCTACTTTCGTAGGTCTCACGCTGCAGTTGCTCACTTTTCTTCCACCTAGTTCTTCATCCTATCCATCCTACAAAACAAAATCAACAAAAATTTCAAAACATCAACATAAAAACACTTTGGTTGTGTTACACCCCGTAAAATTCCCAACACATAGATGGCCTATTCGCGTGTTGGTTAAGAGTATTTGAAAGCCATACATGCTAGAAAAAGGCTCGGGAAAAGACCGGACGAGAAACCTGTCGAACCATCGCGGAAGGAGCCGGGGCAGAGCCCCTCCGCGATGGCAAAGTGTCACGGAGGTGGAGCCTCCGCATTGACTCCGTGACACGTTGGCCCTGTCCAGGCCCAAGTATATAAACCCCTCACTTTGGTTTTTAATGATATAATTCATTTAATTTCCAGAACACGAAGAGAAACAGAGGGTGCGAAGGTTTCTTGATAATTTGTTTATGATTACGCTGTCAAACACGGTCCAAACTCAAATTAACTCTAGATACCGAGGTATTAAGCAGTAAGGAGCATTCCTATGGATTTAGTTTCGCAAACTTTGGCCGAAAAATCATCGTGCTACCTGGTTAAGGTAAGTGGAATTGCTCCAAACTAGTGTCAATATACTCCTATCTCTAAAGTGAGTATTTCTCCCTTCTGGACTTTCGAGAAATAGTGAGTTTTTGACCGTCTTTCGATAAGCCAAAGTTTAGGCTATAAATATATCGAAAGTGATGTTTTCTTTCAAAATATTGGTGTATTTAGTTCTAATTGACATATATGTAAATGCAGTTGGGAGAGATAGCTGAAGTACTGACCGAGCTTCATCTGTTAGTCGGATAAACCGAGGTTAAGGTATGTAAAACCAGTTTCTTCGGCAAGCTAGTAGTTTTAGCCTTGTATAGCACAGTAAACTCCGTAGTATAATTCCCGGAGTTGAATATTGAGTATTGTGCAAGTTTAGTAAATCTGGTTTGCATTGTTATATCGTACTCAGTCCGAAAGTTAGTAAAGCATGCGCCAAAATGGCAAGTTAGCATTCCAAACTCAGTATAGCCCAGTATGTGATTAGCAAGCATGTTTCTAGAATTATATGACAGATATTCAGAATAAGAGTTAGTAAAGTAAAATCAGACAGTCAGATAGTATCTTGGCTACAGATTAGCCATACAGACAGATGATATCTTGGCTATAGTATAGCCATACAGTCAGGTAGTATCTTGGCTACAGATTAGCCATGCAGTTAGATAAAGATCACAGATTAAGTATAAAGAAGTATGAGAATCAGTATAATACAGAAAGAGATAAGAATAAGAAATCAGAATTCAGATAGTATTTTTCAGTTTAAACATGCTTGCTATATATATATATATGTGTGTGTGTGTGCTTATTGTTTGTTGAGACTTGGTTGTGTCGTGAGGGCACCCTTTTGAGCATCCTCGCCGCCCCTCGGTTGGTAACTGTGTCGCCCACTGAGCGGGTGGCTTTACGTCACTCCAAGGAGTGGCATGCAGTCCCCAGTTTGGACGAAGATGGGATGAAGCTTTCTCCATATCAGGCTGATCAGCATTACAGTATAGATAGCCCTGTTGTGCGCAAGCTCCCAGGGATCAGATTCAGATACAGTTACAGTTACAAATATAGTATAGGAGTCCTCCGGACTCAGACACGGTTATTTATATCGGAGGCTATGGCCTGAGCCGGAGACCCAGGGGGCCGGCAGAGGTGCTCGTAGTTAGCAGATGAGTGGAGTGACTTATTTTTGGCTGGTTTTGACCCGGGTAGGGGTATATAGAATGTTTGCTTGCTTGGCGCCATCTGACTTATGGGGGTTGGTATTGGCTCTTGTTTGCTATATATATATGTGCTTATGTGCTATATATTAGTTAATAGACAGCAGGCCGCCGCGTCTACAGGTACGCTCCTGCCCTATCACAGTACAGAAAGTCTGATTCAGTTCATATCAGTTCTTACAGATTCAGTTATCTCCTGCTATTCAGAATTGCTAGTTATGTTATTTGTATTCAGTTGTATCCAGTTGCTTTGCATACTCAGTACCAGTGGTACTGATGCCCGTTTGGGGCGCTGCATTACTTGCCTGCAGGTACTCGTAGACGAGGAGCCGATCCCTCGTGATCCTAGCCAGCGCAGAGTCATTAGCTCCTGTCATCTGGAGCTTGATATTCAGAGGTGTATTTCATTTTCTTTTGTTGTATAGTACGTGTAGGTCGGGGCCCTGTCCCATCCATCTTATCAGTATTCCTAGAGGCTTGCAGTCTATATATATTTCCCTGTGGTTAGTTGTGCCGGTCGTGTGAGACCGTGCATTTTATTTAGTTGTTTAGCATTGTTGATTTTGATGGCCGTGTGGGGCCATAGTCTGATAGTGGTGGTGACCTTACCGGTCACGTAGTTATTCAGTATTCTATTATATTGAGTTAGAGATAACTAGACAGCATGGTGGCCTTGTCGGCCCGCATAGGTTTCCCTATATGAGATGATTCTGGTTAGCTGATGATACAGTACAGGTGGCTATAGGCCTAGTCGGCCGGAGTCTGTATTTACAAATGTTATATAGCCCGTTGATTCCTTGAATCTGAGTTAGAGTCAGCCAGACACCAGATGTGCTTAGGCTTAGTAGTTTAGCAGTTCAGGTCCTAATAGGGCACCAGGTGCCAGTCATATCCCCCAAGGCAGGGCGTGACAAACTTGGTATCAGAGCAGGTCGTGTCCCAGGGAGTCTGCAAGCCGTTCTAAGTAGAGTCTTGTCTATGGATGTGTTGTGCACCACATACTATAGGCAGGAGGCTGCGAGGCATGATAGGATGGTTACTCTTCTTTCTCATTCAGTCGTGCTGTAAAGCGGTATAGTATAGGGTTGGGTCCCTAAAACTTATCATATTCTTTGTCTATAGATAAGAATGGCAGACCAGCGTCACCCTGTCACCGGCAGAAGATTAGACACATCAGCAGAAGAAGGCACCAGCAGGATGCCTCAGTTCCATTCAGAGTCAGCCCGATCTGAGGGCGATATAGAGGCTTCATCACAGCCCTCTCAGCAGTCCCCCTCACATCAGGAGCCGTTAGGCATGACACCGCCTCCGATAGCTCCTGTACCTTCGCTATCAGACTAGGAAGTTCGGAGCACAGTGGTTATGTTGGCACAAATGATGGCCACACAGCACCAGTCAGTGCCGCCTGTAGCAACAGAGCCTTCAGGTGGGTCAGGTGGTTCCAGGGTTAGGGAGTTTTTGGAACTAGGTCCCCCACAATTCACTGGGTCGGATCAAGCAGAGGACCCCCAGTATTTCTTAGATCAGATGCAGAGAATTTTGCGGGTTATGCATGTGACCCCTGCAGAATCAGTTGAGCTGGTAGTGTTTCGGTTGCGGGACATAGCTGTATTATGGTACGAGAGTTGGGAAAGGTCTCGAGGGAGAGATGTTGCCCCTCCGACCTGGTCCAGCTTCTCGGAGGCCATCCTAGACCGTTATTTGCTACAGGAGATCCGGCAGGCCCGGATGGATCAGTTTTTGCATTTGGAGCAGGGGGCGAGGAGTGTACGAGAATATGCCCTACAGTTTGACTCCCTAGCCCACTATGCTCCAGCTTTTGTGGACACTATGCCATCCAGAGTTGCATGACGGCTACGTTACGAGAAGATATGGATATTGCCCGAGTACAGGCCTTTGCTCAGACTATTGAGGGCCTTAGACAGCAGCAACAGGGCAGTAGATAGACAAATCAGGAACAGCGCCACAGAGACAGATCAAATGGAATGCAGAGGGAGGTTCAGAGAGGACCCAGGCCCCGATTGTCAGACGGACCCCCTAGACCCCCACCTCCACCACAGCAGCAGTAGTGAGGTAGATTTGCTTGTCGAGGGCATTCAGAGTCTGGTGGCAGTTCTCGAACAGTAGATTCCCCGCAGCAGAGAAGGGGAGAGCAGAGCAGATTTACATCCCCACTCTGCCCTAATTGCGTCCGACCTCACATCGGAGCTTGTACATATGGCTCCTCGGGGTGTTATATTTGTGGGCAGGAGGGGCACCACATGAGAGATTGTCCAGCCAGGGGACAAGAGAGAAGAGATAGTCAGGACAGGGGATCCGCAGGGCCACGAGCTCCAGCATCCTCCGCAGGGCGTAGGCCCTCAGGTACAGCCGGTAGAGGCCGAGGTAGATTAGGAGCCTCCAGTTCAGGTACGGGCTCAAGCCGTACCTATGCATTACCAGGGAGACAGGACTCAGAGGTGTCTCCAGATGTAGTGACAGGTATGATGACTATCTGTTCATGCCCTGCTTATGTACTGATTGATCCAGGGTCCACTCTGTCATATATTACCCCATTTGTGGCTCGAAAGTTTAATGTCACACCCGAGTTATTACAGCAACCCTTTTCAGTATCTACACCCGTCGGTGACTCCATTATAGCTTGTAGAATTTATCGAGGGTGTACAGTAGAGGTTGCTGATCGCCAGACTATAGTAGATCTGGTAGAGTTAGAAATGATTGATTTCGATGCCATTATGGGTATGGATTGGTTGGTGCCATGCTATTCTAACATAGAATGTTGGACCAAGACGATCCGATTCCACTTTCTAGAGAGGTAGTGATAACGGGCAAAAATATATGCCCGAGATACTCTTTATTACTTCAATTAGTCTTGTTTATCTAAGTTATTGTATATATTTTCATGTAATTTTATATAATGTGGAGATATGTGCTAACCAACATGATTAGCCTTTGTTTTGTAGGTTTTGATGATGTTTGAGTAACTAATCCATGAGTTGGTGAAGTAGAAGCTTGGAAAAGGAATTAACACGCGAACGTCGGCAAGGAAGAGGCACAAAACAGCCCACCGGCGCGTCGACAAGGTGCCACGGCAGGCAGGCCGCTCAAAACAGCCCACCTGCGCGTTGGCAACGTGCCACGACAGGTGGACTCCGTGACCATGGGGCTACAACGCGCTGCCCAGGCAGCGTGACACGTTGCCAACGCGGCAAGGTGCTGCCTGGGCCGATTTCGGGTGATTTTCCAGAGAGCCTCCGCGTTCGTAGTGTGTCACGGAGGCCGTGCTCCGCGATGCACTCCGTGAAACGTTGCTTGTTAATCCGGGAAAGATTCCTACTAATATAAATAGCACACTTAGGTTTATTTTTTCATAATTAAGACTTGGTGGAGCTAGGACGTGGGTTAGCAACAGTTGAGGGACGAAAACGCTAAGAGATTTCTTCTCTTTCTTTCTTCTTTCAATCAATTGTACGTATGATTTACACTCATTTGAGGATGATCAATCCACAAATGAGTGGCTAATTCTCTTCCTTGCTAAGGTTTTGAACATGTGTATTGAATTTTGATTGTGAATTATATGGTTTCATCTTCTTCTTTCGTGTTGTTCTATTAATTCTTGTTCTTACTGCATTAGTGTGTGGCCAACATTAATGTACATCTAAAAAGTCCAATTTCACTCGAGAGAGCAAGAAATTTGAAAGTTGTGAATTAATAGGGTATTGTTCTTAACTTGATTTGGGAAAATTGGGTTTTGATGTGCTTTCCTGATAGAAATATACTCGAAAGCCGTATTAGTCAATTTAGGAACCGGAATTGTATTGCTAGGTCATAAATTGCATTTGATCACAGAAATGTAGATGAATGGTTTATGATTCTAAAGTGAGATTAAATACGAGAGTTTTAATCTCTAGGCTAATGTTCTTGGCTAGCAACATGAAGAGAAGAATAACCGAATTATGATTACTATCGAATTCATTACTTGTTCTTAACCTTGGCATGCTCTTATCCATAGTTTCAATTCAAGTAAATATTTGTTAATAGTTTTAGTATATAGTTTATAAACAAAATTATTTAACTTTTGGTTACATTGTTGTTAGCATAATTAGAAGTTAAATAGAAATATAGTAAATTAGGCAATTTTACATATCTTGAGCCTCCTTGGATCGATACTTGGCTACTTAGCCACTTTATTACTTGTTTGACCACGTGCACTTGCGTGTCGGTTTTTAACCCCTACCAAAGCACCGAGCAAGTTTTTGGCGCCGCTGCCGGGGAGACTTGACAATTGGTGAAATTGTTTTAAGTATAAATTTACTGTATTTATGTTTTATTTTCTTAAGTGTTGACAACTTGGTCTAGTGTTTATTTTAATTTTTCTTTATTTTATTTTATTTTTCTGCTTGTTCGTATACCCTTATTGACATGACATCGTGGAATATAAATGGTTTCAATGGTGGATACTCATATTTTAGTGAATCTTGTCTGAACTGTGGAGGACCCCACTTGTGGCAAAACTGTAATACGTGCAATATATGTGGGTGTCAATATGGCCATTGGGGTGATTGTCCAAAGGCATATTCCCCTCCCCCATGCCCCTACTATGATCCTTCTGTTGTTTTTTCTGAATATAGGCATGCTGAAAATGAGGACTTGGGACGCCAAGCTCGAATAGAAGACATGTTGAAACAACTCTTGGAGCAATCAGAAGCAATGAAGGAGGCGATGGCAGTATTGAGAAATCAGCAAGAAGAGAATGCAGAGGCTCTAGAAAGGATGACCATCAAATTCACGGAGGTGATCGCTGAAGCTGAAGCGTGTGATAAATCACAGACAACAGTTTTAGCCGATATTCAAGAGGAACTACAAGAGGACGACAAGGGTGAATTTTTGGATGAAGCCCAACAATTTGAATCTCTTGAGTGTCCCCGTGATGGGCTCACACTTATGGAAAATCCATTCTTGGAAGAAGAGTTAGCGTATCCCCCAGTCGACTTTAATGGTGAGATAGATGTCGATGTCGAGAAGGTATATACAAGTAAGGAGGTCAAGCAAAATGCAGTTTCAGAGTTGAGGTGTATTGGACCACACTCTACGCATTTTTCAACATTAAATTTGGTTGACAACATAGAAATAGAGTCTTCCAAGTTTGTAGAGAAATGTCTAGAGGAGGACCAAGCACCATATATTTTGAAATTTGCTAACTCAGAAAGACAAAATGACTTCGCTTACTTAAGGGCTAATAAATGCAAAAGGCAACATCTACTATTTAGTCCTTACAATTTTTCACCACCACCCCTGGAGCATAAGAGGAAATTAGAGAAGAAATTAGGGGTGAGATTCATATCTTCAAGGTGGAGGAAAAAGTGGTGAAACTTGGTACGTCGTGCCGCGACGTAAAATTTGGCGCTGCTTGGGAGGCAACCCAAGGGTACCACAGGTACCATTTTAATTTCTTACAATTGAGTTGATTTTTGTTTATTTTCATCTTGTGTTGTTTTGGTGGAAAGTTAAGCGCAGCTGGAGGGAAAGTCTGAGTACCCGTGGAGGAGGAAGCTAACAAGCATGGAAGAGAAAAAGTGTGGGGTTGAACACCCACTTGTGCAAAGTCGAAGAAACGCATGTTGTTAGCTAAACCTAAAGGCCTCAGGGAGTATTTCTCACCCTTTGTAAATTTTAATTTGATGCTATGAGGACATAGCATGATTTAAGTGTGGGGTGAGGGAAATTTCAAGGGAAATTTCAAAATTTTCTGTGCTTAACGATTTTCGGTGAATGTAATGCTTGTGAAAAATTTGAAAAATTTTTGTGAATTAAGCATGACTTCATTACCCGTTGGTTTTTCTTTTCGGTTCTTTTCCGACGGGGGGTCTTTGAACCGAAGAATAAAATTTTTTTTCTTTGTCTGTATATAGTGTTTTTAGTCATAGTTAGGGACTGTTTCCGACGATGGATGGATGACGACCGTCTTGAGGAAAATTAGTCGATAGGTTTTGGGTTTTGAAACCATAACTAATTGGTGCTGGATGTTCTTGTTATGTGCTATAAATGTTTGTAAGATGCAAGTATGTTCAGTGTGAAGCATGCAAGTGTATAACTTTGTTTGAGACACTTAGGCTCTTGAATTTGACTCAATATGATGGAAGCTTAATTCTGAATTCTTGTGATTAGCTGAGTAAGAGTCTACTGATTGTGTCTTGATTTGAGCATGTGCCATGAGTGTAAGGTTTTTGAGTATTCTATGCTATTGTGGAATGTCTAGAACTTGCCTGGTGTGTGTATAAAACGAAATGAAGGATGTGAATTGGAGGAAATGATATAGGCATTTCTTTGAATGAACCAACTTTTTATCCCTCATTATACCTACCTTGAAAAATTAATCCTAGTTAACCCCATTGAGCCTTGAGCCTGTTCTTTGACAGCTGCAACATAAGCTTAATCCTTTTTCTTTCATTAGCCTTGAAAATGAACCAAAACTCCAAAGCGCTTAAAGGAAAAATCCGAAAGGGTAAAGGAGTGAGAAGAATGGAAAAGAAGGAAAAATAGCAAGTTGTAAATAGTTGAGAAAAGGAAAAAGGTGCATTTGTGTGAAAATGGTTGGTACGAGAGTGGAAAGGAAGCACAGCTACTCCAAAAGGTAGGCTTATTTCCTACCTTCAGGCGAGGAAATTGATAACTAAGGGATGTATCTACCACCTAGTCAGGGTTCAGGATATTCGGGTAGAATCTCCAACACTTCAGTCTGTTCTGGTGGTGAATGAATTCCCTGATGTATTTCCAGATGAGTTACCTGGTATTCCCCCAGAAAGGGAGACAGATTTTGCAATCGACTTACTACCAGGCACTCTGCCTATATGAATTTCTCCGTATCGCATGGCTCCTGCTGAACTTAGAGAATTAAAGGAGAAGCTGAAGGACCTGCTAGATAAGGGTTTTATCAGGCCGAGTACTTCACCGTGGGGTGCGCCAGTTCTATTTGTGAGAAAGAAGGATGGCTCGCTCCGCATGTGTATAGATTACCGGCAGCTGAATAAAGTTACAGTAAAGAATAAGTATCCGCTTCCCAGAATAGATGATTTGTTTGATCAGTTACAGGGGGCCAGATATTTCTCCAAGATTGACTTGCTGTCCGGATATCATCAGGTTCGAGTTCGTGAGAGAGACATTCCAAAAAACGACTTTCAGGACCCGATATGGACACTTTGAATTCCTAGTTATGTCCTTTGGGTTGACGAATGCCCCAACAATATTCATGGACCTGATGAATAGAATTTTCAGACCATACCTGGACCTATTTGTGATAGTGTTTATTGATGATATTCTGGTGTATTCTCGCTCTGAAGAAGATCACCAGGCTCATTTATGGACAGTGCTCCAGATTCTTAGGGACCGTCAATTATATGCTAAGTTCTCCAAGTGTGAATTCTAGCTGAACTCAGTAGCCTTCTTGGGGCATATTGTGTCGGATGCTGGTATACAGGTTGACACACAGAAGATAGCAACAGTTAAAACCTGGCCTAGGCCTACCACTCCGACTGAAGTCCACAAATTTCTGGGGTTAGCGGGATATTATAGGAGATTTGTTGAGGGATTCTCTACTATAGCGGCACCTCTGACCAAACTAACGCAGAAAGCCGCGAAGTTTCAGTGGACAGAGGCATGTGAGGAGAGCTTTCAGGAGTTAAAAGACAGATTAACCTCCGCCCGAGTGTTAGCATTGCCAGAAGGTACATAAGGTTATTCAGTGTATTGCGACGCATCAGGCGTTGGGTTGGGTTGTGTGTTGATGCAGCATGGTAAGGTGATTGCGTATGCTTCCAGGCAGCTGAGGAAACACGAAAAGAATTACCCTACCCACGACCTAGAGTTAGCTGTAGTGATCCACACCTTAAAGATATGGAGACATTACTTGTATGGCGTCCATGTGGATATTTTCACAAATTATAAGAGCCTACAGTATATCCTCACCCAGAGGGAGTTGAATCTGCGACAGTGTCGCTGGTTGGAGTTATTAAAAGATTATGATGTGGATATTCTGTATCATCCGGGAAAAGCCAACGTAGTAGCAGATGCTCTCAGTCGTAAATCCATGGGAAATTTGGCATATTTGCAGCCCGAGCAGTGGGAGTTGGTCAGGGAGATACATCAATTAGCCAGCATAACCGTTCGTATAGCAGACACAGAAGACAACAGAGGGGGAATTTAGAACACCGCCATGTCATCATTAGTTGTGGAAGTAAAAGAACGGCAGTATGAGGATCCTGACCTGATCCAGCTCAAAGACAGAATCCAGCAGGGTAAAGCGCCAGATTTTCAGATAACTGAGGAAGAAGTGTTGTTATGTAAAGGCCGCCTCTATGTTCCAGATGTTTCAGGGCTCCGCCAAAAGATTATGAACGAGGTACATTACGCCCGATATTCTCTTCACCCCGGTGCGACGAAAATGTACCATGATATCAAGGAGAATTATTGGTGGCCAGGAATGAAAAGAGAAATTGCCGAATTTGTAGCCCAGTGTCCTAACTGCCAACAGGTAAAAGCGGAACACCAGAAACCAGGCGGGTTAACTCAGGACATAGCTGTGCCTCTCTGGAAATGGGAAGCAGTGAATATGGATTTTGTAGCAGGATTACCCCGTACCAGACATAGACACGATTCTATTTGGGTAATAGTTGACAGGCTGATTAAATCAGCCCACTTCCTGCCAGTGAAAGCTACTTTCTCTACCGAGGATTATGTCAAATTATATATCAGAGAAATAGTTAGATTACATGGAGTGCCAGTATCTATTATTTCAGACAGAGGAGCACAATTTACAGCTAGATTTTGGCAGTCGTTCCAGAGGGGTCTGGGAACGCAGATTAATTTGAGCACAGCATTCCACCCTCAGACAGATGGACAGGCTGAGCGCACTATTCAAACGCTCGAGGACATGCTACGAGCGTGTGTGCTAAATTTTGGAGGTAGCTGGGACGAGCATTTTCCGTTAATTGAATTTTCTTATAATAACAGCTATCACTCAGCCATCCAGATGGTGCCCTTTGAAGCATTGTATGGGCGAAAATGCAGATCGCCGGTTGGCTGGTTTGAAGTGGGAGAATCAGCGTTGATTGGGCCAGACATCATTCAACAGTCAGAGGAGAAGGTAAAGCTTATCATAGAACGCCTACTGACTACACAGAGCTTCCAGAAATCATATGCTGATGTGCGGCGCAGAGGCCTGGAATTTGATGTGAATGACTGGGTATTTCTGAAAGTATCTCCGATGAAAAGGGTGATGAGATTCGGCAAGAAAGGTAAGCTTAGTCCGAGATTTGTTGGGCCTTATCAAATTCGTCGAAGGATAGGCCGAGTAGCATATGAGTTGAACTTGCCTCCAGAATTGGAATCCGTTCATCCGGTCTTTCATGTATCTATGCTGAGGAAATGCATAGGAGACCCATCCAGAGCAGTCCCAGTCCAGGATGTCCAAATTACGGAAGAGCTAGCCTATGAAGAGGTTCCAGTAGCTATCTTAGACAGACAGATTCGTAGATTGAGAACTAAGGATATTGCGTCTGTCAAGGTACTGTGGCGTAATAAGAACCGAGAAGAGATGACCTGGGAAGCAGAGGAAGATATGAAAACCAGATATCCTCATTTGTTCCAAGCCTAGTCAGATAACAGGTATGTTAGTATTATTATCTTATGCAGTGCCTTATAGTATACATATAAATGAGAAGGTCTATTTTAATCTGTCATTTAAATACTATAGTATTGTGTGGAGTACCTGTATGGGACTTTTCTGCATTTTAGGTTTTTGGGATAGCCCATATTACAGGGGAAACTCTGCCAAAATTTTTCTAGAAACAAGTTGAGTAAGTTGGGAAGTCCTCTAGATAGAAGTTTACATTCGAGGACGAATGTTCTTAAGGGGGGGAGAATGTTACACCCCGTAAAATTCCCAACACATAGATGGCCTATTCGCGTGTTGTTTAAGAGTATTTGAAAGCCATACATGCTAACAAAAGGCCCAGAAAAAGATCGGATGAGAAACCTGTCGAACCGTCGCGGAAGGAGCCGGGGCAGAGCCCCTTCGCGATGGCAAAGTGTCACGGAGGTGGAGCCTCCGCATTGACTCCGTGACACGTTGGCCCTGTCTAGGCCCAAGTATATAAACCCCTCACTTTGGTTTTTAATGATATAATTCATTTAATTTCCAGAACACGAAGAGAAACAGAGGGTGCGAAGGTTTCTTGGTAATTTGTTTATGATTACGCTGTCAAACACGGTCCAAACTCAAATTAACTCTAGATACCGAGGTATTAAGCAGTAAGGAGCATTCCTATGGATTTAGTTTCGCAAACTTTGGCCGAAAAATCATCGTGCTACCTGGTTAAGGTAAGTGGAATTGCTCCAAACTAGTGTCAATATACTCCTATCTCTAAAGTGAGTATTTCTCCCTTCTGGACTTTCGAGAAATAGTGAGTTTTTGACCGTCTTTCGATAAGCCAAAGTTTAGGCTATAAATATATCGAAAGTGATGTTTTCTTTCAAAATATTGGTGTATTTAGTTCTAATTGACATATATGTAAATGCAGTTGGGAGAGATAGCTGAAGTACTGACCGAGCTTCGTCCGTTAGTCGGATAAACCGAGGTTAAGGTATGTAAAGCCTGTTTCTTCGGCAAGCTAGTAGTTTTAGCCTTGTAGAGCACAGTAAACTCCGTAGTAGAATTCCCGGAGTTGAATATTGAGTATTGTGCAAGTTTAGTAAATCTGGTTTGCATTGTTATATCGTACTCAGTCCGAAAGTTAGTAAAGCATGCGCCAAAATAGCAAGTTAGCATTCCAAACTCAGTATAGCCCAGTATGTGATTAGCAAGCATGTTTCTAGAATAATATGACAGATATTCAGAATAAGAGTTAGTAAAGTAAAATCAGACAGTCAGATAGTATCTTGGCTACAGATTAGCCATACAGACAGATGATATCTTGGCTATAGTATAGCCACACAGTCAGATAGTATCTTGGCTACAGATTAGCCATGCAGTTAGATAAAGATCACAAATTCAGTATAAAGCAGTATGAGAATTAGTATAATACAGAAAGAGATCAGAATAAGAAATCAGAATTCAGATAGTATTTTTCAGTTTAAAAATGCTTGCTATATATATATATATGTGTGTGTGTGTGTGTGTGTGTGTGTGTGTGCTTATTGTTTGTTGAGACTTGGTTGTGTCGTGAGGGTACCCTTTTGAGTGTCCTCGACGCCCCTGGGTTGGTAACTGTGTCGCCCACTAAGCGGGATGCTTTACGTCACTCCAAGGAGTGGCATGCCGTCCCCAGTTTGGACGAAGATGGGATGAAGCTTTCCCCATATCAGGCTGATCAGCATTACAGTATAGATAGCCCTGTTGTGCGCAAGCGCCCAGGGAACAGATTCAGATACAGTTACAGTTACAAATACAGTATAGGAGTACTCCGGACTCAGACACAGTTATTTATATCAGAGGCTATGGCCTGAGCCGGAGACCCAGGGGGCTGGCAGAGGTGCTCGTAGTTAGCAGATGAGTGGAGTGACTTATTTTTGGCTAGTTTTGACCCGGGTAGGGGTATATAGATTGTTTACTTGCTTGGCACCATCCAACTTATGGGGGTTGGTATTGGCTCTTGTTTGCTATATATATATATATGTGCTTATGTGCTATATATTAGTTAATAGACAGCAGGCCACCGCGTCTACAGGTACGCTCCTGCCCTATCACAGTACAGAAAGTCTGATTCAGTTCATATCAGTTCTTACAGATTCAGTTATCTCCTGCTATTCAGAATTGCTAGTTATGTTATTTGTATTCAGTTGTATCCAGTTGCTTTGCATACTCAGTACCAGTGGTACTGACGCCTATTTGGGGCACTGCATTACTTGCCTGCGGTACTCGTAGACGAGGAGCCGATCCCTCGTGATCCTAGCCAGCGCAGAGTCATCAGCTCCTGTCATCCGGAGCTTGATATTCAGAGGTGTATTTCATTTTCTTTTGTTGTATAGTATGTGTAGGTCGGGGCCCTATCCCGGCCATCTTATCAGTATTCCTAGAGGTTTGCAGTCTGCATATATTTCCCTGTGGTTAGTTGTGCCGGTCGTCTGAGGCCGTGCGTTTTATTTAGCTGTTTAGCATTGTTGATTTTGTTGGTCGTGTGGGGCCATAGTCTGATAGTAGTGGTGAACTTTCCGGTCACGTAGTTATTCAGTATTCTATTATATTGAGTTAGAGATAACTAGACAGCATGGTGGCCTTGTCAGCCCGCATAGGTTTCCCTATATGAGATGATTCTGGTTAGCTGATGATACAGTACAGGTGGCTATAGGCCCAGTCGGCCGGAGGCTGTATTTACAGCTGTTATATAGCCCGTTGATTCCTTGAATCTGAGTTAGAGTCAGCCAGGCGCCGGATGTGCTTAGGCTCAGTAGTCTAGCAATTCAGGTCCTAATAGGGCACCAGGTGCCAGTCATACCCCCCAAGGCCGGGCGTGACATGTTGCCTCTGAAGAAGTTCCTTATTTAATGTCGTGGCACGACAAAGGTGTTTTTTCTACTACATCTCATCCAGGTATGCAACTTCCACCATGTTGATTTCAGGTGACACTCCCAAGTACTTTTTTACTTGTTGGCCATTCACTTTAAAATCTTAGCCCATCATCTCTTTTAGGATCGATAGCTCCATTCTCAAAAACTTGGGACACCTTAAAGGGGCCTAACCACTTAGATTTAAGCTTTCTGGGGAACAACCTCAGCCTAGAGTTGACAAGTAACACCCGATCTCCTAGGTAAATTCCCTTTGCCAAATTTTTTGATCATGGTAGTACTTCATTCGGGCTTTGTATATGGCAGCATTTTCATCATCCGAAACTAGTCAAACTCATTGAGATTGTCCACTCGCTCCTGAGCGGCTTTCCCCCAATCAAGACTCAAACTCTTCAAGGCCCACATGGCCTTATGATCCAATTCCACCGGTAAGTGGCAAGATTTGCCACAAACCAGTTGATATAGGGACATTCCAATTGGTGTTTTATATGCAGTTCGGTAGGTCCAAAACGCGTCATCAAGTTCCCTTGCCCAATCTGTTCTGTTGGCATTGACTGTTTTAGTCAAAATAGACTTAATTTCCCGATTGGACACCTATTCTTGGCCACTAGTTTGAGGATGATAAGGGGTAGAAACTTTTTGCTTTACTCCATACTTTGCTAGCAAGGCACTGAACAATCGATTACAAAAGTGTGATCCTCCACCGCCGATGATAGCTATAGGGGTGCCAAACCATGAGAAGTTATGCTTTTTTGAAAAGGCTATCACATTCCTCCCCTTATTGTTTGGTAACGCCACAACATCAACCCATTTAGACACATAGTCTACCACCACCAGAATGTAAGTATTTCCATAAGAGCTAATGAATGGCTCCCTAAAATTGATCCCCCATACATCAAACAATTCCACCTTAAGAATTGGTGTCAAAGAAAGCTCATGTCTCCTAGAGATGCTACCGGTTTGTTGACATTGATCATATTTCTTAACAAAGTGATGGGCATCATGATGGAGAGTCGGCCAATAAATCTTGCATTGTAACACTTTTGCAGCTGTTCTCACACTCCCGTAATGGCCTTCCACTAGCGATGAATGACATGCCTTGAGGATTGGAATCGTTTAAACCTCTGGGATACACCTGCGAATCATGACATCCACACAAATACGGAAGAGATATGGATAATCCCAATAGAACTTTTGGATATCATACATAAACTTCTTCATTTGATGGAATTTTAATCCTTCGTGAGTGATATTGCTTGCCAAGTGGTTAGCGAAATCTGCAAACCAAGGTATAAAGTCATGGGTTACAACCAAAATTTGCTCTTTGGGGAAGTCATCATCAATCTCCTCACTTACCTCTGTCTTACCTTATGTTTTTAGATGAGAATGATGGTTAGCCACCTGATTCTTGCATCCCTTCCTATCCTTCACCTTAAAATCAAATTCTTGGAGAAAAAGGACCCACCTGATTAGCCTTGGTATAGTATCTATTTAGTCATCAGATATCTGAGTACAACATGGTTCGTGTGCACCCCTACCTTGGTCCCTAGCAAGTATTCTCGAAAATTTTCAAACGTGAACACTAATGTTAGCGACTCTTGTTCTGTTATTGTGTAATTTGCCTATGCATCATTTAGGGCTTTGTTGGCGTAGTATATGGGGTGAAAATCCTTTTTCCTTCCTTTTCCGAAGGAATACTCCCAACACTAAACCACTAGCGCCAAACATAAATTTGAAGGGCTTTGACCAGTCTGGTGTGTACATAAGTTTATCTTTCAAGTCAATGAAGGCCCTCATACTAGCCTTAATAAAATGGAATTTTGCATCTTTTTCCAACAATCAGAACATAGGATGAGCTACCATGGAAAAGTCTTCTATAAAATGACGGTAAAATCCTGCATGTTCCAAAAAACTCCGAATACCCTTCATTGTCTTTGGAGGAGGTAGGTGAGCGATGACATCAAGTTTTGCTTAGTCTACCTCTATCCTTTTTGTTGGAAATTTTGTACCCTAGAAAAATACCTTCTTTGACCATAAAATGGAATATATCCCAATTAACACCTAGTTCGTTTCTTCACATCTTTTCAACAACTTATCTAGGTGAACCAAGCATTTCGCAAATGAATTTTCCACAATCGAGAAGTCATCCATGAAGACTTCCATAGTATCCTCTACCATATTTGAAAATATTGACATCATACACCTCTAAAATGTAGCTAGGGCATCCTCTTAAATATAAAAGTTCCGTACGAACATGTGAATGTGGTTTTCTCTTGATCTTCTGGGTCAGTAGAAATCTGATTGTAGCCTGAGTACCTGTCCAAGAAACAATAATATTCTTTCCCAGCCAATCGGTCTAGCATTTGATCAATGAACGAGACTGGAAAATGGTCCTTCTTGGTCCATGAGTTCAACTTATGGTAGTCCATACACACCCTCCGTCCAGTGAATGGACATGTTGCAATCGACTCATCCTTCTTATTTGGTACCACAGGGATTCCCCTTTTCTTAGGCACATACTAGACTGGGCTCATCCAACTGCTATCAGCTATCAGGTATACAACTTATGCATATAACCATTTAATGATGTCTTTCTTGACTACCTCTAGCTTCGGTGGGTTTAATCGTCTCTGATGCTCAACTGAGGGGCTACTATATTCCTAAAGGTTGATCTTATGAGTGCAAATACCCAGACGTTTACCAATGATGTAAGCTATAGTCCACTCTATTGCTCAGATGTAATTCTTTAAGACTTCCAGAAGTGCCACCACTTGTTGTTTATTGAGCTTAGATGAGGTGATCACAGGCAATGTGTCATTAGACCCAAGATATGCATACCTCAAATCGGTAGGTTGCGACTTAAGCTCTAAAATTGGTGGTACTAGGATTGATGGCTGTGATGGTGGAGTTGTTCTATTCTCTTTATACCCCGGAAGCTCAAAGATTGTACCCGGGAGTTGAAATGGGAAAATTATGAAATTGATGTTGCAGGCACAAGATGGGTCATGGGACGACTTCTGAGAAGACTCCACGAGTCGTCAAGTGACTGGTGGGCAGGCCCGGAATAAGTGAAGAATCGAGGTCCCCACGAGGGAGAGAAAGACTCGTGGTCAGCACATCCTCCACAATTCCATCAGGTCTGGCCAATGAACGGTCAACTAGCTGCAAGATCACAGTAGTGGATCTAGGACTGCCCAGCCCCAGCTTCTTGAATACTGATGTTGGCATCAAATTTATACTTGCTCCCAAATCACACAAACCACGAGCTCGAATAGACTGCCTAATTGTAACCTAAATGGTGAAGCTCCCAGGATCCATGAGCTTTGTCAGCAATCGATTCTGTATTCGGGAGGTGCACTCCTCAGTAAGTGCAACTGTAGCATACTCTGTTAGTCTGCTCATTTTTGCTACAATCTATTTGATGTACTTAGCATATTTCGGCACTTCTTGCAACACATCTACTAAAGGAAGATTAATATGTACCTGCTTTAACACTTCCATGAACTTCTTGAAGCATGCTTCCTCCTTGTGCTTTTTCAATCTTTGAGGAAACGGGGGCGGTGGTCTTTCCATCTCTGCAGCCTTTTCATTCACCCTCACATTATCGTTTCCTTCATCCTTTTCTGTTGCTCCAGATTTCTGAGGTGGCCTTTCGGGTTTCGCCTCAACGAGTTGCTTTCTGCTCCAGGTAGTAACTACATTGACCTTCTTAGGATTTGGGTCTATATCACTTGGTAATCCTCCCCTTGGTCTAGTATTTTAGGCTCCAGCTAACTGTCCCAACTGATACTCCAATGCCTTTTTAGCTAACTACTGATTTTTCATATCAGCTGTCAATTTTACCTGATCAGCCTGCATCTGCGCCTGGTTAGCTATTATGGTTTTAAGCATATCCTCGATGTTGCTGGACTGAGGAGGTGCATTATTTCCTCTGAACTACAGCTGAAAATTGTGATGACCCCCTTGATTTTTGTGCATGCCCTATTTGAACTCTGTCCCTGATGACTATTACTCCCCCATGAAAAATTCGGATGATTCCTCCAATTTGGGTTGTAACTGTTGCCATACTGCTGATTACTGCTCCTCTGGCCATTTCCAACAAAATTTACCGAATCTAGATTGGCACCACAAGACTCAGCTGAGTGTTCACTACTTCCACTGACTTCCCGCTGAACTGCATTGACTGGGGCTTGTGCCTGGCTCAAACTCATGTTGCTGAAATGAGTGTTAATTTAATTCTTCAAAGCAGCTATTTATGCAGCAATCGCTGTGAATCCATCTACCTCCAAGACCCCTGCCGCTTTCTTCACTCCCCCTCGGGTTGTATCAGCATTCCATTCATGATTACCTTGTGAAATACGATTAAACAAGGTGTACAACTCTTCGTATGTCTTTTCCAATGCCTGCCCCCCAGCTGCTGAGTCTAACGAAATCTTTGTATGTGGTTCCAAGCCTTCAATGAATGCATGCACCAACACATCATTAGACTGATGATGGTGATGACAATAACATTGACTTGAACCTCTCCCAAGCCTGATACAAATTCTCACCCTCTCTCTGTTTGAAACTTAGAATCTGACTCCTAAGCCTGGCTGTCTTCCCTGATGGAAAGAATCGTATCAAAAACATCCTCGCTAGGTCATCCTGAGTAGTAATAGAATTTGGCGGTTCAGCCTTCAACCACCTATTGGCTTCCCCCAGCAGTGAGAACGGGAATAGTGTAAGCCTCACATAGTCAGATGATACTCCAGCGGGTATATAAGTGTCACTTATCTCCAAAAAATTTTGGAGATGCTGCTGCGGATCTTCATGAGAGAGACCTATAAATTGCCCGCTGGTGTGCAATAACTGCACCATATTCTGCTTAAGTTCAAATCCCCTCCTGGTTCCGGCCTGCGAATGCTGGATGTTACTGATCTTGGGCGGATTTATATGCCCAAGTGATACTCAAACGTATCATTTTTACCTTGTTTGTTGTGCAATGTGTATATAATATCATGTATTTGGTAATAAAATGCGAATTTATACTAACCAACATGATTAGCATTTGTTTTGCAGGATAATGTGATTTTTAAGAGCTAAAATGCGTGTTGGAACTATGTCGGAGTTGGACTTGGATGCGAGCGTGGAAAAGACCTCGGATGGCATATTTTGCAGTGGCTCCGCGATGGTGCCGTGCCACGCTGCCATCGCGGTAGCACACTGCCTGGGCAGAAATAAAAGTGGCAATTTCCAGTGTGCCTGCGCGTCAGCTCCGTGGCACGGAGACAGGCCTCCGCGATGGCCTCCGTGCCACGTTGAGGCTAATTATCCGGACCATGCAATTTCCAGAGAGGGTCCGCGTCCACGCCGTGTCACGGAGGCAGTGCTCCGCGTTGGCCTCCGTGACACGTTGCTTGTTATTCCGAGAAAAATTTCCCACTAGTATAAATAGCACACTTATGTTATTTTTAAGAGAGTTTTTTTAGTTTTAGTTTTTTTAGCCTGAGTTCAGAAGTGGGAGCAGGAACGTGGTTTTGTGGCAGTTGAAGAATAGAAAAGATAAGAGTTTTCTTCTCTTCCCTTCTTCTTTCCTTCAATTGTATGCATGGTTCACACTCATTCTAGGATGATTAATCCAAGAATGAGTGGCTAATTCCTCTCTTGCTGAGGTTTTGAACTTGTGTAATGAATGTTGGTAATAATTGATATGGTTTCTTCTTCTTCTTGCATGTTGTTCTATTAATTCTTGTGCTTATTAAATTCTTGATTGGCCACCATTAATGTATATCTAAAAAGTCCAATTTCACTCGAGAGAGCATGAAATTGGAAAGTTGTGAATTAATAGGGTATTGTTCTTAACTTGATTTGGGAAAATTGGGTTTTGATGTGCTTTCTTGATAGAAATATACTTGAAAGCCGTATTAGTCAATTTAGGAACCGGAATTGTAGTGTTAGGTCATAAATTGCATTTGATCACAGAAATGTAGACGAATGGTTTATGAATCTAAAGTGAAATTAAATACGGAAGTTTTAATTTCTAGGCAAACGTTCTTGGCTAGCAATATGAAGAAGAAGATGACCAAATTATCATGATTATCAAGTTCATTACTCGTTCTTAACCTTGGCATGTGCATATCCATTGTCTAAACTCAACGTAAATAGTAGTTATTAATTTTAGTAGATAATTAGTTTAGAAACAAAACTCACTCAAATCTTGGTTGGATTGTTGTTAACATAGTTAGAAATAGAATAGAGATATAGTAAACTAGGCAGTTTTGCATATCTAGAGCAGCCTCCTTGGATCGATACTTGGCTACTTAGCCACTTTATTACTTGTTTGACCACGTACACTTGCGTGTCGGTGTATAATATATACCAAGCAGCAGACCGCGAACAAGTTTTTGGCGCCGTTGCCGGGGAGGCTAGGCGATTTGTAAAATTTTGTTTAGTGTAAATTTACTGTATTTGTATTTTTATTTTCTTAAGTGTTAACAACTTGGTCTTAGCCTGTATTTTGCAGATTTTTATTTCTGTGAACACTGGCAAGGGACAAGGAGCTGGTGGAATCTTACTTAGAGCCAGAACGTGAATTGCATAGTCAATGTAGAGAAGCTCTTCGGAAGAAGTTGCAGTTGCTCAAACAGTCTATGATGGAGCAACCCAATCCACCAGTTGTGCGGGCAGTGTTAGTGCCCGAGGAAGTAGCAGCCAGGCCGGTTCGCGAGGTGGCAATCCCACACGCTAATAATGTACATTCCAGCATCCGCAAACCAGAGCCTGGGGGGAGATTTGAGTTAAAGCAAAATATGGTGCAACTTTTGCACACTAGCGGGCAGTTTACCGGTATCCCTCACGAAGATCCGCAACAACATCTCCAGAACTTTTTGGAGATAAGTGACACTTACATCCCCGCTGGAGTGTCACCTGATTATGTTCGGCTCACCTTATTTCCATTTTCCTTATTTGGTGAAGCCAAGAGGTGGTTAAAAGCTGAACCACCCAACTCTATATCAACGTGGGAGGATCTTGCAAAGAAGTTCTTGATCAGATTTTTCCCTTCAGGTAAAACAGCTAAACTTAGAAGTCAGATTCTAAGTTTTAAACAGAGGGAAGGAGAAAATCTTTATCAAGCCTGGGAAAGATTCAAGTCCATGTTGCGGGACTGTCCTCATCATCATCAGTCAAATGAGGTGTTGGTCCACACTTTTATTGAGGGTTTGGAACCCCACACTAAAATTTTGTTAGACTCAGCAGCTGGAGGGCAAGCGTTGGAGAAGACTTATGAGGAGCTGTACACTTTGCTCAACCGAATTTCACAAGGCAATCCGGAATGGAATGCAGATTCTTCAAGAGGTGGAGCAAGGAAAGCAGTGGGAGTGCTTGAAGTGGATGGATTCACAGCTATCGCTGCACAGATAGCTGCTTTGCAAAATCAGTTAAACACTCACTTCAGCAATATGAATTTGAACCAGCCGTCAGCCTCAGTTAATGCAGTCCAACAGATGTGGTGTGAAGTGTGTGGTAGTAGTGAGCATTCAGCTGAATGCTGTGGTGCAAATCCTGATTCTGTCAACTTTGTGGGCAATGCACAGAGGAATCAATAGCAGTTTGGTGGTGGCTACAACTCGAATTGGAGGAATCATCCAAATTTTTCGTGGGGTAGCAACAATCAACAAGGCCAGGGTTCAGGGCAGGGTATGCACAGAAACCAAGGAGGGCAACAAGGCTATCAGAATCAGTTTAGAAATCACAATGCCCCTCCTCTACCACCATCACCGACTATTGAGGAAATGTTCAAGACCATGATTGCCAACCAGGCACAATTGCAGGCTGACTATGTCAAACTGGCGACCGAAGTAAAGAACAATCAATTGGCAACCAAGGCTCTTGAATATCAGTTTGGGCAATTTGCCAGTGCCCAAAATACTAGACCAAGGGGAGGACTACCTAGCGACACGGATCCCAATCCTAAGCAGGTAAATGCAGTGACCACGAGGAGTGGTTTACAATTAAAGGAGGTGGAACCGGAAAGACCGCCTCAGAAGTCAGGAGCAGCAGATGTTGAGGGAGAACAAACCTCAGATACGGGGAAGACCAAAGAAGCTGAACCAACAAGGCCTCCACCCCCGTTCCCTCAACGACTTAAGAAACACAAGGAGGAGGCGTGTTTCCAGAAATTCATGGAGGTACTTAAATAGGTACATGTTAACTTACCTCTTGTTGATGTCTTGCAGGGTGTGCCAAAATATGCAAAGTATATCAAAGACATCGTGGCCAACAAAAGTCGCTTGACCGAGTATGCCACGGTGGCTTTAACGGAGGAATGCACATCCCGTATTCAGAACAGGTTGCCCACTAAACTGAAGGATCCTGGAAGTTTTACTATCCAGCTGACGATTGGGCAAAGTATCCGAGCTCGTGGGTTATGCGACTTGGGGGCAAGTATAAATCTGATGCCATCTTCGGTATTCAGAAAGTTAGGGCTAGGGAGTCCTAGACCTACAACAGTGATCTTGCAGCTAGCAGACAGGTCTTTAGCTAAGCCGGATGGCATTGTGGAGGATGTGCTAGTGCAGGTAGGCTCCCTCATTTTTCCGGTAGATTTCATTGTTCTGGATTTTGAGCCAGATGCAGAAGTCCCATTTATTTTGGGACGACCATTTTTGGCAACCGGAAAGGCATTGATCGATGTAGCTGCGGGTCAACTCACGATGCGAGCACACGACAAGGTTGAGGTGTTCGACGTGTACAAGGCACCTAAGCTCCCGACTGTCTATAAGGAACTCTCGGTGATCAACGTGATTGATCATGGGAATGCAAATGGATTGAGTGATTCCCGAGAGTTACTAGGTAGGCCACCAGACAAGGTTGAGAACTACTGGGGAGATGACCATGATCGGGTCAAATCGTCCATCTCCCTAGTAGAAAATTGAGCGTAAAGGCTGTCGAGCCGCGACGTTAAACCAGGCGCTGCACGGGAGGCAACTCGTGAAAAATATTTTTCTTTCTTTTTCCTTAGTGTAAAGTTTTTCTTTTATTTTATTTTCTTTTCTTTTTCTTGACTAGGTTTAGATGTGCATTTTAATTAGTAATTTTTATTTTTTTAGTAAGGAATCTAGTCATTTAACCAATTTTTGTTTAGTGAGGTGATTTTCAGGTATACCGGAGGAAAAATACGTGGAATCGAGAAAACGAGGCGAGGTATGAAAAATAAAATTTGATTGTGAAACAGAGCACTGGCGCGTTGGCGCCGTGTCACGGAGGCAACGCTCCGCGTTGGCCTCCGTGACACGTTGAAGGCAAATCTGGAATTTTTTTAAAATTCCAGTAAGCCAACGCGTTGGCTCCGTGTCACGGAGGAGGGCCTCCGCGTTACCCTCCGTGACACGTTGCCCTTATCCCAGTGCCAGGTCACACCGGGTTTCCGGGTGATCCGCGTGTTTTCTTAATAAAAACCCCCGATTTCGCCCCTATTTTCCCCATTCCCTCTTCCCTCCGCGACCAAACAACCATTCCCCTACCCCCAAGCTCCGTGCCACGTTAAGAGGCAAGGAAAACGTCAAGTCTTTATCGATTCTTCAATTCCAAGGTATGTTTTCATCGTCTATCTCAAATTTTTGGCGATTTTTGTCGATTTTGAGCATGTGAGGTGAGATATATCACCCTAGGTAGAAATTAAACATGACGTGAATTATTTTGCGATTGATTGTGTTCGGATTGTTGTAGTTGATGGGTGAACTTATCGATTGATTGAATAATTCATTGTTGATTGTCGAATTGAGTTCTAGGGCTTGGGGTTGTTGAATTTTAACTTGGGTAACTTGATAGTTTGACGAAATTGATGCCGGGGTGTGTTTATTATTTGAGATAAGTCGTGGTAAATATTGTATAATTGGTGAAAGACGACTAATTCTCGATTTTTTGTGGGACATTGCGTAATATGTGAATTGGTTGAATTGCTTAGATTAGTGTATATAAAATGTTTGTATTGTTGTTTCTATTTTGTTGTTGTTATTGTTGCTAAGTGCTATGGGTGAATAGCTGTCGATAGTAGGATTGGGTTAGCTGTATGAAGTCTGAGTAGTTCGCTAGCCGTTATGCTGTCGAATTTTTGTGAACGCACTAAGCAATATGTTTATAGTGATTGTGTTTGGGGTGTAAATAGAGCTATCCTTGCTAACATGTTGTAAATATTGTTAAAGACTAAGTGTGGGGTAAATTTTGTTTAACCCGACCTTAGCCGAAGCTAGCAAGTTTTTAGCTTAACGTTGTGCTTGTCTGTGTAAATTGACAGGTACAATGGCCAGCCGACAAGATAAAGGCAAGGGTGCTTCAACCTCAGACACCGGCAGAAAGAGAATGAGACTGGGCACTGCTGTCCCAGCTGCACCTGCTGTTCCACGCGGTCAACAACGCCGATACGGGACACGATGGGTCACCGATGAAGGGAAGAAATGGTACGCAAAGCATAAGGAGAACAAGTACTTCCCGGAGGAACATATTGCAAGGGAACCACTCGCACAGGAGTTCCCTCGCATCGTACAGAGGATTGAAGCAGCTGGGCTCAGCTTTATTTTTCAGGAGCCCAAGGAGTGCAACCTTCACTTGGTCCGGGAATTTTATGCCAACTGGAACCCGGCCATCAGAAGCTACACTATTAAAATCAGAGGGCAGATTGTCACTCTGGAACCCCAGCAGCTGAATGCCATCGTTGGAGCGCGGGACACAGACGCCCACGTTCTCCGCCAGCTCAACATCACCCTACCGTACGCCGACATCAGACGTACGTTGTGTGGGGCTCGATCCACAGCCCGATGGAGTAGACACAAAGAGAGGGGTTACCACCAAACTCTGCCTTATTCGCAGATGAACAGAGAGGCCAGAATATGGCTAAAAATTGTATGTTCGTGTTTGATCCCGGGAGTACATATGACAGACATGACCCGGGACCGTGTCTGCCTGGTGTATGCCCTTATGAAAGGGATTGAGATTAATGTGGGGGCGGTTATAATATCCGCCATGAAGAGAGCCAGACTACACCAGGGCCACAGATACGGGTTTGGCGGACTCATCACCACCTTCCTCTGAGGCCTCGACGTTGAGGAAGAAGCCTTGGATTACATTCCGCAGTTGGAGCGGCGGGCCCTTGATGTGACAAAGACCAAGGCCCCCGACACTACACATGGACCTGTGCTGACTCTGGGCGAGCGACATGCTCGTGACGACCAGTATATGGCCCGTATGTTTGGTATGCAGATGCTGCAGCTACGGATAGGTGGGAGACCAGCCACCGAGGATGAATTATGGCAGCTGGAGCTGGACTACCCTTTTGGCGAGAACGCCAGAGCTTTATGCAAGGTGGGGCCAGCCTTTGTGGAGCCGACTGACGACGACCTCCCTACTGATGAGGAGACACGTCATGAGGACTCTGATGTGGAGTCCGATGACGGCGAGGGAGCTGATTCAGATATGGGCGACGAGGCCGCAGCACCGGATGAGGAAGTCGAATATTTCGACTGAGCAGGGAGTTTCACCACCCACAATTTTGTGCTTTGTATTTTTGTGAACACTGGGGACAGTGTTCGATTTAAGTGTGGGGTGGGGAGTAGTTAGGTGCTGGGTCATAGGCTCTAAATCTGCTGTATATTCTTCCTTGACGTTTATGTATGTCTGTGCTTTCCCTGTTGTTGTGAACTGATTTGTGAATGATGTGTATATATTTGTTTGTGGCTAATGATGTGTGTTTTTAAAAAAGTTATGGTTGCCTTTGTAAATATTTTGTAAATTTTGTAAATATTTTTTCTCTATCGATATGATCGATATTTTTCAAAATGTTTGCGAAAAGATGTTGCACTTATCAACATATTTTGTAAATATTTTTTTTTCATCGAAATGATCGATGTGTTGCAAAAATTTTGAAGTTTTATTTTTGGGTTTCTCGGAGTTTGTTTTCGGTTCTTTTACCGAGAATAGTCCCATTGAACCAATGTCATAGTTAGTGAACATTCCCTATGATGGATGGATGACGACCGTCTTAAGGGAAATGTAGTCGGTAGGAGTAGATGTTTTGTTTTTTGTTTCTTTGGTGGATTGCATCAATAAACTGTAGTTGCTTATGGTTGCTAAAATTTTGTTGCGTGTGTAATTGATGTTCGAAATGCGAAAGTGATTCGTTTGAAAGCATGTAATTGTGTAAATATGTTGAGTTACCTAGGCTATAGAATTTGGTTCATTATGATTGAGGCTTAATCTTGAATTCATGTACTTGACTAATTAAAGAGTCTGTGAATGCATCTTGATTCGAGCATGTGCATGAAGTGTGAGTGAGGTTTTGCTATTCCATGTCATTGTGAATTGTCTAGAACTTGCCTGGCGTGTATACAAAGCGAAATGAAGGAGGTGTAGTGTCGGAAAGGATGTAGGCATTTCTTTGTTTTAACCGTTAGTTTCCATTTTTTTCTTGTCAAATTCTACCTTTTTATATGTTGTATACCCTAGTCAGCCCGTTGAGCCTTTAGCCGATTTCTTTCTTTTGTCCAGAATTGTATGAACTAAGCTTTATTCCTTCTTTTCATTAGCCTTAAAGTCTATAAGAAGCTCTTAAGCACTTACAAAGAACAGAAAATTGTTTCCCAAAGTGTTAAAGAGTGAAAAGAGTGAAAAGAAAAGAAAAGCAAACTGAGGAAAGAAAAGATGATGTTGAAGAGGCACTAGTTGTAATTAAATGAATTTGAGGGTACATGAAAACCTTCCGTTTGGGGTCAAGTGTGCCTGATGAAATGGGCTGTATGAAAGTAAACCATCATGAATGGGAGAAAAAGAGAAAAGAGAGGAACAATGTCCATGAGTCGATGGGAATGAGTTGAAAAGGCGCTTAAGGATGCTAGCGACTATTATTGGCTAATCCAATATATATATACTAGATCCATAGCCCAGTTACAACCCATTAAAAGTCCTATTTGATCCTACACTGTATTTCTTTATATTAGTGGAGTAATACACTAAGGGCAAGCCTATGGGTCATGACATGATGCATGTGAATTCTTTTGGGAGAGAGAGTGAAATTAATTTCTATATGCCCCTATTTGCATGTTTGTGTGCTGCACGAGTATAAAAGGGGAAGTTTCTCTCGAGTTGTGAGGGTACATGCTTGATGAAAGATTGATTTTCGTGTCGGATTTCTTGATTAGTTAATTTGCATGAGTTTGCCGATATCAAGAATCAATTCTTAAAAGTCTAGGAAGCCTCGATGTATTAAGGTCATTGTCTTGTACGACCAAGCATGTTTTCTTGATGATTTGCAAAAATCGAATAATCGGTATGACCGTAACGTAAATGGTTGCACCATAGTGACAAAGGTTGAGATGTGATGTGCATGATTTGTGTATGTGTTGTTCGAGGACGAACAAGGATTTAAGTGTGGGGTAAGTGATCTTGGGCAGATTTATATGCCCAAGTGATACTCAAACGTATCATTTTTACCTTGTTTGTTGTGCAATGTGTATATAATATCATGTATTTGGTAATAAAATGCGAATTTATACTAACCAACATGATTAGCATTTGTTTTGCAGGATAATGTGATTTTTAAGAGCTAAAATGCGTGTTGGAACTATGTCGGAGTTGGACTTGGATGCGAGCGTGGAAAAGACCTCGGATGGCATATTTTGCAGTGGCTCCGCGATGGTGTCGTGCCACGCTGCCATCGCAGTAGCACACTGCCTGGGCAGAAATAAAAGTGGCAATTTCCAGTGTGCCTGCGCGTCAGCTCCGTGGCACGGAGACAGGCCTCCGCGATGGCCTCCGTGCCACGTTGAGGCTAATTATCCGACCATGCGATTTCCAGAGAGGGTCCGCGTCCACGCCGTGTCACGGAGGCAGTGTTCCGCGTTGGCCTCCGTGACACGTTGCTTTCTTATTCCGGGAAAAATTTCCCACTAGTATAAATAGCACACTTAGGTTATTTTTAAGAGAGTTTTTTTAGTTTTAGTTTTTTTAGCCTGAGTTCAGAAGTGGGAGCAGGAACGTGGTTTTGTGGCAGTTGAAGAATAGAAAAGATAAGAGTTTTCTTCTCTTCCCTTCTTCTTTCCTTCAATAGTATGCATGATTCACACTCATTCTAGGATGATTAATCCAAGAATGAGTGGCTAATTCCTCTCTTGCTGAGGTTTTGAACTTGTGTAATGAATGTTGGTAATAATTGATATGGTTTCTTCTTCTTCTTGCATGTTGTTCTATTAATTCTTGTGCTTATTACATTCTTGATTGGCCACCATTAATGTATATCTAAAAAGTCCAATTTCACTCGAGAGAGCATGAAATTGGAAAGTTGTGAATTAATAGGGTATTGTTCTTAACTTGATTTGGGAAAATTGGGTTTTGATGTGCTTTCTTGATAGAAATATACTTGAAAGCCGTATTAGTCAATATAGGAACCGGAATTGTAGTGTTAGGTCATAAATTGCATTTGATCACAGAAATGTAGACGAATGGTTTATGAATCTAAAGTGAAATTAAATACGGAAGTTTTAATTTCTAGGCAAACGTTCTTGGCTAGCAATATGAAGAAGAAGATGACCAAATTATCATGATTATCAAGTTCATTACTCGTTCTTAACCAAGCATGTGCATATCCATTGTCTAAACTCAACGTAAATAGTAGTTATTAATTTTAGTAGATAATTAGTTTAGAAACAAAACTCACTCAAATCTTGGTTGGATTGTTGTTAACATAGTTAGAAATAGAATAGAGATATAGTAAACTAGGCAGTTTTGCATATCTAGAGCAGCCTCCTTGGATCGATACTTGGCTACTTAGCCACTTTATTACTTGTTTGACCACGTACACTTGCGTGTCGGTGTATAATATATACCGAGCAGCAGACCGCGAACAGTTACATTATCGCATGTGGGATTGCTACCTCGCAGACCGGTCTTGCTGCCATCTCTTCTGGCACTAAAACTGCCCTTACAATCGGTGGTTGCTGTTGTTGCTCCAAAATTGCTCTCCTTAATAACTGCAACTTCTTTTCTAGAGCTTCCCTCTTCTGTAGATGAAATTGTCTCTATGGCTCTAAAAACGGATCCACCAACTCCTTATCTCTTGCCAGCATTCAGAAACAAGTTAGTGCCTGCAAGAGAAATCGCTAAGATCAAGTTGCCAACACTTGTATCGAACTTGTAAACCAACACTAAGAAAATTAAGTCACCAATTGTCAGTCCCCGAAAACAGCACCAAAAACTTGTTCACTCCCAATTACACACAAGTGCATGTGGTCGTACAAGTATAAAGTGGATTTATTTCAAGCCAAGTATCGAACCCACAGGCACTGTAACATGGCAGTAATTTTTCCTAAGTGTTTAGTATACGCACTTCTTTATACAAGTAGACAACCAAAACAAATGGTGATTTTTCAAGAATAATAGTTACTGTAACCTTAAGTAAAAATTGTAAATTATAATCTGAACAATAGCACGAACAAGCTGAGGTTAAGGCAAAACATGCAGATATGTAATTTATTGATTAAACTTCAGTCAACACTTCTCTTCAGTTGTTAGTCAGGAATTATTAACCAATGGATTGGGTCTTTGAAATCCTCTCCAATTAAAGAATCATGAGACTTACATTACACATTTCTGTGATGCAAAAACCTCAAATTCTAGTAATACACAACAAATTCCATAGATGACCAAATATGACATTGCAGATATATTTCTATTCTGAACGCTAATCTTCTCTTAATTTCTCAACCAAGACAAGAACATATTCTACCAATTCACATCTATCCAATTAATCTTCCTTTTGGAAATAAAACTGGAATTCTAGGATGTACATTAACAATGGCCAAGCATTAATGTAGTGAAAACAAGAATTAGTAGAACAACCGTTGTAGAGAAGATAAAAACTGAAATAACATCAATTACATACTACTGCAATCATCCTCAACCTCAGCCAAAGGTGAATTAGCCACTCACTTGAGGATTAAAAATCTTCAAACAAGTAGAAACCATACAAGCAATTGAAATTTAAGAGAAAAAGGAAGAGAATTAACCCTAGGACTTCTTCAGCTCAACTGCTTGATACCCACGTTCTAGCATGAAATGTCAGACATTTTAAAATAAAACCTAAGTGTGCTATTTATACAAGTGAGAAATTTCTCGGAATAAACTGGCAACGCGGCACGGAGGGTATCGCAGAGCAACAGCTCCGTGCCACAGCCCTATCGTGGAGCCTCACTGGAACTTGGATGCTGGATTATTATCCTCAGCGTGGCACGGAGGGTATCGCGGAGCATCAGCTTTGTGCCACGGACTTGTCGCACCTTCACTGGAATCCGGGTGTGCAACAAAGTCTTCCCAACGTGTCACGGAAGTGAACGCGGAGCATAGGCTCCATGACACGGTGCCATCGCGCAACTTCACTGGAATTCGCCTAAAATTTCACTCTAGGCAGAATGCTACTGCGATGGTAGCGTTACACGGCCTCTAACGCGGAGCATCAAGTTTTTAGTATTTTCTTGCCAACTTCCGTGTTTTACTTCAGAGTCCATTCCTCCACTTCACCAACTTGTAGATTAGTTTCCAAAATTCATTTTAAACTGCAAAAACAATAACTAATCATGTTAGTTAGTATAAATCCACATTTACATACAAATCACATGAGAATGCACACATAGAAGTAGATAAACAAGTCAAAATTAAGTAATAAAGTATCACTTGGGCATGCAATTCTGCCCAAGATCATTTAGCCACTCATAGACAAGTGGAAAAATAAATACTTAGTCATCATCATGCGAAAATACGAAGTATATAAGAGAAAACCTAGTTGCAGAACCTTGACTTCCTTCCAAATTACTTACAAACTTTCATGAATAAACTACGGAGTAAAAATGAATAAAGACTGCTTCAAGCAGTCCAAAACTACTCCTAGGAGTTAAAAACTATGTAACAAATGACCTAAGGCTTATAATTATAGATGAGCCTTTAAATGACGCTTCTGCCTTTCAAGACTTGACTTAAAAATTAGCATTTTCCTCCCCGGAATGGGTCTAGCACGTCGCCCCTCCTATCTCGCCACAGACCTAGTCATATTTTCAGCAATTTTCAGCTCTAGATAAGGTGTAGCGCTGCCCCAGCCATAGCACTAGCCTGATAATTTTTTCTCTGAAGTTTGTGACTTGGTGCGGGGTGCTATCCATAGAACAAACCCGTCATATTCTCAAATATTCATTCCTTGAATCATTTTGAGCCCATTTTGCTTAGTTTCCTGCTCAAATCAACTTAAATAATTTGCTAGCACATAAAACACACACACACACACATGAATTTAAGCATAAATTAAGTATTATGAACTCAAAACATGATCAAATATGGGTAAAAACATGGCAAATGGACATGAAAATATGCCCAACATCACCACCCCACACTTAAACCATTGTTCGTCCTTGAACAATCCTTAAAACATACCTAAAATCATGTTTCACCATCATACTTGACACCTCCATCAACTCATACTCAACCAACTAGCATGGAGAAAACATAAAGTGGTTTATCATTATACAATATTTCTCAATAAAGCACATAAACAAATTTCACAATCAAGAACACATAGCCTCTATAAATGACTCATTTTTTCAACACAAAGGGCCAACATGATTAAGTGCGACATATGCGAAAAGTATTACGCCGCATTAGACCTCTTGTGCCCCTCACCTTTAGTGGTATTCCTCTCTCAAATTCATCAATATAAGACATGAAACACAATAAGTAAGGCACACTCGCACTCACACTCACAAATGATGTAATGCATATATGCAGCATGCCATAGGCTTGCCCTTCATGTACGTTCAGACTATCTAATTGCTTCAAGAGATTAATATCACAGGGACTTTTCTTGGTTGTAATGTCGGCTAAGGGAGGAGTAATATTTATATTTCATTTTATAGTGACTACCACCCTAAGCACTTTTAAGATATATTTCACTTTTCTTTTCCACCACTATTTTTCTTTGCTTGTTCACCTTTCCTCTACTCACCCTTGTCTTTTCTTTTCATGCCCCCTTTTTTCATTACTTAGCTGCTAGTTTTCTAATCATAGAATAACTAAGGATTTTGAAATTAAAGCTCTCTTTTTAAATTCCCTAGCAGCAAGTAGACAACACAATTTGTATGGGCACTCCTTCTCACTTTTTCTTTTCTTAGCACAACTTTTTATTTTTCCCTTAACATTATACTTTGGTGGACCTTAACTTTCAAGTATCAAAGTACCTATGAATACTTTGGATCAATAAGTCTGAGGTCTCAAAAAAAGAGGAATTAAGCTACTATTGAGGCTAAGAAAGAATAAGGCTTTTAGGCTCAATGAGGTTAACTAGGGAGAATGACTAGGAAGATAAAGCGAATATGGGAAAGCATGGCTTCTCAAAGAAATGCCTTGATCATCTCTCAACTCCTTTCCAACTAGTTATCCTACATATACTAAGGCAAGTTCTAGATACTACAATATATACATACAAAATAATTCAGCTCACCTCTCATGGCAACAAGAATCTAATCAGTTTCTGCAGCTACACATTCACACAATCATATTGAATGACAAGTTAAATTCATAATTAAGACATAAGGATATATTGAGTCAAATTAAAGAGATATGTGCGTCTCTCATGGATTCTAACTCATGCAATCAAGATTACCACTCTATTTACTTTAGTATAGAAGCTAAGCATAATATCAACGAGAATACAAATGGATGCCCTACGACTCAATCCTATAAAATAAAAAAATGTGATGAAACTTCCCTTAAGACAGTTGTCATCCATCTATCATAAGGAAACGTCATTACTCTATGACTACACCGACTCAAATAAAACAAAAGAAAATTTTTAAAATTTACTCTAATAAAGCAACCAAACATAACCTAGTTAAGACGAACATAACTAGTCAAACATCCAAGGCATCCAAGTAGTCAACATCATCATACAATCTATTATAAACCAAGACCTACAAATCATCAAGCTACTTCTACCATGAATATAAAAATGCTATGACCTACGAATATAGCAATTAAAGATCAACAAGAATTTAGCTTTCCTCCACCTCACACAAAAAAAGGTGAATTGTCCTCAGTGCACACACAATCATATCATAAATGGAGAGAAAATGAACTTCTTGGTCACTAAGCATCATCCTCTTTGCCACCAACTTGCGTGGCTCCAGTAGCATCCTCCTCCTCCTCTGTGTCTAGATCATCAACCCCATCAGTAAGGACGATAGCTTCATCATCATCAAGCGCCTCCTCAAAAGTTGGGCCCACTTAGCACATCAACATAGCACTCCCTGTGAGTGGGTACTATGCCTCTAAAGCTGACATCTCCTCAGTAGTGGTTGGTCGACCTCCTATCTTCATCTGTAATTCCAACATCCCAAACATACAACCCTGCCAACTCTCATCTCGGCCTGCCCATCAGTTGTAGTAAGAGAGAGACCTATGGAAGAGGCAATCTCCTTTACCTTGGTGACGTCTATCATCTATCCAGCTAAATGTTCTGCCAAAGGTATAACAAGATCTGCATCCTCCTCCTCGATACCTGCCTCTCTCAAGTACAAGGTCAAGAGACTGCCGTGGAAATATTTCCATCTACAATTGTCTCCCGATCTCCTCATATTGTGGAAAATCACCACATCAAAATTAACCGGTATCCCCTTCATCAACATGTACACCAAAACAATTCGCTCGCGGGTCACCTATGTCAAATGTGTCCTAGGAAGAAAGAAAACTCATACCAACTTCACACACACCTTTGCCTCCCTATTCAAATAAGAAAATGCAAGTGTGGAATGGGTGCCATTTTGATCCCTCACCCATTGGGCGGATGAGTGCTCACCGCACAAAGTGTGGTAGATGTCTTTATACGACAGATTTTCCAACAAGATGAAATATTGCGAAAGGTCTACTGCATGTGTCTCTAAGAAAGCATTGAACCTCTTGGTTGTGAATCGCGCCGCCTATCCTCTGATCTTGACCTTTGTACTCTCTCCGAATGAGGTGTCCCAATTTGCGTACCCTCACCAAAGTGAGGTTGCACCTCTCCGGCTCATTAAAGATATAGCCAGCTCCCAACTCACGTATCTTTTCCCAAATAGCCAGGAACTCAAGTGCCAAACGGCCCTCATCTATCTAGTTCTCAGGGGAATACTTGTTTTTTTTTTGAGTGTTAAACCAAGTAACCCCATGAGGCTCAACTACTTTCGCAGCAAATCTCCTTGCGGGGCCTGCTTTAGGAGCTGAGGACTAGTTTTTGTTTTTCTTGGTCTACCGCTCTTTCAGATCTTCTCACCTGTAATCACCTCCTTTACTTTTGGTGCCATCGTACCTATCATGCAAAAAAAATCAAGAACTCTAACAAATTAGTTTGTGAACCAAATGGCTAACTAACTAAGTGTGGAAGGTGCAAAATTCACCCCACACTTAATTTGTTAGCATATATGTGAGAATTTATCAAACAGGGTACTCAAGACTTCCCCCATCATCATCCAATCTCAACAATCCAATTTAATTCACTAACTTCATACTATACCAATTTCATGAAATTTTTTTTCTTTCTTTTCAACTCTCCTCTAGCCTTTAGCTTTTAATCAAGAAAGCACTATCTAAGTTATCCCTTTCACGTTCCTTCTCTAGTTCACAATTCAAGTAATTCATGTAATGGAGTAACAATATTCAATTCAATCAACCAATAATGAACAATTTACTATCAGTAAACATGAATTAATCAAGAATTTCACCAACTCAAGCAATTATCACATTCAAGAATTCAAAGCTTCATATATTTAATTCTCTACAATTAATGCACCTACCTACCAATATTCAAAAATTCAATTCACCTACCCCATTATCCATACAAGTTCAAATCACCATATTAAACCAATAATCAAGCTACCCAACAAAGATAACTACAATCATGCAAGAATTTAAGACTTTAAGCTCATAAAACCCAAAACATGAAATTCAAGTGTTTCACCAACAATGGAGATTTTGGATTCTAAATTTTGGGGAAGAAGGGTGTGGGAGCATTCTTGCATCATTACTTGAACAAGAGAAAAAATATACTTACTTGAGTTGAAGATGAGAGCTTTACCAACTTATTGGAGAAAACAATAATGGAGGGGAGAGGGAATGGGAAGCTACGGCTTTAAGAGAGAGAGAGACAGAGAGAGAAAATTTTTCTTTTTGTTTTTCAACTTTTTGAGGGAAAAGGATAAATGAGACTTTAAATAAAAGGTGGGGCATGGGTTTTTTTAATGTAACTTTAAGGTCTTTTGAGTTAATATTGACCAAAAATTTTTGGCCAAATACCCTTTGGTGCGCCGCCCCTCCTATCTCACCAAAGACTTAGAAATTTTTTTTCTATGGAGATAGGGGCTGGCGCGGCACGCCCCCTATAGCCTAAAATTTTCTTCTAGAATTTAACTCCCAGCGTCCCATGCCAGGCGTCTCATCCCAGACTTACACTTTTTAGCTTAATGTCCCAGCTTGTTCTTGCCTTTTACGCCCTGTTTGTCTCTACAAAAAAATAAAAACATACAAAATGTTAGAAAGAGAAAGGATGGGTTGCCTCCCATCAAGCGCCTTGTTTAATGTAGTGGCATGACATTCATGGGTTGCCTCCCATGCAGCACCTGATTTAATGTCTCAGCATGACTATGGTCTTCGTCACTCCTTCATCCGAGTGGACTTGTGACCATACCCAGGATCTGCTAAACTTTCATGCAGCACTCGCTGCTCCACTAACTGATTACAACCTCCAGGTTCTCCCGCCGACTTCACCTTGAAGTCCTCATAATGAGGCGGCATTCATGTTGATCTGAACACTTGAAACACTACTCCTGACCATCTACTCTCATAGATATCTTGCCCGACTGAACATGTATGACTGCATCGGCTGTGGCTAAAAATCCTCTACCCAAAATAAGGGGAACTGCTGCATATGTCTCATAGTCTAAAATTATAAAGTCCACCGGCAGGATGAAAAGTCCTACCTTGATCAAGATATCTTCAACTATTCTCTAGGATAGGCTAGAGATCGATCCGCAAGCTGCAACGTTACTGTGGTAGGACGTGGTTCTCCTAATACTAGTGTTCTAGATAAGGATACAGGCATTAAGTTAGTGCTCGCATCGAGTTCACATAAGGCTAAACCAACTTCCGTGCTTCCAATAGTGATAGAAATAGTGAAACTCCTAAGATCCTTTAACTTTTTGGAATTTTGTTCTTGATTTGGGAACTGCACTATTCTGTAAGATCCATAGTTTCAAACACTGTATGCCTCTTCTTATTGGCCATGATATCCCTGAGATACCTGGCATACTTTGGAACTTCCTGCAAAACCTCCACTAACGGAACATTCACATGAACCTTCTTCAACAACTCAAGAACTTACTACGGGTTGTGTCCTCTGTCTTTTTCTTCAACCTTTAAGGAAATGGGGGAGGTGGTCTAGCCACTTCAATTTTAGGTTGTGGGTTGCTAGACTCCCCAACCCCAGTCTTGGATTTCATGGCATGTTCCTCATCAACTTTTTCTTTTCTGGGGATAGCCTCACCCAGCTCCTTATCACTGCACAAGAAAATAGCATTTACATTTTCCTTGGAGTTCTTCTCGGTATTACCTGGGAGTGCCACTGTGGTTTATTATTCTTCTGTAAGGCTAATTGCCCCATTTTCCTTTCAAGCTCATAGATGGATTTTTGCATTTCATTTACCACTTATGTTGTTGCACCATACATTGCTTCATTGTCTCCTTAAGAAAATTGTTTTGTTGCTGGCCTTGTGGCCTTTGATAAGTGTTTTGGGGCCTTAGAAAATTTTGATTCCCTCCGCATGGGGGATTTTCTCCATCTCAGCACCCTTGATTATAGCCATTACCTACAAAACCTCCACCATGACCTTGTTGTCCTACAAAATATACAAACTCAGGATTAAGAGAACAACCTGAATAGGCATGGCCTTCTCCACACACCTCACATGATGGTGGTGGGATTTGTACCTTCTGTACATGCTGCACTTGGCCTCCTGCTGCTGTGGTCACCAACTTACTAAGAACATTCACCAACTATCTAATGTCTTCTTTGATTGCCGCTACACCATCCACCTCAAGCTTTCTCGGCACCTTTGCTACTGCATATCCTCTTCCTGAATCCTGATAATCCTTACTCCTCATAGACGTAAGGTTCAAGAGAGCCTCAATTTCATCATAACCTTTGGATAGAATCTATACTTGTGTAGTAGCATCAAGCAGTATCATAGATTCGGACTTCAGACCCTTAATGAAGCTGTGCCCAATTATCTCTTTAGGTTGCATGTGGTGTGGAAAATCCCTCAAGTAACCCTTGTAATGTTCCAATGCTTCAGCTAGTGTTTCTCCATATATCTGTACAAATCCTGAGATCTTTTCTCTCAGCTCTTTAGTTCTTCTTGAAGAGAAAAATTGGTTGATGAACTTATTAGAGAGGATCTCCCAAGTGGTGATGGATCTTGCAGGCTCATTTTAAAGCCACTCCTTGGCCTCTCCAATTAGTGAGAACGGAAAAAGAGTCAACTTGACATATTTATCTGACACATTCTGGTAGTTGAAGTTTTCATTAGCTCTACAAACGTCATCAGATGCCTATGGGGATCCTCGTGCGGCTGCCCTGAAATTGACAAGTGTTTTGGACTAAACGCACAGTCCCTTCTTTTAGATCAAAGTTCCCAGTGATGGCAGGTTTTGACAATTGCTTTAGACGCATTCTCCAAATTTGGCCTAGCAAACTGCATCACTAGAACTCTCTCATTCTCTTCACCTGCTGCTTGCCCGGTGTTTTCCATGTCTAACCTTCGAAAGGTTCTCTCTATTTCAGGATCAAGAGAAGCTAAGGTTGGTCCTTGACTTCTCGTGCTTGGCATACACTGAGGCAAACAACCCTGTGAACTTTAACAAAAATAAGAAACAAGCATAAAATAAAGACTAGCAAAACAAAATTCGAACCTACAAATGATTAAACAATATTCAAGTTCCCGGCAACGGTGCTAAAAACTTAATGTCGCCCAAGCGCACGCAGGCGCACATGGTCATCAAGTAATATAGGATTGTTAAGTCCAGATATCATACCTATAGGGACTTGTCAATTTAATCGTTATAAGGTTGTCGCTTTGATTTCACTAATCTACGAAACAAGTAAATGAAGATTGATATAGAAAATTAAACTACTAAAACTTCAAATGTAAAAATTAACTAAAACGAATTTAAGCTTGATTGTATTTCCATAATAATGATAAACTAGGGCAATGACACTTGGTTGGTTTCAGCTTGAGTTTTCCAAACATAATTAAACTAGCATGATTCTTCCTACAGTTCTTAGTTGTAAGTTACTATCCCATTTCTTGCCACTATCCCTCGCATCCAATAACTATTTCATGAACCCTAATACCTATATCTCTATGGTCACAGGAGAACAATAAAATGACAGTTATACCTACTTGTATTTCAACTAAACAAGGTTGAAGGATATATCCCTATTCTCAACAACAACTTCTATCTTATCACCAACGGGTTCAAGGGTCTTAGAATTTTCATTCTGTATTTATTTTTAACCCTTTCGATTCCCTTTCCCAAGTTCAATCAAAAGCGAACAAATTACTTACAAGGTGATCAATCTCATAAATAATAAATTAAAATAAATAAATATAAACATCCATAAGAAAAGAATTAAAACTAAATTTAATTAATCTGTCAAACAGTCAACCATTAACCATGGCCACAACCCTAGAATATGAGTTTAGCCACTAATAGACAAGTGGAAAAACAAATACTTAGTTATCATCATGCAAAAATATGAATAAATAAGAGAAAACCTAATTGTTGAACCTTGTCTTCCTTCCAAACTGCTTACAAGCTTTCATGAATGTCACGCCCTGAGCTTACACCTTGGACAGAACACGGTACTTGGAGTCACAAGTAACCCCAAGTCAATCCCTGGTCTATCGTACACTAGCATTCTGAGTAAACATAATATACAGCGGAGGCTTAAAGTAACTATAAAACATTTATGAAATAGAGCTGGATCATAAAGCTTAAAAACAGCTAAGGAAAACTACAAGTCTGAAAAACCAAGTCTGTGTCTGAAAGTCACTACAACTGATGAGTTGCTGGGACAAGCCCCCAGCTAACTCCAAATCTAAATAGAAGAAAGAAAGACTGAATAAAATAATCTTCATCCTCGAAAGATGAGGACTCACCAAATAGAACAGTTGGAGTGTTCTGAGAGCGATTGACTAGCGAGGCTGAGACTGAGATCCTGCAGCTGTATCATAACATAAAATTATGCATCAATACTTTGAATGTACTAAGAAAGTGAGAGAAACTATAAACAAGAAATAAAAAGTGTTGAACTGAAGAGACAAGCAATGACCAACTGAAGCTATTAAACTGAATAACTGAAATAACTGAGATGGTCTAAAAGACCCTATCTGATGGTCAAAGACATTCTCTGAATCTGAGATACTGGTCTATAAGACTATACTGAACTCATAACTGTATCGAGTAGTTTGAAATTGTTCTGAACTGAGCTAAGCTGAGACTGAGCTGAACTGGATTAAACTGATATTGAGCTAAGCTGAGACTGAGCTGAACTGGATTAAACTGATATTGAGCTGACTGGTGGGAGAGTTTATAACCAACATATAACCACGTGATCTAGACTCTAGTCAGATGTATACACCCTTGCTAGGGTATAAAGGCATGAACTGGATGATCACAAGAGTTTGGGGCCATGAGGCCAATAAAACTGTAACCTATCGTCGCAACGTAGTTTTGAAAACCTAGGTGTGCTGGAACCCCGGTTCACTCGGTGCTAAGTCCTGCTCCCACTGGATGTTTCTAAACTGACTGCTAAGCTGATAGCTCAAAACTCGGGCCCAAGACTAGTCTGGAATACCTATCTGGAAGCACCTTGAGAGTCTTATCGCTGTAATTGGGTTCTAAGACTGGTCAGACCTGCTTATTTGAAAGCATTGTAACTGTCTAAAGAACAAAATGTAATTCTGAAGCTGGGGTCCTAAGGTTGGACAGAGCTTCCTATCTAAAGGTGTCATGACCACCTAACGAACCACTAAAACTGATACTGAGTTTGATTCTAATAACTGGGAGGCACGACTGACACCTCGAGAATTTTTGTAGTCAAACTGATCAACTTACATTTTTGACTGACACTGAGTATTCTAACATTTTAACTAAACTGCACTGACCTCAATCTAACTAAATTTTCTACACCAACTAATAATATGGGAATCCTCAACACTGAAGGAATCAAGCAAATTTCACTGTTTAGTCACTATTACAAGATTCTAGATTTTCTACGTTCAAGGACTAAGGCTAAATTTTATTTCACAAGAACAAACATCATTTCATTCACAAGCTGGTGGAAACATCTATAATTAACATAAAATAATATTCCACATGAATTAAACGAAGTATGATTGATAATTTCTTAACATTCCATAATCTGCAGGGCTAGAACTGATAAAGAAAATAGGGAGGATTTTAGGGACACAAGGGAAGAAATATTCCATTATTGAATTCCCACATACCTGGTGGAGAGATCCGAAGAATTTCCTCGAGAATCTAAAGAGAAGTGGACTGCCCTAGCTTTTGCTCTGAAAGTTCCTGAGAGAAACTCTATGATGTTTTTCTGAAAATTTGTGTGGGGAATTAGGGGGAAACCGTTTAGCCCCTCTACCCTTAAAAATATACTAAAATGACGTAGATTAGAGTTTAAGAGGTTAGGAAATTACTGAAACACCCATAGGAAATTCGTAGGAAAAATTGATTAGCCTCCACGGGGAACCCAATGAGTCGTGCCCAGTGACCATGACTCGTGGTCACAATCGTGAGGTACACTACCAAAAATCCCATACTGGTCAGCACGGGGGACACCACAAGTCATGGTGTACCCAACAAATCATGGTGACCCACCCGTTGCCCACAGTGCCTAACACTTCCTAGACTCACCACAGGTGACACCACGACTCGTGGTGTCCCAAATGAGTCATGGTGAGGACTCGTCGTGTACACTGCCTCCAACCTTCAGTCAATTACTGACTACGGGTCACCCCACGACTCATGGTGTTGACCATGACTCGTGGTCACACCCATGGTCACCTCTTTTTTCCAAATTGTTTTCATCAAGTTCAAAGTCCTCACCACAAGTCACTTAACGACTCGTGGTCACCCCTCACGGGTCATAGAATGACTCATTCTGTGACCTGGTGTAGATTTTCTAGTTTACTATGTTTTAAGTCTCGGGTCTAGTCTTTGAGTTTTTGGGGCATTACAATGAATGAACTACAAAATAAAAATTAATAAAGACTACTTCAAGCAGTCCAAAAATACTCCCAGAAGTCAAAAACTACGTAACAAATGACCTAAGGCTTATATTTATAGATAATCCTTCAAATGACGCTTCAACTCTTCAAGACTTAACAACATTTTTCACCTTAGAATGGGTTTGGCGTGCCGCCCCTCCTATCTCGTCACATACTTAGTCAAATTTTTAGCTCCCGGTAAGGCCTAACGTGCCGCCCTAGCCGTAGCACCAGTTTGAGAATTTTTTCTCTGAAGCTTGGGACTTGGTGCAGGGTGCTAGTCATAGCACCAAACCCATCAAATTCTCAAATCTTTATTCCTTGCATCATTTGAGCCCATTTTTCTTACTTTCCATCTCAAATCAACTCAAATAATTTGTTAGCACATAAAACACACGCACACACATGAATTTAAGAATAAATTAAGGATTATGAACTCAAAACATGATCAAATATGAGTAAAAACATGGCAAATAGGCATGAAAATATGCTCAACATTAGGGTTATGTTTACTTATTCTAGTTTTTCTTGAAAAAGGGGAATAGAATATGAGTGAGAAAGCAATGGTGGGTATTTGGATTTTGCTTATGTGGGGTTAGACTAGAGATAGCCAAAACCTATTCTCATACACCCATTAAAGAGTTGAGGCTAGAGATAGTTCAGCTCTTGCCCAAGCCATAATGGATGAATTAATTGAGACCTTGAGGTTTGATAAAACTCAAGGAAAAAGGCACCTAAGTGGTTGAAAAACATCAGGTGACACTTTATGCGTGGTTATTTATGCTTGTGAGTAATAATTTGATTTTCTAGTTAATTCCAATCCAATCGATGCCCCATCAATAACACACTCCTGGCCCTTGGTTATATTTGTTCATTCAATTTGGTTGCCTTGATTTAATTGGTAGTTTATTTTAATTCAAATTATGATTTCACTTTCCCCCAACATGTATTTTTCCATTTTTAATGCAATGATACAATTTAGTTCAATTTAATAGACAACTTTTGTGTCATCCAATCGCTATTCCTTGTGGATTTGATCCCGACTCTTAGTTGGGTATTTATATTGTGATGATCATTTGTGTTTCCTCCTTGTGAGGAGTGTAATTGTATGTCATCAAAACAATGCATTTTCTTCAAAACACAATTCTTTCAAACTGTGTCTTTCCAAAGCATGACTTTACGCAATTGGGTTCATGGATAAGAGACATGAACCAACTCAACAATTAACAATCAACAATCAAGAGAGGATGATCAATAATTCAATAAAATAGGATTATAATCAATAATCAAGAACATCAATAATCAACTCAATATGAAGAAATCAACATATATAGATAGGGAAGAAGACAATTCAAAAATTTATCCAAAACCTCTAGCTATAACCTCAATGAATTCTTTAATAAATGTAGAGCGCAAGGATGATTAGAAATCCTCACTTTAAGTAGCCTTACACACCTGGAAAGTTAAGCTTAGACTTAAGCTTGAAGAAACCTTAGGTTGGAGTGAATGACTTCTTAGTTTGCTTGATAAACTGGAGAGCTAATGATCTTTATTCTTACATTGTACTGGAAAGAATAGGAGTTTAGTGTAATTAAACCCTTAAATATACTCTTTAGGAATCCCAAAACATTTTATTTTAGGAGATAAATACATAAGAATTTACTATTATCCTTAGAAACTCGTTTGAAAATTACATCCATCAGTGACAACGACTCACTCAATGAGTCATTGTCCCACTTAACGGCTCGTTGGTTCCACTTATTACATCTAGAGAGATTTTTTAGATTTTTGATCTTCAATTGATGAACAATCAGAATGACTCATTATTTGGTGCCACAAGTTGTCCTATGACTCGTGGTTACTAGACCAATTCTTGGGCATTTTGTGAACTTCTCCTAATGACATGTCAGAGCGACCTGTTTTATGGAGTAATAGGTCCTTCATGTGACACACTAGTTCTAGGGAATTCTAAACTGCTGGGTAACAAATGACTGGATTAACATGTCATTATTCCTCACAGCAACTTGTTCCTTGAGTTATTCTATGGCTGGTGTATTTTTTTGCTATTTTTCTTCTTCATGTTTAGGACCTAATCCTAGGAACTTTTGAGGGTTGTTACAATATCTTCCCATTGGGATAATTCATCCTCGAATGAAGACTGAAGTGGATTGGTAGATGATCTAACTAGGAGTAACCAAACTGAACTTAACTCACATAGAATATTCAACTATACTAAGGAGTTCAACATCAACTAATAGAACATGAAACTGATAAGAATACTACTAGAGGAAACCGTTACCTCAAGATGATTTTGGACTAGGAGGGGATAGATGAGGATATTTGGCCATCATATCTACTTTAGCTTCCCAAGTAGCTCCACTAGCTGATTCCTCTATAACACTTTCACAGAAGTGACTTCTTTATTCCTTAGCTTATGAACTTGATGATTTACAATCTCAACTAGTACTTCCTCATATGACAGGTTATCTTTAACTCCTACACTTTATGAAGGAACAATTAGTGAGGGGTCTCCCACACACTTCTTAAGCATACATATGTGTGGAAAACTGGATGGACTGATGCTAGTTCGGCTGGCAGCTCAATTCATAAGCTACATTGCAAACTCTTCCTGAAATCCAATACTGACCAATATAGTGGGGACTGAGCTTCCCTTTCTTCCCAAATCTCATAACACTCTTCATGGGTGAAACCTTCAAATACATCTAATCATCTACCTCAAACTCCATGTTTCTCTGCCTCACATATGTATAATACTTTTGGTGACTCTATGCAGTCTTCAATCTTTCCTGAATGATCTTAACCTTCTCCATGGCTTGATGCACTAAGCCCGGTCCTATCAATTCTGCTTTACCAAGTTTGAACCACCCAATCGGGGATCTACACCTCCACCCACAAGCATCTTCATAGGGAGCCATCTGAATACTAGAGTGATAACTACTATCATAAGAAAATTCAATAAGAGGTAAATTGTCATCCTAATTTCCTTTGAAGTCGATAACACATGCTCTCAACATATCCTCTAATGTTTGAATAGTCTGCTTTGTCTGACCATCTGTCTATGGATGAAAGGCTGTGCTAAGGTTCAGCTTCAAACCCAAACCTCTCTGAAATAATTTCCAAAACTGAGTAGTAAACTGTGTGCCCCTATCTGATATGATAGATAATGGAACTCCATGGAGTCTGACTATTTCTCGATTATACAATCTAGCATAGTCCTCGGCTGAATCTGTAGTCTTAACTAGTAAGAAATAGGATGACTTGGTCATTTGATCTACAATAACCCAAATATAGTCACGTTGCCTTCATGACTTTGGTAAACTAATGATAAAGTCCATATTGATCATCTCCCACTTCCACTCAGGGATTGTTATATTCTAAGCTACACCATATATCCTTTGGTGCTCTACCTTAAATTGCTGGCAATTTGGTCTTCAGCCACAAAGTCTACAATGTCTCTTTTCATTCCACTCCACCAATAGAGTCCCCTCAAGTCAAGATGCATCTTAGTGGAACCTGGGTGAATAGAATACCTGGAGTTGTGTGCTTCTACCATGATTCTCTCCTTGATACCATCTACACTTGGAACACATAATATTCCTTGATATCTCAGGACACCATCTCCCCCTTGTGAGAAAACCAACACCTTCTGCTTGTGAACATCTTTCTTTAACTGAAGAAAGAGGAGATCCCTATCCTATTTCTTCTTAACTTCTGTCACTAGAGATGATTTGGCGTTATTTTGAACAAGCACACTATGTTTCCAAAGTCTAGAAGACGAACTTCTAATTGTGAAACCTATGCATATCCTTAGTTAACTCTCTCTTCTCCTTCTCTATATGAGCTATACTTTCTATAGATATCCTGCTAAGAGCATCAACAATTACATTAGCCTTACTTGGGTGGTAGATAATGCTCATGTCATAATCCTTGAGCAACTCAAGCCACCTCTGTTGTCTAAGGTTTAACTCATTTTGGCTAAACACATATTGCAAGCTCTTGTAGTCTGTGAACACATCAACATGCACACCATAGAGATAGTAGTACCAAATCTTCAATGCAAATACTACAACTGCCAACTCAAGGTCATGAGTCAGATAATTCTTCTCATGGATCTTAAGCTGTCTGGAAGCACAAATTATAGCATGCCATTCTGCATCAATACACAACCAATGCCTACTTTAGATGCCTTATAATATACAACAAAACCATTTGTACCCTTTGGCAAGGTCAATACTAGAGCATTGGTCAAATGAGTCTTCAATTCCTGAAAGATTTTCTCACAAGCTTGAAATTTGACCTTCTTCTAGGTTAGCTTAGTCAAGGGAGCAACAATTGTTGAAAATCCTTCCATAAATCTCCTGTAGTAACCGGTTAAATCCAAGAATTTCTTGATGTTAGTTGGGATTGTAGGTCTGGGCCAACTCTTTACAGCCTTAATCTTTTGAGAGCCAACCTTAATACCTTTGCTGGAGACTATATGGAATAGGAAAGCCACTGAATTCAGCCAAAATTTGAACATAGAGAACTTGGCAAATAACTCCTTGTACTTGAGTATTTGTAGGACTACTCTGAGATGACTAGCATGCTCCTCCTCACTCTTGGAGTAAACCATGATGTCATCAATGAAAATGATAACAAACATGTCCAAATATGGCATAAATACTCTATTCATGAGATTCATAAATGCTACATCAGCATTAATCAAGCCAAAGGAAATAACCACAAACTCAAAATGACCAGAATAGGTATTGAAAGTTGTCTTAGGAATATCATATTCTCTCATCTCCAACTGATGATACCCCGATTTGAGGTCTATCTTTGAAAAACACTTGACACCCTATAGCTGGTTGAACAAGTCATTGATTCTAGGAAAGGGATATCTATTCTTGATAGTGACTTTGTTCAACTGCTTGTAATCTGTACACATTCTAAGGGTACCATCCTTCTTACGCACGAACAGAACTAGAGCACCCCAAGGTGAAACACTAGGGAGAATGAAACCCTTATCAAGAAGGCCCTTTAACTACTCCTTTAACTCTTTTAACTTAGTTAGAGAAATTCTATATGGCATAATAAAGATAGGCCGAGTATTAGGAAGAATACCGATTTTGAAATCTATTTCCTTATCTGGAGGGACTCCTGGAAGATCATCTGGAAATACCTCAGGAAACTCATTAACAACTGGAATGACTGAAGGGATGGGGTCTCAGCATCAGAGTCTCTCACTCTTACTAAATGGTAGACACACCCCTTAAAGATTAAACTTTTGGCCTTAAAGTATGAGATGAAATGACTCTTAGGCATAACGGGACTACCCTCCCAAACTAGGATTGGCTCATCGGGAAATCAAAACTCTACTATGCATGTCCTACAATCAACTATGGTATAACATGAGTATAACCAATCCATTCCTAGAATAACATCAAAGTCCACCATGTATAGCTCAATTAAGTCAGTTGTGGTGTCTCTATGATGGACTAAAACTGTACAATCTCTGTGTATTCTCTTAGCTAGAACTGACTCATCGAATAGACTGAAAACACTAAAAGTTTCTTAGAGTTGGTCTGGACACTTTCCAAACTTAACTGCTACTTAAGAAGTGACAAAGATAAAGTAGAACCTGGATAAAGTAAGGCATAAACATCAATGGAGAAGGCTTTTAACATACAAGTGACAGTATCTGGGGAGTTCTCCAGATCTTGGTGACTAGACATAACATACATACAGTTTTGTTCACCGCCTGTCCCTGAAGTAGTGCCCCTTTGGGTAGATCTACTTGTTGATGGAGTAGGATGGGCTCTATTATCCCTATTGACTCTGTCTGGATGGACAATCTCTTAGATAGTGGCCCTATTGGTCGTACCCATAACATCTATCTCTACCCAAATGGCACTCACCTAGGTCTTAAGCTCACAAATTCCTCTATCGTTGTCTCTTTCAGCTCTTGAGGGAAGAAGTGGTTTAGAATTGATCCCCGAAAACTATCCCAAACTACTAGAGATGCATTCTCACTGATACCTTGCTCCCATTGATCATACCATATGTTAGCCACATCATTAAGCTGATAAAAATCAAATTCAACTCCTTTTGTCTCTGTACCTGCAATGCTTTTAGAATCTTCTAATCTCATCAATAATGTTCTGAGGGTCCTCATCAATCTTATATCCTATAAATACTGGAGGATTCATCCTCAAGAACTCTCTAGTTATTGATGCTCCCAAATCATAAAAACTAAAGGTGCTGAGTTTTGACAACTTGACTAGGCAACCACCAACTGAGTGAGCATCTGCATAGCCCTCTAAACTACCCATACTATGGGACTGAGGAACTGGGGTCTTTGGGACTCTTCCACTTTGCCACTAGTGGTTGGTTCATCTTGGACTCCAACACTAGATCCCTGAACTAGAGTGCATGGAACATTCCTGGTCTGCATCCTAGTCTGTGGAGGGATGTTAGCTGCGTTCCTCTGGCTGGCAGTACATTTAGGAGGAATGATCTAAAACACATGAATGCATGAGTTAGGACAAAGTCATTATAGAGTTAAACTCTATTGCATGATCTAAAGTATGAAAGAAGGGAGGTATTTCCTGATGCTTCATATTCTCCCTATTATAGGTGTGGTGCACTTCACACCTATAAGAAGAACACTACTAGACGCGACTTCATAGACACCCTAGGACTCTTTAAACCTAAAGCTCTGATATCAAGTTTGTCACGCCCCAATTCTAGACCCGAATCCTTGGCCTGACTAACTATCAATTTAGATCTCAATAAAGTATAGATGAAGTAATAACTATGATGGGCTAAATAAATAACAACGATTTATTAACTACAACTTAAAATAATATTATAAAGTAACATTATTAACTCAACTCTAACTCTATCTATGAAGCCTCTATAACTGAAGAATGGGTGCCTGCAGATATCTTCCACGCCTACCTCAAACTCTATAAAATAAAATACTTAAAAGACTGGGGCTCTCCGAAAGTAGGAGGCCTCACCAAAGCTGAATGATAGTGAAGTCCTAGCGCAACACCCGCTACTGATCCTATCTACCTGAGTTTACATCATAATAAGATGCAACACCAATGGCATTAGTACGTGGAATGTACGGTATGTAATAAAGTTGAATGAAACACAGTGAGCAAGAATATCTCAGCCGAAGGGAATAACTGAGAATAATAAACCTGGTTGAATAAACAAAATTGAAACTGAGCTCTGAATGATGTATAGGACACAATATGATAATTTGATCAATGTGTAAAATAGTTTATGCAATTAAACTCATGCATCAAAATCATCTGTGTATATACATGTACAAGTAATCTGTATCATAGTAGGTTGGGAGTTTCTCATAACCGACACCATCATGAATGAGAACATGATGCCCAACTATCTCGCTCAAGTTGGCAGGGCCATTCAAATCCTTGTCAGGGCAGAGGATGATAACAATCTTGGACTCATAACATCGAGTCCTTACAAAGGACTATCTTTGAGGAGTCACCCAAATCGATGGCATGATCCTATCCTACGTTAGCTATGTAGTTCTGAGGCTTACAAGTTGCTTAACCTTTTTACCCAACTCTTTGCTAAATAATCCTCCCAAAAATATTATGCTCATATCCTTATGCCTTCCTTGAGGCAACATCAAAACATCATTATAGAGCACTTTAGCTATAAACAAAATGAATGTTTTAAAATCTCTTTGGAGCTTTTCGCTTAAAATCTCTTTAAACTTTACTTATGAGCCTTTTGCTCAAAACATCATATAAAACTTGGGATATCTTATGCTCCAAATATCTCTTTGACGACTTGAAAGCTCTATGCTAAAATCATATCATGAGTTTCATAAACAAGACTTTACTTTATCTTTTCAAAATCATGCAAAAATCATACTTTTATGCTCAAAACCTCTTTATTCATACTCTCTTGAAATATGATTAACATCATGAAAATAACGCATTTAATTCAAAACGTAATGCTTTCAAATAAAGCCTTTCAAAATCATGTCTTTATGCAATTGGGTTCATGGGATAAGAGACATGAACCAACTCAACACTCAACAATCAACAACCAAAAGAGGATGATCAAAAATTCAATAGAATAGGATTACAATCAATAATTAAGAAAATCAACTCAATATGAAGAATTCAACAATGAAAATTCAACATATATACATAGGGAAGAAGATAATTCAAGAATTTAGCTAAAAACCCTAGATTTAACCTTAATGAATTCTTACATACATGTAGGGAATAAGGATAATTAGAAATCCTCGCTTTAGTTAGCTTTACATACCTAGAAAGTTAAGCTTACTCAAGCTAGAAAAAATCCTAGGTTGGAGAAGATGACTTCCTAACTTGCTTGATGAACTTGAGAGATAATGATGCTGCTTCTTACGTTGTAATGGAAGGAAAAGGAGTTAGACTAATTAAACCCTTAAATATACTCTTCAGAAATCCCAAAACATTCTGTTTTTGGAGATGAATACATAAGAATTTACTAAATTAGCCTTAGAAACTCATTTATAAATTCTTCCCATCAGTGACAATTGCTCATTAGATCCACTTAACGGCAAACTGGATCAACTCATTTATCACGAATCAAGTCTACACCCTGAATGCAATACGGGACCTAGAACCACGAATGACTCCAAGCTAACCTATTGTACATGAATAACATAAGCATAAGCATGCACTAAGCGGAAGTAATCAAAAGATATGGCCAAAAAAGGAAAGTCTAAGATATCATACAATGTAGCAACTGGGACAACAATTCAAACTACTAAATATCTATACATCATAGTCTGAAAATCCTCTAATCATAAGATGAGCTAATGAGACAAGTCCTTAACTAGCTCTACTAATTCTGTAACTGAAATGAAAAAGGAAGACATGAATCAAATTGACATCCTTGAATGATGAGGACTTACCAAGATTGAGTTGAATTGGGAGCAAGATCAAATCTATCAACGAGGCTGATACTGAACACCCAAACCTATATTATGAGATGATATAGCACAAAAGTATGCGATTAGTATTTTGAATGTATTGAGTAGGGAGGATAAGTAAAACATGAGAGTAAAGACAACATACTAAAAGGTCATGATCGTGAAAGCCATAAAACATAAGTTGTTCATCATAATCTAAAGTATAATGACCCAAGATTTTGAAAACAATATCATAAGGCTTATCTTGTTTGAAATCATAAGTTAACTCATAAACTAATCAACAGGTCTAAATACCATAAGTCATAACATGATATCATAGAGCATGATCATGAATAAACGTGGAACATATGGAATAGTGGGAGATTCTCATAACTGACGCCATCATGAATGAGCACATGATGCCCAACTATCTTGCTCAAGTTGGCTGTCATGCCCCGAGTCTATACCTTGGACGGGACATAGTAGTTGGAGTTACAAGTAACCCCAAGCCAACCCATGGTCTATCATAACACTGGCATTCGGAGTAAAACCTAGAGGAAGCTTTAAAATAATAATATAAAACATTTATGAAAACAAAGCTGAATCATAAAGTTTTTAAAGAAACAACTAAAATAAAGTTAGAGGTCTGAAACTATATCTGTGTTTGAAAGCAAACTACAACTAATGAGTTGCTAGGACAAGCCCCCAGCTAACTTCAAGTCTAAATAAAAGAAATATAACTGAATAAATAATCCTCATCCTTGAAAAATGAGGAATCACCAATGATGCAGCTGGAAAAGTCTGAGCGAGGTCGACTAACGGTATTGTGACTAAGAACCTGCAGCTATATCATAAAATGATACAACATAAAAGGTATGCGTTAGTACTTTTAATGTAGTGAGTAAGTGAGAGAAACCATACACAAGGAATAAAATAATTGAACTGGAAAGACATGCAATGACTATCTTAAAATACTGAAACTGAATAACTGCGATATACTGAGATGGTCAAAATGACCCTGTCTGATGGTCAAAGACATGCCCTAAATCTGGGATACTAATCTGAAATACTGCAATGAACTAATCTGAACTGACAAATCCGAGACTAAATTGAGCTGACTAGTGGGAGAGTCTATAACTGAAATATAACCACGTGAGCTAGACGTGCAGTCCGATGTATACACCCCATCAGTAGGACCCAATATACCTTGCCAAGGTATAAAGGCATGAAATGAGTGATCATGGATCTGGGGCCATGAGGCCAATAAAATATATCCTACGGTGGCAATGTTGTTCTAGGAACCTGGGTGCGCTGGAACAACAATCCGCTCGGTGCTAAGTCCTACTCCCACTGGATAGTCCTAGATTGACTGCTTAGCTGATAGCTTAAAACTGGGGCCTAATACTAAGTCAGGAATACCTATCTGGAAGCACCCTGAGAGTTTTATCAAATCGAATTCTATAACTGGGTCCTAAGACTAGTCAGAGTTGCTTATTTGGAAGCGTCGTAACCGTCTAAAGAACAAACTATAATCTGAAGCTGGGGTCCTAAGGCTAGTCAGAGCTACTTATCTAAAAGTGTCATGACCGCCTAACGAACCACTAATATCTGGTATTAAGTCTAATACTGATAATCGGGAGATATCACGGACACCTCAAGGATTAACTATAGTCAAACTAATCAGCTGACATTTATGAATAACATTGTGTATTATAACATTTTGATTGAAATTGAACTAACATGCATCTAATTGAGATTTCAATACATACTATCAATATGGGTATCCCCAACATTGATAGAATCAAGCAATTTGGATAATTAATCAATTATGCAAGACTCTAGTTTTTCCACATTCAAAAGCTAGGGCTAGAATTCACTTTACAGGGAAAAGCATCAATATAGTCACAAATTGGTGGAAACACATCTACATTTAATAGGAATAATATTCCACATGAATTAGATGTTATCTAGCTGACAACTAAATTCATATTTGATAACTCAGGGACTAGAACTAATAGATAAAATAGAAAAATTTTAGGGACACGAGGAAAAAACTATTCCCTGGTTAAATTCCCACATACTTGATAAAGAATTTCGAGATAAGATCCCTTGAGAATCGAAGAAGATGTCAACTGCCCTAGCTCTGCTCTTGTTGCTTCCTGACTGGTTTCTATGCTTTAAACATTGAGGGGAGGAGTAGAATGAAGGGAAAAATGTCATTATACCCCTTAAACTCCCACCTAAATGAGTACAAAACAACGGGGTTTTAATATAAAAAGGCTGGGAAGTTACAAAAATAAGCCTGGAATAAGATTTGAAAATCTACCGAACAGGATCCAACGAGCCACAGAACGGGTCATTGGTCGAAGCCACGGCCCATTAGAACCAACTATTAGTCCTGGGTCCAAAAATCAAGCTTACTAGGAAGGGACCATGGGAGGATATCATGACTCATTGGGACAACAAACGAGTAATTGGCACCTCTCGTTGTCACTGGTGGGGAAATCTAGGCCCTAAGAAAATGGGCAACACAACGACTCATTGGTAGGACCAACGAGTCATTGCATCGACTCGTTGTCAATACGGTTGGGGCCTGGGACTTGGTTATGGGTGGTAGCAATGGCTCGTTGGTAGGAACCATGAGCCGTTAGTTCCACTCGTTGATTCTGGGAAAAATCTGGTAGACCTTTGAACTGGGATCTAACGAACGATAGGATGGCTGGTTGTTTCTTCCAACGGGTCGTTCTATGCCCCGTTGTTTTCCCCGAAGGGAATCTGCTGAGCTGACAATGACTCAGATAATGGCTCGTTAGATCTGACCATGATCTGTTGTTGGGTCATTCTGCATTAAAATTTTTTGGTTTCCCCTAATTTTTCTTGCAAGGTCTGAGTCTGGTCTAGGAAAGTTTTGGGATGTTATATTGGCAAAGCCATTCAAGGCCTTTATAGGGCAAAGAATGATGAAGGCGTGATCACTCATAATCATGAGCCCAGTAGCATTAGGGAGATACTCTTAAGTGGAGAGAATCCTTTAGCTAGGGGCAATGGAGATACTCTCTACTGGCGAGGATGTCATGACCCGAGCTGGGATCCCAGACCCGGACACGGGACCTAGAACTATGAATGGATCCAAGTCAACCCATGGAATAAAAATAAAAACTAAAGAGCATACGTCAAAGCAGAAACTGATAACTTAAACTTGAAGTATGAATAACATAACGTATAGCAATGATCATAACCGGAGTCAACACTAGATAAAGTTGAAAGTCTACTTAATATCTAATAAGCCTCTAAATGATCTGATAAGCTGATGGGACAACACACCCAACTAGATGTCTAAAGTCTGAGACCAAAATAGCATAATCAACAACTAATCTGAATATCCTTAAAAGATGAGGAGTCACCAACAATGGTAATTGAGTTGGACTGCGGGAGAGATGGACTAATGGCGAAACCGAGTCTAATCACTCGGACCTGTATCATAATGATACAACATATAGTATGCGGTTAATACTTTGAATATACTAAGTATGTAAGGTATGTAAAACATGTTGAGTAAATGTTAACCGAAATTATTCATATAAATATAAATTATTAGATCATGAGAGTAAGGAATGCATGCTGAAAATTGTTTCTGAGACATACATAATCATAAGATGAGTATCTTATTTGAACATAATACCCAAGATTAAAAATAGAAAACATATGAATTTTCATAGCAGAAATCATAAGTAAAAGCTCATAAACTGATCGTTGGGTCAAACCTGCTGTAAAACATAATATCATAAGTCATGAACATGAATAACTAAAATCATGAGGAACAATGAGAGACTCATCTTAACCGAGACCATCACGATAGAGCTTATGTGATGCCCCAACTATCACACTCAAGTGGGCAGAGCCGTCAAAAATCTTTCCAAGGTTATGGACGATACCATGATATCGATATCAAGCTTTGGCCCCTTGGGGGCATGGGAAAACTATCTTGAGAGGTCCCAATATGTATATAAACCTATGTTGGTGTATAGTTCTGAGACCGGGGTTTACCTGAACTCCTGACGTACTCAGTGCTAGACACTACTCCAAAAAACATGCATAGTGCTCCCATCATTTTTCAACGAAGCTGAAATCATAGTTACATGCATAGTTTGAAATCTGAACATTTGGGAGTCCCGACTCCAAACATACCATAAGCTGAATTAAGAGTATTGACTCCAAACCATATGGTAAGCTAATCTTATTAACCTGAGCTAAATGATGAAAACATACTTAACTTGTGTGGGCGTGCCCAAATCTTAAAATCATACATACTTGAAATAGACTTCATAAGCCAAAATCATAGATTTATACATGGGTAGTTTATAAACATCCATTGATGTTAAATATCTCATCATATTTGAAATCATTAATCATAAACTTGACTTTTCATAAAACTTGCATAATAGGGTATAATTTCTAATAACTTAAAATCATGAATTTATAATCAAGTTATGTATAAAATCTGCCCATAAATATTAAAATATGCTTTGGAACATGACGGGAATTTACCTATAGACATATCATATAGAATTTCATAAAATTGGGTTAAAACACTATAAAACAATACACTTGAATTTATGAACTTGAGGAGAAATTCGGGCATGAGAGTGAAAGGAGACTCTCATTCATAACCTTACATACCTGGGTAGATTGATTCTCTAACTATCCTTGAAAGCCTAAGAGAACGGGGGAAGAAATTGAGGGATTCAAGCTTGATACTCAAAGGGAATTTCTAAACTTTGCATGCATGGGAGTCTAAAGCATTAGAATAGGTTAAACCCCCTTAAAACATCATTTCGGGGTTTAAAACAACGTAGTTTAGGACTTAGGAGCTTAGTATTTATGAAAATACCCTTACTAATTTTGAGGAAAAACTTCACTGCTAGATGCCACGACTCACACCACGAGTCGTCCTTCTATACTACGACTCGTGGTATCACTCGTTACAACCATCCACTTTTCCCCAGTTCTTAAACCTTCAAAGGATGAATAGATCAGACTAGTAGTTACTCATCACAATTATGCATCACTACCTCTCGTTGCCACCGCTGACTTCATATCTAGTTTCTGGAATCCTCCCAATAGGCCGAAACAACGGGTCATACCTTGTGACAATGAGTTTTTGGATCATCCGTAGCTACTGGTTCCAACTCCTCTGCTCCTTCCCACGAGTACAAACCACAACTCATTGTTCCCTACAATGAGTCATACCACAACTCGTACCATCCAACCCTACTACCCCAGAAATAAATGATGACTCCAGACTATGACCCGTTATAGGGACCCGCGAGTCATACCATGGCTCGTTTCTACTGGGCCTCCTTCTGTAGATACCAACCATGAATCGTGACCATGATACAGTACATCAACCAATAGGTCGTACCTTGACTCGTTGGTCCAAAACCTGTCAACCAGAAACTTATCATGACTCAGTTCTTCGACGCATTACTCCTCACCATGACCCGTACAATGAGTCAATTGAAACATTTTTCAAACTTTTTCTGCTGATCATTTTTCCAATCCCAAATCTAGTCTTAGGAACTTTTGGAGTGTTGTAGAGGATTCCTTATCCTACAGTATCACGTAGTTCTATGACTTGGGTGCACTAAACCCCGACCTATTCCGTGCTAAATTCTACTCCCAAAACATGCATAATGCTCATATCATATCCATAAGACATACTTGATTTTCCATGGGCTAGTTAGAAAAAAATGAAGTTCATAAATTGTTTAACATATGTGACCTAGCCATAAAAACAATGCTGAGAATTCAACCATGATACATAAGCTTAAGATTCATGAAATTCATTCATAATCGAGTAAATCATTATAACTTGAAAATAGTGGTTCATGAGAGATTTTCTTAGAAATCATGTAATTATAATCATAAAAAATAAATATAATCATGAGAAAATCAATTTCATAAGAGATCATGGAGTTTGTCCATCAAAAAGGACCTAACCCTAGAAATTCATGAAAATCATAGTTGGAGACTTGAAGGAATTGAAATCATGTAATTGACCTTGGGATTTGGTAGGAAGGTTAAGAAATCATGTAATTGACCTTGGGACCTAGTTGCTTGAGAGCCTTGAGAGAATGAATCTTCAATCACGGTGTTTGAGAGAAATGAGGGTTTTGTCTAAGTAAAATATCCTAAGAAGCCCCTTAGGAAACTCAAAATGACCTCACCTAGGAGTTAAAAATCTAGGAAGTTACGAAAACACCCCTAGAAAATCGCACTTAAAGCTGACTGCACAGTGGTACGACCCATACCATGATCCACATCACCCTACTAGGAATCCTATTAAGTCTCATAGCTATAGATCCTACCCTGGATAATTCTTTGAACCTCCTTCCTATGACCCCTCAGTACGACTCATACTGTCCTGGTACAACTCGTAGGATTCAATCATGGTTTCCTGACAAATTTCTAATGCTTCTCTAAACCCCATCTCATGAGTCTTGGTATGACTCATTCCACTTCATCAAGAGTCTTACTGAGGGAAAGTTACGGTTATTATGTTGGTTCATACTCCATATCTGGGGTTAGTCATAGAGACTTTTGGGGTGTCATTATCTCCCTCTTGGGAGCATTCCTCCTCAAATGGAGACTAAGTAAACTAAAATAGTAGGGAAAGAATAGCAATCCCAAAAACTAAAAGCTGAGCACTGTATACTGATGGAGTGACTGACTTCAAACCGCTACATGGATGACTGAATTTAATCATACATGCATGCTAAGACATAAGAAGAATTGAAGGACATAAAGCTGGCATAAAACAAAGTAGAGTACTAAGGAGGAACTATTTGCACAAACTGGAACTGAGCTGGTAAGGATGGAATTATAAATCCCAAAACTAGTTTCTGATATCTAAATAGATGACATGATGACTGATCTGACTGAGTGTAAGATTTTTAACTGAATTCAGCTTCCCAAGTAGTTCCTTTCGCTGGCTAATTTCTCTATAAAACCTTCTCTGAAACCATTCCCTTGTTTCACCCAATTTATGAACCTAATGGTCCAAGATTTAAATTGGAACCATCTCATAAAAGAGATTATCATTCATACCAACTTCCCTGAATGCCACCACACCGTTCAAGCCTATCACTACAATCATCTTTTAGCTCCTCTGTAACTTATACTACTCAAGAACTTCGCTGTCTCCCTCATATGACCAACAACTACACTTCATGAAGTTCTACATACCAAACCTCTAAGGCTTAAATAAAATGTCATTCTGAACATAAACATTACAACTATCATTCCTATCACGGGTGAGCGCACATAAGGCTTAGGTAAGGTAATCATAAGCATGAATCGTTCAAGGAATCTAAATTGAGCACATACATAATGTAGCATGATCCTATGAGCCATTAAGGCAAATAATAAAGACTAAATACATAGAGTTGAGTATACTGTGAGACATTAGTTTAAATACATAACGATTTTTATGACATGAAGCTTGGATTTATGGAATCATGGAGTGAGACTAGGATCGCTGTCTGAAGCACTTACGTCTCATTCCAGGAATTTGACTATAGGTATGAGTAGAGTGTCATGTTGACTGAAGCAAAAAGGAAACATCTGAATTAGAATGGATCAACATCCCATAGATACTGTTGCTAGAATATCCACACTTGGAAACTCAAGACTTGACTTGGTCCTTCACCCTATCATTTCCCTCTTGGCTTAAAAGGTATCGTTCTAAGGATCTAGACCTCTTCTTAAGGCTAGACTAGAATTACTAACTCTTGACTTCTCATTTTTCTCTAAGGCTACCTCTGAAGGCTTCATACTTCTTCTGTCGTACCCCTCCATACATCTAATCTTCTAATGTTGGCCCCAACACACGTAGTTGTACAAGTAATGTAATAACTCTTTAAGAGCCGAATGTCGAACCCACAGCGACTGGAGTTTGAATGAATTACAAAGTTCAAGTGCTAATTTAAATTCCAAAAGTGTTGGTTTCAAAGATTTGATTTTGTTGCTAAAACTAGGGAGGTGATCACAAATAATTCTGAAACAAGGATAAGAAAAATCTAGAGTTAAGGCCTAACAATCATGCAAAGCTAAATTTCACAATGTTCATGGTCTTTCGAGCCTCTAAACACAACAATTTAGTCTCACACCTATATTATCGAGCGGGGATGTGACGTCCTAATTAATGTGCAATTAACAATGTGGAGTGGTTTACGGGGTTTATGCCCTTGGTTATGGATTTCGAACCTCTAACCATTTAACCTAGAATTAACTTCGCAACTACGGTTGTGAGTGGTGATGTGACAATTTAATCCTAAGTGTCTAGCTATCTTCCCATTTTATTAACCAAGCAAGGCGAATTAGGTATATTGCTATCCTAATCGCGAATCAAGTCTTGAAGACTTTGAACTTGCTCCCTGCATTCTTAGTGCTAACCAAGGGTTACTCTTTCAAACTTTATTCTAAGCTTAACGAGTGCATTTCAATGGTGATCAAGCATTAAAATGATAATTAAACAAGAATGCAAGACAAACAACAAACAAAACTTGAACCAACAGTGGATTCACCCAATTACAATCATGTCATTTTGCCTCAACCCTAGAAGAAGAATTTTATCCACTCATGTTCATACAAGAGTTCAAAAACATAATTGAACTCAAGTACTTATAAGAATGGATAAAAGAGAAACAAAGACTTGAACCCTAGGAGAGTTTCTTCCATTCCCCCTTCACTCCTTTGTGTTTTCCAGAAAATAATACGTGATAAATGAAAATAGGAGCTAAGTGTTTAATTTACAGTAAGTTGAGATTTGCAAAAATCGGTTGTCGGTGGACCAGCTCCATGCCATGTTGCCCATCGCAGCAAGGCAGTGGCGTGACTCAGAGGTATCACTCATGCCCAGCGTAACACGCTTCCTGTAGCGCAGACATTACCTCGGCTGCTATTCTCATGCACACACTGCTGGCGTGACACGACCATAGGCGCGAGACACGCCCAGTGTGGCACGCTAGCATGTCCTGGCAGCCCACTCCTTGTGCTATCTACATACGAATCCTTCGAAATTAATTTTGAGCTTCCTCCTTACTTGTGCATCCTCATATTTAAGCCCATCCTTTAGCATTTTTCATCTACAAACAAGGGGTAATCACATTCGTTAGTTCATGCATGCAATTGTATAACATTACATGAGAATGTAATTAATTTGTTTAACAAACATGGCTAAAATTAAGATACAGAAATAGCACTAGGGCATGTAATATGCCCAAGATCACTACCCCACACTTAACGCCTTGTTCGTCCTCGAACAACTCCATTACATCTCATGCACAAGAAGGACTCACAATATCAATTAATGCAAGACAACTCGAGCTAAGGCTACAACGATTGATTTAGATAGCAAGTTTAAAATAGAGCATGCAATATATATAACCATCTAAAATCACATACAACAAAGTTAAGACCTCCTAGCCTTATGAATCGACTCTAACACTCAGCAATCTCATGTGAATTAACCAATCAAGAAGTTCAACAAGAATTTCATCCTTCCTCAAACATGTGCCCTCACAACAAGAGAGATACTCGTTTTCACTCTCAAATTTTCAAATTATGCAAGTATGGGTATATAAATATGAATTACGCTCACTCTCACAAAGAATTCACATGCCTCATGTCTTACCCATAAGCTTGCCTTTAGTGTTCTACTCCCCTAATTTAGGAACGTTGGAAAGTAAGATCAAGTTGGACTTATTGGGTTGTAAGCTAAGGGACGGATATATACTATTTAGGCCAATAATAGTGATTATCTTCCCTAAGTGCTTTTAATACATCACTTTTTCTCATTAAACTCCTTCTCTTCCTTTACTTCACCTTTTATTCTTTTCAACTCATCAATTTCCTCTTTTGTTTTTCCATTTCATTAAGCACACTTAGCTTATCAATAAGGAGTACTTAAGCAACCATTTCGTTCTTTTGTTCTCTTACTCCCACCAATGCTTCTGCATTTTTCAAACAAATGCACCTCTAATCTTTCCTCCAACTTCCACAACCACTATTTCCCTTATTTTCAATATTCTCACTCCTTTAACTCTTTTGCATTTTCACTTAAGTGCTTAGGAGTTTTAAATCGAATTCAAGTTTATTGAAAGAAAGGGATTCAATTTATGTCGTAGCTATCAAAGAATAGGCTTAAGGCTCAAAGGGACTAACTAGGATTAGATGTTAAGGCAAGTAAAGAAAAGGGTGAAAACTAGGCTTATTCAAAGAAATGCCTAAATCATCTCTTACATTTAACATCCCTCATTTCATTTTGTATACACACTAGGAAAGTCCTAGATACCACACAATAGCATGGACTATTCAAGAAACCTTACACTCAATGCACATGCTCAATTCAAGACAGATTCAATAGACTCTTAACTCAGCTAATCACAAGAATTTAGAATTAAGCTTTAAGCGTACAGAGTCACATTCCTGAGCCTAAATGTCTTAAACAAAGTCACACACTATTCTCAACATGCTTCATAATTAAAACCACTTTCACCTTACAATCATATATAACACTCAACAAGAGCATCAATCAATCAATCAGCTCAAGGGTTCAAAAAACAATACCTAATGAATAATTTTCCCTCAAGACGATCATCATCTATCCATCATCGAGAAAAGTCCTAACTATGACTACAACAACTATGCATAGACATAGAAAACATTTTACTCTCTCAGTTTAAAGTGTCCCCTTTCAAAAAAAACGAAACAAAAAATCAAAGGGTGGGTGAAATGTGCTCAACTCAAACTTTTTCATCACACAATATTACGACTAGTACCAATTTCACCTGTAACCAACATCAAAAAAATTTCAAATTACCCCTCACCCCACACTTAAAATACTCCATGTTCCCAAATCATCAATTAAAATCGAAACAAAGGTTAGTGATACTTCTTGAGGCCTCTACGTTTAGCTAGCAGCATGTTTTCATCAATTTTAGAACACATGGGTCACCAACCCCACACTCATCTTTTTGTCCATACTCCTTAGCTTCTGTTTCACAGGGTAATCAGACTTCCCCTCAATCTATTCTTACCAACCAAAACAAAAATAAAAAGTGAAACTAAATAAGATAAAAAACAAAATGAAAAGAAATTGTACCGATTGTACTCTTGGGTTGCCTTCCAAGCAGCGCTTGATTTTACGTCATGACATGACTTGAACTATAGTTTTCTAGATATTCTCAAACAAGTATCCCCTTTTGGGAATGATCTCCTTTTACTTTTTACTTTTAGAGGGAACAACCTCCACCCTGTCACTCTTTACCTCCATCACTTTCTTTAACTTCTATCCCCTATCAGACCGGGCTTAAGTGTCAGGATGTACTGCGATAATGGACCCATGGAATCAACCACCCAACACTTAGTATGTGTTACCACATTAATCTTGCAAAGATCTCTATAATGTGTGGGTGGGTTGATCTCTTGATATGCTCTGAAGAGCTCTTCCTCATCATTGAACCTCATTCTCAGGGTACCAGCTCTAACATCGATTATCGCTCCACCAATAGCTAGGAATGGCCGTCCCAGGATTAGGGTACCTTGTCATCAACTTTAAAATCCAAAATAATAAAATTAGAAGGTATGATAAATTTGCCTACTCTGATAAGATCCTCAATGATCCCCTCTGGGGCCACTGTTGACTTGTCCGCCAGCTGTAGCATCACTCTTGTGGGCCTTGGTTTCCCCAAACTAAGTGTTTTGAATAGACATAGGGGTATCAAATTAACTGCCGCCCCTAAATCACACAAGACCCTCATTATGCCTGCTTCACCTATTTGTATGGGGAGGGTGAAACTCCTTGGGTCTTTGAGCTTTTTGGATATTTTTCTCGTTACCTTGAAACTGCACTCCTAAGTGAGTGCCACAGTCTGGATATCCACTAGACTCACTTTCTTGGCCACCACATCCTTTAAGTACTTGGCGTACTTAGGCATCCCCTACAAAACATCAAGTAAGGGAAAATTTATGTGATGTTCTTTGAAGATATCAAAGACCTTATTAAAACAAGCTTCCTCCTTTCTTTTCTTGAGAATTTTTGGGAATAGTGGTGGTGGTCTCTGTACTGGTTGCAATGATGATTGTGCGGTGTGTGTTGTGACACTGTAATTATCTCCTCTATCAGTTGATGGACCAAGTTTGACAAACTCTGGCTGCACCTCATTTTTCTTCTCCTTCAGTGGTGCGTCAGCCAACTGCTTGCCACTCCTCAGACTGATGGCATTGACCTATCAGGGGTTTGGATCTATATCACTTTGTAAATCTCCTTGAGGCCTGTTATGCTGAGCAGTTGCCAACTGACCCATCTTCTTCTCTTAGTTTCTAGTGGCCAGCTACTGATTCTTTGAGTCTGAGTCCATCCTTGCCTGATCGGCTGCCATCTGGGTTTGGTTGGCCATGATGTTTTGCAATATCTCCTCAATGTTGCTATTGCTAGATTGACCACTATTTTGTCTAGTCTGCTGTTGGTATTGCTATTGCTGACGCTGCTGGTAGCTCTAACCCTGATTACCACCCTAACAGAAATTCAGGTGATTCTGCCAATTCTTGTGGTGGGTGTTCCCCTAATTTTGATTTCCTCCCGGAACATTCCCCACAAAGTTAACTGACTCAGAATTAACCCCGCAAGAGTCTACATTGTGCCTATTATTTCCACAAATCTCACACCAGCTAGGAGCTGGTAGAACTACATTAATTTGTGCATGTGGCTATGTCATACTCAATTTGTTGAACTGCGTTATCATCTAGTGCTGGACTGAAGCCAACTGAGCTGCCAATGCGTTGACACTATCGACCTCAATAAGCCTTGCAACTCTTTTAGCTGCTCCTCTAGATGACTCTCTATGCCATTCTGGATTACCTTGTGCAATCCTATTCAGCAGAGTGTACGGCTCATCATAAGTCTTCTCAAATTCTTTCCCACCCAATGATGAGTCTAGCAAGATTTTTATATGTGGGTCTAGACTTTCCAAAAAGGTGCGGGATAACATTTCATTCGACTGCTGATGATGTGGGCAGTCTCTCAACAATGATTTGAACCTCTACTAGGCCAAGTATAAGTTCTCCTCAGACCTCTACTTCAAATTGAGTATCTCGCTTCTGAGCTTTGCAGACTTGCCTTAGGGAAAGAATCTGATGAGGAACTTCTTTGCTAGGTCATTCTAGGTAGTGATAGAATTTGGTGGCTCAGCTTTCAGCCATCTCTTCGCCTCTCCCAAAAGTGAAAATGGAAAGAGGGTAAGTCTAACATAATCAGTTGACACTTTGGTGGGGATGAAAGTGTCACTGATTTCCAGAAAGTTCTGTAGGTGCTGTTGTAGGTCATGTGTCATGCTAGTGAATTGACCACTCGAGTGCAACAGCTGCACCATATTTTGTTTCAACTCAAAATTGCCTTTAGGCTCCGATTTGCATATGTTGGAGTCACATTTTTTGCGAGTGGGATTGCCACTTCGCAAACTGGTCCGGCTTCCATTGTTTCGGGAAACAACTCTTCTACCCAACTGGTGGTTGCTGTCTTTCAAGGATCTCTCTTTGTAACAATTGAAATTTTTGCTCAAGAGCCTCTCTCCGGAGCAAATGTAACTGTCGTTCAGGCTTTAACAATGGATCACCAGTTCTCTATTCCTTGCCAGCTTGCATGTAACACCCCAGAAGTCTTTGAGATCAAACCTCGGACTTAGATGAAGCTTAGTAGAAAAATCAGCAGAAACTTGTTTCGGAACGAGTTAGGGAACGACTCGTTAGGAGACATTATGGGTTGTGGTCTGACCCGTGAGGATCTGTAAGGAAACGATGGCAAGCTAGACGAACTGAAGAGTCGTCATACCTAGAAACAACTCGTTAGGTTGGTCGTTGGGTGAAGGACAGGGACCCTGGGTTAAGTCTCAGGCAGTATAGTTAATGAAAGGGGGTGATGAGTCATTAGGTGTGGCAATGACTCGTCATGTCAGTCGTTGGATGGGAGAAGTTGTATCCTTGAGGTAGAACCAGTGTAGTTGACAGATGGACGTAACAAGTCGTTAGAAGGGGAAACGACTCATTTTGTCAGTCGTTGGGTGGTGAATCAGTTGAGAAGTCAGTGTACCTGACGGGAAACTTTACGAGTCGTTAGTAGTAGTAACGACTTGTCATGTTAATCCTGAGTTGAGAAAGCTGAAGTTATGCAGTTATTTTCCATTGTGCTTGACGAGTGGGTCTAACGAGTCGTTGGGGAAAGTAAAGACTCGTGATGTCGGTTGTGGTTTGAAGAATGATGAATCTGTGTAAATTTTCCAGAGAACTTAACGGGTGAGACGATGAGTCGTTTGAGGGGACGATTACTCGTTACATGAGTCGTGGTTCCGACTCGGTAAGTTTTTCCAATTTTTTCCAGGGGCATTTTTGTAAACTCCTATGCTTCTAACTCCAAAGTGACGTCGTTTTAGGTACCAAGAGGGACAGTTTTAAGGGGAATATCTAGCCTAACCCTCATTCAATCCAGAAAAACTCACAAATCCTTCTTCCTCTTCTCTTCCAAAGCTAAAGAACACTTAGGGTTTCTTCAATGACTTCAGGATCCAAGTTCTAGAGGGATATTTCGTCAAGTCAGGTATGTGGGACTTCAACAAGGGTCCCATTTTGTCCTTGTTTCCCAAGATTTACATAAAAACCCTAGTCATTTAACTTTAACAAGAATTTATATCTTAAGGTCTTAATCTAGAATGATTTCTCTTATGTTTTCATAAATTTTCAGACCCTCATGATAAGTAGCAATGTATGTTATGAGATTACTATTAAATTCATGATTTTTGACATGAGAAATGGTAGTAGCATGTTTTATAAAATTTTCCTATGCATTACCATTATTTTCAAGCAATGGTTCTTATGAAGTATGCACATGCTTTTTACCATGATTTCACTATACATGTTTAAAGAATGATTTGAACCTATTAGTTGGCATGAATATAGAACCCATGATTTATATTGTGATCTTGGCTCATGATTCCATGAATTGAGTAAGAAAAAGTATGTCTATGATTTTCCTACACTCTCAGGCCTCTAATTAGTTAAAAGTTAGTTTTGGTCCTTATCATAGATTAGGGTGGAACTTGCATGATATGGATTCCAACAGAAATGTTATGTTCGTATGTAAAATTTCATGGGAGTGATGATTGATTGGCATAAATCCTTGAGTAGGAGTTAATGTCTTGGTATATTCAGTCTCAGAGTCTCAATCCACGCTCAAAACATGTAGAGTCCTATAAAAAGGTCAGTTATCAATGTTGGGATTTTCCACGTTGTTGATATCAGTAGTTTTTAATAGTCAGATTATGCTAGTCCAGTTTTAGTCAAAATACTAGCCTACTCAGTAACTTTAGAAATGTCAGCTGATCAGTTTGGCTTCAGTCTTTTCCTGAGGTGTCAGTGGTGCCTCCCAGTTATCAGAATTAGACTCAGAATCCAATTTATCGGTCTATTAGGTAGTCATGACATTTGAGAAATACAGCTCTGACTAGCCTCAAGACCCAGTTCAGTTATCAGTTTGTTCTTTAGATGGTTACGACGCTTCTTGATAAGCAGCTTTGACCAGTCTTAGAACTCAGTTTCCAAATTTGGTCCTATAAGACGCTCAGCGAACTCTCAGACAGTATCCTTGAGTTAGTTATAATCTTGGGCCCCAGTATCTAGCTATCCGCTTGGCAGTAGTAGTCGTGATAGGATTATCCAGTGGGAGTAGGACTTAGCAGCTAAAGGGCCAGGGTTCCAGCGCACCCAGGTTCCAGAACTACATTGCCACTGTAGGTTATATTTACTTGGCCTCATGGCCCGCAACAGTGATTCTCACAGTCCATGCCTTTATACCCTGACAAGGTATATTGGGTCCTACCGACGAGGTGTGTACATCGGACTCAAGTCTAGCTCACGTGGTTATATGTCGGTTATAGCCTCTCCCACTAGTCAGTTCAGTTCATTCTTAGTTTTGACAGTTCAATTCAATGTGGTCTCTCAGACTCAGTGTTTCGGACTTAGGGCATGTCTTGACCATCAGACAGGGTCACCTTGACCATCTCAGCTTACTTCATTTTATTCAGTTTCATCATAACAGTTGGTCATTGCTTGTCATTATAGAACATTTACGTATTGCTTGCATGTTATTACAGTTCAGTTATTTATTACTTTATGTTATATTTTTCTCCCACTTACTCAGTACATTCAAAGTACTGACGCATACCTTCTATGTTGTAACATATTATGATACAGTTGTAGGTTCTCAGTCTCACTACAGTTAGTAGACCTACTCTAGGAGTTACCAGCTGGTGAGTTCTCATCTTTCGAAGATGATGTTGTTTGTGTGCAGTTTCTTTCATTCAGTTAGACCTTAGAGTTAGCTGGGTGCTTTTCCCAATAACTCATTAGATCTAGATGGTTTTCAAATGTAGACTCAGACTTTAAGATTTATTTTTCAGATGTGTGAATTATTATTATTATTATTTAGCATTCCTTAAATGAGTGTACTATTTAAATTTCCGCCATGTTATACTCAGAATACTAGTGTGTGATAGACCAGTGGTTGACTTGGGGTTACTTGTGACTTCAAGTACCGTGTTACGTCCAGGGTGTAGTCTCAGGGCGTGACATTGCAACAAGGACAACCTGTTACCTGCAATGAAACAGACTAAGACCAAGATTTTCAACACTTAAGAAAATTAAAACTAAAAATTCACTAAAAGTTGCCAGTCATCGGCAATAGCGTCAAAAACTTATTGCACCCCAGTGCACGTGCAAACATATGTGGTCGTACAAGTAATACATTGACTCTTTAAGAGCCGGATGTTGAATCCACAGGGACTGGAATTTGAATGAATTACATATTTCAAGTGATAATTTAAATTCCAAAACTATTGGTTTCAAAGATTTGATTTTGTTGCTAAAACTAGACGTGATCACAAATAATTCAGAAACAAGGACAAGAAGCATCTAGAGTTAAGGCCTAACAATCATTCAAAGCTAAATTTCACAATTGTTCAAGTATAAGAAATTTTTTTTGTTGTCTCACAAAGTTAATCGCAACATTCATGGTCTTTCGAGCCTCTAAACACAATAATTTAGTCTCACACCTACATTGTTGAGTGAGAATGTGACATCCTAATTCATGAGCAATTAACAATATTGAGTGGTTTACGGGGTTTATGCCCTTGGTTATGGAATTTCGAACATCTAACCATTTAACCTAGAATTAACTTCATAACTATGTCTGCGAGTGGTGCTGTGACAATTTAATCCTAATTGTCTGTCACGCCCCACATTAGGAGGCATGACTGCCACTAATGCCACACTAGGACCTGGGTTGACCTTGCTAGGTATAAGCACCTCTGGTGCCTATCAGCAACTCAAAATCAAGAAAATAAACTGCTATATCTCAGCTGTAAACACAACTTCAGGCCAACAAGGCCACGCAACAAACCTGTAAAGGAAAATATCTAACCCAACAACATAACAATAAAGGTATTCTATGCGGGCTGAAAAGACCACCATGTTGTCTAGTCATAACAGAAGGAAAACGGTCAATCATATTTATACTATAGCCAATAAGGCTGCTAACTAACTAGCTAAACTAGGCCCCACATGGCCATCAAGCAAAATATAACATACATAGGACCCACATGGCAAACAACAACCAGTAACTAAAAAATTGTAGTCCGCAAGCCTCTAAGAGTGGAATAGTGGTTGGGACAGGGCCCCGACCTACCCAAAAATAGTACAACAAAAAGAACAAACCTTTCTAACTATCAACCCCCGTTAAAAGGAGCTGACTAAACTGCTAACTATGGCCGACGGCTAAGAAGGTCCTGAACCACGTCTATCTGCACTTGCAGGCAAGTATGCAGTGCCCAATAGATGGGCGTCAGTACAATATGTACCGAATATGTAAGGCAGTAATGAAAAGGACTGAATAGAAATGATAAAAGAAGTGAAAGTAATCAATAAGAAGGATGAGAGTTATAACCTGAATAGCCTCACAACCTGAACTATAGCTAACAAGTAAGTAATACAGAAAAAAACTTTACCTGGCCCCCATAAGCATGGAAGGTACAATCAGCATAGAATAACCCACCTGGGTCCCCATAAGCCCTGGCAAGTACAATTCAATCTATATATCACTAGTATGTTAAATATGAGTCAACGAGTAACTATAGCCAATCTACCTACCTCTACATCTGCAATTGAGCCCACTGGGCTCCTATAACTACACCCTGGGTACATAAGGCTCGATGGAGGATCAGTGATGCTATTATGGCATAAAAGAAGAATTCCATTCGTGAGTACTATAATATGGACTTATAGGCCTAAATATAGTCCTGTAAGACATCATATAGCTCCATTGAGTGATCTATAGCCCCTTAGGCGATGACATAGCTAGCAACCCTAAGGTTGGTCGATGGAAGGCTATAATAGGTAAGGTCAGTCCCAACTGAAATAATCAACTTTAATCTCGAAACTATCTGTAGCAGCTAATTACAACATACATGCTCAACCTACTTACAAGGACGTAGGTCGTATTACTATACGACAGGAATAACTTTCCGAAGAGGTTAGCCTTCCATACCTTGAATGTCAATTTTTGATCACCCAAATAGTCCCAACATGTAGCCGATAATTCCACTCAATTGCAGCCTCTACGCTGAAAGAATAAGGCTATTTCAATAGTGGGAATTGGCAAACAACAATATATTTAAATGATATTAACTATAACTCAACTTTGATTAATTCAACCGAAACTCACAAATTCCTAAGAGTTTAGAAGGTAGAAAAGCTTACCTATCACTTGTAGCCTATTAGGACTCAATTAGAATTGATTTCTACAATAGTTACTTGGCGGGGTTCTAGTACTCCGAACGAATTTTCAAGAAATAACTCTACAGGGACATTCCTCATAGGCCTGAAACTCGTTATCCAAGACGAATTTGTATTTGAATGGAGTTTAGTGGCGTAATTCAGTGAAAAACATATGAAATTAATGCTTACTTTCTCTTCTCTGCCGAGGGGAATATTAGAAAATGAGTTTAGCAAATCATGAAGGGACTTATATATCATTGAGGTGGTGGTAGGTGGGGCACAACACACTGACTACAGCGCCAAGCCATTGGCGCGACGCGCGAGCCAGTGTGCTGGAGTGGTCTGCACGGCGTGACGCCCAGTGCGCGCAGCCTCTAGCCCTAGCCTCCTATCCACTCGATGCTGTGCTCGTATACTTATTCCTCGAGCCCTTTTCCCATATGTTCATACCCCAAAACTTTTAACATACTTACGCACGCATCGGTTAAATGATAGAAACTTACGGGGTGTAACATCCCCCCTTGGGAACATTCGTCATCAAATATGATTTTAAACTCAAGAAATTCAACTTCTTTAACTACTGCTAGAAAAATTTAGGAAGAGTATCCTATGTAATATGGACTATCCGAAAACCTAAAACGCAAAAAAAGTCCAATACACTTTCGTAGCATTGACACGTGAAAAACTTGATGAACGGATTCTAGCCCTAAAGGCAGTTCTAACTCAATGTCACTCGGCCTATCTTGAGAAGGATTCGACATAGGCCAATGAACCTAGGGCTAAGATTCCCCTTCCTACCAAATCTCATGATGCCCTTCATAGGCAAAACCTTGAGAAATACCCAATCATCAACACCAAACTCCAAATCTCTACGCTAAACATCGGAATAGGACTTCTGACGACTCGGGGCTGTCAACAAATGTTCTCTCATAGGTTTCACCTTTTCTTTTGATTGATGGATCATATTAGGTCTGATAAACCTTTCTCCCCTACTTCAAACCATACTATAGGGGACCTTCATTTCCATCCATATAAAGCCTCATAAGGAGCCATCTTAATAGCAGAATGATAACTGTTATTGTATTCAAATTCAATAAGGTGTAGATGCTCATCCCAACACCCTTCAAAGTCTAGCACACATGCATATAGCATGTCCTCAAGTGTCTGAATGGTGCGCTCTTCCTGACCGTCTATCTGGGGATCGAAAGCTATACTCAAGTTAACCTGTGTCCTAAAGCCTTTATGAAAAGACTTCCAAAATCTAGTTGTAAACGGTGCTCCTCTGTCAGAGATAATATATGTTGGGACGCCATGCAGTCAGACTATTTCCTTAATATACAACTTAGTGTAGTCTTCGACTGAAAATGTAATCCTAACTGACAAGAAATGGGCTGATTTCTTCAATCTATCAACAATGACCCAAATGGAGTCAAATTTATGCCTGGTGGGAGGTAGCCTTGTCACAAAGTCCATATTAATTGCTTCCTATTTCCACATAGGGACAGCTATCTCCTGAGTCAGTCCGCCAGGTTTCTGGTGTTCCACTTTCACCTACTTCAACTTAGGACACTGTGCTACAAACTCAGCTACACCTTTCTTCATTCTAGGCTGCCAATATATCTCCTTTATACTATGCTACATCTTTTCCAAACATGGATGAAGAGAGTAATGAGAATAATGTACCTCTTCCATGATCTGCTGGCGAAGCCCTGCAACATCTGGAACGTAGAGTCAGTCTCTGATCCTCAAGAAACCATCTCCTATTAATTCAAAGGTCAATAGATCACCCTACTGAACCTTGTCTCTAAGCTATACTAGACTAAGGTCCTCGTACTGTCGCTCCTTTACCTCTACAACTAGAGATGATACTGTTGTATTCTAAATTAAAACCCCATTATCCTCTGAATCCACTACCCAGACCACAAGATTGGCTAACTAGTGCAGTTCTTGAGCCATTTCTCGCTATTCTAGCCTAAAATATGCTAGGCTGCCTATGGCTCTGCAGCTAAGGGCATTGGCTACAATATTAGCTTTCACTGGGTGATATAGGATATTCATGTCGTAGTCTTTCAACAATTCTAGACAACGATGCTACCGCAAATTCAACTCTTTCTGCATGAAGATATACTAGAGGCTTTAATGATCAGTAAAGATATCTACATACACATCATACAAGTAATGCCTCCATATTTTCAAAGCGTGAACCACGACATCTAACTCTAAATCATGGCTGGGGTAGTTCTTTTTGTGCTTCCTTAGCTGCCTTGAAACATAAGCAATTACGTTGTCGTGTTGCATCAGAACACACCCTAACCCAATGCCTGAAGCATCACAGTATACAACATACCCCTCTGAACCTTCTGATAAGGCTAGTATTGGTGCAGATGTCAATCTATTTTTTAGCTCTTGGGAACTCTGCTCACAAGCCTTGGTCCAGTGAAATTTAGCTACCTTTTGAGTTAATCTGGTCAATGATGCAGATAAGGTAGAGAATCCTTCCACGAACCTTCTGTAATACCCTGCTAATCCCAGGAAACTGTGAACCTCAGTTGGAGTCATGGGTCTAGGCCATGTCTTTACTATCTCAATTTTTCTATGAGCCAACCTGTATACCTGTATCCAACATAATATGGCCCAAGAAAGCTACAGAATTCAACCTAAACTCACATTTTGAGACTTCGCACATAACTTGCGGTCTTTGAGGATCAGGGGTACCGTTTGCAAATGATCTCTATGTTCAGCTTCAGAGCGGGAATATACCAAAATATCATCAATAAATAATATCACAAATAGATCTAAATACAGCCTGAAAATGTTGTTCATCAGATCCATAAACACTATTAGGGCATTCATTTAACCAAAGGACATGACCAAGAATTCAAAATGACCATACCTAGTCCTAAAGGTTGTCTTCCAAATATCTTTCTCTCGAACTCGCACTTGATAATACCCGAACCTTAAGACAATTTTAGAGAAATATTTCACTCCCTGTAGATGATCAAACAAATCATCTATTCTTGGAAGGGGATATTTATTCTTAATAGTAACTTTATTCAACTGCTGATAATCTATACACATTCGTAGGGAACCATCATTCTTTCTTACAAATAGAACTGGCTCACCCAACGGTGAGGCACTCGGCATGATAAAGCCTTTATCTAGCAAATCTTTCAATTATTCTTTCAATTCCCTCAGCTCGACAGGAGCCATTCGGTACAGAGGGATGGATATAGGTTGCGTTCCTTCTGGCAGGTCGATAGAGAAATCGAACTCACGCTTTGGGGGAATACCAGGAAGCTTGTCTGGAAAACACATCTGAAGATTCACTAACCACAGGAATGGACTGATGATTCAGGAATTCTTCTTGCATATCCTGAACCCCAACAATATGGTAAATACAGCCCTTTGCTATCAACTTTCTTACCCGAAGATAAGATATGAACCTACCTTTATGGTGTAGCTGCATTACCCTTCCATTCTCACACTACGTCCCCTTAACAGTGAAATCGGACAGTCTTGGTCCAACATTCCATAATGGCATAACATGGCGCTAGACAATCCATACCCATAATTACATCAAAATCAATCGTTTCAAGCTCCTCTAAATCGTCTAAGGTCTGGCAACTGAAAATCTCTACTGTACAACCCTGTTAAATTCCCTTAGTAGTAATAGATTCACCAATGGGTGTACACACCGAGAATGGTCGTTGAAGCAATTTTGGTGTTATACCAAATTTCTGAGCCACTAACAGAGTAACATAAGACAAAGTAGAACCTAGATCTATCAAAGCATAAATCGGGTGCGAACAAACATCCAGCATACCTTTTACAACATTTGATGACGACTCTAACTCTTGTCACTGTTCGGCCCTCATTCGCGCGTCCGCAAGTGTACAGGTCGTGCAAGTAATATAGTGGCTCTTTTCAAGAACTGGAATATCGAACCCACAAGGACTGGACCCATTCCTCTAACTATCTATTACAAGTGTGATCTTAAATACCGAAAATGTTGGTTATAGAAGTTTTCGAGGGAGATTTTTAATTAAGTCTAAATATGGTCAACGAAATATTCTGAATTCACTCTAGGAGCAACATAGAGTTAAAACCATATAATCATGCGATACTACAATTTGCAATGGTTTAAGTATGCAACTATCGATTGTCATTTCATATAATTAGAATTGCATGTTCATGGTCTTTGAGCCTCTAAACACGACAAACTAGCCTCACTGTATCATTGTGAGCGAGGATGCTACATCTATTTCGTGGGCAATCAATTATGTTGTGGTTTACGTGGAAATGATTAGGGACTTTTGTGCGTCTAATCATTTAACTCAACTTAGCCTCACAACTACTTCTTCGAGTGGTGATGTGATAATCCTAAGTCGGTCTTTAAATACCCCCATTTTATCAACCAAGCAAGGTGTTAGGTATCTTTCTATCCTAACATGAAATTATATCGTGAGATATAAACATGCTCCTCACATTCTCATGTTCTGACCTAGGTCACTACTTTCTCAAGCCTATGCCCAAGCTAACGTATATGTTTTCATGGTGATCAATCATAAAGACAACCGACAATCCAGAATGCAAGACGGAAGCAACAATCAATAACTTAATTCCAAAACAATTTCATAGAATCACAGTCATAATTCATGGCTTCAACCCTAAAGGAAGGGTTCTAGCCATTCATGTTCGTAAAACTACAAGAAACTACAACTAAATTAACATACTTACAAGGATTGGTAGATGAGAAGGGAATTTGACAAACCCTAGATAAGTTCTCCCACTTCTCCCTTCACTCCTAGGTAGTTTTCCAGAATAAAATCGTGACAAAGTGGTTTTAGGAGCTAAGGGACCTATTTATAATAAATGAGAAACGTGCACAATTTAGCCTATCATGGAATGGCTCTGTGTCACGGAGTGTATCGCGGAGCATTGCCTCCGTGACACAGAGGTGACGCGAAGGCTCTCTGGAAATTGCCTCCGGATGCTAAAACTGTCGAGTGTCACCCCGCTGCCAACGTGACACGCTGCTCATGCAGCGCATTGGCCTTACTCTGTCGTGCAGCTGCCCTGGCGTGGCACGTTGCTGGCGTGCTGGTGCTGCCTGCCTGCCACATTTGCTCACGTGCCTAGCCTAGGCGTGGCACGGCGCTGGGCGCGGCACACGCACAGCGTGGTACGCTGCCTGGCGCGGCCAACCTTACCATGGCCTACTCCTTGCCGACTTTCGCCCATTGCTCCCGACTCCATTCCTCTCCTTCACCAACTTATGAATTAGTTCCTCAAAATCATTGAAACCTACAAAACAAGGACTAATCGTGTTGGTTAGCACATATATTCATATTTATATAAAATCACATGAAAATGTGTAAAATAAATTAGATAAACAAGACTAAATTAAAGTATAAAGCATCACTCAGGCATGCTATTTTTGCCCGAGATTACCTACCCCACACTTAAAGTCTTGTTCGTCCTCGAACAACCTTTTACATCTCATGCATATGGAGACTCACACATAGCTAATTTAGCAAAATAATTCGAGCTACGACTATAATGATTATTTAAGATGACAAGCTAACAATAGAGCATGTACAATTTAATCATTGAAATGAAATTCAACTCCGCTAAGACTTCTTAACCTTAAGAAGCGACTCTCAATCCAAACTCATGCAAATCAACTGATTAAGAAATCCCACATGAATTTATATCCTTCATTCAACATGTGCCCTCACGGAACGAGAGTTACCCCTTTTCACACTCAAAAACTTTTTAAATCACAATATGTGTGGGTACGTGAATAGAATTCTGCTCACTCTTACAAAGAATTCATGTGCATTATGCAATGACCCATAAGCTTTCCCTTAGTGTTTTACTCCACTAGTTTAAGGATGTATGAATGTAAGATCAAGTAGGACTTTTTAGGTTGTAATGTAACTAAGGGACGGGTAGGTACTATTATGGCCAGTAATAGTGACTATCTTCGCTAAGCGCTTTTAATACATCATGCCCTCATTACGGACTTCCCTGCTCTTACTTCACCTTCATTCTTTCCAATCTTGAATTTTCTCTTCTTGTTCCCATTTCTTTAAGCACACTCAGCTTAGTAGTAAGGAGTACTTAAGCAAAAATTTTATTTTCATTCATTTATTTTCTTACTCCCTACTAATAATCAACCATTTTTACACAAGTGCACCTTTGTCCTTTTCTCAACTTTCACAACTTCTACTTTTCCTTCTTTTTCACGCTTCTCACTCCTTCACTCTTTGGATTTTTTTCACTTAGGCGCTTACGAGTTTTGGATCAAAGTCAAGGCTAATGAAAGAAAAAGGATTAAGCTTCTGTTGTAGCTATCAAAGAATAGGCTTAAGGCACAATGGGGCTCACTAGGATTCAACATTCAAGGTAGGTAAAGTGAGGGATAAAAATTAGGTTCATTCAAAGAAATACCTAAATCATCTCCTACAGTCCACATATTTCATTTTGTTTTATATACACACCAAGCAAGTTCTAGACAATCCACAATAGCACAAAATACTCAAAAATCTTACACTCATGGCACATGCTCAATTCAAGACACATTCAGCAGACTCTTACTCAGCTAATCACAAGAATTCAGAATTAAGCTTCAATCATATTGAGTCAAATTCAAGAACCTAAGTGTCTCACACAAAGTTATACACTTGCATGCTTCAACACTGAACATACTTGCATCTTACAAACATTTATAGCACATACCAAGAACATCAAGCATCAATTAGCTACGGTTTCAAAAACCAAAACTTAATGACTAATTTTTCCTCAAGGTGGTCGTCATCCATCCATCGTCGGAAATAGTCCCTAACTATAACTAAAAATATTATATACAGACAAAGAAAATTTTAAATTTTTTGGTTTAAAGACCCCCCGTCGGAAAAGAACCAAAAAGAAAAACCAACGGGTGATGAAGTCATGCTTGACTCACAAAAAAAATTTCAAATATTTCTCACAAGCATTACATTCACCAAAAATCGTTAAGCACAAAAATTTTAAAATTTTCCTCACCCCACACTTGAATCATGCTATGTCCCCATAGCATCAACTTAACATTTAAAGAGGGTGAGAAATACTCCCTGAGGCCTTTAGGCCTATCTAACTGCATGCTTTTCTTCAACTTTGCACAAGTGGGTGTTCGACCCCACACTTTTTCTCTTCCATGCTTGTTAGCTTCCTCCTCCACGGGTACTCAGACTTCCCCTCCATCTGTGCTTAACTTTCCACCAAAACAACACAAGATGAAAAATAAATAAAATCAACTTAAATGCAAGAAATTAAAATGGTACCCACGATACCCTTGGGTTGCCTCCCAAGCAGCGCCTAATTTTACGTCGCGGCATGACGTGGACTGTCCTTTTTAGGACATCCTCATACCTGGGTTCCCGTTTGAGAACCATCTTTCTTTTGCTGTTTAGAGGAAATAGTCTCCACTTTGTTCCTCTCTTCCTCCAACTTCTTCACAATTTGAAGCCCTTCATCAAACTCGGGCTAAACACTTGTCATTGCCTTTGGCCCTGCACCTATGGAATCCTCCACCCCACACTCATCCTCTGCCAACACACTAACCTGGCAAAGGTTTCTGCAGTGTGCGGATGGGTTCATTTCTTTGGTAAATGCGGAAGAGTTCTTCTTCATCTTCGACCCTCATTTTCAGGGTCCCTACTCTCAAATCAATCACCGCTCCTCCGGTGGCCAAGAATGGCTATCCCAAGATTAAGGGTACCTGGTCATCAACCTGAAAATCTAGCACAATAAAAGTAGCAGGTATAATAAACTTACCTACTTTGATGAGAAGGTCCTCTATTAGTCCATCGAGTGTCACTCGCGACTTGTCAGCCAGCTGCAGCATCAACCTCGTCGGCCTCAGTTTTCCCAACTCCAGGGTGTTGAATAAGGATAGGGGCATTAGGTTAACTGCTGCCCCTAGATCACACAAAGCACGTAGCACCTCAGCTTTACCAATTTGTATGGGGAGGGTAAAACTCCCTGGGTCTTTGAGCTTCTTTGGAATCTTGTTTAATACCCGGTGACTGCACTCCTCAGTCAGTGCTACAGTCTGGAAGTCCACCAACCTAACTTTGTTCGCCATCACTTCCTTCAAGTATTTAGCATACATGGGCATTCCCTACAAAACATCAATAAGAAGCAAATTTATGTGAAGTTCTTTGAAACTCTCAAAGAACTTTTTGAAGCATTCCTCCTTGTTGTTCTTTCTGAATTTTTGTGGGAATGGTGGTGGTGGTCGTTGTGCTGGCTGCAATGAAGATTGTGCATGTTGTTGCCCAGCACTCTGATTATCTCCTGTGTTGCTGGATGGTCCTGGTCTAACCAACTCCGGTTGCACCTCCTTTCTTAGCTCTTTTGGCACTGCATCAGCTAATTGCTTTCCGTTTCTAAGACTGATGGCATTGACCTGCTGGGGGTAAGGATCTGTGTCGCTTGGTAATCCCCCCTGCGATCTCATGTTTTGAGCAGCTGCTATCTAACCCACTTGTTTTTCAAAATTGCGGGTGGCCATTTGTTGATTCTTTAAGTCTGTTGCCATCCTCGCCAGATTTTCCGCTAACTGAGTCTGGGTCTCCATGATTTTCTGCAATGTTTCCTCAATATTGCTGCTCACTTGCCCATCATTTTGCCTATTCTGCTGATACTGCTGTTGTTGAGGTTGCATATAACTCTGCTTTTGGTTTCCACCCCAAGAAAAATTCGAGTGGCCCTGCCAATTTCTGTTGTAGTTGTGTCCAACATTCTGATTGTTCCGCTGCACACTCCCATCAAAATTGACTGATTCTGGCTTGACTCCACAAGATTCTGCATTATGCCCATTGTTACCACAAATTTCGCACCAACTCTGAGCTTGCTAAAATGCGTTAACCTGGCTCTGGTGTTGGTTCATACTTAGTTTATTGAACTGAGTCATCATTTGATGCTGGAACGAAGCTAACTGTGCTGCCAAGGCATTCATACCATCTACCTCTATCAACCCTGATCTCTTTCCTGCCCCTCTCGATGACTCGCTGTGCCACTCTGGATTTCCTTGAGCAATTTTGTTCAACAAAGTGTACAACTCATCATACATCTTCTCCAAGGCTTGCCCACCCGATGTAGAGTCTAGTAAAATTTTAGTGTGTGGGTCTAGACTTTCTACAAAGGTATGAGCCAACACTTCATTTGATTGCTAGTGATGGGGACAGTCTCTCAATAATGACTTGAATCTTTCCCAAGCCAAATATAAGTTCTCATCAGGCTTCTGCTTGAAACTGAGTATTTCACTTCGCAGCTTTGCAGTCTTGCCTGAAGGAAAGAATCTGATAAGGAACTTCTTAGCCAAGTCATTCCATGAAGTTATGGAGTTCGGTGGCTCATCCTTCAACCACTTTTTCACCTCTCCCAACAATGAAAATGGGAAGAGGGTCAATTGGACATAATCTGTGGACACGCCGGTGGGGACAGACGTGTCACTAATCTCTAAAAAGCTCTGTAACTGCTGCTGCGGGTCCTCATGTGCCATTCCAGTGAATTGACCACTAGAATGTAACAGCTGCACCATGTTCTGTTTAAGCTCAAAGTTTCCTCCAGGCTCCGGTTTATGGATACAAGAGGTCACATTCGTCGCTAGTGGGATTGCCGCTTCGCGAACTGGTCTAGCTGCCATTGCTTTCGATGACAATTGTGCTTGTCCCTTGGGTTGTTGTTGTTGTACCTTTTCTTGAAGTCTCTTTAGCTTTTGCTCTAGAGCTACTCTCCTTTGCAAATGGATTTGACGTTCAGGTTCAAGCAACGGTTCCACAAGCTCTCTATTTTTAGCCAGCTCGGAAGGACAACCTGTCACCTGCGAATGATCAGACTAAGACCAAGTTTCTCAACGCTTCAGGAAATTCAAAAATCACACAAAATAGATAAATTATCAAAACTTCACCGAGTCCCCGGCAACGGCGCCAAAAACTCGTTCGGCCCTTATTCGCGCGTCCGCAAGTGTACGGGTCGTGCAAGTAATATAGTGGCTCTTTTTAAGAACCGGAATGTCGAACCCAGAGGGACTGGACCCCTTCCTCTAACTATCCATTACAAGTGTGATCTTAATTACCGAAAATGTTGGTTATAGAAGTTTTCGAGGGAGATTTTTAATTAAGTCTAAATATGGTCAACAAAATATTCTGAATTCACTCTAGGAGCAACATATAGTTAAACCAGATAATCATGTGATACTACGATTTGCAATGGTTTAAGTATGCAACTATCGATTGTCATTTCACATAATTAGAATTGCATGTTCATGGTCTTTCAAGCCTCTAAACACAACAAACTAGCCTCACTGCATCATAGTGAGCGAGGATGCTACTTCTAGTTCCTGGGCAATCAATTATGTTGTGGTTTACGTGGAAATGATTAGGGACTTTCGTGCGTCTAATCATTTAACTCAACTTAGCCTCACAACTACTTCTTCGAGTGGTGATGTGATAATCCTAAGTCGGTCTTTGAATACCCCCGTTTTATCAACCAAGAAAGGTGTTAGGTATATTTCTATCCTAACACGAAATTATATCGTGAGATATAAACATGCTCCTCATATTCTCATGTTCTGACCTAGGTCACTACTTTCTCAAGCCTATGCCCAAGCTAACGTATATGTTTTCATGGTGATCAATCATAAAGACAACCAACAATCCAGAATGCAAGACGGAAGAAACAATCAATAACTTAATTCCAAAACAATTTCATAGAATCACAATCATAATTCATGGCTTCAACCCTAAGGAAGGGTTCTAGCCATTCATGTTCGTAAAATTACAAGAAACTACAACTAAATTAACATACTTACAAGGATTGGTAGATGAGAAGGGAATTTGACAAACCCTAGATGAGTTCTCCCACTTCTCCCTTCACTCCTAGGTAGTTTTCCAGAATAAAATCGTGACAAAGTGGTTTTAGGAGCTAAGTGACCTATTTATAATAAATGAGAAACGTGCATAATTTAGCTTGTCGTGGAATGTCTCCGTATCACGGAGTGTATCACGGAGCATTGCCTCCGTGACATGGAAGTAACACGAAGGCTCTCTGGAAATTGCCTCCGGACGCTAAAATTGCCGAGTGTCACCACGCTGCCAACATGACACACTGCACATGCAGCGCGTTGGCCTTGCTCTGTCACGTAGCTGCCCTAGCATGGCATGTTGCTGGCGTGCTGGTGCTGCCTGCCTGCCGCATCTGCTTGCGTGCCTGGCTTAGGCGTGGCACGGCGCTGGGCATGGCACATGCACAGCGTGGCACGCTGCCTGGCGCGGCCAGCCTTACCATGGCCTACTCCTTGGCGACTTTCACCCATTGCTCCCGACTCCATTCCTCTCCTTCACCAACTTATGAATTAGTTCCTCAAAATCATTGAAACCTACAAAACAAGGACTAATCATGTTGGTTAGCACATATATTCACATTTATATAAAATCACATGAAAATGTATAAAATAAATTAGATAAACAAGGCTAAATTAAAGTATAAAGCATCACTCGGGCGTACTATTTTTGCCCGAGATCAGTCACCCTAGTAAGGCATAAGTGCTATCCAGGCCACTACCAGAACTAGATGCCCCTGATCTACCTCTGCCTCTGCCGGCTGGAGCGAAGGGTCTGCACCTGCCGAAGGTGCTAGAATGTGCGATCCAGCTGAGGACCTGTTATGCTGGTCCTAGTCTCCCTGATCTCTGGTCGGACAATCACTCATCATATGGCCCTATTGGCCACAAGTATAATAAGTAGTAGAGTGGTATCTACACCTCCCAAAATGCCGCCAATTGCAAATGCAACAATGCGGTACAACGGGCCTATTTTGCTCTAATCCCCTCTGCTGCTGGGAACCTGACATTCGTAAGATCTCACCCAGACCTGACTGTCCGCAATGATCTGATCTACCACTCTGTTGCTGCTAGGGTGGAGGTGTAAGGGCCTACATGATATTTGCAGCTTAGGTCCCGCTCTAAAATTCTATTTGCATATCAATAGTCTTGGCCCTTTGGCACTGCTCCTGGCTCGCTCTTTCTACCTCATGCTGATGCCGCCTAATCCCTTTGATATTTTGAGAAAAATCCTGAATGTGGGCAATGTCCATATCCTCCCGTAATGTAGTTGTAACACAGGTTTCTATATACTCTGGAAGTAGCCCTATGATGAACTGATGTACCTTGGATGGCATGGTATCCACACATACTGGCGCATATATGGCCAATGATTCAAACCTCATTGCGTACTCTCAAAAGATCATCGTACCTTGTTCCAGGTGCAGGAACTGATCCACTTAGGCCTGTCGGATTTCTTGTGGAAAATAGTGATCTATGATGGAATTTGAAAAACTGGCCCAAGTTGGAGGAGGTACGTCTTGCCTCGGGACCTCTCCCAACTCTCATACCATAACACCGCTATGTCTCGTTGTTATACCCCAAAAGCCTAAAGATCAAACCTAGGAGTTGAAATAGAGAAAATAGGATTTTCTACACCAGGTCACAAAATGAGTTATCTTCTGACCCGTCAGTTTGACCACGAGTCGTTAAGTGACTCGTGGTGAGGAGTTTGACTTGAGCTGGAAATTTTTGTTTTGAGTCCCCATGGACATGACCAAGAGTCGTGGTTAGCACCCACGACTTGTTGAGCCAGTCGTGGTCAAGGGCTAATGAAAGGTGAAGGTTGAGTTAGCAGTGTTCCCTATGAATGGACAACGAGTCATGGTCAGATGCCACGATCCATTAGGTTGGTCGTGGTCATCAGTTGATTAAAGACTTGAGGTTTTTGGGCAGTAGTGGTAACGAGTGGTGATCACGAGTCGTGGTCACCAGTAACGAGTTGTTAGGTCCCTCGTAGGGACCCCTTGAGGAAAAGTGTTAGTGGACTTCACGACAACTGAAGATGACTCATTTCCTTAGTAACAACTTGTCTAGTCCCTCGTGGAGACTAGAAGTCAGTTATTTTCTGCGAATTTAATAAGGACTTATCCGTAATTCCTATGATTCGAAGGCCTAAAGTATGTCGTTTTAAGCTAAGAACAGTGAAGTTTAAGAGGGATAAGTTCATTCTAGGCTATTCTAATTCATGCATGCAAGAGTAAAGTTCTAGAGAGGTGATCAAGCTCAATTTCCTTCAAGTTTTCTTCAATTCTTCATTGGCCAATCACGGGAGTGGTTAAATCGGTTCTTCTCAGGTATATAAGGCTATGAATGGGTGAATATGTTCACACCCATGCCCAATCTCTCTCTAATTCATGAAAATCCATATGTTGATCCTATGAGGTTTTAACCCAATGCATGAATTTCCTAAGTTTCTACCATAGGTATGATCTAAGCATGTTTCTATTATTGAATTATGATTCATGGGCAAGTTTTACAATGTTTTCAATTATCAATCATGTTTTCAAGCTTTACAAATTATAATGCTCATCCATGAGAAGTTCATGAAAGTTTAGATTTATGATGAATGTTTAAGTATTATGAGATATTATTAATGAAAAGAATATTTTCAAGTTACCCATGTATATGATTATGTTTTCAAGTGAATCAAGTATTTTCAAGCATGTTTAAGTATTGGGCAAGCCCATATTTTCAAGTATGATGTAATTTCAAGTTAATTATCTTACCACATGGTTTTGGAGTCAAGACTCTCAATTATGTTCAGCTTGTGGTATGGTTTGAGCCAAGGCTCCTCATGCATGATTTTATATTTTATATGTACATGATTATTCAGTTTCGTCACTAGGCGATGATCAGTTTCGTTGAAAAATGATGGAGAGCATATGCATATTTTTGGGAGTACTGTAGCACTGAGTTTCATAAGGGTCAATCAACCCTATGCTTTAGAACTATGTGCCAACGTAGATATGATCAAATTATTTGGGACCTCCTTTGTGAGCTTTCCCTTTCCCTAAGGTGCCTTCAACTTGATATCGATATCATGGTAGCGTCCTTAACCCTAGCTAGGCTTTGGATAGCTTTTCCCACTTGAGTGTGATAGTCAGGACCACGTAAGCTCTATCGTGTTAATGTCAGTTACATGACGTTATCCATGTTTATCGTTCATGATATATATATATATATATATGTTCTAAGCATGTTTGACCCCAATGTACATTTTTACTTATGATTATTAGACTCCAGCTTTGGGTCATTCAATTTAGTTATAATGTTCAGTTATGTTCAGATCATGATTTCAGAAAATAGCATGCAACCCCTACTCTTAGATTCTTATATTATCTGTGTTTTATATTATGCATGCATTAAATGATTTTAGGTATTTAAGTGGTTTGCTTACCTTGCACACTTGGTACATTCTACGTACTGACCGCATACTCTATGTTGTATCATTTTATGATACAGGCTTTGATCTTCAGACTCAGCCACGTCATTAGCCAATTCCCGAAGTTAGCATTCAGCTTTAGTGGTGAGTCCTCATCTCTCGAGGACCACTTGTTGTCAGATATCTTGTATTTTCAGTTTTCAGACTTGTCAAGTTAGTTGGGCGCGTTGTCCCATCAACCCATCAGATGTGTTATAAGCTTTTAGACTGTATGTAATAATCAGCTTTTCATGTATGAAGTGAATCCCGATTCTGATGTTATGTTATGATTAGACTTCCGCTATTTTTATTATGTTAATTCTTCCACTTTGTTGATTGAGTTAGATATATGTTCATGCCATGGGTCGACTTGGAGTCTCTCGAGGCTCCTTGTCCTGTGTCTCGATCGGGGCCTACGTTCGGGTCATGACAAACTTGGTATCAGTGCTATAGGTTTGAAATGTCCTAGTGTGTCTAAAAACTGCGTTTAGTAATGTCTTTTTCATAGGTGTGAAGCGCGCCATACTTATGATGAAGAGAGGCTATGAGATGTTCAGGAAATGTTCCCTTATTTCATGATTTATGTCATGCGGTGAAATGTCTCTCTATCCTTCTAACTCGTGCTATTCGCGATTGTAGAATCATGCCTCCCCACAGAGTTAACGGCAGATGAAATAGGAATGGAAATGGCCACGAGGATGGAAATGGAGACGGGCACCAACAAGCCCCACCAGTCCATGAGCACCATGCACCGAAGCCGGTTGCCCATGCTTAATTCAGGGCAGCCATTCAGATGCTAGTGCGATTCATGACTACCCAGGTCAACCGCAGGCAGTAGAGCATGTCCCACAAAACAAAAATGTTGCGGCAGCAAGAGTCAGAGATTTCCTAAGGATGAACCCACTAGAGTTTCTTGGGACAAAGGTGGACGAGGATCGACATGAGTTTATTGACGAGATTTCTAAGATTACCAAGGTCATGGGAGTGAATAGAGAAGAGTGCTGATTTGGTCTCATATCAGTTGAAGGGGGTCGCACAAATTTGGTTTAAATAGTGGAAGGATAGTAAGGCAGTTGAAGCAGGCCCTATCGGTTGGGATGAGTTTCATGTCACAGTCCTAGATCAGTTCTTCCCTCGGAAAATGAAGGAGCTGAAGGTGGATGAGTTCGTGAATCTAAAATAGGGAAAGATGACAGTGCAGAAATACACCCTAGAGTTCACTCATCTATCAAAGTACGCCCCAAAGTTAATGGTTGATCAGAGGGCGCGAGTAAGTAGGTTTGTTCATGGGGTTGCGGACTATCTAGACAAGGATTGCAGAACTGCCATGCTCCATCAAGATATGTATTTCCCTCGGATATTCTTGTATGCCCAGCAGATGGACGGGTTGCATCTGAGGGAGAGAGAGGCCAAGAGGGCCAAGACAGATAGCTATAGGTTCTCTCAGTCGAGGCTAGGTGGTGGGCACCGACAGCAGTCCCACCTGAGATCATCAGCCCCAACATCTTCAGCTATGAGTGTGCCATTCAGACCTTGGCATGACCATATGGACGAGCATTAGGCTCTAGGGGTCAGAGCAGTAGGCTCGCAGATTCCAGTATTCCAGTTTGCGATAGGTGTGGTCGGAGGCACACGGGTTAGCGCTTGGTAGGTACAGGTGCTTGCTTTGGGTATGGGAAGCCCAGACATATGCTCAGAGATTGTCCAGCATCTAGATAGGGCCATGATAGGGGCCGAGGCCCAGCTCCCAGTTCAGTAGCTCTACCAACATGCTCAGCCCAACAAGGGGCATCTACCAGCATAAGTGGTGGTCAGCGTCAAAATAGATTCTATGCCCTAGCACCCTTCCATAAGTAGGAGGTCTCCCTGGATGTAGTCACTGGTATGTTATGAGTTTTTCACCTTGATGTATATGCATTGCTAGATCCAGGGACTACCTTGTCTCTTGTGACACCTTATGTGGCTAGTTGTTTCGGAGTCAGTCCCAAAATCTTGTCAAAACCCTTCTCAGTCTCTACTCCAGCAAGTGATTCAGTTGTAGCTAGACGGGTGTATAGAAGTTTCTTGGTTACAGTCCTTTAGAAAGTCACCTTAGCAAATTTAGTAGAGTTAGTTATGATCGATTTTGATGTCTTAAGGTCAGGAAGATGATCTCCAAAGGTTGCGTGTACCATTTAGTTAGGGTTAAGGATGCCACATCCAAGAACCCAACTATCCATTTAGTCCCAATAGTGTGTGGGTATCCAGAAGTCTACCTAGAGGATCTACCGAGAATCCCTCCCGAGCGGGAGATTGATTTTGGTATTGACCTTCTTCTCAATACACAACCGATATCTATTCCTCCTTATAGAATGGCTCCAGCCGAGCTAAAGGAGTTGAAGGAGAAGTTGAAAGATATTCTAGATAAGGGGTTCATTAGACCTAGTAAATCTCCATGGGGTGCACCAGTTCTCTTTGTCCAGAAGAAAGATGGTTCTCTCCGTATTTGTATTGATTACCGATACTTGAACAAGGTCACCATCAAGATCAAGTATCCACTTCCTAGAATTAATGATTTGTTTGACCAACTTCAGGGTGCCAAGTGCTTTTCAAAGATAGATCTCAGGTCTGGATACCATCAGCTCAGGATTTCGGAAAGTGATATCCCAAAGATAGCTTTCAGGACTTGGTATGGTCATTATGAGTTTGTAGTTATGTCTTTTGGACTAACGGATGCTCCTGTAGCTTTTATGGAATTGATGAATAGGGTGTTCAAGCCATACTTGGATATGTTCGTGGCCGTGTTTACTGATGACATCCTAATATACTCTCAGAACGAGGAGGAACATGCCGCTCATTTAAGGGTGTGGTACTACAGACTCTTAAGGACCACCAACTATATGCAAAATTTAGCAAGTGTGAGTTTTGGTTGAGCATGGTACCATTTTTGGGCCGTTTGGTATTAAGTGAGGGCATAAAGGTGGACTTTCAGAAAATAGAAGTGATTGAAGAATTGGCCTAGACCGGTCAATCCTTCAGATATCAGGAGCTTCTTGGGCTTAGTTGGCTACTATCGGAGATTTGTTGAGGGATTTTCATCTATTGCAACTCCATTAACCAAATTGACACAAAATAAAGTGAAGTTCCAATGGTCGAAGGCTTGTGAGAGGAGCTTTCAGGACTTGAAGACTCGACTTACCTTAGCACCGTGTTAACCCTACTCAAGGATACTGATGGGTTTGTGGTGTATTCCGATGCTTCTAGAATCGGCCTTGGTTGTGTATTGATACAACATGGTAAGGTGATAACATACGCTTCCAGACAACTGAAAGTTCACGAGAAGAATTACCCGACCTATGATCTTCAATTGGTGGTGGTGGTATTTGCCTTGAAGATATGGAGACACTATTTATAAGGGGTCCATGTAGATGTGGTTACGGATAACAAGAGCCTAAAATATGTGTTTACCCAGAAGGACCTAAATCTATGACAAAGATGGTGGTTGGAATCACACAAGGATTATGATATGAGTGTCCTTTACCATCCAGGTAAGGTTAATGTGGTGGCAGACACACTTAGTAGACTCTCTATGGAGAGTGTGTCCCATGTAGATGAGGGAAAGAAGGAGCTGGTAAAGGATGTTCATCAACTTTCACGATTGGGAGTTCGTTTGGTTGACTCGACTGATGGTGGTGTTATAGTTCAGAACAGGTCATAATTGTCCTTGGTGACTAATGTGAAAGCTAGACAAGACGAGAACCCTATTTTTGTAAAGTTAAAAGAAGTTGTTCAGAATCAAAAGGTAGAGGTCTTCTCCAAAGGGGGAGATGGTATGCTTCGATATCAGGGTCACTTATGTGTTTCGGACGTTGATGATTTAAGAAGTAGGATGTTGCATGAGGCTCACGGTTCCAGATATTCGATACATCCATGTGCCACCAAGATGTACCATGACCTATGGGGATTCTATTGGTGGAATGGCATGAAGAAGGACATTGTAGAATTTGTAGCTAAGTGTCTAAATTGTCAACAAGTGAAGGTTGAGCACCAAAGATCGGGGGGTTTGCTTCAAGACATCAGTATCCCTACTTGGTAGTGGGAAGAAATCAATATTAACTTCATTACAGGGTTGCGTTGCACTCGTCGACAGTATGACTCCATTTGGGTGATCGTAGACAAGTTGACCAAAGCTGCTCATTTTCTACCGGTCAAAACCACTGACTCCGCTGAGGATTATGCCAAAATATACATTCGGGAGCTAGTTCGGTTGCATGGAGTGCCCTTGTCCATCATATCAGAAAAAGGTACTCAGTTTACCTCTCAGTTTTGCAGATCGTTTCAAAAGGGACTTGGTACTCAGGTTAAGCTCACCACAACATTTCATACGCAAACGGATGGTCAAGTGGAGCAAACAATAAAGACTCTTGAGGACATGTTGAGAGCAAGTGTGATTGACTTCAAGGGCTATTGGGATGACCATTTGCCTCTTATTGAGTTTGCATATAATAACAACTACTATTCCAGCATTCAGATGGCTCTATTTGAGGCTCTCTATAACCAAAGGTGTAGATTGCCTATTGGTTGGTTTCAAGTCAATGAAGTTGCGATGATAGAACTAGATTCAGTCCATGATCCATGAAGAAAGTTCAGCTCATATGGGACAGGTTAAAAATAGCTCAAAGTTGCCAAAAGTCCTATGCTGATATGAGAAGGAGAGAACATGAGTTCGAAGTGGATGATTGGGTGTTTCTGAAGGTGTCTCCATGAAGGGGGTGATGAGGTTTGGAAAGAAAGGAAAACTCATCCCTAGTTATCGTGGCCCCTACCGGATTGTGAAGCGAGTTGGCAAGGTGGCATATGAATTGGAGTTGCCCTTAGAATTACCTTCGGTTCATCCTATTTTTCATGTATCTCTCTTAAAGAAGTGTTTGGGGGATCCAACTCTAGTTGTTCCGGTGGACAGTGTCAGTGTGAAAGACAACCTTAGTTATGAGGAGGTTCCGATGGAAATACTAGATTGTCAGGTTTGAAGGTTAAGAAACAAAGAAGTAGCTTCAGTTAAAGTTCTATGGAGGAATCAACATGTTGAGGGAGCTACGAGGGAAGCCAAAGTAGATATGATGGCAAGATACCAACATTTATTCCCTATTGGCTTAGTTCCAACTTGAGGTATCAGCTTTTGCCCTAAAAGGCTATTTAGTTTCATGTTCAGTTCATGTGCCCCAGTTTCTTTCATGTATATGGATGTATGTATGATTCATGAATTCAGTTCAGTCATGTGTTTTAAATCAGAGTTAGTCATTCTGTTAGTTTTCAGCTTATATGATCAGTATTTGAGTATGATAATTGCGTTTCTCTACTTTTCTGTATGATTTTCAACATTCGAGGATGAATGTTTCCAAGGGGGAGATATTGTTATTGTTACACCCCGTAAATTCTTGACATTTAGATGGCCTATTCGTATATTGGTTAAGAGTTTTAGAATGCCACACATGCTAGAAAAAGGCCCGGGGAAAGACCAGACAAGTGCCACGTCGAACCATCGCAAGAGGAGGCTGGGCAGACCCTCTCCGCGATGGCCAATATGTCACGAAGGGCTCACCTCCGCGTTGGCCGGCGTGTCACGGAGGTGAGGTCCAGCCCCAACTATATAAAGCCTCCACTTCGGTTTTTGTTAGGTAATTATCATAATTTTCCAGAAACAAACCAGAAAACAGAGGGCACGAGAGAATTCGATGAAATTCCATCTGTGTACGCTATTAAACGCGGTCCAAACTCGAATTAGTCTTGGGTAGTGAAGTATTAAGCTACCGGGAGCATTTCTTCGGAGTTAGTTTCGTGAAATTCGGCCAGCGAATCGTCGTCCTACCGAGCTAAGGTAAGCATAATTGCTCCAAATTACTGTCATTATACTCCTAGCCCAAAAGTGAGCATTTCTCCCTTTTGGACTTCCGGGAAATAGCGAGTTTTCAGCTGTTTTTCGATAAGTCAAAGTTTGGGCTATATATATATTCAAAGTAGTATTTTCTTCCAGAATATTGATGAATTTAGTTCTAATTGCTATGAATGTGAATACAGTTGGAAGAAATAGCTGAATATTGGCCGAGTTACGCCAGTTAGCCGGAAAGCCGACAACTGAGGTATGTAAAGCCAGTTTCTTCGGCAAGTTAGTAATTCTAGTATAGTAAAGTAGAATAAATTCCAGAAGGAAGTTCCAGAAGCCCAGTATTAAGTACGTTTGTATATTATGTCATATCCAGAATAAAAGTCAGTAAACCAGCATCAGACACCAAGATCTTATCCTAGGCTCAGTTTAACTCAGTATTAGATTCAGTTTAATTCGGCAAGAGATTCAGAATAGAATATCAGAACCTAGATAGTATTTTTGGATTTAATATACATGTTATATGTGATTACTATTGCTTGTTGAGACTTGTTTGTGATATGTGGGCACCCTTAGAGCTTCCTTGCCACCCCAGGGTTAATAGCTGTGTCGACTCGCCCACCGGAGGGTGAGGATACGTCACTCCAAGGAGTGGCATGCCGTCCGCAGTGGGATGAAGATGGGATGCAGCATTCCCCATAGCAGGCTGATCAGCATTATAGCATACCCTGCCGAGCGCTTGCGCTCAGGGCATAGATTACAGATTACAGATGCAGATCTCATATTATAGTTATAGGAGTCCTCCGGACTCAGATACAGTTATAGTCAGGGGCCTAGAGAGGCCAAGCTGCATACCCAGGGGGCCGGCGGGATGCTCGTAGTTATTAGGTAAGTGGAGTGAATTTATTTTTGGATGGTTTGACCCGGGTAGGGGTATATAGATTGCGTGTTGATTGGCACTTTCCAGCTTATGGGGACTGGTATAGGTTCTTGTATGCTATATATATATATATATATATATATATATATATATATATATATATATATATATATATATGTTACTTATTAAGTTTATAAATAGTAGGACGTCGCATCAACATGTATGATTCTTATCTTCTTTCCAGTACAGTTAAGCTCGGTACAGATTCTGCTATTCCAGACAGTTTTAGCTATCCTCTGTCATTTCAGTAACTACCAATTTACTGCTTATCTTCAGTTATGTTCAGTTTTGATTTTCATACTCGGTACCAGTGGTATTGATGCCCGCTTGGGGGTGCTGCATTACTTGTCTGCAGGTACTCATAGACGAGCAGCCGATCCCTCTTAATTCCAGCCAACCCAAAGAGTCATCAGCTCCTGTCATCCGAAGCTAGACAGCTAGAGGTTTATCTCTTTTCTTTTGTTGTACAGTATGGGTAGGCCGGGGCCCTGTCCCGACCATCTTATCAATATTCTTAGAGGCTTGCAGATTGTATATTCCCTGTGGTTAGCTGTACCGGTCATGTGAGGCAAGGTGTATGTTTTAGCTTATTTATGATGGCCGTGTGGGGCCTTATTCAGTTGGTAGTGGTGATCTTGTTGGTCACATAGCAGTTTAGCACTTGTTTTCTTGATTCAGAAATAACTAGACAGCATGGTGGCCTTGTCAGCCTGCATAGGTTCCTTATTGATCTAGTTGTTCTAGGTAGCTGTTGTTTCTTATAGGTGGCTATAGGCCTAGTCGGCCGGAGGCTGTATTTACAGCTGTTATATAGCCCGTCGTTTTCTTGAATCCAGAGTTAGAGCCAGCCTGGCACCAGAAGTGCTCAGACTCAGCTAGTCCAGCAGTCCAGGTCTTAGTAGGGAACCAGGTGCTAGTCATGCCTCCCAAGGCGGGGCGTGATAGTTATACCCCGAAAGCCCAAAGATCAGAATCGAGAGTTGAAATGGAGAAAACATGATTTTCTACACCAGGTCACAGAACGAGTCATCATGTGAACCATCAGGTTGACGACGAGTCGTTAAGTGACTCGTGGTGAGGAGTTTGACTTGAGCTAGAAATTTTGTTTTTGAGTCCCCACGGACATGACCACGAGTCTTCTTTAGCACCCATGACTCGTTGAGTTAGTAGTGGTCAAAGGCTAATAAAAGGAAGGTTGAGTTGGTAGTGTTCCCTACAAATGGACACAACGAGTCGTGGTCAGATGCCATGATCCGTTATGTTAGTAGTGGTCATCAGTTGATTAAAGACTTGAGGTTTTGGTCAGTGGTGGTAATGAGTGGTGATCACGAGTCATGGTTGATCTTGGGCAAATTTATATGCCCAAGTGATACTCAAACGTATCATTTTTACCTTGTTTGTTGTGCAACGTGTATATAATATCATGTATTTGGTAATAAAATGCGAATTTATACTAACCAACATGATTAGCATTTGTTTTGCAGGATAATGTGATTTTTAGGAGCTAAAATGCGTGTTGGAACTATGTCGGAGTTGGACTTGGATGCGAGCGTGGAAAAGACCTTGGATGGCACATTTTACACTGGCTCCGCGATGGAGCCGTGCCACGCTGCCATCGCGGTAGCACACTGCCTGGGCAGAAATTAATTAGGCTATTTCCAGTGTGCCTGCGTGTCAGTTTCGTGGCACGGAGATAGGCCTCCCCGATGGCCTCCGTGCCACGTTGAGACCAATTATCCGGACCCTGCAATTTCCAGAGAGGGTCCGCGTCCACGCCGTGTCACGGAGGCAGTGCTCCGCGTTGGCCTCCGTGACACATTGCTTGTTATTCCGGGAAAAATTTCCCACTAGTATAAATAGCACACTTAGGTTATTTTTAAAGAGTCTTTTCTTCTTTTTTTAGTTCTAGTTTTTAGCAGAGTTCAGGAGTGGAGAGAGGAACGTGGTTTTGTGGCAGTTGAAGAATAGAAAAGATAAGAGTTTTCTTCTCTTCCCTTCTTCTTTCCTTCAATTGTATGCATGATTTACACTCATTCTAGGACGATTAATCCAAGAATGAGTGGCTAATTCCTTTCTTGCTGAGGTTTTGAACTTGTGTAATGATTATTGGTAATAATTGATATGGTTTCTTCTTCTTCTTGCATATTGTTCTATTAATTCTTGTGCTTAGTACATTCTTGATTGGCCACCATTAATGTATATCTAAAAAGTCCAATTTCACTCGAGAGAGCATGAAATTGGAAAGTTGTGAATTAATAGGGTATTGTTCTTAACTTGATTTGGGAAAATTGGGTTTTGATGTGCTTTCTTGATAGAAATATACTTGAAAGCCGTATTAGTCAATTTAGGAACCGGCATTGTAGTGTTAGGTCATAAATTTCATTTGATCACAGAAATGTAGACGAATGGTTTATGATTCTAAAGTGAAATTAAATACGAGAGTTTTAATTTCTAGGCAAACGTTCTTGACTAGCAATATGAAGAAGAGGATGACCAAATTATCATAATTATCAACTCCATTACTCGTTCTTAACCTTGGCATGAGCATATCCATTGTCTGAATTCAACGTAAATAATAGTTGTTAAGTTTAGTATATAATTAGTTTAGAAACAAAACTCCCTAAATTCTTGATTGGATAGTTGTTAGCATAGTTAGAAATAGAATAGAAATATAGTGAACTAGGAAATTTTGCATATCCAGAGCAGCCTCCTTGGATCGATACTTGGCTACTTAGCCACTTTATTACTTGTTTGACCACGTACACTTGCGTGTCGGTTTTTAACACATACCGAAGCAGCCGCGAACAAGTTTTTGGCGCCGTTGCCGGGGAGGCTAGGCGATTTGAAAAATTTTGTTTAGTGTAAATTTACTGTATTTGTATTTTATTTTCTTAAGTGTTAACAACTTGGTCTTAGCCTGTATTTTGCAGATTTTTATTTCTGTGAACACTGGCAAGGGACAAGGAGTTGGTGGAATCTTACTTAGAGCCAGAACGTGAATTGCATAGTCAACGTAGAGAAGCTCTTCGGAAGAAGCTGCAGTTGCTCAAACAGTCTACGATGGAGCAACCCAATCCACCAGTTGTACGGGCAGTGTTAGTGCCCGAGGAACTAGCAGCCAGGCCGGTTCGCGAGGTGGCAATCCCACACGCTAATAATGTACATTCCAGCATCCGCAAACCAGAGCCTGGGGGGAGATTTGAGTTAAAGCAAAATATGGTGCAACTTTTGCACACGAGCGGGCAGTTCACCGGTCTCCCTCACGAAGATCCGCAACAACATCTCCAGAACTTTTTGGAGATAAGTGACACGTACATACCCGCTGGAGTGTCACCTGATTATGTTCGGCTCACCTTATTTCCATTTTCCTTATTGGGTGAAGCTAAGAGGTGGTTAAAAGCTGAACCACCCAACTCTATATCAACGTGGGATGATCTTGCAAAGAAGTTCTTGATCAGATTTTTCCCTTCAGGTAAAACAGCTAAACTTAGAAGTCAGATTCTAAGTTTTAAGCAGAGGGAAGGAGAAAATCTTTATCAAGCCTGGGAAAGATTCAAGTCCATGTTGCGGGACTGTCCTCATCATCATCAGTCAAATGAGGTGTTGGTACACACTTTTATTGAGGGTTTGGAACCCCACACTAAAATTTTGTTAGACTCAGCAGCTGGAGGGCAAGCGCTGGAGAAGACTTATGAAGAGTTGTACACTTTGCTCAACCGAATCTCACAAGGCAATCCGGAATGGAATGCAGATTCTTCAAGGGGTGGAGCAAGGAAAGCAGCGGGAGTGTTTGAAGTGGATGAATTCACAGCTATCGCTGCACAGATAGCTGCTTTGCAAAATCAGTTAAACACTCATTTCAGCACTATGAATTTGAACCAGCCTTCAGCCTCAGTTAATGCAGTCCAACAGATGTGATGTGAAGTGTGTGGTAGTAGTGAGCATTCAGCTGAGTGCTGTGGTGCAAATCCTGATTCTGTCAACTTTGTGGGCAATGCACAGAGGAATCAACAGCAGTTTGGTGGTAGCTACAACTCGAACTGGAGGAATCATCCGAATTTTTCGTGGGGTAGCAACAATCAACAAGGCCAAGGTTCAGGGCAGGGTATGCACAGAAACCAAGGAGGGCAACAAGGCTATCAGAATCAGTTCAGAAATCACAATGCCCCTCCTCCACCACCATCACCGACTATTGAGGAAATGTTCAAGACCATGATTGCCAACCAGGCACAATTGCAGGCTGACTACGTCAAACTGGCAGCCGAAGTAAAGAACAATCAATTGGCAACTAAGGCTCTTGAATATCAGTTTGGGCAATTTGCTAGTGCCCAAAATACTAGACCCAGGGGAGGACTACCTAGCGACACGGATCCAAATCCTAAGCAGGTAAATGCAGTGACCACGAGGAGTGGTTTACAATTAAAGGAGGTGGAACCTGAAAGACCGCCTCAGAAGTCAGGAGCAGTAGATGTTGAGGGAGAACAAACCTCAGATACGGGGAAGACCAAAGAAGCTGAACCAGCAAGGCCTCCACCCCCGTTCCCTCAACGACTTAAGAAACACAAGGAGGAGGCGTGTTTCCAGAAATTCATGGAGGTACTCAAACAGGTACATGTTAACTTACCTCTTGTTGATGTCTTGCAGGGTGTGCCGAAATATGCAAAGTATATCAAAGACATTATGGCCAACAAAAGTCGTTTGACTGAGTATGCCACGGTGGCATTAACAGAGGAATGCACATCCCGTATTCAGAACAGGTTGCCCACTAAACTAAAGGATCCTGGAAGTTTTACTATCCAGCTGACGATTGGGCAAAGTATCCGAGCTCGTGGGTTATGCGACTTGGGGGCAAGTATAAATCTGATGCCATCTTCGGTATTCAGAAAGTTAGGGCTAGGGAGTCCTAGACCCACAACAGTGATCTTGCAGCTAGCAGACAGGTCCTTAGCTAAGCCGGATGGCATTGTTGAGGATGTGCTAGTGCAGGTAGGCTCCCTCATTTTTCCGGTAGATTTCATTGTTCTGGATTTTGAACCAGATGCAGAAGTCCCATTTATTTTGGGACGACCATTTTTGGCAACCGGAAAGGCATTGATCGATGTAGCTGCGGGTCAACTCACAATGCGAGCACACGACAAGGTTGAGGTGTTCGACGTGTACAAGGCACCTAAGCTCCCGACTGTCTATAAGGAACTCTCGGTGATCAACGTGATTGATCATGGGAATGCAAATGGAGTGAGTGATTTTCGAGAGTTACGAGGTAGGCCACCAGACGAGGTTGAGAACTACTGGGGAGATGACCATGATCGAGACAAATCGTCCATCTCCCTAGTAGACACTTGAGCATAAAGGCTGTCGAGCCGCGACGTTAAACCAGGCGCTGCACGGGAGGCAACCCGTGAAAAATATTTTTTTTTCTTTCTTTCCTTAGTGTAAAGTTTTTCTTTTATTCTATTTTCTTTCCTTTTTCTTGACTAGGCTTAGATTTGCATTTTAATTAGTAATTTTTATTTATTTATTTTTTAGTAGGGAATCTATGAATTTAACCAATTTTTGTTTAGTGAGGTGATTTTCAGGTATACTGGAGGAAAAATACTTGGAATCGAGGAAACGAGGCGAGGTATGAAAAATAAAATTTGATGGTGAAACAGAGCACTGGCGCGTTGGCGCCGTGTCACGGAGGCAATGCTCCGCGTTGACCTCCGTGACACGTTGAAGGCGAATCTGGAATTTTTAAAATTCCAGTAAGCCAACGCGTTGGCTCCGTGTCACGGAGGAGGGGCTCCGCGTTACCCTCCGTGACACGTTGCCCTTATTCCAGTGCCGGGTCACACCGGGTTTCCGGGTGACCCGCGTGTTTCTTTTAAATAAACCCCCGATTTTCGCCCAAATTTCCCCATTCCTTCTACCCTCCGCGACCAAACACCCATTCCCCTACCCCCAAGCTCCGTGCCACGTTGATAGGCAAGGAAAACGTCAAGTTTTTTCGGTTCTTCAAATCCAAGGTATGTTTTCATCTTCTATCTCAAATTTCTGGCGAGTTTTGTCACTTTTGAGCATGTGAGGTGAGATATATCACCCTAGGTAAAAAAATTAAACATGATGTGAATTATTTTGTGATTGATTATGTTCGGATTATTGTAGTTGACGTTTGAACTTATCGATTGATTGAATAATTCAATATTGATTGTCGAATTGAGTTCTAGGGCTTGGGTTGTTGGATTTGAAAGTGGGTAACTTGATAGTTTGATGAAATTGGTGCCTGGGTGTGTTTAGTAGTTGAGATAAGTCGTGGTAATTATTGTTTAATTGTGGAAAGACGACTAATTCTCAAATTTCTGTGGGGAAGTGCATAATATGTGAATTGGTTGAATTGCTTAGATTAGTTGTATATAATAGGTTTGTATTGTTGTTCTTATTTCTGTTGTGGTTATTGTTGCTAAGTGCTGTGGGTGAATAGCTGTCGATAGGAGGATTGGGTTAGCTGTATGAAGTCTGAGTAATTCGCTAGCCGTTATGCTGTCGAAATTTTGTGAACGCACTAAGCAACATGTTTATAATTGATTGTGTTTGGGGGTGTAAATAGAGTTATCCTTGCTAAAATGTTGTAAATTTTGTTAAAGACTAAGTGTGGGGTAAATTTTGTTTAACCCGACCTTAGCCGAAGCTAACAAGTTTTTAGCTTAATATTGTGCTTGTCTGTGTAAATTGACAGGTACAATGGCTAGCCGACAAGATAAAGGCAAGGGTGCCTCAACCTCAGGCACCGGCAGAAAGAGAATGAGACTGGGCACTGCTGTCCTAGCTGCACCTGCTGTTCCACGCGGTCAACACCGCCGATACGGAACACGATGGGTCATCGACGAAGGAAAGAAATGGTATAATAAGCACAAGGAAAGCAAATACTTCCCGGAGGAATATATTGCAAGGGAACCACTTGCACAGGAGTTCCCTCGCATGGTACAGAGGATTGAGGCAGCTGGGCTCAGTTTTATCTTTCAGGAGCCCAAGGAGTGCAACCTTCACTTGGTCCGGGAATTCTACGCCAACTGGAACCCGGCCATCAGGAGCCATACTATTAAAATCAGAGGGCAGATTGTCACTCTGGAACCCCAGCAGCTGAATGCCATCGTTGGAGCGCGGGACACAGACGCCCACGTTCTCCGCCAACTCAATATCACCCCACCGTACGCCGACATCAGACGTACGTTGTGTGGGGCTCGATCCACAGCCCGATGGAGGAGACACAAAGAGAGGGGTTACCACCAGACTCTGCCTTATTCGCAAATGAACAGGGAGGCCAGAATCTGGCTAAAAATAGTATGTTCGTGTTTGATCCCGGGAGTGCACATGACAGACGTGACCCGGGACCGTGTCTGCCTGGTGTATGCCCTTATGAAAGGGCTTGAGATTAATGTGGGGGCGGTTATAATATCCGCCATGAAGAGAGCCAGACTACACCAGGGCCACAGATACGGGTTTGGCGGACTCATCACCACCTTCCTCCGAGGCCTTGACATCGAGGAAGAAGCCTTGGATTACATTCCGCAGTTGGAGCGGAGGGCCCTTGATGTGACAAAAACCAAGGCCCCCGACACTACACACGGACCTGTGCTGACTCTGGGCGAGCGACATGCTCGTGACGACCAATATATGGCCCGTATGTTCGGCATACAGATGCTGCAGCTACGGATAGGTGGGAGACCAGCCACCGAGGATGAATTATGGCAGCTGGAGCTGGACTACCCCTTCGGCGAGAACGCCAGAGCTTTATGCAAGGTGGGGCCAGCCTTTGTGGAGCCGACTGACGACGACGTCCCTACTGATGAGGAGACACATCGTGAGGACTCTGATGTAGAGTCCGATGACGGCGATGGAGCTGATTCAGATATGGGCGACGAGGCCACAACACCGGATGAGGAAGTCGAATATTTCGACTAAGCAGGGAGTTCCACCACCCAAAATTTTGTGCTTTGTATTTTTGTGAACACTGGGGACAGTGTTCGATTTAAGTGTGGGGTGGGGAGTAGTTAGGTGCTGGGTCATAGGCTCTAAATCTGCTGTATATTCTTCCTTGACGTTTATGTATGTCTGTGTTTTCTCTGTTCTTGTGAACTGATTTGTGAATGATGTGTATATATTTGTTTGTGGCTAATGATGTGTGTCTTTAAAAAGTTATGGTTGCCTTTGTAAATATTTTGTAAATTTTGTAAATTTTTTTTTCTTTTTTTTTTCTATCGATATGATCGATATTTTTCAAAATTTTTGCGAAAAGATTTTGCATTTATCAACATAGTTTGCAAATATTTTCTATCGAAATGATCGATGTGTTGCAAAAATTTTGAAGTTTTAATTTTGGGTTTCTCGGAGTTTGTTTTCGGTTCTTTTACCGAGAATAGTCCCATTGAACCGATGTCATAGTTAGTGACCATTCCCTATGATGGATGGATGACGACCGTCTTAAGGGAAATGTAGTCGATAGGAGTAGATGTTTTGTTTTTAGTTTCTTTGGTGGATTGCATCAATAAACTGTAGTTGCTTATGGTTGCTAAAATTTCGTTGCGCGTTGTAATTGATGTTCAAAACGTGAAAATGATTCGTTTGAAAGCATGCAATTTTGTAAATATGTTGAGTTACCTAGGCTATAGAATTTGGTTCATTATGATTGAGGCTTAATCTTGAATTCATGTAATTGACTAATTAAAGAGTCTGTGAATGCATCTTGATTCGAGCATGTGCATGAAGTGTGAGTGAGGTTTTGCTATTCCATGTCATTGTGAATTGTCTAGAACTTGCCTGGTGTGTATACAAAACGAAATGAAGGAGGTGTAGTGTCGGAAAGGATGTAGGCATTTCTTTGTTTTAACCGTTAGTTTCCATTTTTTTTCTTGTCAAATTCTACCTTTTTATATGTTGTGTACCCTAGTCAGCCCGTTGAGCCTTTAGCCGATTTCTTTCTTTTGTCCAGAATTGTATGAACTAAGCTTTATTCCTTCTTTTCATTAGCCTTAAAGTCTATAAGAAGCTCTTAAGCGCTTACAAAGAACAGAAAATGTTTTCCAAAGTGTTAAAGAGTGAAAAGAGTGAAAAGAAAAGAAAAGCAAAGTGAGGAAAGAAAAGATGATGTTGAAGAGGCACTAGTTGTAATTAAATGATAGTGAGGGTACATGAAAACCCTCTGTTTTGTGTCAAGTGTGCCTGATGAAATGGGCTGTATGAAAGTAAACCAGCATGAATGGGAGAAAAAGAGAAAAGAGAGGAACAATGTCAATGAGTCGATGGGAATGAGTTGAAAAGGCGCTTAAGGATGCTAGCGACTATTATTGGCTAATCCAATATATATATACTAGATCCATAGGCCAGTACAACCCATTAAAAGTCCTATTTGATCCTACATTGCATTTCTTTATATTAGTGGAGTAATACACTAAGGGCAAGCCTATGGGTCATGACATGATGCATGTGAATTCTTTTGGGAGAGAGAGTGAATTAATTTTTATATGCCCCTACTTGCATGTTTGTGTGCTGCACGAACATAAAAGGGGAAGTTTCTCTCGAGTTGTGAGGGTACATGCTTGATGAAAGATTGATTTTCGTGTCGGATTTCTTGATTAGTTGATTTGCATGAGTTTGCTGATATCAAGAATCAATTCTTAAAAGTTTAGGAAGCCTCGATGTATTAAGGTCATTGTCTTGTACGACCAAGCATGTTTTCTTGATAATTTGCAAGAATTGAATAATCGGTATGACCGTAGCGTAAAATGTTGCACCATAGTGACGAAGGTTGGGATGTAATTTGCATGAGTTGTGTATGTGTTGTTCGAGGACGAACAAGGATTTAAGTGTGGGGTAAGTGATCTTGGGCAAATTTATATGCCCAAGTGATACTCAAACGTATCATTTTTACCTTGTTTGTTGTGCAACGTGTATATAATATCATGTATTTGGTAATAAAATGCGAATTTATACTAACCAACATGATTAGCATTTGTTTTGCAGGATAATGTGATTTTTAGGAGCTAAAATGCGTGTTGGAACTATGTCGGAGTTGGACTTGGATGCGAGCGTGGAAAAGACCTTGGATGGCACAATTTACACTGGCTCCGCGATGGAGCCATGCCACGCTGCCATCGCGGTAGCACACTGCCTGGGCAGAAATTAATTAGGCTATTTCCAGTGTGCCTGCGCGTCAGTTCCGTGGCACGGAGATAGGCCTCCGCGATGGCCTCCGTGCCACGTTGAGACCAATTATCCGGACCCTGCAATTTCCAGAGAGGGTCCGCGTCCACGCCGTGTCACGGAGGCAGTGCTCCGCGTTGGCCTCCGTGACACGTTGCTTGTTATTCCGGGAAAAATTTCCCACTAGTATAAATAGCACACTTAGGTTATTTTTAAAGAGTCTTTTCTTCTTTTTTTAGTTCTAGTTTTTAGCAGAGTTCAGGAGTGGAGAGAGGAACGTGGTTTTGTGGCAGTTGAAGAATAGAAAAGATAAGAGTTTTCTTCTCTTCCCTTCTTCTTTCCTTCAATTGTATGCATGATTTACACTCATTCTAGGACGATTAATCCAAGAATGAGTGGCTAATTCCTTTCTTGCTGAGGTTTTGAACTTGTGTAATGATTATTGGTAATAATTGATATGGTTTCTTCTTCTTCTTGCATATTGTTCTATTAATTCTTGTGCTTAGTACATTCTTGATTGGCCACCATTAATGTATATCTAAAAAGTCCAATTTCACTCGAGAGAGCATGAAATTGGAAAGTTGTGAATTAATAGGGTATTGTTCTTAACTTGATTTGGGAAAATTGGGTTTTGATGTGCTTTCTTGATAGAAATATACTTGAAAGCCGTATTAGTCAATTTAGGAACCGGCATTGTAGTGTTAGGTCATAAATTTCATTTGATCACAGAAATGTAGACGAATGGTTTATGATTCTAAAGTGAAATTAAATACGAGAGTTTTAATTTCTAGGCAAACGTTCTTGACTAGCAATATGAAGAAGAGGATGACCAAATTATCATAATTATCAACTCCATTACTCGTTCTTAACCTTGGCATGAGCATATCCATTGTATGAATTCAACGTAAATAATAGTTGTTAAGTTTAGTATATAATTAGTTTAGAAACAAAACTCCCTAAATTCTTGATTGGATAGTTGTTAGCATAGTTAGAAATAGAATAGAAATATAGTGAACTAGGAAATTTTGCATATCCAGAGCAGCCTCCTTGGATCGATACTTGGCTACTTAGCCACTTTATTACTTGTTTGACCACGTACACTTGCGTGTCGGTTTTTAACACATACCGAAGCAGCCGCGAACAATGGTCACCAGTGACGGGTCATTAGGTCCCTCATAGGGATCCCTTGAGTAAAAGTGGCAGTGGACTTCACGACAGCAGACGATGACTCGTTTCCTTAGTAACGACTTGTCCAGTCCCTCACGGAGACTGGAAATCAGTTATTTTCTGTGAATTTAGTAAGGGCTTATCCGTAATTCTTATGATCCTAAGGCCTAAAGTACATCGTTTTAAGCTATGAATAGTAAAGTTTAAGAGGGGTGAGTTCATTCTAGGCTATTCTTATTTATGCTTGAAAGACTAAAGGTGTAGAGAGGTAATCAAGCTCAATCTACTACAAGTTTTCTTCAGTTCTTCATTGGGCAATCGAGGGAGTGCTTATATAAGTTCTTCTCAGGTATGTAAGGCTATAAATAGGTGAATTTGTTTACACCCATGCCCAATCTCTCTCTAATTCATGAAAATCCATATGTTGATCCTATGGGGTTTTAACCCAATGCATGAATTTCCTAAGTTTCTACCATGGGTATAATCTAAGCATGTTTCTATTATTGAATTATGATTCATGGGCAAGTCTTACTATGTTTTCAATTATCAACCGTGTTTTCAAGCTTTACAAATTATAATACCAATCATGAGAAGTGCATGAAAGTTGAGATTTATGATGAATGTTCAAGTATGATGAGATATTATTGATGAAAAGCATGTTTTCAAGTTACCCGTGTCTATGATTATGTTTTCAAGTGAATCAAGTGTTTTGAAGCATGTTTAAGTATTGGGCAAGCCCATATTTTCAAGTATGATGTATGATTTCAAGTTAATTAGCTTACCTCATGGTTTTGGAGTCAATACTCCCAATTATGTTCAGCTTGTGGTATGGTTTGAGCTGAGGCTTCTCATGCATGATTTTAGATTTTATATGTACATGATTATTCAACTTTGTCACTAGACGATGGTCAGCTTCTTTGAAAAACGATGGAGAGCATATGCATGTTTTATGGAATAATGTCTAGCACCGAGTAGGCTAAGGTTCAGTCAACCCTATGCCTTAGAACAACGCGCCAATGTAGGCATGATCAGATTATTTGGGATCTCCTTTGTGAGCTTTCCCTTCCCCAAGGGTCCTTTATCTTGATATCGATATCATGGTAGCGTCCTTAGCCTTAGCAAGGCTTTGGACAGCTCTGCCCACTTAATGTGATAGTTGGGACTATGTAAGCTCTATCATGGTAATGTCGATTACATGAAGAGTGTCCCATTGTTCCTCATGATTTCAGTTATCCATGTTTATCGTTCATGATATCTATATATATGTGTGTGTGTGTGTGTGTGTATGTATATATGTATGTGTATATATATATATATGTTCTAAAGAAGGTTTGACCCCAATGTACATTTTTACTTATGATTATTAGACTCCAGTTTTGGGTCATTCAATTTAGTTATGATGTTCTGTTATTTTCAGATCATGATTTCAGAAAATAGCATGCAAGCCCTACTCTCAGATTCTTATCTTAATTGTGTTTTATGTTATGCATGTTTTAAATGATTTTTACTTATTTAAGCGGTTTACTAACCTCGCACACTCGATACATTCCACGTACTAACCACATACTCTATGTTGTATCATTTTATGATACAAGCTTCGATCTTCAGACTCAGCCCCGTAATTAGCCAGTTCCCGGAGTTAGCATTCAGCTTTAGTGGTGAGTTCTCATCTCCCAAGGACCATTCATTATCAGATATCTTGTATTTTCAGTTTTTAGACTTGTCGGGTTAGTTGGGGGTGTTGTCCCATCAACCCATCAGATTTGTTAGAGGCTTTCAGACTGTATATAGTAATCAGCTTGTCATGTATGAAATGAATCCTGATTCCGATGTTATGTTATGATTAGACTTCCTCTATGTTTATTATGTTAAGTCTTCTGATTTATTGATTGAGTTAGATGTATGCTCATGCCATGGGTCGACTTGGAGTTTCTCAAGGCTCCTTGTCTATTGTCTCGATCGGGGCCTATGTTCGGGCCATGACAAACTTGGCATCAGAGCCATAGGTTTGAAGTGTCCTAGTGTGTCTGAAAGCCGCGTTAAGTAGAGTCTTTTTCATAGGTTTTAAGCACGCCAAACTTATGACGAAGCGGCTACGAGACATTCAGGAAATGTTCCCTTCTTTCATGATCTATGTCGTGCGGTGAAATATCTCTCTATCCTTCTAACTCGTACTATTCGCGATTACAGAATCATGCCTCCTTGCAGAGTTAACAACAGAAGAAATAGGAATGGAAATCACCACGAGGATTGTAATGGAGACGGGCACCAACAAGCCCAACAAGTCCATGAGCACCATGCACTGGAGCCGGTTACCCACGCTGAATTCAGGGATGCCATTCAGATGTAAGCATAGGTCTTGACCTTCCAGGTCAACGAGCAGGAAGTAGCGCATTTCTTGCAGAATGGAAATGTGGCAGCAACATGAGTCAGAGATTTCCTGAGGAGGAACCCACCAGAGTTTCTTGGGTCGAGTTTATTGACGAGATTTTGAAGATCACCCAGGTCATGGGGGTGAATAGAGAAGAGTGTGCTGATTTGTCCTTATACTAGTTGAAGGGGGTCACACACATTTTGTTTAAACTGTGGAAGGATAGTAGGGTACTCGGTGCGGGCCCTATCATTTGGTCAAGATGAGGCTAAAGGGGGACATCCTCTTGATCTCCTTAGCTTCTCCACTATATTAGGAGCCTCTAGTTACTATAGAATCGCCGGTGCTACCTCCAGCCGCTCCCCTTTTCATCCGATTAAGATCGAGTAGTACAGTACATATGTTGGCTTACTTCGTAACGGTTTAGAAATAGACAGGGACACTAATTAATGTTAGATCACCTGGAAGGTATGGGAGATTGTGAAATTGTGAGATTCTTACTTTAAGCCCTCTAGTGTTTGTCGAGTCTCATACCTTAGCCCTACTACAGAATGATATGGTCATTTCCCGAATCCTAGCCTTTTCTCAATTTAGAAAAGGGTGTAAATGTTGGCAGTATGTTATCATGGGTAAAAAGCAAAAGAAGGCTAGAATTATAAAAGTGGTCAAGAACCCTAGTACTTAAATAGGCCACCTAGGCCTTCACTACAATAAAGTTAGGACAACATGTAAGACTATCAGGGGCAGTCAAGTACGTGAAAGAATCCATAAGCAATAGATTCCCAACAATAGAAAAGCTCAGGTCAGATCAGACTAATTCCACCACATTGTATTGATGGCAGTAGGGAATACTTGGAGAATTATAACTACGGTCCCCCAACTTGTATGTTGAAGAATAGAGAGGTTATATGATTAGAACCAGCCCGCATAGGGGTTAGGACAATATGGGTCAGTAGACTTAGCTAGTGGTATCCTTTCCAGTTTGGCATATGAGGCATGATCCCGGACTTCAACACACAAAGGTGAGGGAAAGACACGAGAACTTTGTTCTGGAAAGATCAAAACCACACCTAAGCATTAGCGAGCTGATAGTACTTGAAATCATTGCTAGATATCACGATCGAGCATTCAGGTTGACTCGTAGAAGGTAGAGACTATAAAGACTTGGCCCCGACCCACAACTCTAGACGAAGTTCGCAGCTTTCTAGGGTTAGCTGGGTATTACAGAAGACTTGTGAAAGGATTCTTCGCCCTATCAGCACCACTAATGAAGCTGACTCAGAAGGTAGCTAAATTCTAGTGGATTGAGGCTTGGGAGTAAAGTTTCCTGAAATAAAAGACAGATGGACATCTACACCAGAAGTAGCCATACTAGAGGGTTTAAAAGGTTATGTTGTATGTCATAATGCTTTAGACATGAAGATAGGGTGTGTTCTGATGCAGCATGGAAAATTATGTGCTTATGATTCAAGATAGTGGAGGAAGCAAGGAAATAACTACCCAACCTATGAACTAGAGTTGGTTGTGATTGTTCACACTCTGAAGATTTGGATGCATTACATATATGGCGTTCATGTGTGCATCTTTACTGCTCACAAGAGCCTATATTTTTAAATAGAAAGATTTGAACTTGTGACAATTTCGTTGGCTTGAGTTGCTAAAGGACTACGAAATAGATATATTGTATCATCCAGGGAAGGCTAACATTGTAATTAATGCCCTTAGTCACAGATCCATGGGCAACATATCATACTTAGGGCTAGAAATGAGAGAATTGGCTTAAGAGCTGCACCAGTTGGCCAGTTTAGGAGTCCAATTGATGGACTCAGATGATAGTGGGGTTGTGATATAGAACACTACAGTATCATCTCTAGTTGTGGAGGTGAAAGAGCGACAATACAAAGACCTTAGCCTTGTATAGCTCATAGGCAAGGCTCAGCAGGAAGAGTTATTTGCCTTTGAAATAACAGGAGATGGATTCTTGAGATTCAGAGGTCGACTTTGCGCTCTAGATATGGAAGGGCTTCGCCAGTAGATTATAGCAGAGGGGATGAAGAAAGATATTGCCGAGTAGGTAGCGCAGTGTCCCAGTTGCCAGCGGGTAAAAGTTTAATATTAGAAACTTGGCGAGCTAACTCAAGAGATAGTTGTGCCTATGTGGAAATGGGAAGCAATCAATATGTACTTTGTTACAGGTTTACCTTGTACCACACGTAGATTTTACTCTATTTATATCATTGTTGAGAGGCTGATAAAATCAGCCAATTTCTTGCCAATTAGGACTATGTTTTCAGTTGAAGATCATGTTGAGTTGTACATTAAAGAGAGTCCGATTGCATGGGGTTCTAGTGTCTACCGTCTTTGATAGAGGGGCACAATTCGTAGCAAGATTCTTGAAGTCATTTCAGAAAAGTTTGGGGATGCATGTTAACTTGAGTATCTCTTTTCATCCCTAGAAAGATGGCCAAGCAGAGCGCACTATCCAGACGCTCGAGGATATGTTACGAGCGTGTGTGCTAGACTTTAGAGGAAGTTGGGATAATTATCTACCTCTTATTGAGTTTTCATATAATAACAGTTATCATTCTACCTTTAAGATAGTGCCTTGTGAGGCCTTGTATGGGCAGAAATGCGGGTCCCCCATAGTATGGTTTAAAGTAGGTGAGTCAGGGTTGATTGGACCTAATCTAATACATCAGTCAGAGGAGAATGTTAAGCTTATTATTGAGTGTTTATTAATAGCCTAAAGTCATCAGAAGTCCTATTCCAAGATACGGCATAGAGACTTAGAGTTTTATATTGATGATTGGGTATTCCTGAAAAGTCTCACCTATGAAGGGTTCTATGAGATTTGAAAAGAAGGGAAAGCTTATCCCTATATTCATTAGGTCATACCGAATCTTCCAAAAGATAGGAAAAGTGGCTTATGAGTTAGAATTGCCTTCAAGGCTAGAATCTGTTCATCCAGTCTTTCATGTATCGATGCTATGCAAGTGCATAGGAGACCCTTCTTGCGTTGTCCTAGTTGAGGATGTTCAGTTCACAGTGGAGTTGTCCTAAAAGGAGGCGCTAATAGCCATACTGTTTGGTAGATCTATAGAGTGAGCACCAAGGATATAGCTTATGTAAAAGTCTTGTAAAGAAACAGAAATGTAGAAGAAATAATTTAGCAAACTGAGGACAACATGAGGTTTAGGTATCTCACTTGTTCCAAATGCTATGATGATAACACACCGACTTAAACAGTTACAGTTGAGGTGAGATAGTTCTCAAATGTTGCTTGCGACTTTTGTTATCATTGTTGTTGTTTGCTCACTTATTTGTTGTGGGGCTATGTCATATAGTTGTTTGTAGCATCCTGTGAGATGCCTATGTTGGACTTTTCTGCATTTCAGGTTTTCAGATAGTCCATATTATAGAGGAGACTACCAAAAATTTTTTGGCAATACCTAAGAACTGAGTCTCTTAAGATTGAATTATATTCGAGGACGAATGTCCCTAAGGGGGGAATGATGTTACACCCCATAATTTTCTTTATCTAACTGAAATATGCGTGTGCTTCTGGAGAGTTCTTAGAATACGACACATGTGGTAGAAGGTTTTAGAATGGAATGCATGAGCACGTTATCGAGTGAGCAGGAGGACGAAGCCGGAGGCGGGCAATAACGGGCTCCGCCTCGTGGACCTCCTCCTACGCAGGGAGCGGCACATTGCGCCTCTACTCTGTCGTGATGGGAGGCATGCCGCGGGCACCCTGCACCGCCTCCCATATATATACACATATATAAGTTGTGTGTTGTTGAATCATTTAAAAATATTCCAAAAAAAGAGCAGCAGGTTAAGAGCGATCCCTCTTTTGATTTCCATCAAGTGAAGGTAAATTACGCTATTTAATCATCTCCGATTACAAATTCTTCTTGGGTAAAGAATCTTGGGCCTATGAAGAACATATCTACGAAGTCGAATCTTTGAAATTGGCTCGACTTGATAGAGCTCTAGCGAGTAGAAGTCGTAGAAATCATCTCTAACTAAGGAAAGTATGTCTACAAGTGATATGAATATCCTTGTTTCCTTAATGTATGAGCTAAGATACAGAGGGATTATGAGTTCTTAATTGAAACAGGATTGGTTGAGTAGAGTTCTTCAATTGAAGTATGTTAAGGATAACCTCCTTCGGTAAGTTATTTTCATCGTTTAGTTGATATGAGTTGTTCTTTCATAGTAGTTCGTGTTTATGTGTGTTGTGGTTAGTTGCTATGAATTGAATTGATGTTGTAGTATAGTATCTCTTGTCGGGATTATCCTTATTCCAAATTTGCCTCTCGTTAGAAGTGGGATTTAGATTATTGATTTGTATTGTTGCCGCCTAGATTGGCTAGTAATACTTTGCTGCCTTACTGAGGCCATCGAGGCTTGTGATTAGCTGTTGAGCATACTTTGTTAATTGGTCAGCATAACGCAACTTGGCGATATAACCTTCTATATTGATGTCTCTATATATATCGTAAAGCTCGCCTACAGGCCGTTGGCGTACCTTAACGCCTATAGGGCTAGAATCTTGGTAATATAGTCTTACCTTCGAGTTAGTGGCACCAGGATTACCTAATGGACTGGGTGGTAGGTTTCTAGATGAACTACCTATTTCTAGTGACTGTATAGCTTCGTACGACTTACAACTTGTCGTATAGATCACTCAGTAAATCACCCTAGCTGTTAGTAATCTAATAGACTATGTGATATCTTAAGTAGGGATCTTATCAGCTGTCAAATATGGGCTAACTCCTCCAGCTACTCAAGAAGATGTCTACGTACATGTGACCTAGAAGGGCTAAACTTAAATATGCCTACCTATTGGGCTTAAAGCTACTTGCATGAGCTATATGCTATCTGGACAGAACACATTGATGCCTATGAAGCTAGAATCTTAGCATTGTAGTTCTACCTCCAAGTTAATAGTCATTGTGACTTCCTGTAAAGCTAGTGTGGTGGACTGCTAGAATCATATCTTGTAATTAGTAGCCTGTAGTCATTTTAGGTGAAGGAACCATATAGTAACCGCCTACGACTTTATTGTTCGCTTATAAGCCATTTTTGTACTGCTATGACATTTAGATTATCGTTCAGGTTACTCCAGACCTCGCCCCTTTTCTTTCTAGACTAGCTAACTCTATAATGATCTTCATGACTATCTAGCTAGTTGCGCACACATAGGATATGCTTGTTGGATGTTGTGTAGGTTGCTACAGGGGTAAGTAACAATTGTGTTTAGGCCTAAGGGGCTATGCTACGCTCACCGAGCGATATGCAAAAATATAAGTTAGGCTTGTCAGATGCTAACAGGCTGCTCAAGGAGCAAAATATAATTATGCAGTGCCTATGAGGCTATGTTGTGCTCATAGAGCAATATGAAGTCTAGAGCGACTATATTGAGGCCTGCAGAGCCACTTAAAGTTCGATGCCGTTACCGACTTCCTTTATGCCTGAGTTGGCATTACTGACCTTTAGAAGAGCCTTGTGTGCTTGGGGTGCAGTTATAGGAGCCTAGAGGGCTAAGATACAGTTACAGGAGCCTAGAAGGCTCAAATACAGTTACAGCATCCCAAAAGGCTCAGATATAGTTATAGGAGCACAGAGGCTCTAACCCAGTTATAGGAGCCTAGAGGGCTCAAGATACAGATACAGGAGATTCATGTTCGTACCTACAGTTGCCTAAGAGGCTATTTATGGAGATACATTGATTTCTTAAGGGGATACATATAGGTACATGTTTATTGCCTATAAAGGTCTAGTTACAGTTGAGCTACAGAACAACACACATATGTATGTTGATATCTGTGTAGGCCTGGTTCAGATAAGATACAGAATGTCTTTGGGGCTACAGTGGAACTGATTGGAGTATATAGATTGAATTGTACTTTCCATGTCTTATGGGGGCTAGGTAAGTTACTAATTGTTTGTACATGCCAGGCTTATGGGAATCAGGTTAGATTCTTGTGTGACTAATGCTTGTTAGTATACTATTGTACAGATGAGATTGTTCAGGTTATCCTATGACCCTTCTAGCTATTTATGTTCAGTTCTTGTTATCGATTTTGTTTCCAACTTATTATTACCTTACCTACTCGATACATATTATACTGATGGCTACACATGGGGCGCTGCATACTTTCCTGCAAATTCAGTCAATAAGTTTTTGAGACCTCCCTAGTAGCCGTTCAAACAGGAGAGTGGTCACCTCCCTTCTTCTGGAGTTACCATACTTTTGAGGTTTGTCTGACTTTTGCTGTCCAGTTTTTTAGGTAGGTCGGGGCCCTATCCAAGTGACTTATTCTATAGAGGCTTGCAGACCCCGTTTTGTTTTAGACATGTGTGTTGGTTGTGTAGGCCTAGTTTTTAATCAGCTGACAGCCTTGTCGGGTTGTATATATGGATATATGCGCTGTCTTCCTTTTGTTATGATTTAGAAAACATAGTGGTCTTGTTGGCCTACAAGGGTGATATTATTATTGCAACTGTGGGGTCAGCTATTTTTGTGCAGGTATATGTTGTGGCCTTGTCGGCCTAAGGCTATGTTTTGAGTCTAGATATAGCTGATTATTTTCTTGAATATGTGTTGTTGGTATGGAGTAGAAGTGTATACATCCAGCTAGGCCAGCTCAGGGTCCAGTGTGGCATTAGGTTCTAGTTATGCCTCCCAAGGTGGGGCTTGACACTGGGCTAGCATTATGTAAGGACTGATATAAAAAGCTCATAGCATACCTGTGAGTATTCTGCTAAGTTCTCCTAATCCTGGAGTGATAATAAGGCATAAAAGTGGTTCTGATACTGTCCGCCACCTACACTATATGATGCGCACTACTAAGGTGGGCGAGCTATCGGAGTTGCTGAAGAGGTGGCTAGGGCACAACCTCTACCGTCACCCTATTTGGATGTTGCGCAATCTCTAAGTTTATGATCAGTCTTACCACACCTAAAGAAAGCATCTGAACCAACCATGCACTCTCCAAGGTGGTTTTTTTCATAGTTACTTCAAGTTGGGAATGTAAGCTCCTTGGAAATGATCCCCTAAATCTTAGAGCCTGATGCTCTGCATCTTTGATCATCCCTGGACCTAGATGGAACACTGGCTAATGATAGCACTAGTGATGATGACCTCTGATGGGACTGTGAGTGATGTCCAGCACCCGTCTTTGCTGGGAATACACAGAGTCCTCTGTCCTAGCTCTCTTGCTATCCTTTTCTCTTTCCTTTACCTTTTCCTCCTCGATCTATTGGGCATGTGTCATGAGCCTAGAAATGTCCATGTTATTGAAGAGCATGGCTATCCTGCACTCCTTAACCACCTGGTCTAAACCTCTTGAAACAAACTTGCTCATCCGAGCCCTGGATTTAGAAACCATCTCTAGATCATATTTGGATAGCTGAGTAAATTTCAAAGCATATTCTTGAACCTTCATGTTATTATGTTTTAGGTTGATGAACTCTGCGACCTTTTCTTCCCTCAACTCCCTGGGAAAGAACCTGTCGAAGAAGGTTGTCATGAACTCATCCCAATTCACTGGAGCTATGCCTGCCCTACGAGGTTCCTTTCACTACCTAAACTATATATGAGCTACCTGATGAGTTTGTAATTTACCATATCATTTGTCTTTTAAGCATGAGCTATTGCTTTATTTTCACAAAATTTAGGAAGGTTTTGTTCCTATTATCTTCTATGGTGCAGGAATTTAAATTAGACAAAGAAATGGAAGAATTGAACTAAAAGTAATCTCTTGGAAGAAAAAGGGACATGCCTATTCCACAGTTGCCACGCAAGTGACCCGTATTGTTGTTGATGGAAAAATGGTCCAAAAATGCACAAGTGCACCTGAGAAGCTTCCAAGGGCAATTTTGTATAGCTTTGCAAATATGATTTTTAGAGATTTTTCCCCAATTGTAACAACCATATGTCATAGAACTGATTTTAGAGATGGAAGAATAACATAGAGATAGAAAGGGAGTACAATTTACTTTCTTCTTCAATTTTCATTAGGCAAGAACTCCATTGTTGCAGACATTAAGATTGAAATTAATTACTTAATATGATTAATTTAGAGGAATTTCTTATGGGTATAATTTCTCTCTCTTAACGGATGTGTAGCTAAATTTCTTGCTAGGGGTGTGTGTGCATGATAGGTGTCTAGATTTGAGTTGTTGTTAATGAATTGTTCTTAGATTTGAGTATTAAGCATGGATCTATTGTTTCCTCCAAGTGTCAATTCAATAATTGATGGTTGCAAACATTGATTTAGCTTTCTTATCTTGTTTTTGCTTGAACGAGGCATGTAAGGGTTTAGGTGAGGATTCAATAGTGAGGAATTTGGAGTGTGATGTTTGGGCTTGAGCTAGAGATAGTCAAGACCCATATTCGTACTCCATTAAAGGGTTAAGTTTAAAGATAGTTTTAACCCTTCGTCAAGCTTTATTGGTTGGTTTATTGATTGGCTTGGGGGTTCAAGAAAACCAAAGGCAAATACATCCTTTTGGTTGAGAAACATAGGGTGTAGGCATAACCAACATCTGCATGCTCTAATCGAATATAAGAAATTTTAATCAAACCCTATAAAGTCCATGTTCCATCAAATGCACACCCCTAGTCCCTCTCGTTGATTGCAACAAGTTGTCTTCCCCCACTTTGTTGCACAAATTTGATATTGATACTTGTTTCCTTTTTCTGCCAATATCATTACTTTGTTTAGACATGACGCTAGCTAGTTTGAGTTGATTTACAAATTTTGGATAATATCTCCTCAATCATTGTGGGATTCAACCCCGACACTCGTTGGGAATTTATTTTTTATCAATGTCCATAGCCACCTCCTTTAAAAGGGAGAGTTGTGTAGAGTATTATCACTACCCCATTCAGCTGATAGGAGGCAGATCTGCACTCTCCTTTTTGAAAACCCCCATAATCTGGGTAATCTTTCGAATCTTATCAATAAAGTCCTACGGATCCTCATCCATCTTAGAACCATGAAAGTACTATAGCAGGTTCATCTTGGTTCCTTCTACGATTCTTGTAAGTTTTCCTAAAAAGTTCATAGTCTCTTCCTCATAAGTGTGGCGCGTATCACACCCATGAAAAAGACTCTACTTAATGCATCTTTCAGACACCCTAGGACACACCTAAACCTAATGCTCTGATACCAAGTTTGTCATAATCCAAGTCTACATCCTGGACGCGACATGGGACCTAGAACAATGAATGGCTCCAAGCTCACCCATGTTAGATGCTTAACATAAGCATAAGCATACACTAAGTGGAAGCAATTATAATACATGGTAAAAACGGAAGTCTAAGATATCATACAACATAGCAACTGAACAACAAGTCAAACTATTGAATATCTATACATCATAGTTTTAAAAGCTTCTAATTATAAGATGAGCTAATGGGACAAGCCCACAACTAGTTTTACTAATTCTATAATCGAAATGAAAAAGAAAGACATGAATCAAACTTCCATCCTCGAATGATGAGGACTTACCAAGACTGAGCTGAATTTGGAGCAAGATGGAATCTAGCAATGGGGCTAAGACTGAACACCCGGACCTATATCATGAGATGATATAACACAAAAGTATGCTATTAGTACTTTGAATGTAATGAGTATGGAGGATAAGTAAAGTATGAGAATAAGGACAACATGCTAAAACTTCATGATCGTTATAGCCATAAAACATAAGTTGTTCATCATAATTAGAAATATAATGGCCCATGGTTTTGAAAATAATATCATGAGGCTTATCTTATTTGAAATCATAAGTAAAACTCATACATTAATTAATGGGTCAAAATACAATAAGTCATAACATGATATCATAAATCATAATCATAAATAAACATGAAACATATGGAATAGTGGGAGATTCTCTTAACTGACCCCATCATAAATAAGCACATGATTTCCAACTATCTCGCTCAAGTGGGAAGAGCCATTCAAGGAACGACGAAGGCATGATATCACTCATAATCATGAGCCTAGTAGTGTAAGGGAGACACTCTCAACTAGAGAGGACCCCTTATCTAGGGGCAAGGGAGAAACTCTCTACTGGCAAGGACTCCTTATTTTATGGTGGCATGTAATTTTGAGACCCAAGTGTGCTGAACCCTAGCCTACTACTTAGTGCTAAATACTACTCCCAAAACATGCATAGTTCTCATATCATGATTATGAAACATACTTTGCTTTGCATGGGCCAGTTAGAAATCATGAAATTCATAAATTGCTTAACATACATGAACTAGCTATGAAAACAATACTGAGAATTCAGCCAAGATACATAAGCTTGAGATCCATGAAATTCATATATAATCGAGTAAATCATCATTACGTAAAAATAGAGATTCATAAGAGTTTTTCATAGAAACTATATAATTATAATCATAAAACATAGATATAATTATGATAGAATCAATTTCATAAGAGTTCATAGAGTTTTTAATAAAAAAAGGGCCAAACACTAGAAATTCATGAAAATCTTAGTTGAAGACTTGAAAGAATTAAAATTATGTAATTGAGCATGGGATTGGGAATGAGGGTGGAAGAAGTACCCCTTTCATAACCCCACATAACTGGGCTTTTATGTATTCTTGCCTAGACTGAGACCCAAGAGAGTAGAGAGAAGAACCCTAATTGCTTGAGAGCCTTGAAAGGATGAATCTTCAATCTATGATTTTTGAAAGGAATGAGGGTTTAGGATAAGTATAATACCCTAAGAAGCATCTTAGGAAACCCAAAATGACCTCACTTAGGAGTTAAAAGAATAGAAAGTTACGAAAACACCCCTAGGAATTCACACATAAAAATTGACTTCCTAGTGGTATGACCCATACCATGATCCGTACCACCCTGTTGTGACTCGTATTAAGTCTCATAGCTACAAATCCTGCCCTGGATAATTCTCTGAACCTCCTTCCTATGACCCCTCAGTACGACTCGTACCATATTGCTACAAATTGTAGGATCCAGTCATGGTTTCCTGACAAATTTTTTATGCTTCTCTGAACCCTATCTCATGAGTCTTGGTACGACTTGTGCCACTTCATCACAAGTCGTACTAATACTCTTACCGAGGGAAAGTTTTAGTTTTTCATCTGGTTAATAGTCCATATCTAGGGTCTAGTGTTAGGGTCTTTGGGGTGTCATTATCTCCCCCTGGGAACATTCGTCCTCCAATAGACTTTAAATGAACTGAAAAGGTAGGGAAAGAACTGCAATCCCAAAAATTGAAAGTTGAGCATTGAATACTGATGGAATGACTGACTCTAAAATGAGATACATGGTTGAACTGAATTCATGAATCATACATGCATTCTAAGACATGTGAAGAATTGAAGGATATAAATCTGGCATGAAACTAAGTAGAGTACTGAGGAGGAACTATTTGCTCAAACTGGAATTGAGCTAGTAAGGACGGATTTATAAATCCCAAAACTACTTTTTGATATCTAAATAGCTGACATGATAACTGATTTGAATGAGAGTAAGACTTAACTGAATTCAGCTTCTCAAGTAGTTCATTCTACTGGCTGATTTATATCCATAAAACCTTCACTGAAATAATTCCCTTGTTTCCCCCAACTTACGAACCTGACAGTCCAAGATTTAAATTGGAACCTTCTCATAAAAGAGATTGTCATTCACACCAACTTCCTTGTATTCCACCACACCATTTAAGCATATCACTACAATAATCTTTTGGATCCTTTGTAGCTTATACTATCCAAGAGCTTATCTTTCTCCCTGGTATGACTAACAACTCATTTCATGAAGTTCTACCTACTAAGCCTCTAAGGCATAATAGAATGTTATTCTAAACATAAACATTGCAACCATCATTTCTGTCATGGGTAAGCATACATAGGGCTTATAGTAAGGAAATCATAAGCACAAACCGTTCAAGAAATCTAAATTGAGCAGGTACATAAGGTAGTGTGATCTTATGAGCCATTAAGGCGAATCCTAAAGACTAAGTTCATAGAGGTGAGTATACTATGAGACCTGAGTTTACATACATAACTAGTTTTATTATATGAAGCTGAGATTTATGGAATCATGTAGTAAGACTGGGATCCCTCTCTGAAGCGCTTACATCTCATTCTAGGAATTTTAATATGGGCATGGGTAGAGTGTCATGTTTACTGAAGCACAAGGGAAACATCTGAATAAGAATCGATTGACATCCCATAGTTACTGTTTGTGGAACATCCCTACTTGGAAACTGAAGGATTGAATTGGTCCTTCACCTTATCATCTTCCCCTTGGCTTAAAATTCATCATTCTAAGGCTCTGGACCTCTTCTTAAGGCTAGACTAGAATCACTAACTCTTGACTTCTCATTTGTCTCTAAGGCTAACTTTTAAGGCTTCGTACTTCTTCTGTCGTACCCCTCGATACATCCAATCCTCTAACCATTCAACACCATACACTGAGTAACACTTATACTAAGATGCTTAAAGGAATTATATGCCTTATAATGTAGTTCATGGGCCTAGTATAATGTAAGGACCAACATAAAAACCTCATAACATACATGTGACTATTTTTGGCAAGTTCTCCTGATCCTGGCATGACGATATGGTGTAGAAAAGGTTTTGACGTTGTCGGCCGCCTGCACTAGATGATGCGCCCTGCTAATGGTTGGTAATTTACCAATTCATTAGGCTCTTAGACATGAGTTTATGTATGATTTTTAAGTCAATTAGGTTGATTTTATGCTCTTTCTCCTTGATCTTTGCAGTATTTAACTTGAGTAGAGAAATCATGAAATGGAGCAAAATAATGAAAATTGAGTTGAGGATCGGCGCTCCATCAGAGGACACCAGTGAAACATCAGTCAATCACAGATACCTAATGGGATGAAGAATAATGGCTACCGGCAGACTGTGGATTAGCACCACCGAACTGCTGGTGCTAACACAAATTGATCTAGAACCCACTAGCACCCAAATGCAATAGACCGGGGATCACGGATCAGCACCTGTGAACCGCTGGTGACCCACAAGTGAGGTCCATCAGAAACAGGGCAAAATGTTTGGTTCAGAAAAAGAATAGCATTTTGTACCCTACTTTTCTAAATTTTTAAAAGAGAACTGAACCTTCTATTCCACATCATTATTCCATTGTATTGAATATTGAATAGAAAGTAGAGAGAAGTTGGAGAATTGAATTGTCGAGAGAGAAAGCTTCATCTTCTTCTTTGAAAAGGTAGAAGAACTCCATTAGAGACCAGAACCTTGTGCTTCAATTTTCTTACTCAATTTGTTGAATGGATATTGAGTTATTCCTTAATACAATGTCTTTTTCTACTTACATGAGTAGCTAAATTCCTTGCTACGGGTGTGTGAATGATTGGGGTTATTTGGATTGGGTATTATTTAATTGATCTTAGATTTACTCAATTAGTATAATTCTAGTGTTTCATCTGAGTTTTAATCTAAATACTCATTGTTGCAAATGTGAGTTGTATTTACTTACTCTAATTTTTCTTGAAAAAGGAATTTAGAAATATGGGTGATGAAACATTAGTGGGTAATTCGGTGTTGATCCTGTGAGGTTGGGATAGAGATAGCCAAAATATGTTGTCACACATCCATTGAGAATCAAAGCTAGAAATAGTTGATTCTTACCCAAGTTGATGTGGTTGTTGTGAAAAGGACTTTGGGGTTTGAGAAAACCAGAGCTATAAGACACCTAATTGGTTGAAAACGTAAGGTGCCACCTTGTCAACAACTAATTATACTATTAAGTAATGCTAGGAGTTGTTAATAATCCAAATCTGATGATGCCTCGATAATATCACACCACTAGTAGTCTCTCCTTTGGTATCTTCTATGCTTTGTCTCGTGAGAGAATTTGTACTTCAATTAACAAGTTGTGTTTCCCCAACTTTTACTTTATTAGTTTTGAGACATTGATACAAGTTACTTCAACCTAATAGACAACTCTTTCATGATCAACTACTATTCCCTATGGGATTCTACCCCGACATTCCTCGGTATATTTATTTTATCAATGACCGTTTACATTCTCTTGTTAAGAGGAGTGAATTTGGACATTATAAAAAATGGCGTTGTTGCCAGGGAATAGAGTTTGATAGCGTTTAGTGGTTTGTTATTTTGAATTGATTTGTTGCATCTTGGTTGGTTTGACTTTACTCTTGTGATTGGCACCATCTAGGTTGATCTTAATATGAGTCAACACTCACAAGAAGGAGAAGGTTTGGTGGATGGGCATATGGATCATAAGGATGATGATCACATGATGCCCAATGTAGCGGGTGTCATTCGCTTACCTCTTATGGTAGGCGATGCAATATTTCATGTGATGAGTACAATGCTGCACTTACTCCAAATGAAGGGGCTCTTCAGAGGAATGCCAAGTGAGGACGCAAATAGGCATTTCCAAAATTTTCTTGAGATTTTCCAACCATTCAACATCGCAAATATAAGTCAAGAGTCGATCAGATTGAGGCTCTTCCCATTTCACTAACATGGGAAGCAACCGCTTAGTTGGAAGAGTTGTCTCCTGGGTCTATTACCTCTTGGAATGAACTCACGGAAGCATTTTTGGACAAGTTCTTCCCTCCCTTGAGGATGCTACAACTGAGGGAGGACATTACCAATTTTCGATAACTTGGGGGGAAACAACTTGTCACGACCGGAACGGAGGCCCGGATTGTAGACACGGGACAAAGGACCCCGAGAGATCCCAAGTCAACCCATGGCATAAGCATACATCTAACTCATTCAATAAAATAAAGAAATCATCAATATAATTCAGCGGAGGTCTGACTCAAAATAACATCAGAATAAGCATCTGAAGCTAACACATACATAAGTATGAAAAGCCTCTAATCTGGACGAGTTGATGGGACAAGACCCCAACTAACTCAACAATACTTAAACTGAAAATACATAAGGAAACTGGAAGTCTAGCCCTCGAAGGATGAGGACACACCAACCAAGTAGGGGCTAGCTCTGGCAATCGACTACGGACGGGGGTGAGACTGGGAGCTGGGTCCCGTATCATAAAATGATACAATATAGAAAGTACGCGGTCAACACGTGGAATGTACCGAGTATGCAAGGTAAGTAAAACTGCTTAAGTAAAGTAAATCATTTAAAACATTTCATAACATGTCATAAGCTTTCAAATCTGAGAGGAAAGAACTACAAGTATTCATTCTGAAATAATAATCTTTTCATAATATGACCATTCATAGCTTCATAACATCATAACTGATTCGAATGACTCAAAGTTGAAATATGACATTTATAGAAAAGATGAACAATGAGTCAAACCTTGCTCTTAGAACAGGCATTCTTAAAGTAATAATCATGAGTAATGAATATGCAAATCTGAATCATGTAGACAAAGGGAGACTCGCCATATAACCGACATACCACAATAGAGCTTACGTGGTCCCGACTATTACACTCAAGTGGGAAGAGCCGTCCAAAACCTTGCTAGAGCTAAGGACGCTACCATGATATCAATATCAAGCTCATGGGCCATTAGGGCCAGGGATAGCTCACAAGGAGGTCTCAATAATATAATAGTGTCAACCTACGTTGGTGTGTTGTTCTGGGGAATCGCATGATCGACCCTTAGCCCGCTCGGTGCTAGATTCTTCTCCCAAAACATGCAATGCTCTACATCGTATATAAGAAGCTCAACATCGTCTATTGACGAAGCTCAACAATGAAATCATGCATAAACTCAACATCACATGAAACAAAGCTCAACGTTGTCATTTGACAAAGCTCCATAATGAAATCATGCATAGAACCGACATCGTATGAAAACGAAGCTCAATGATAACATACATCTCAATTATTCATGCATATGAGAAGCTTTATTTCAAAACATACCACAAGCTCAATATAAGTGGAAGCATCTACTCCAAAATCATGTGGTAAGCTTATTTTAGAGATACTACATCATCATACTTGATATTAGGTCCTTGCCCAAAACTTTATCATGCTTGGATCTACTCAATTCATTTTGAAAACAATATCATAATCATGGGTAGCTTTAGAAACATGCTTTTCATTATCAAATCGCATCATCATCATACATTTATCATCATTCTCTTCTTTCATGAACTTCTCATCCATGGGCATTTAAATTTCATAATTTAGAAAACACAATTTTTGATTGAAAACAATTTAAAATCTGCCCAAGCTTCACAATTCATCAATACAAACATAATCTAATCGTATCCATGTATAGAAATTGAAGAATCATGCAATTGGGTAAAAACCCCATAACTTGATCATGTGAATTTCTCATACTTAGCTAGAGATTTGGGCATGGGTGAGGAAGGAAACACCCACTCATAACCCTACATACCTGGAAGGCATGATTTTACCACTTCTCTAAGTGCCCAAGATGAGATTCCAATGGAAATCTTCAAAACTTGTTCTGAATCCTCTCTTCAAACTCTCAAGTTTGCATGCATGGAATGAATTAACTTAGAATAGGTTTTCCCCTCCTTAAACCTACTGAAACTAGCCTTAAATGACGTATTATAGGCCTCTATAACTTAGGATTGACGGAAATACCCTTTCTAAAATCGCAGAAAACTGCTCACTGGACCAAATAATGGACGGCCCAACGAGTCGTTGAAGGATACCACGACCCGTGGTATCTGTCTATGCTATGCACTGCCTAAGACTTCCCTCGGAATCAGACCACAGATAGATAGGATGACTCGTTCTTAGATCTAACGGTTCATTGAATCGGTCGTTGATTTCCCTCCTGAACCTTCTGAACTTCCCCACGACGAGTCTCACCACGACTCATTGTTGGCTCCAACAGATTGTGGTATCCGTCCGTCAAGTCCACTGGAGATTTAGGTTCCCTTACCAAGACTACAAACAACGACTCGCTGTTTCTTACAATGAGCCATTACATCAATTGTTACTTCCACTGCCACCCGAACACCTTAACCCACGACTGCTAACAACAGTTCGTGGTTTGCAACCACGAGTCGTTACTCCACTGGTCATGTGCTATTTTTCCCAGTTTCTGCATATTTCAGATCTAAACTCCCAGGTTTTATTCTTGGGAAACCTCTAGGATATTACAATATCTCCCCCTTGGGAACATTCGTCCTCGAATGATGGAACAAGCATAAAATAGAAACATGCAATTATCATAATCAAATACTGATTACTTAAATCGAACACTAGAGGAATGACTACCTCCGAAAAGAACTACATAGCTAAATCAAATTCAGACATCACACACATCTATCATATCATAAATCAAACTTGTGCACATGAATTGAACATGGAAACTAATTAAAGAATTAGGGAAAAAACTGATACCTCAAACTGAAACTGAGCCGGTAGGGAACAGATGAGGGTATTTAGCCATCATAGCTGCTTCGGCTTCCCACGTAGACCCCTCAACATGTTGATTTCTCCACGACACCTTCACCGAAGCTACTTCTTTGTTTCTCAGCCTCCGAACCTAACGGTCCAATATTGCAATTGGAATTTCCTCATAACTTCGGCTATCTCCCGCAGCAATGCTTCCCACCGGGACAACTAAAGATGGATCACCCAAGCACTTTTTCAAGAGCGATACATGAAAGACGATATGAACTGAAGATAACTCTAATGGCAAGTCCAACTCATACGTTACCTTACCGACTCTTTTCATAACCCAGTAGGGACCAACATAGCGGGAACTAAGTTTTCCTTTCTTTCCGAATGCCATGAATCCCTTCATGGGAGAAACCTTCGGAAATACCCAATCGTCCACCTCAAACTCCAACTCTCTTCTTCTCACATTAGCATATGACTTTTGGTGACGTTGAGCGGTTTTCAGCCTTTCCCTTATCAACTGAAGTTTCACCATAGCCTCGTGAACTGAATCAGGTCCTATCATAGCTTCTTCACCAACCTCAAACCATCCGATGGGCAATCTACACCTCCGCCCGTAAAGAGCCTCAAACAGTGCCATCTAGATGTTGGAGTGATAGCTGTTATTGTAAGCAAACTCGATCAAGGGCAAGTTATCATCCCAACTACCTTTAAATTCCACCACACAAGCTCTGAACATGTCCTCGAGAGACTAGATTTTTCGCTCCGCCTGACCATCCGTTTGCGGATGAAATGCTGTGTTGAGTTAAAACCCGAGTCCCAAGCCCTTTTTGGAAAGACCGCCAAAACTGAGAGGTAAACTGAGTACCTCGATCTGAGATAATAGACAAGGGCACTCCATGTAATTAAACCAACTGTTGGATATACAGTTTGGCATAATCATCTGCTGAATTTGTGGTTTTGACCAGTAGAAAGTGTGCAGCGTTGGTCAACCTGTCTAGCACCACCAAAATAGAATCGTAGTGTCGGTGAGTACGAGGTAGGCCTGTAATGAAATACATATTAACCTCTTCCCACTTCCAAGGGGTAATGCTAATATCCTGAAGTATGCCTCCCAGCATTTGATGCTCGACTTTCACTTGCTAACAGTTCAGGCACTTGGCTATGAATTCTGCAATATCGTTCTTCATGTTGTTCCACCAATATATTTCCCGCAAATCATAACACATCTTTGTGGCACCCGGATGGATAGAATACCTGGATCCATATGCCTCATGCAATATTCGGTCCCTCAAATTATTAATATCTGGAACACATAGACGGCCTTGGTACCGCAACATCCCATCTCCCCCTTGGGAGAAGACCTCCACCTTCTGACTCCGAACGACTTATTTCAACTTTGCCAAAATCGGATCTTCATCTTGTCTAGCCTTCACATCAGTCACCAAGGATGATTTTGATCCGCTTTGCACAATAATGCTGCCATCGGTCGAGTCGACCAATCTAACTCCCAACCTCACAAGTCGATGGACATCTTTCACCAACTCCTTCTTTCCCTCATCCACGTGGGACATACTCTCCATACAGAGCCTACTAAGTGCGTCCTATACCACATTAGCCTTACTCGGGTAGTAAAGGGCACTCATGTCGTAGTCCTTTAGTAGCTCCAACCACCTCCTTTGCCGAAGATTGAAATCTTTCTGCGTGAACACATATTGAAAGCTTTTGTGATCCATGAATACATCCACATATACCCCATACAAGTAATGCCGCCATATCTTGAAGGAGAATACCACCGCGGCCAACTCAAGATCATGGGTCGGGTAATTCTTCTCATGGATTTCCAACTGTCTTGAGGCATATGCTATCACTTTCCATGCTGCATCAACCAACACCCAAGTTCGATTCTCAAAGCATCACAATACACCACAAAACCATCAGTACCCTCGGGTAGGGTCAACACTGGTGCTGAAGTGAGTCGCGTCTTCAGCTCTTGGAAGCTTTTCTCACAAGCCCCCGACCATTGGCACTTTACCTTCTTCTGAGTCAACTTGGTCAAAGGTGCTACAATAGATGAAAAGCCCTCAATAAATCTCCGATAGTAACCCGCTAAACCCAAAAAGCTCCTGATATCTGATGGGTTCACTGGTCTGGACCAATTCTTCACTGCCTCAATTTTTTGAGAATCCACCCTTATGCCCTCACTCGATACCACATGGCCCAAGAATGCCACGGAGTCCAACCAAAATTCAAACTTGCTGAACTTTGCATACAACTGATGATCCTTAAGGGTTTGAAGCACTACTCTTAAGTGAGCGGCATGCTCCTTCTCGCTCCGAAAGTATATAAGGATGTCCATCAATGAACACAATCACGGACTTGTCCAAATATGCCTTGAACACCCTGTTCATTAGATTCATAAAAGTTGCAGGGGCATTGGTTAGTCCAAAAGACATAACAACAAATTTGTAGTGACCATATCGAGTATTGAAAGCGGTTTTCAGGATGTCACTCTCCCGAACCCTAAGCTGGTGATATTTGGATCTGAGATCAATCTTGGAGAAACACTTGGCACCCTGAAGCTGGTCAAACAAATCATCTATCCTGGGTAAAGGATACTTGTTCCTAATGGTGACCTTGTTTAACTACCAATAGTCAATGCACATCCGAAGCGAACCATCCTTCTTTCGGATAAATAACACTGGTGCACCCTATGGAGACTTACTCGGCCTAATAAAGCCCTTATCTAACAAGTCCTTCGACTGATCCTTCAACTCTTTTAGCTCGGCTAGAGCCATTCTGTAGGGCGGAATAGATATAGGTTGCATGTCGGGAAGAAGATCTATACTGAAATCAATCTCCCGCTAAGGAGGGACACCTGGAAAATAATTAGGAAAGACCTCTGGATACTCACGTACTACTGCAACTGACTAGATAGTCGGGGTTTCAGACTCGACATCCTTAACCCTAACCAGATGCTACATGCAACCTTAGAAATCATCTTTCTGGCCTTAAGGTAGGAAATGAATGGACCTACAGGCACAGCTGAACTACCTTTCCATTCTAAGGCTGGCTCACCCGAAAATCTGAACTCTACTCCCAGGTTCTACAATTAACTGAAGCATAGCATGCAAATAGCCAATCCATGTTGAGAATAACATCGAAATCGATCATGGATAACTCTATCAAGTCTGCTGAGGTGACCTTATGAAGGATTGAGACTGGGAAACCTCTATACACCCGTCTAGCTATAACCAAGTCACCTACTGGAGTGGAAACTGAGAAGGGTTCTAAAAAAACATCAGGACTGACTCTGAAGCTACTGGCCATATATGGTGTCACAAAAGACAAGGTAGCCTCCGGATCTGACAAAGAATATACATCAATATGGAAAACTCGCCACATACCAATAACCACATCTAGGGAGACCTTTGCTCCTGATGGGAACTAAAGCATAGAATCTGTTCTGGCGCTGACTGCTAGCTATGCTAGTAGATGCCCCTGATGTGCTAAGCGTGGGGGAGGGGCCGCTGAATTAGAAGCTGGGCCTCGGCCCCAAACCTGATCCTTCCTCGCAGCTGGACAATCTCGAAGCATGTGTTCGGGCTACCCACACCCAAAACAAGAACTTGAACCTGCTAAGCACTGGCATGTGTGCCCCCAACCACATCTGCGACAAGTTGGGATGCTAGAATCTGCGGGTCTGCTGCTCTGACCCCTCGAGCCTGACGTTCTCCCTCTCTAATAATGTCTGGGCCTGGATGGCACACTCAATGCCAAAGATGTCAGGGCTGATGATCTCTGGTGAGTCTGTTGTTGGTGCCCACCACCGAACCTCTGCTAAGAGAATCTATGATCCTCAGTCCTAGTAATGTGTTGCCTCCATCTGCTGAGCATACAACACCATGCGAGGAAAGTCCATATCCTGGTGAAGCATTGCAATTCGACACTCCTTGTCTGAATACCCTGCTATACCATGCACAAATCTTCTCACCCGCATCCTCTGGTCAGCCACTAACTCCAGGGCATATTTTGATAGGCGAGTGAACTCAAGAGAATACTCCTGCACTACATTCTTCCCTGCTTAAAATATACAAACTCAGCTTCCTTCAGCTCCCTCATCTCCCGAGGAAAGAACCGATCTAGGAATGCAACCTTAAACTCCTCCCACGTGATCGTACCTACTCCTGCAACCTTGCTATCCTTCCATTGGCGAAACCAGATATGCACAACCCCCTTCAACTGTTAAGAGGCCAACTCAGCACACTCAACACTACTCACCCCCATGTCCTGGGTGATCTTGACAATCTCATCAATGAAATCATACGGGTCCTCATCTACCTTGGACCCCAAGAACTCTGGCAGGTTCATCCTCAAGAAGTCTCTGACTCAAGCCACCGCTGCATTTCCATTTTGCAGAACATGCGCAATAGCCTGCTGATTGACCTGAGCGGTCAAGGCTTGCGCAAGCACTGAATAGCGGCCCGAAACTCAGCATAAGCGGTTGGCTCCGGTGCTTGAGGCTCCTGAACTGGTGGGGCTGGATGATGCCTATAACCGTTTCCATCCTTATGGCCTTCACCACTTCTATTCCTCCTCTCGTTCATTCTTCTAGGAGCCTTGTTTCTGCAATTGTGAATTAGCAAGAATTAGAAGGATAGAAAGACTTTTCATTGAACGACATAGCTCATGAAAGAAGGGAACATTTGTTAAACATCTCGTAGCCTCTTCTTCATAAGTGTGGCGCGCTTCACACCCATGAAAAAGACTCTACTTAACGCGGCTTTCAGACACCCTAGGACACTTCAAACTTATTGCTCTAATACAAAGTTTATCACGACCCGAACGGAGGCTGAGATCCACGGGACAAGAGACCACGAGAGATCCTAAGTCAACCCATGGCATAACTCATTGGATAAACTGAAGAAATCAATAATATAACTCAGCGGAAGTCTTACTCAACATAACATCAGAATAAGCATCTGAGCTAACACATACATAAGTCTAAAAAGCCTCTAATCTGGACGAGTTGATGGGACAAGACCCCAACTAACTCAATAATACTAAAACTAAAAATACATAAGGAAACTGGAAGTCTAGCCCTCGAATGATGAGGACACACCAACCAAGTAGGGGCTAGCTCTGACAATCGATAATGAACGGGGCTGAGCCTGGGAGCTGGGTCTTGTATCATGAAACGATAAAGCATAGAAAGTATGCGGCCAGTACATGGAATGTACCGAGTATGCAAGGTAAGTAAAATCGCTTAAGTAAAATAAATCATTTAAAACATTTCATAACATGTCATAAGCTTTCAAATCTGAGAGGAAAGAACTACATGTATTCATTCTGAAATCATAATATTTTCATAATATGGCCATGAATAGCTTCATAACATCATAACTGATTCGAATGACTCAAAGTTGAAATATGACATTTATAGAAAAGATGAACAATGAGTCAAACCTTGCTCTTAGAACAGACATTCTTAAAGTAATAATCATGAGTAATAAATATGCAAATTTGAATCATGTAGAAAATGGGAGACTCATCACTTAATCGACATACCACGATAGAGCTTATGTGGTCCCGACGATTACACTTAAGTGGACAGAGTCGTCCAAAATCTTGCCAGGTCTAAGGATGCTACCATGATATTAATATCAAGCTCATGGGTCATTAGGGCTGGGGATAGCTCACAATGGAGGTCCTAATAATATAATAGTATCAACCTACGTCGGTGCGTAGTTCTGGGGCATCGGGTGATCTACCCTTAGCCCGCTCGGTGCTAGACTCATCTCCAAAAACATGCAATGTTGTACATCATATATAATGAAGCTCAACATCATCTATTGACGAAGCTCAACAATGAAATCATGCATAAACTCAACATCATATGAAACGAAGCTCAACATTGTCATTTGACAAAGCTCTATAATGAAATCATGCATAGAACTGACATCGTATGAAAATGAAGCTCAATGATAACATACATCTCAATTATGAATTCATGCATATGAGAAGCTTTATTTCGAAACATACCACAAGCTCAAATATAAGTCGGAGCATCTACTCCAAAATCATGTGGTAAGCTTATTTAGAGATACTACATCATCATACTTGATATAAGGGCCTTGACCAAAACTTTATCATGCTTGGATCTACTCAATTCATTTTGAAAATAATATCATAGTAATGGGTAGCTTTAGAAACATGCTCTTCATTATCAAATCTCATTGTCATCACACATTCATCATCATTCTCTTCTTTCATGAACTTCTCATCCATGGGCATTTAAATTTCATAATTTAGAAAACATAATTTTTTATTGAAAGTAATTTAAAATCTACCCAAGCTTCACAATTCATCAATACAAACATAATCTAATCGTATCCATGTATAGAATTGAAGAATCATGCAATTGGGTAAAACCCCCCATGACTTGATCATGTGAATTTCTCATACTTAGCTAGAGATTTGGGCATGGGTGAGGAAAGAAACACCCACTCATAACCCTACATACCTAAAAGGGATGATTTACCACTTCTCTAATTGCCCAAGATGAGATTCTAATGGAAACCTTTAAACTAGCTCTAAATCCTCTCTTCAAACTCTCAAGTTTGCATGCATGGAATGAATTAACTTAGAATAGGTTTTCCCCTCCTTAAACCCACTGAAACGAGCCTTAAACGACGTATTATAGGCCCCTAAAACTTTGGATTAACGGAAATACCCTTACTGAAATCGTAGAAAACTGCTCACTGGACTAATCAACGAACGACCTAATGGGTCTTTGGAGGATACCATGACCCGTGGTATCTTTCCGTGTCATGCACTGTCTAAGCCTTCTCTCAAATTTAGCCTATATTGGAAGACTCATCCTTAGATCTAACGGGTCATTGAATCGGCTGTTGATTGCCCTCCTGAACCTTTTGAACTTCCCCACGACGAGTCTCACCATGACTCGTTGTTGGCTCCAACGAATCATGGTCTCCGTCCGTCAAGTCCGTTGGAGATTTAGGTTCCCTTAGCACAACTATGAATGATGACTTGTTGTTTCTTACAATGAGTCGTTACATCAATCGTTACTTCCATTGCCACCCGAACACTTGAACCCACGACTGCTAACAACGGCTCGTGGTTTGCAACTACGAGTCGTTACTCCACTCGTCCGTGCTATTTTTCCCAGTTTCTGTAGATTTCAGATTTAAACTCCCGGGTCTTATTCTTGGGAAACCTCCGGGGTATTACACAAGTCCATGAAGCATGGTTGAGGTTTAAGAAAAAATTACCACTTGCACAAACCATGGGTTGCCCGATTGGGTTCTATTTTAGAGCTTCTATTGTTTATTAGATTTTATCAATAAGTTTTTGGCAAATTATTTGGCGGGGGGTTCCATCATGGATCAACCCTATGGTGTAGCTAAGGCACTTCTTGATAGAATGACTAAGAACAATCGAGCATGGCATACTAGAGAAGCAGAGGTATCTTCTAGTGGTGTTTCTCCCAACCTTATGACTACTAAGATGAAGAAAAGGGATGAGTCTAGAGATGAAACTCTTGCTAAGATGATGACCTAGCTAGAGTTGATAACGAAGTATGTGATGGGAGTTGGTGCGAAGAGTGTGAATGTTGTAGGTGTCCAAGGCCATACTCAATTTGATGATGACACTTCACCACTAAGATATGAGGAGTGTCAATATATGGAAGGTCAAGTGGGAGGTTCTCGCCTTGGGTATCAAGGTGATAATCAAGGCCCTTGGCGCCTAAGGGATGAGAATCAAGTTTTGAGAAATCGTGATAGTCATGGATGGGGGGAGAGAAATGATCGATGGGGGAGTAGAGATCAAAATTGCAAAGAAGAGAGATATCACTGAAGTGCTAACCCCTATGTGCCTCCTCCAAAGTAGAAGCATCTTAAGGGAATCATGGAGTGAGTGATGTGGGCAACTCGAAGATTGAAGACATGTTGTCTCGAGTGTTGAAGAAGGTAGAATCCACCAACAGTGGAGTTAAAGAATTAAAAGGGGAGGTGTCTAACCCCACCCAAATAGTAAGTTCCCACTCGAAATCGATCAAGCACCTTAAAGCCCAAATGAACCATTTTTCTTCAAAAATAAACCCCCGCATGAAAGGTGCGCTCCCTAGTCACACTGTTCCCAATCCAAAGAAAGATGGTCATTGCACGACAATTGTGACTAGGAGTGGCAAGATATCGAAGGATGTGGGTGTGAAACCCAAATGTGTTGTTGTCCCAGGGAAATTGATGATGATGTGTTGGAAGAGGAGCTGAAAACACCAAGTGTTGGTGATGGTGAAGAAGGGAAGGATGAGGGAGAAGTTGATTTGACTCCCTCAAATAATGCAAATGTGAATGAGGGCAAGAAGGTACCCAATGTCAAAGATCAAGAAGAAAGAGTTCCACCTCCATATCCACAACGGCTGACCAAGAAGAAGGAAGATAATCAATTTCACAAGTTTATAGAAATGTTCAGCAAATATACCATTTGTGGATGCCTTACTTCAAATGTCGGGATACTCAAAGTTTGTTAAGGAACTTTTGAAGAAAAAGAAGGTGGTGGATATGCGCACCGAGGAGGTGACCCATCATTGTAGTGTTGTGTTGTCCAGCAACCTTGCCCCAAAATGTGAAAATCCTAGAGCATTTACCATTCCTTGTACAATTGGCTTGTGCATGTTCAATAAAGCTCTTAGCGACCTCGGTGCTAGTATTAATTTGATGCCTTTAGTGATTTTCAAGAAGCTCGGGTTGGGGAATCACCGATCTACATCAATTAGGCTTTTAATGGCGGATAGGTCGATTAAACAACCTGTTGGAGTGTTAGTTGTTGTCCTTGTGAGAGTAGATATAAATTCATACTCCCAGTCGATTTCATTATGCTGGATTGTGAGATGGACATCAAGGTGCCTATTATCTTGGGACGTCCAATACAAGCATCTAGAAGAGCCTTGATTGATGTGGAGCTTGGGGAGCTTAACTTCTGAGTAGGTGGTGATGATTGAGGTCACCTTCAATGTGTGTCAGCCTACCAAGCACCTCAAGGAGTGTAAGGTCATAGCAGTGCTTGATAGTGAAATGGGGCATGATGAACCAGTTGATGATGAGAGTAAATTGGAGGATGATCCTCTAGATTGTTAAAGATTGAGAAGGTATCTGTCATGCCATGACGTTAACTAAGGCTCTTCTTGGGAGGCAACCCAAACATTTTTATTTAGCATTTTCATATTTTTGTTGTTTTTTATTTTTTAGGTAGGTTGGATGAAAAATAAGGAGAAGAAGAACAGAGCAAGCACTACGCTTGACCGGCGAACCACCGGTCCACATGCGTGAAGCGTCGCTTGAACAAGATTCAAGGGAAGAGAGATGGGAATGAAGAGGGAAAATCAGCGATTTGCTGGCGGAACTCCGGTGTCAAATCACAAACCACCGGATGTAACGCCAGTAAAAATCAGAACACTTGGGAGCTGAAGTATGGCCGATGACTAGACCGATGAAATGCAGGTGCTAACCTGCGAAACGTTGGTCAACCGCCGCATATAAAGCAGAAAATTGAAGAGTGGGATGGATACCTACGTTAAAGCGGCGAACCGCCGGTCAAACACAGGTCCAAGTACACAGGTCTGAAACTCCTGAAACAAACTTGCTCATCTGAGCCCTGGATTTAGCAACCATCTCTAGAGCATATCTAGACAGTTGAGTAAATTTAAAAGCTTATTCTTGAACTGTCATGTTATTCTATTTCAGGTTGATAAACTCTACAACATTTGCTTCCCTCAACTTGATGAGTTGGTAATTTACCTACATATTAGGCTTTTAAAAATGAGCTTTTGCTTGATTTTCAAGTCACTTAAGAGGATTTTATGCTCTTTCTCTTTTGTTTTTGTAGGTATTCAATTTAAAGAGAGAAAGAAAGGAATTGAACAAAAGCATGGAGCAAAAGAAGAGGACCTGCATTCCATCGGATGGAAGCACACGTGTTGAACTGGAATGTGCACCGGTGGAATGCGGATCAGCACCTGCGAACCGCCGGTGCTAACACCAAACTATGGCAGGAGTCATTAGACCTCAATTGCTTTAGAGAGGCCCCCAAGGATGGGCATTGGTGAAACTCCAATGCCTCGCAAGTGAGGCCATCATCAGAAGAGCAAAATCATCCAGCACGGGATTTGAGGAGCATTTTTAACCTACTTTTGTACATTCTTTAGAAAGTACTGAACATTCCATTCCTTTTCATCAGAATATTGAATTGTATTATATTGAAATAGCTTTTAATTTTTTAGAGAGAGAAAGAATATAGTTAGCTTTTCTTCACCTTCTTCTTCTTCTTCCTCAAGGTACAAACCTCCATTGAAGACAAATCTAAGCTTTCTATTTACTCTTAATGATGAATTCTATCACTACAAGAAAATGTCAAAATTATGACAGAATATTTGAGACGGTAATTTTTTAGTCATTTTCTCTGGTTTGAACAGATTTTAAGCTAAAGGGAAAAACCTCGATTGTACTAAAGGAATTATTGGTTGCTATGTTAATTTTATTAAAGGGACTAAGAGTTCTGTAAGTTGATTTTGCGCTTCTTTTTCTTATATCCGAAGTACAATTGTTAGAATGCAAAATATTTCAAGTTGTAAACACTATATTGTACTTCTGTATAATTAAAATTGGCTAGACTAATTAATATAGTTCTATAGTGATAATACTTTTGGAGTCTCTCATAGGCCTAATATTTCTCAAGCATGGATAAAGAAAGAAATTATATTTCAATTTAACCAATGACTATTCTTTTTTTCAATTAAAGTGTTAGTTTAGCCACTTCTTTCGTTGTTTTCGTAATATATAAAAATCAATCTTGTTCTTTAATCTTACTGTTAGCCTGTGAATCTGTTCGAGCACATTAGTTTATTTTGAATTTTTTAAGTATAGAGCATGAAGAGAATAGTGCAAACTAAGTTAGATAGTTTATATTTGAAGAAATATAACAAATCAAAGGCAATACTTTCATTATCCAGTACCAGTGGAAACTGAGTAGCATTTGGATTAAACTTGTCATCATGTAAGTCCTAACACATATTTATTTCGTGTTAGAGCACCCAATATGAATAATTTTGATCATGATTGTATGTATGATAGAATATTAGAAGATGTATTCATGAATCCCATGTTTATTGATGGGGTTGAGAACTTTGTTGCATTTGCTAAAAGACACCCACAATGTATAGATGGTGAAAAGTTAGGATGTCCTTGCAATCATCGTAAGTGTCGAAATAAAAATATTTTGGATAAGTTTACAGTTATGACACATCTTGTGACTTATGTCTTTGTACCGAATTATTATCGTTGGTATCACCACGAAGAAAGTTATATTACATATCCAAGTGTGCTTAATGATCATCATGAAAAAGCTTTTGGTAAAACCATGAATCCTTAGTCTCATAATGCATTTCGATCTATGGTTTTTGATGTTGTTTGGCCTTCTTATTATGGTAACTTGGAAAAGGATCCAAATCCAACAACACAACATCTTTATAATTTTCTCAAAGCATCAGAACAAGAAATTTGGGCGGGAAATCCACACGGACATTCACAATTGTCTGTCATTGCTCATCTATTGAATTTAAAGGCAGAACATCATTTTTCAGAAAGGTTATATGATGAGTTATGTCAATTTCTATCATAATTGATTCATAATAGATTCCAACTGATAACATAATGGAAGATAGATTCTATAGTACCAAAAAGCTAATGCAAGGATTAGGCTTGCCAGTAGAGAAGATTGATTATTGCAAAACTAGTTGTATGATTTATTGTTGTGAAGATAGAGAACTTGTTAGTTGCAAGTTTTGTTATCACCTTCGATATAAGAGATCAAAACATCAATGTTCCAAGAACAAAAGTAATATATCTTATAAGAAGATTTATTATTTTCCTTTAACTCCATGTCTACAAAGGTGTATGCATCTAATCCTACAGCAAAGCATATGAAACGGCATTATGAGCATGTAAGGGATGGTGTCGTAGGTCATCCCTCCAACTCTCCGTCTTGGAAGCATTTTTATCAGACATATCCATGTTTTGCATCTGATGTTAGAAATGTTAGATTGGGTTTGTCCACTGATGGGCTTCAACCGTTTAGTCAATCAGGCAAATAATATTCCTTTTGGACTATGATAGTTAACCCATATAATTTGCCACCTTGAATGTGAATGAAGTATGAATATATGTTTCTATCGTAATTATACCTGGTCCAGAAAACCCAAAATAGAAAATTGATGTCTTCTTGCAACCCCACATTGATGAGTTAAAAGAATTATGGGATGCCGGAGTCCAAACGTATGATGTTTCTAAGAATAATTTTCAAATGAAAGTTGCATTGATGTGGACAATAAGTGATTTTCCGGCGTACTTAATTTTGCCGAGTTGGAGTACAGCAAGAAAATTAGTCTGGCCTTATTGCAGGGAAGACTTAGATGCTTTTTCACTATCTAATGGCAGAAAGATCTCATGGTTTGAAAATCATAGAAAGTTCTTACCACCAAATCATCTGTGGTGAAGGAACAAAATATGGTTTAAGAAAGGTCAAACAGCACATAAGGTTGTATCTACCGAATAATCGGCCTTACAAATACTTAGGGAGATTGAGGATTTGGGGCTCATGAAAGTCACAAAACTTGGTTCTGAAGTGATAAATGCAAGAATCTCAAGGAATAGTTTATGTGGTTGGAAGAAAAGAAGTATATTTTGGAACTTGCCATACTGGAAAAAAAATCTTATTAGGCATAATCTTGATGTGATGCACATAAAAAAGAATGTATTTCATAATATTTTTAACACCATGATGAATGTCAAGGGAAAAATAAAGGACAATGCAAATCTAGAGCAGATTTAAAAGTTCTTTGTCATCATCCAAAGTTACATCAAGATGAAAGAACTAAGAAGTATCCAAAAGCTTGTTATATGTTAGACGATAATGCAAAAGAAATGCTTTGTATGTGGTTGCAAAAAGTTGAAATTTCCTGATGGTTATTTGTCTAACATGGGAAGATGTGTTGACATGAACAAGCTTAAACTCTTTGGTATGAAGAGTCATGATTGTCATGTGTTATGCAACGCCTGATACCTACTGCATTTCGAGAATTGCTTCCACGAAATGGGTGGCAACCATTGACGGAGTTGAGTCTTTTCTTTAAAGATCTTACCTCTTGTAATGCCCCAGAGGCCGGAAGCTCAAAATCAATATTTGGGACTTTAATCAGAAAATCTGAAAAACTGAAGAAATGTTGTAGAACGACCAACCTGACGGGTCATTAAGGGACCCAACGACTCGTCCGGTCAACCGTGTGAAGGATGCCAAGAATATGAACCAGTATTCCTAAAGGATGATCGCACGAGTCGTTATTAGGCCCTACGACTCGTTAAGTCTCCCATCGTCAACCAAGAGTTCAGAAACTTAAAGAATTTATAGTGTACTTGACGGAAGGTCACCACGAGTTGTCATAAGTAGTAACGACTCGTCAGGTCCTTTGTTTCTAGTCCTTTCTAGCTTTCTTACCATTGTACCTGACGGACGACACGACGAGTCATTCCCAGTCATGTCGACTCGTCATGTGCCCACCAGGAGTTAGTATATTTTCCAGTGAACTTGATGAGAGGATCCAACGACTCATTGGACCTGGTAACGAGTCGTTAGGTCACCCGTTAGGGACACCTGATAGTTTTTCCCAGCAAATCTCTAAGGGCTATTCAGTAATTTCCTATTCTCCCAAGTATTGAACCACGTCATTTAAGCATTAATTCTAGACATTTTAGTGGGGGAAACAGTTCATCCCTCATTCCCCACCCTCAATTTCAAGAAAGCATCGAAGGTCTCCTCCCAAGAACTCTCAAAGCAGGCCTAGGGTTTGTCAATCATTTCAGTAATGGAAGTCCTCTTCTCTGAAGAGTTTTCACTGGGTATGTGGGGTTTTAGCAAGGGGATTGTCCTTCCCTTGCATCCCCAAAGCCCTCCTCAATTTCTTCTATCAGCTTTAAGCCCTGAGCTTTCGAGTATGAGAAGCATTCATGGTTTATCTTTCATTGATTTCACTTAGAATGATGTTCATGAATATTGTTGATATGACCCCCATGAATTTCTTATCAAATTGTCAGTGTTTATACAAAAGGTGAATTTAAGCCCTAATTCTTCGAGTAATGATTTTTATTGTTAAATTTCTCTAGTGAATGAAGAATGCTTTGGGTTGAATTCTTGGAATTTTCTTGCCATTCGTATATGTTGGGAAAATATCCCATGAATCAAAATGACTTTAGTATGTTGAAAGAAATTCTCTATTAGGTGCATAGTAATTTGGTCAGTTAGAACACAAAACTCTATCATTCTAGTCTCAATAAGAACCATATCAGTCTAGCTTCAGTCAGACTCTTAGCAAACTGAGTGTTGTCCAGAAAATGTCAATTGATTAGTTTGACTCCAGTTTTATTTTCGAGGTGTCAGTGGTGCCTCCCAATTTCCAGACTCAAATTCAGATTTTAGTTATTTGTTCCATTAGGTGTTCATGACATTCAGTTATAGCTCGGAGCAGCCCCAGGACCCCAGTTCAGTTATTAATTATTCTGTAGACGGTTACGACACTTCTAGATAAGCAGCTCTGACCAGTCTTAGAATCCATTTCAGAATGTGGTCCGATAAGGCTCTTAGGGTACATGTAGTGATTCTTCCCTGACTAGTCTTGGACCCCACTTTCGAGCTATCAACTTAGTAGTTCAGTTTAGGTTTCCAATGGGAGTAGAACTTAGCACCGAGCGGGCCGGGGTTCCAGCGCACCCAGGTTCCGAGAACTACGTTGCCAACGTAGGTTTTAGTATTACTTGGCTTGATTGGCCCCAGATATTTTCTTGATCACTTAGTTCATGTCTTTATACCTTGACAAGGTATATTGGGTCCTACCGGTGGGGTGCATACATCGAACTGTACGTCTAGCTCACGTGGTTATATGTCGGTTATAGACTCTCCCACTAGTCAGTTCAGTCCAGTATCATAATAAGTAGCTCAGTTCAGTACAGTATCTCAGATTCAGTGTTTCAGACTTAGGGCATGTCCTTGACCATAAGACAGGGTCGTCTTGACCATTTCAAACTATATCAGTAGTTCATTTCAGTTTACCTGTTGGTCATTGCGTGTCATTTCAGTTCATACTTTATATTTAGTATATTTCTCCCACTTACTCAGTACATTCAAAGTACTGACGCATGCTTTTCATGCTGTATCGTTTCATGATATAGCTGCAGGTTCTCAAATTCAGCACAGATAGTTGCTTCAGTTTCAGAGCATTCCATTTCAGCAGATCAGAGTGTGTGTCCTCATCATTCGAGGTCCTTGGTTATTTACTTCAGTTGGATATGGTTTTGTATAGACTTAGAGTTAGCTGGGGGTCTGTCCCAGCAACTCCTCAGTAGTTGGCTTTCAAACCAGACTTGTCTTTCAGAATTGTATTTTAGATATATTATTTCTTTCTCTACTTTTAGTCTTTACATTTTCTTAAACTGATAAATCTGTTATTTAAAAGTTCTGTTGTGCATGTTTACTTAGAGTGCTAGTGTATGATAGACCAAGGGTTGACTTGGGGTCACTTGTGGCTTCAAGTACCGTGTTACGTCCAGGGTGTAGGCTCGAGGCATGACAAACTTTGTATTATAGCCCTAGGTTCAAAGTATCCTCAGAAAGTCTGAAAGCCGCATTGAATAGAGTCCTTTTCATAGGTGTGAAGTGTGCCACGCTTATGACAAGGAGGCTACGAGATGTTATTAGGAAAATTCCCCTTTTGTTCATGCTCTTTATCGTGCGTTAAAGTCCAATTTCAAAGGCGTCTCTCTAAATCATGTCCTATTTCCTTTCTGTGAACAATGCCTCCTCGACGTGGAAATGGACGAAGAGCCTGAAATGCCAACAGACCTGCTCCACCAACTTTGGCAGTTCCTCAGGACGACTCTGTCTACCGCCGAATTCAGGGCAGCCATTCAGTTGCTTGCTCAGACCGTCACCAATCAAGTGAACCAACATGTGGTTCCAGTAGCCACAAATGGGTCTGCAGCTGCCGCTCGGGTGCAAAATTTCACCAGTATGAACCCTCCAGACTTATACAAAACAAAGGTTGTAGAGGACCCACAAGGCTTTGTAGATGAGATCAGAAAGATTACCTGGATCATGGGTGTCAACTCCTCCGAGAGTGCTGACCTGGATTCCCACTAGCTAAAAGGGGTAGCCCAAGTTTGGCACGAGCAGTGGAAGGAGGGGCAGTCAGCAGAAGCAGGACCGATTGAGTGGGAAGAGTTTCATATAGCTTTTCTGGATAGGTTCTTTCCTCGGGAGTTGATGGAGGCTAAGATGGCAGAGTTTATGAACCTGCGACAGGGAAACCGGATAGTGGAGGAGTATTCTCTGGAGTTCACCAGAACATCAAAGTATGCTCCAGAACTGGTGGCCGAGCCAAGGGCTCATATGCTGAAATTCATTAATGGAGTATCTAATCTGGTCCTCACGGAGTGCTGGATGACAACGCTGATCAAGGATATGGACCTCTCTAGCCTCATTGTTTATGCCCAACAAATTGAGGCAGAGAAGCTGAAAGATATGGAGTGTAAGAACAAGCGGGCAAGTACTGGTCATTCAGACTATAGCCATCAGAAATATGGAAGTAGTAGTCGCCCACAATAGCAACAGCAGCAACAACAACAACACAGAGCCCTAGCACACAGCTCAGCCAGCGCCCCAAGCTTTCGGTCCCTCTAGGATTTGAGGGGCGGAGCATATGGCTCTCAATCAAAGAGTTTCAGTGCCAGCAACAAGTATCCAGCTTGTCCCAAATGTGGTAGGAATCACCCAGGAGAATGCCTTCAGGGATGAGAGGGCTGCTTTTGGTGTGGACAGCTTGAACACAGGCTTAGGGAGTGCCCGTCAGCCAGGCGAGAGGAGATTAAAATCCACTACCTCATCAGCTCCAATAGGCCGACCAGCTCAGTAGGCCAACCTATCAGGTACAGATGGTAGTCAACGCCAGAATTGTTTTTATGCTTTCTCTTCTCATCAGGATCAGAAAAGCTCATCTGACGTAGTTACTGGTATGTTACGTCTCTTCCATCTAGATGTATATTTCCTCTTAGATCCAGGAGGTATCCTTTCGTTCATGACTCCGTACATAGCAGTTCAGTTTAGTATAAGTCCAGAGGTCCTCTCAAAACCATTCTCAGTCTCTACCCCAGTTGGTGAGTTAGTTAGAGCCAGCCGGGTGTATAGAAATTGCCTAGTCACAGTCCTGAACAAAGTAATTCCAACAGATCTCGTAGAGCTAGACATGGTCAACTTCGACCTTATTCTCAAGATGGATTGGTTACACTCCTGCTGTGCCTCAGTTGATTGCAGAACTAGAGTTGTCAAATTCCAGTTTCCTAATGAGCCAGTTTTAGAATGGTCGGGCAGTAGTTCAGCGCCTAAGGGGTAGGTTTATTTCGTTCCTTAAGGCCCAGAAACTCATTTCCAAGGGATGCTTATATCATCTGGTTCGGGTCAAAGATTCCAACTCTAAGACCCCAACCATTCAGTCAGTTCCAGTTGTCAGCGAGTTCCCATATGTATTTCCTAAAGATCTTCCTGGAGTTCCCCCTGAATGAGAAATAGACTTCGGAATAGATCTCCTTCCAGACACTCAGCCCATCTCCATCCCTCCTTACAAAATTGCTCCAGTTGAGCTTAAGGAGCTGAAGGAGAAGTTAAAGGACCTTCTTGATAAGGGTTTCATCACACCCAGCATCTCTCCCTGGGGTGCTCCAGTACTATTTGTGCGTAAGAAAGACGGTACCCTCAGAATGTGCATAGATTACCGTCAACTGAACAAGGTCACAGTTAAGAACAGGTACCTTTTGCCCAAAATTGACGATCTATTCGACCAACTTCAGGGAGCCAGTTGCTTTACTAAGATCGACCTCAGGTCGGAGTACCATCGGTTAAGGGTTAGAGACAGTGACATACCGAAAACAACATTCAAAACTCAGTATGGTCACTATGAGTTTTTGGTGATGTCCTTTGGGTTAACAAATGGCCCAGCAGCCTTCATGGACCTAATGAACGGGCTTACAAGCCGTACCTAGATATGTTCGTCATCGTATTTATCGACAACATTCTGGTGTACTCTATAAATGAGGAAGAACATGCCAATCATCTAAGATTAGCATTACAAACCCTTTGAAATCAGTAGTTATTGGCCAAATTCAGCAAGTGCGAATTCTGGTTGAAGTCGATGTCATTCTTGGGTCATGTGGTATCAGGTGAGGGGATACAAATAGATCCCCACAAAATTAAAGCAGCGAAGGATTCGCCCAGGCCTACATCTCCTATCGAGATCAGAAGTTTCCTGGGTTTAGAGGGTTATTACTGACGATTTGTGGAAGGTTTCTCCTCCATAGCATCCCCTCTTTCCAAGTTAACCCAGAAAAAGGTGAAATTTCAGTGGTCTGATGAGTGTGAGAAGAGTTTTTAGGAGTTAAAGACTCGACTCACTACTGCTCCAGTTTTGACCTTGCTAGAAGAAACAGATGGGTTTGTTGTATATTATAACGCCTCCAGAGTTGGACTTAGTTGCATTCTAATGCAGCGGGGCAAAGTGATGGCCTATGCCTTTAGGCAACTCAAAGTTCATGAGAAGAATTATCCAACTCATGACTTGGAGTTGGCAGCGGTGTTTGCGCTAAAGATATGGAGACACTACCTATATGGGGCTCACGTGGATGTATTCACAGAACACAAGAGCCTTCAGTATGTGTTCAATCAGAAGGACCTAAATCTTTGTCAGAGAAGGTAGTTGGAGTTACTAAAAGACTACGACATGAGTTTGTTGTACCACCTGGGCAAAGCCAATGTGGTGGCTAACGCCCTAAGCAGGCGGTCTATGGGAAGTGTAGCTCACATTGAGGAAGGTAAGAGGGAGCTAGTGAAAGAAGTGCACAGGCTAGCCCGATTAGGGGTGCAATTGGTGGATTCAGCTGAGGGTGGCGTGGTAATGCAAAGCGGGTCAGATTCATCCTTGGTAGTTGAAGATAAGTCCAGACAAGATGAAGATCTAGTTCTACATAAACTTAAAGAAGCAGTACTCAGAAAAGAGATAGAAGCTTTCTCCTAAGGGGGAGATGGGGTGCTTCGTTACCAGGGCAGGTTATGTGTACCGGATGTGGCTGAGTTGAGACAGCAAACACTGGCTGAGGCACACAACTCGAGATACAACACTCACCCCGGTGCTACCAAAATATACTGTGATTTGCGGGATATTTACTGGTGGAACGGCATGAAAAGAGACATAGCTGAATTTGTAGCTAAGTGCCCGAATTGCCAGCAAGTCAAAGTAGAACACCAGAGACCAGGAGGTATGACCCAGTGATCTTGCGATGAATTGCATGCCCAAGTGATACTCAAATGCTTCATTTTGACTTGTTTATCTATTATTATGTGTATATTCTCATGTGATTATTTGATAAATGTGAATTTATACTAACCAACATGATTAGTGTTGTTTTGCAGGTAAAAGGAAATTTTGGAAGCTAATATATATGTTGGTGAAGTGCGGGAATGGACTTGGAAGCAAGAAGTGGAAGTTGACAAGGGAAAGTGGAAAAAATAAGGGCTCCGCGATGGCACCGTGTCACGTACCATCGGGAGGTATTCTGCCTGCGATGAATTATTTATGTCAAATTTCAGTGGAGGTTCGTTACCTCCGTGGCACGGAGGCAGTGCTACGCGATGCACTCCGTGTCACGTTGAGTGTGATTACCTGGAACCTCAAGTTCCAGTGATGGTGCGTGATAGCACCGTGGCACGGAGGCAAGGCTCTGCGATACAAGTCGTGCCACAGTGAGGTGCAGTTACCTGGGAGCTGACTTCCAGTGGGGTTCTGCGATAGCCCCGTGGCACGGAGGGAGTGCTCCGCGATACACTCTATGCCACGTTGCTTGTTATTCCGGAAAAAATTCTCAATAGTATAAATAGCACACTTAGGTTTTATTTTAAATATTCTGACTTGGTGGAGCAAGAACGTGGGTTACAGGTAGTTGAGAGGACGAAAATTCTAGGGTTATTCTCTTCCTTTTTCTCTTTAATTTCAATTGCTTGTATGAATTCTACTTATTTGAAGTTGTTTAATCCACAAATGAGTGGCTAATTCACTTCTTGCTGAGGTTAAGGATAATTGTAGAGGAATGTAATTATTGATCATTTTAGTTTTCACCTTTTCTTCAATGGTTGTTCTATCAATTCTTCTTTTTACTGCATTAATGTTTGGCCAATGTTAATGTATATCTTAGAAATCCATTTTGATTTTGAAAAGGAAAGGAATTGGACAGATGTGAATTGGTAGGATATGATCTTTTCTTTGCTGTAAAAATTGAGAAAAGATTTACATTCAGAATAGAAATATATCTGAAAGTCTTATTAGTCAATTATGGAATCGGTTATGTCGGGCTAGAGCATGAGATTCTTATATCACAGAAATGTAGAATAAGGTTTCATGATTCTTTAATTGGATAGGAGTCGAAAGATCCAATCCATAGGCAATTAATTCCTGACTAGCAACCGAAGAAAAGATTAGCTGAATTGAATTAATAATTTACATCCCTGCATGCTTGCCTAAACCTCAGCTTGTTCATTGCTATTGTTCAGACTCAAATTATAATCTTGACTTAGATTCTTATTACTTAGTGATCTTAACTCATAAAACACTATTTATTTGGTTGTCTGCATTCATAGAGATATCATTCACTGACGCTTAAATTAATTAATACTGTAGTTCAGTCCCTGTGGGATCGATACTTGGCTTGAAATAAAGCCACTTTACTACTTGTACGACCATGTGCACTTGCGTGTAGTTTTGGGTCGAACACCCAGGATATCAGCATACCCACTTGGAAGTGGGAAGAAGTAAATATGGACTTCATTACGGGTCTACCTCGGACTCGTTGACAGCATGACTCAATCTGGGTAATAGTAGACCGAATGACTAAGTCAGCACATTTCCTTCTAGTCAAAACCACAGATTCAGCTGAGGATTATGCTAAAATTTATATTTGGGAGCTCGTTAGACTTCATGGGGTGCCATTGGCTTTTATTTCAGATAGAGGTACCCAGTTGACCTCTCACTTCTGGAAGGCTTTTCAAAAGGGACTTGGTACTCAGGTCAAGCTCAGCACAGCTTTTCACCCACAGACAGATAGGCAAGCGGAGCGGACCATTCAAACCCTAGAAGATATGCTAAAAGCGTGTGCGATCGATTTTAAGGGCAGTTGGGACGACCATTTGCCTCTTATCGAGTTTGCATACAACAACAACTATCACTCTAGTATTCAAATGGCCCCATCGAGGCGCTTTATGCTAGAAGGTGTAGATCTCCTATAGGTTGGTTTGAAGTTAGTGAAGCTACTTTGATAGGGCCAGACTCGGTTCACGAGGCAATGCAGAAAGTTCAGCTCATCCGAGAAAGATTGGAAACAGCCCAAAGCCGTCAGAAATCCTATGCCGATGTGCGAAAAAGAGAGCTGGAGTTTTCAGTTGATGACTGGGTATACCTGAAAATTTCGCCCATGAAAGGGGTAATGAAGTTTGGAAAGAAGGGAAAAATCAGCCCTAGGTATGCGGGACCCTATAGAATTTTGGAGCGTATCGGCAAGGTGGCCTATGAGCCAGAGTTGCCTTCAAAACTAGCAGTTGTACATCCATTTTTCCATGTGTCACTTTTGAAAAAGTGTATCGTAGATCCAACCTCTGTGGTGCCATTGGATAGTGTGGCGGTCAAGGATAGACTCAGCTATGAGGAGGTACCAGTCCAAATCCTAGACCGTCAGGTTCGTAGGTTGAGGAATAAGGAAATAGCTTCAGCCAAGGTTTTATGGAGGAATCAGCAAGTTGAAGGAGCTATGTGGGAGGCCGAAGCAGATATGAGGGCCAAATACCCACACTTGTTCTCTATCGACTCTGCTGTAGCCTGATATGTGAATTTTGTTTTAAGACGTAAACTAGTTGTTGAATTCAGTTCTTGTAAATAAATTTTCTTTTTGACTATGGTTGTGTTTATGAACAGAAAACTTCAGTTCAATTATACTCTCCGAAATGGAGGTAGTCATTTCGGTCATTTTGAAGTTGTATGAGTAGTATTTGAATACCTTGATTGTTTGTTTTTCTGGTTTCTATGTGTTTTCTAACATTCGATGATGAAATTTTCCAAGGGGGAGATATTGTAATGCCCCGGAAGCTCAAAATCAATATCCGGACTTTAATCAGAAAATTTGAAAAATTGCAAAAATGTTGCAGAACGACCAACCTGACGGGTCATTAAGGGACCCAACGACTCGTCCGGTCAACTGTGTGAAGGATGCCAAGAATATAAACCAGTACTCCTAACGGACGACCCCACAACTCGTTATTAGGCCCTACGACTCGTTAAGTTGCCCGTTGTCAAGCCGGAGTTCAGAAATTTGAAGAATTAACATTGTACTTGACGGAAGGTCGCCGCAAGTCGTCATAAGCAGTAACAACTCGTCGGTCCTTCGTTTCCAGTCCTTTCCATCTTTCTTACCAGTATACCGAACGGACGACATGACGAGTCGTTCCTAGTCATGTCGACTCGTCACGTGCCCGTCAGGGGTCAGTATATTTTCCAATGAAATTGACGAGAGGATCCAACGACTTGTTGGACTTGTAACGAGTCGTTAGGTCACCCCTTAGGGACACCTGATAGTTTTTCCCAGCGAATCTCTAAGGGCTATTTAGTAATTTTCTATTCTCCCAAGCATTGAACCACGTCATTTAACAATTAATTCCAGACGTTTTAGTGGGGGAAAATGGTTCATCCCTCATTCCCAACCCTCAGTTTCAAGAAAGCATCGATCCTCTCAAGAACTCTCCAAGCAAGCCTAGCATTTGTCAATCATCTTAGTAATTGAAGTCCTCTTCTCCAGAGAGTTTTCACCAGGTATGTGGGGTTTTAGCAAGGGGATTGTCCATCTCTTGCGTCCCCAAAGTCCTCCTCAATTTCTTCTATCAGTTTTAAGCCCTGAGCTTTCGAGTATGAGAAGCATTCATGTTTTATCTTTCGTTGATTTCACTTAGAACGATGTTCATGTATATTGTTGATATGACCCCCATGAATTTCTTATCAAATTGTCAGTGTTTATACAAAAAGTGAATTTAATCCCTAACTCTTCGAGTAATGATTTTGCTTGTTAAGTTTTCTCTAGTGAATAAAGAATGCTTTGGGTTGAATTCCTGGAATTTTCTTGCCATTCGTATATGTTGGGTAAATATCCCATGAATCAGAATGACTTTAGTACGTTGAAAGAAATTCTCTATTAGCCGCTTGGTAATTTGGTCGATTAGAACACAGAACTCTATCAGTCTAGTCTCAGTCAGAACCATATCAGTCTAGCTTCAGTCAGACTCTTAGCAACCTCAGTGTTGTCCAAAAAATGTCAACTGATCAGTTTGACTCCAATTTTATTTTTGAGGTGTCAGTGATGCCTCCCAGTTTCCAGACTCAGATTCAAATTTCAGTTATTTGGTCCATTAGAATCTAGTTTCAGAGTCTGGTCCGATAAGCAATTCTGACCAGTTTTAGAATCCAGTTTCAAAGTCTGATCGGATAAAGCTCTTAGGGTACATACAGTAATTCATCCCTGACTAGTCCTGGACCCCAGTTTCGAGCTATCAGCTTAGTAGTTCAGTTTAGATTTTCAGTGGGAGTAGAACTTAGCACCGAGCGGGCCGGGGTTCTAGCGCATCCAGGTTCCTAGAACTACGATGCCAGTGTAGGTTTCAGTATTACTTGGCCTGATTGGCCCCAGATATTTTTGTGATCACTCAGTTCATGCCTTGATACCTTGGCAAGGTATATTGGGTCCTACTGGTGGGGTGCATACATCAGACTCCACGTCTAGCTCACGCGGTTATATGTCGATTATAGACTCTCCCACTAGTCAGTTCAGTCCAGTATCAGAATAAGCAGCTCAGTTCAGTACAGTATCTCAGATTCAGTGTTTCATACTTAGGGCATGTCCTTGACCATCAAACAGGGTCGTCTTGACCATTTCAGATTATATCAGTAGTTCAGTTCAGTTTACTTGTTGGTCATGGCGTGTCATTTCAGTTCAGACTTTATATTCAGTATGTTTCTCCCACTTACTTTGTACATTCAAAGTACTGACGCATGATTTTCATGCAGTATTGTTTCATGATACAACTACTGGTTCTCAGATTCAACACAGACAGTTACTTCAGTTTCAGAGCATTTCATTTCAGCAGATCAGAGTGTGAGTCCTCATCATTCGAGGGCCTTGGTTATTTACTTCAGTTTGATAGGGTTTTGTATAGACTTAGAGTTAGCTGGGGGCGTTGTCCCTGCAACTCCTCAGTAGTTGGCTTTCAGACCAGACTTGTCTTTTAGAATTGTATTTCAGATATATTATTTCTTTCTCTACTTACAGTCTTTACATTTTCTTAAACTTATAAATCTGTTATTTAAAAGTTCCTCTATGCATGTTTAATCAAAGTGCTAGTGTATGATAAATCAAGGGTTGACTTGGGGTCACTTGTGGCTTCAAGTACCGTGTTACGTCTAGGGTGTAGACTCGGGGCGTGACACCTCTACCACAATAACAGAGGAACACATGGGGTAACTAGAAAGAAATATTCCTCTCATCTTGAATAAGCTTGAGCGTATTTTTCCTCCAAGCTTCTGGGGTTCTATGGAACATCTTTCTATTCATTTAGCTTACGAAGCACGTTTATCGGGTCTAGTTCAAGGTCGATGGATGTGTCCATATGAGAGGTAAATAAAATACTTATATGTTATAAGATATGTATATGTATCACTGTAATCATACTAACATACTTACTTTAATGTTTGAAGGTATCTCCATAGGTTGAAGAATAATGTCAAAAATAAGAAATAGAGTTGAAGGTTTTATATGCAATGCATATTTGGTTGAAGAAGCATCATCATTTTGTACGCAGTACTTTAAGTCGCACATTTCGACAAGACATAGGAAAGTGCCATGAAATTCAGATGATGGTAGTGTTGGAGAGGACCATCCTGAAATGCTTTCTGTTTTCAAGCATGCCGGTCAAGGTTTTGGTAAGAAGAAGAAAAAGAGATTAGATGATAAAGAATATCATGCAGCCCGAACGTATATTCTATTGAATTGTGATGAAGTGAAACCGTATATAAAGTGAATTATTCATGATTCAAATATCAATATCATTTAAATTTGATATTTGTTAAATTAAATTATTTTTCTTTCTTCAGAATTTATAAAGATACCTTGAGACAAATTCAACCATGTATTCAAGATAGAGAGATTGATGTTAAACTTGAAATACAGTTCGCATCTTGGTTTGAGAAATACGTAAGTGTTACTGGATCTAAATTATTATTTTTTATTCATAAAATATAATCTTAATGCATGATTAATTATCTATAATGTCAATAGGCACATGATCCTTCATCTGGAATTAACCATTAAATCATGAAAAATCTTGCAGAAGGGCCATTGCTGAGGTTCAGCCCTTTAATGGTTATGTTGTAAATGGCTACAAGTTTCACACTGAAGAATACGGTTCAAGTAAATCTACAATGAATAGTGGAGTATGCATCAAGGGCTCTAGCCACAGTGCATATAATATCAATTATTATGGTCGATTGATAGAGATTTTACAGCTAGAGTATAATGCATTACCATTTAAGTGAACCGTGTTATTTTAATATTCTTGGTTTGATCCGACACCAAAACATGGTACAAGAGTACATCCAAAATTTGATCTTGTTGATGTTAACAGAAGATGGACCTTTAATAAATATGAACCATTTATTATGATTGTGCAAGCTACTCAGATGTATCTTGAAATCTATCCTACTATAAAGAGGATAGTGAAGCCGTTTGCAAGATAAAGGCATACTTTGTTATAGATGTTCCAAACGTAGCAGACCAACCTCATACGCTAAATGATCTCGCTTTTCAAAAGGATGATAGTCAAGTGCATGAAATTGATATTAATCAAGGTGAAACACCTCATACACTAAATGATCCAGATGGTGTGCTTATTGACATGGAGGAGGAGGATGACGATGACGATGACGATGACGATGACGATGAGGAGGAGGAGGATGGGGAAAGTGAATGAATTAGTATCAATTGAAGTTTTAAAAGTGTTTTTTTGATGAATCTGATTTTGAATGTACTGTTTCATGAATTTAGTCAGTAAGTTAAGCTAATATTACTATTGAAATTGGGACTGTTTTAACTTTAAGTACTAGTATGTTATAAACAGTTTTCACTTTTCTATTTATGTACTTATATCTTGTACTTTGTGTTGGACATCTTATATTTTGTTTTTATTCAAAGTTGTGCAAGACATAGGTAATTGACTTTTTAAAAATATGAGTGATTCTCCATCCTCAGTTGTTGGTACTCCTAGTACTCCTTGTACTCCTAGTACTCCAAATATTTCTATTGGGTCTACTACAGGCTCATCTGTATATAGTTGGTTGGTCATCTCAGTTACAGAGGAAAAGTAAGAAAAGATATTTCTGTATAAATGATTTAACTTTTTTAAATATAAATATCATGAAATGTGTTATTTATTTATTTTCAAATTTATTTCAGGTTTTTCTTAATGGTCATATCTCAAAGGTCATCACAGAAACATTCAAGGAACGACAGATGCTACTGGTTACTTATGGAAGGATGTCAGTCAATCCACTCATAAATTCAATTGGCATGAATTGATGGTAATTATTACTTCATATTAAAAATTTGTAAGTAATTTATTTAGCATATATTTCTATGTGTTTGTCACTAATCATTTTCTCTTCAAAAGTTATATCAATGGAACCCTACTGAGAATGCCATAATCGAACGCACCTAGAGTAAGGTGGCATCCACCTTATACTCTAAGAAATTGTACCTTTAAAAAGACCTAATTTTGTTCCAGAGGATGTATGAAAAAGCTAAAAATACATTGGGCCTCTAATGAGTGGTTGGAGAAATCTTGTTTTACCACTCAAAATCGATACAGTGAGACTGGTGGTCCAGGAACTGGTCCAAGCAAGCATACTGGTGGTTCTAGGTCAACAGTGGTGCATACTACAAATTTGGTATCAAATTTAACACTTTAATAGAGTAATTCTCTAACCTTATCATCTATTTTAATATTAAACTCCATTTTTCAGGCAATAGAATTACGTCGTCCAGCAAATTCATGTGATATATTTAAGAAGTTGCACAAACGAAAGAATGCAGCTTTGTTGTTACAAAGTCTAAGTGCATTAATGTAAGTTTGTTTTGTAATACATCATTTTTAATATTGTTTGTTAGAGATATTACTATACATGTATCTATTGTTGGAAAGGATATAAGAAATTATTTTTATAGTGATATCCAATTGCATTTGAATCTACCTCAAACCACTATAATATATGAATTATCTTGCTACTCATTTATTGTTGGAGAATCACTTTGTTGCATTTGCTATTTTTTATCAAGTAAATGTGATGGTTTTTGTTTAGCCGTTTATGCAGCATTTGTGCAGTTTTGATAAGATTTTGTGCAGTTTCTTATCCAAGTAAAAGTGTATATTTGTGCAGATTTTTATGCAGTTTTTTATTAAATAAAAGTGCAGCTGTTTGTGTAGTGTTTTGTGCAGTTTTTTATCCTAGTAAAAGTGCATATTTGTGCAGATTCTGATTAAGTAAAAGTGCATTCTTTTGTGCACGTTTGTGCAGTTTTGATCAGATTTTGTGCAGTTTTTATCCAATTAAAATTGCAGATTTTTGTGTAATTGTTTGTGCAGATTTTTATCAAGTAAAAGTGCAACTATTTGTGTGGTTGTTTGTGTAGTTTTGGTCAAATTTTATGCAATTTTTTATGACCTGTGCAATTTTTGTGGCTTTTTTATCCAAATAAAAGTGCAGTAGTTTTTCAGCAGATTTGTGTAGATTTTTATCAAGCAAAAAGTGTAACTGCTTGTGCAGATTTTTATCAAGTAAAAGTGAAACTCTTTATGCAGTCTTTTGTAGCTATTTGTGCAGTTTTGATTAAATTTTGTGGAGTCTTTTTATCCAAATAAAGTGCAGATTTGTGCAATTTATGTAGCTGTTTGTGCAGTTTTTTGTGTAGCTATTTTTTGTATAGCTGTTTGTGCAGTTTTATAAAGTAAATATGTAAATTTAAGAGACTTGATTTTGAAGTTGAAGGATGGAAGGCTGCTATGCCACTGGGATAACATGTCCAGTGATTTATTTTTTTCCTTACAATCTGCACATATTTATGAAAAGCTTTGGGTCCTTTGACGGCTTACTAATTGTTGATTTCCAGGACAAAATGGAGGCTATCATAGCTGTCACTGTTTCGAACTCATCAGATGGTTCACAAGAACTTCAAGAACACGATATAAATCGTCTATACTTTGATATTGTGGGCGGATAGAAAAAACAATATATGTATGGATTGGGATCTCAAGCTTTGACTTTGTATAAAGATCAAAATTCTGTCGCGTCACGCAATTTGCCTATAGTGACTGATCATGCTGTTGAAGAGCGCATCAAACTACTTGAGGAAGAGGTGTTGCATATGAGAGAAAATCAAGAGAGGATTCTTCAAGCGCGTGTAGAGGCGGAGGTGCAACAACGCTTAAAGTAGGAAGTCTCACATTTGAGGCAACAAAGTGATGATCGATTTAAATCTATGGAGGAGCGATGATCTCGCATGATGAGCGATATGGTGTTATCTTCTCGCTCATCTAGTGATCCTACTCTCCCTAATAGGGACACACCAAATGGTTAAGTGTTTAATATTTTCATACTTTAATTACGTACTTAGATTCTCTAAGTATTTTTAACTTTGTTAGACTTTTGTTAGTTGGATGCTTTGTTAGTATTAGTATTTGTAGACTTTTGCTTATTGAAGTTGTTATTTTTCATGTTTAAACTTTATACTTTTGTATAAAATTAATATTATGTTCGTTATATTTTGGGGGTTAATTATTTTTATGCTTTTAGCTAATTTACTATATATATTGAATAGTATTATAAAACTCACAGGTGTTGTATGATTATTATTTATTAAATCTAAAAGTTTGAATTAAAATTTGTGATGTATTTAGTTTGTCACAATCTATTCTAAACTCGTCACTAATATAGTTGCAAGAGAGTCATTTTGTGACAAAATATTCCGTTACAATTTATTTGTAACAAAATATTCCATCACAATTGTTGTAACTACATTTAAAAATTTTATCACAGAAATTATTCTATCACTATTTTGTGACAGAATATTCGTCAAAAAGTCAGTCTCAAATTTGTGACAAAATTTAACTCAAATACAGGATCTATATTTGTGACGAACGAGTCTATCACAAATCTGTCACAATAATGTTGTAACGGAATTTAAATCCGTCACAATTAATTTACGACCCAAGGTTCTGGGACGTCCAGGTTTCCGTCACAAATATAACACAATTCAAGATTCGTGATGAATTCGTCTATCACAATTTTTTCATTTTCATGTAATGCATGAATTTTTTTGTCAATATAATTTTGTATTATTCATCTATGAGTGGCTAAATTTTTTGAGAGGGATGTGAGCATGATAGGGGATAAATTGGATTAGGTATTGCTAGATTGATCTTATAATTACTCATTTAGTATTAATCTGTTGTTTTCTCTAAATTATGATTGAATTATCCATAGTTGCAAATGTGAGTTATGTTTACTTATTCTATTTTTCCTTGGAAAAGCATAATACAATATGGGTGAGAAAGCTATTGTAGGTATTTGGGTCTTCATTATGTGGGTTTGGCTAGAGATAGCCAAAAACCTTCTCATACACCCATTAAAGAGTTGAGGCTATAGATAGTTCAATTCTTGCCCAAGCCATAGTGTATGAATTAATTGAAACCTTGGGGTTTGAGAAAACCCAAGGAAAAAGGCACCCAAGTGATTGAAAAGTATCGGATGCTATCTTATCCATGGTTATTTATGCTTGTGAGTAATAATTTGATTTTCTAGTTACTTCCAACCCAATTGATTCCCCATTAATAGCATACCCCTAGCCCTTGCTCATATTTGCTTATTCAATTTGGTTGCCTTGTTTTGATTGGTAGTTGATTAATTCAAATTGTGATCTTCCTTTCCCCCCCCCCCCCCCCCCCAATATTTATTTATCCATTTTTAATGTAATAATGCAATTTAGTTCAATTTAATAGACAACTTTTTTGCCATCTAATCACTATTCCCTGTGGATTTGACCCCGACTCTTAGTTGAGTATTTATATTGAGACGATCATTTACACTTCCTCCTTGTAAGGAGTAGATTTGAACGTCATCAATTTTGGCGCCATTGCAGGGGAATAGGATTTTAGATAGCCCCTAGTTGATTGTTAATTTGAATTAATTGAGCATCTTGTGTTTTGTTTTTACAATTATTGTCATTTTTGGTGTATGTTTAGGCTGACTTTTATGAGCTAACACTCCCAAGAAGGTTCTATGAACGTCCACATGGACCACGAGGATGATGATCCAATGATGCCAGAAGTAGCAGGTGCCATTCACCTACTAGCCAAGGTGGTAAATATGGTGTTTCATAGACCAGCACGATGTTACACCTGCTATAAATGAAAGGAATCTTTGGAGGTCAACCAAGAGAGGATGCTAATTAACATCTTTGGAATGTCCTTGAGATATGCCAACCTTTCAACATCACCAATATAAGTCAAGAGTCGATTAGATTGAGGCTCTTCCCATTTTTCTTGACTAGAGAAGCTACCATGTGGCTAGAGGAACTACCTCCGGGGTGTATCACTTCATGGAAAGAATTGACTGAAACTTTCTTAGATAGGTTCTTCCCTCTATCTATGATGTTGCAGCTGAGAGATGATATTACTAACTTCAGGAAAATCTTAGGTGAACCCTGGCATGAAGCATGGCTTCGGTTCAAGAAGAAAGTGGCCCTATGTCCAAACCACGAGCTACCGGATGGAGTGCTACTTCAGAGTTTTCATCGACCCTTACATTCCATTAACAAGTTAGTGGCCAATAACATAGCTGGAGGATCCCTCATGGACCAACCTTATGGTATAGCCAGAGCTTTTTTGGATAGAATGACTAAAACAAATCGAGCTTGGAATATGAGGAACACTGGAGTACCCTCAAGTGGTGCTAGTCCAAGCGCTGTGACTACTGAGATGTGAAAAAGAGATGAAGAAAGAGATGATACCCTAGCAAAGATGATGACCCATCTTGAATTGATGACAAAACATATTATGGGAACTGGGTCTGAGAGTGTCAATGTTGTGGGGACTCAAGGTCCTATGCAATATGAGGGTGAAGCTTCATTGCCTAGATATGAGGAAGAGTGCCAATTCATGGAAAATCAAAAGGGGGTTTGGTCCTTTCCCGGGGTATCAAGGTGCCAACCAAGGCCCTTGATGCCCACGAGAAGAGAATTAAAGTTGGAGAAACCACAACAATAAAGGTTGGATTGATAGACATGAAAGATGAGGTAATCGTGAGCAAAACCGTGATGGGGAATGTTATTACCGAAGCTCGAACCCATATGTTCCCCCTCCAAAGGCTGAAAAACCCAATTGCAACTTGGTGTGAGGGGTGTAGGAAGCTCCAAGATTAAAGAGATGTTGGCTAGAGTGCTAAAAAGGGTGGAATCTATGGATAGTGGGGTCAAGGAGCTAAAAGAGGAGGTATCTAATCTCGCCCAAATAGTGAGTTCACATTTAGCTTCTATCAAAAACTTGGAAGCTCAAATGAATCACTTGTCTACTTAAATAAACCCCATAATGAAAGAAAACTCTCCCTAGCCTAATCCTAAGAAGAAAAATCATCATATGACTATTGTCACGAGGAGCGATAAGGTGTTGGCTGATGGGGGTGTTAAGCCTAAGGAATTTATTGGCCCCGAAACAAGTAGTGATGTGAATGATAAGGTGCCAAAAGCACCAGATGGTGCGGATAAAACAAAAGAACTTGATGAAAGGGGAATTGATGTAGACCTCGAGAAGGATGTTGAGGAGGAAAAAAGTAAGGAAGCTTTAACTGAAATGGGCTAAGAGCCTAGGATTCCACCTCCTTATCCTCAAAAGTTAGCAAAGAAGAAGGAGGACAATCAGTTTCAAAAATTCATTGAGATGTTTAGCAAATTATCCATAAATATACCTTTGGTGGATACATTTCTCCAAATGCCGGGCTATGCGAAATTCATGAAAGAATTGCTGAAGAAAAAGAAGGTTGTTGATGTTGGTGTAGGGGAAGTAACACATCATTGTAGCTCAATGATGGCGAGCAATCTTGCTCCCAAAAGAGAGGATCCTGGAGCTTTCACTATCCCCTACACCATTGGGATGTGTGTTTTCAAAAAGGCCTTTTGTGACCTTGGCGCAAGCATAAACTTGATGCCTCTGGTCATTTTTATGAAGTTAGGTGTGGGAAATCCTAAGCCTACTACTATGAGGCTATTGATAGCGGACAGGTCTATCAGGAAACCTGTGGGAGTGCTAGAAGATGTTTTGATTCGAGTGGATAAATTTATACTTCCAGTTTACTTCGTGGTATTGGACTATGAAATGGAAGTTGAGGTGCCCATCATCTTGGGGCGCCCACTACTAGCCACGATAAGAGCATTGGTGGACGTGGAGTTAGTGTAGTTGAAGTTTAGAGTAGGTAGTGATTAAGTCACCTTTAATGTATGTCAAACCACTAAGCCCCCAAATGAGTGAAAGGTGATAGAGGTCTTCATTGATGAGGTAGAGAAATATAAAGTTTGGGATGTTGAGGGTGATTTAGAGGATGACCCTCCAGAGTATTGAAAATTGAGGAGGTATCCGTCGTGCCATGACGTTAAACAAGGTGCTTCATGAGAGGCAACCCAAGTGTTTGTTTTATGTTGATGCTTTGCTATTTTTGTGATTTTATTTTGTAGGATGGATTGGATGAAGAAATAGGTGGAAGAAAACAAGGCAATAGCAGCGTGAGACCTGCGAAATGCAGGTGCTCAAGTGTGAATCGCCACACCAATGCAAGAGAGAAGCAGAAAGCTGGAAGTAAAAAGAGGGAACCAACACTTTACTAGCGAAACGCTAGTGGCAATCTGTCGGTTCGGTGCCGGCTTCAACCAGTGAACCTTGGAGTTGAAGTATAAACTATGACCCACCGATAGAACGCAGGTGGCAACTCACGAACCGTCGGTCAAATGTAGCTTGCAAAAAAGTGAACTGGGAAATGTAGAGATCACTTGCGCTTGAATTGGCAAAATGCAGGTACCCATCGACGATTGTAGGTTTAGCACAGGTGGAGGTACGTACTTCATTTTAAAATCTTGACCAACCCGAATCATGTCTCTTAAAAAGTCCGGTCAAACCTTTTTTAAATGCCCAAAATCCCTTCGCTCTACCATTGCATCTCCCCAACAACAATTTCCACTTTCCCAATATCCCATTTACCCACTATTCCACCTTTCCAACCATTAAACCCACCATCAAAAACCACCTTCTCACCACCTAATCAATCTTCCTCTCTTCAGATTATAAAACCCCCATTCCTATTCTTTTCAATTCACATTACCTCACACAATTCTTACTAAGCAAAAGCAAATCCCGTTGTTGGAGAAGCCATTGTTGGTCAAGACGCCAAGCTCTACTCTAGTTGGTTTTGTTTTCTCATTACTCAATCAGTATGTGTGTTCATGGCCTTATCTTGCTTGTTGTTTTATAATGTCAAGTGATCTTGCTAGGTTAGAAATCTTCAGTACCCATGCTCCCCATTTCTCTTATTGTGTTTTCCCATTGTTGAGCGATTCTCATAACGTGGGTATGTTGGGGTAGTGTCAATTGCATAATGTTGATGTGGGTGTTCATTTTGGTCAAAATGCTATATAAAATTGTGTGCTTGATATAATGGTTGGGAGTGAAGTCTGAGTAACCCTGTATGCTTAAAATGCACGATTTTCCCTATGATAGATCAGTGACATCATTCTTAAAGGCGAATTGTCACTTTTCTTTTGTTGTGTTGTTTGAGTAAGTAGCTTATAATGCGAGGATGTGTTGAGTAAGGCTTGTGTTTGAGAGAATTATTGTTTAACTGATTTCGGTTGAGCTATACTGAGCGGTGTTTCACCTGCTAGTCGCCAGTCAGGCCCGACGAAACACACCTGAAGTGCAGGTGCAAGTTTGAGGCTTCAGGCCACTACCCAGAACTCGCATTTCACTTGATCTTTGTGGATCATGACCGGTGAAATGCTGATGTAGCACCAGTAAGTCATAACTCTGCCCAGTTATCTGCCCAAGCCTGTGGTTCAGCAACGTCTCGCGGGTCTACACTGGCGATCTGCAGTTGTGTCGCCGGTACTGCTGGCACATGATTTTGATATTCCACCTTATTATCATCGAATTCTTAGATCTTTATTTCTAGCTTAGTTTAGCTTGTTCTTTACTTTTATATTATCCAAAATACAAAAAAATAGTAGTGTGTGGAACTAACATTTCTCTTGCAGTATAATGACTTCATCAGGCAAAGAGACAAGGGCAAGGCACCCTCCACATCCAAAAGTAAAGATAAGGGGAAGGCAAGGTAGGCCCAACCCCCACCAACACCAGAGCGGTTCTTATTTTTTGCCTGAAATGAAGGCACATTATGTTATTTGTGAAGGAAGGTCAATCATCACGAAGAAACGATTCGATCTAGTGGAGCTGGGGAATGATTTCTCAAATATCACTACCCAATTCAACCAACGCCAATGGCACATGTTTGCTGAGCTTTTCCCCGAGTACTACACCTACCTCGTGCCAGAATTTTATGCTTCTTAACAGGCACGCCAAGAGGAAATGAAGCATAAGGGGAAGGTGGATGAGTTCCCTTGCCTTCCCTTAGTCACGGTTAGAGGTGTGGAAGCATATATTACTCCATACGCCATAAATACACTATTTTGTGCAGATGAGATCGATCCAAGGATGGAGTAAGTAGAAAGAGTAGCCACCAACGAAATTCAATTCTGGTGGATAGCTCCCATCATCGCCAATGGTCAGCCCTTGTGGGCCTCCATGGGTGGTGAAATATCAAGGCATGATCTCAAGTTTGAGGCCAAGTTGTGGCTGGAGTTTGTTTGTGGCTGAATTATTCCCTCAAAGATTGACCATAGATTGAACTTAGAGGCGGCCATACTCATCGCTTGCATCATGACAGAGGTGCCCATCAACTTTGGGGAAATAGCAGCCATCCAAATGAAATGTAAGTCCAGGTAGTAGGGAATGTCCATGCCATATATTGTGCTCATTCTCAGTTGTGCCTCAATGCAGGGGTGTCATTATTCCCTGACGAGTCCCCCAGCTCTGCCATCGGTGTTATCAATGTGGAAAAAAAGAGGGATACGGAGGCACCCAAGGTGAAAAGAAAGAGGTTGTATGCATTTGAGACTCCCGAGGGCTTCGCCTCCCATACGTAGAGGAGACCCCCATTGCTCCCGACCTCAATATGCCACACCCGAGGCATCAGAGCATGCATTTGGAAAAGCACCATTTAGGGGGTCTTCACCTCCTCCACATTCTCTCGCCCAAGCGGAATATAGAGTCTAGAAGAGATAACACAATCTCATGAAAGCCAGCTTCAAAACCTGGCCTAAAATCTAAGGGCTCTTATCACCATAATAGTGAAGAGGGAGATGAAGAATACGTTCGACAACTTGACCTAGATCTGCTCCCGAGTAGATGTGGTTGAGGGAGCTGTCTCTTCTCTTCGAGCTGAGGTGCAAGAATTGAGGTTCCGGACACCAAATGGCAGACTCGAACTTAACTATCCTTGATGCAGCCATGGCTTCCCCATCTACAACCCTAGGCCCCATCGATGATCTGTTTGAGGGCTTAGGTGGGGAGGATGATCCATACTTAGGCGCAGGAGGCTTGATGAGGATGAAGAGGCCAATAATGAGGAGGATGAGTTGCTGCTTCCAGGAGTTCCCACCATCCTTTGCTCTTCATGTTTACATTGGGGACAATATACATTCCTAGTTGGATGTGGGTTGAGTGGTCATGTGTTTGTCTTCTTATTTCCCTTGTCGGGATAAATTTCTGATGCTTTTGGTGATTGTCAGTTTTTTTTAATTGTGATTGAATGCCCTTGTCGGGATTTTTGATAAAAGAATTGTTGTTTGTTGAATTGTTAGTGCAAATGATGCGTTATTTTAAATTGCAAAATGTTTTTGACCCATGTTTTGATTATCGTAATTATTCATAGTAGTTAGTTAATACACTCCAAGGGTTTTTTTATGCCACGGTTCTTTCCCAAGGAGTGATTTTCTTGTCTTTTCTTTTCTTTATTGCCAAACCAGGTGACATTTTTCAATGATGGATGGAGATGCAACTTTCTTAAGGCAAAATTTTGAGTTTAGAGTCCTTTTTAAGTCAGTTATTGCGATGACTTTTGAGAAGTACAACAAAAAATTTCTGAAATGGCATTGAAAAGAAAAAATGAATTTTGAGGAAAAATGGGCATTGGAATTTAAAAAGTTGAGTATTCTTTGGTCATATGTTGCACATTCCTTGTTTGACTTTTAATTTACATGCTACCGTATTTTAAATCATACTCTTGTTGTGGTTATGAAAATTGTGTGAACCCTTTGGAGGGTGATGCTTTGTGAGATGAGGTTTTAGCTGAATTTTCATGCATAAATGGTTGTCTAAAACTTGCCCTAAGTGTGATTCAAGGCAAAATCCTAGATGTAGCTGCACTTGGAACATGATTTTAGGCTTTCTTTTGATAGCTACTTCACCTATATAACCTCCTTGAACATGAATTCTTTCTAGCTAATATTGAGTCTTTAAACCATTTCTTGAGAACCACATTACAAGTCTATTACCTTTTTGAAATCCATCTTTGGAACCCATCCTCCATTGTGCTAGTTATCAGAAGAAATGCAAAAATGATGCTTGAGTCCCAAAAGTGTGGGAATAGAAAAGGGAAAGATGATGCAAAAACCCATGTTTGGGGATTGCAAAAAGTAAATGAGAAAAATGATATGAGCTCTAATGTGAGGTATGATGAGTTGGTAACTTACCAACTCATTAGGCTTTTAAGCATGAGCTTTAGCTTAGTTTTTAAGTCTTTTAGTTGGATTTTTTGCCTTTTTTGTTTGGATGTACATGTACCTAACTTGAAGAGAATGAGCATGAAATTAAGTAAAAAGGATGAGATTCAGGTGCAAACCGGTGCTCCACCGAAGGACACCGACGAAATGCCAGCTGATCGCAGGCACCCACTGGAATGAGGAATAATTGCAACCGACGGCTCGTGGAACAGTAGTCGACGAACCGCCGGTGCCATCGCCGAAATAGTCCGGAATTCAGTGGATACCAGATGAGACCAACCGGCGGTCCGCGGGTAGACACTGATGAGCCGCTGGTGATTCGCAAGTGAAAGACGACTGAAAAGGGCAAAAATGTCCGTCCTAGAAAAAGAGGAGAATGTTATGACCTACTTTTATACATATTCTAGAAAAGTAGTTTGAACAAGAACATTAATATACTCCATCACTTTTGGAAGGAGGATTTGCATATAAATAGAGTTTTGAATATTTTCTTTTTCATCTTCATCTTCTTCAGCAAGGTATATCCACCATTATAGAGACATTTTGAGCTTGATTGTGTTTACTCTTGATATGAAATTATTGAGTCTATTGATAAATAAACTCTTGTGTTTCCCAATTATGAGTAGCTAAATCTATAGCTAAAGGTGTGTGATGATGGGTGTTTGATTTAATTGGATATTGCTAGATTTATCTTGTTATTACTTAATTATGGTAAATCTATTGATTTTTCCTCAAATTATAGTTGATTGCTCATAGTTTCAAATATGAGTATTGTTTGCTTACCTAATTTTGGGTCGAAAAAGAGGAATTAAGTAATGGGAGAGAACTTAATAGTGGGCTGGGATTTGATTATGTGGGGTTGAGCTAGAAATAGCCAAAACCCATGGTCATACTCCCATCAAAGGTTGATAGCAAGAAATAGCTCAACCTCTAAGCTAAATCATATTGGAATAGTTGAATTGCACCTTGAGGTTCGAAAGAACTAGAGGAAGAAGTGCCCAAGTGGTTGAAAAACATCGAGCACTATCCTTTTCAAGGTTATTTAAACATATTAGTAATAACTCGATTGTCCAGTAAATCCCAATTCAATTGGCATCCCATCCACATCACACTCTGGCCTTTGCTCATTATTGTTTCTCAATTTTGATTATCTTTTTCTCTTGTTTAGCTGAGTTTAGATTCAATTTACTCTCCCAAAATTTTCAATTACTTGTCTCATACATTGATGCAAATTAATTCAAGTTAATATACAACTATTGCATGATCATTTTACATTCCTTGTGTGATTCAATCTCGACATCCGTCGAGTTATTGTTTTGATACAACGATCATTTACGCTCTTTGATAGAGAACGGTGTAGTTTGGACGTTATCAAGGTGGCACCAAATTATGAGGAAATGAATGAATTGGTTGGGTGAAAAGGACATTTAACCCCGAGAAAAAATAAGAGAATTGTTGAAAGGTGCTACCTCTTGATTATATGAGATAAAAAGTGGTAACTAATGAGATATAAGGGTGGCTCTTGTTCCAAAAATGAAAATATTGATCAAGGAGAGAAAAAGTGGGAGTGATATCAAGAGAAAATGGAGTATGCTATAATGTTCACAAAAAGAGCATTAGAGAGGTTCTAGTCACTAAAATTAAAAGGTCCTCTTACTTTTACCCCTAACCTTCATTATGGCCTCCAAGTCCTAATTTATTTTAAGCATAACAACTCTACATTAGTGGCGAGTTACGCGAAGGGCAAGCCTATGGGTCAAGTTGTGTGCATGAGAATTTCTTTGTGAGAGTGAGTATATTTGTTTCATTCTATAATACCTTTGAGTGTGAACTACTTGAAAATTAAATTGGATTCTCTCTTGATGTGAGTGGAATAACTTCCTTGAGGAACATGCTTGCATGTACCAAAAGAGCTGATTGAGACAAGAATGTAATGAGCTTTAAGGAAAACTTTGAATGTGATTGTAATGACTTAAGATGCTATATAAGCTTTTTTTGATCAACTATGCCCCTTGTTTTAAATGAAGAAATGAACTGCGAATCATGCCAATTGATTGTGGTGATCTCTTGAAGCATTTGAATATAGTGTTGAGTCTCCTCTTTTCCTTTGAGTCGGTGAACGATTTTGGGACTGTCTGAGTCCTAGTGGTCCATTGTGCAAAATCTCATGTAGTGTGACATGCTTACTTCAATTTTTCAGCTGTAAAAAATTGCCTTGCATGAGGACAAACAATGGTTCAAGTTTGGGGGTTTGATGAGTTGGTAATTTACCAACTCATTAGGCTTTTAAACATGAGCTTTTACTTGGTTTTCAAGTCATTTAAGAGGATTTTATGATCTTTCTCTTTTTTTTTGCAGGCATTCAATTTAAAGAGAGAAAGCAAGGAACTGAACAAAATCATGGAGCTAAAGAAGAGGACCTGTGTTCCACCGGATGGGACCGGCGAAATGCCAGCCAAACGCAGAAGCACATTGTGTTGAAGTGGAAGGTGCACCGGCGGAACGCGGATCAACACCTGCAATCTGAAAATGCCAATGTCGAACTATGGAAGGACTCACTAGCCCCCAGTTGCGTTGGAGCGGCGCCCCACGGATGGGCACCGGTGAAACGCTAGTGTCTCGTAAGTGAGGCCATCATCAGAAGGGCAAAATTATCCAACACGGAATTTGAGGAGCATTTTTAACCTACTTTTGTACATTCTTTAGAAAGTACTGAACATTCCATTCCTTCTCATCAGAATATTGAATTGTATTATATTGAATAGCTTTTAATTTTCTAGGGAGAGAAAGAATAGAGATAGCCTTTCTTCACCTTATTCTTCTTCTTCCTCAAGGAACATACCTCAATTGAAGACAAATATGAGCTTGTATTTACTCTTAATGATGAATTCTATGAATTTCTTTGTCAACATGATTTTGTATTATTCAACTATGAGTGGCTAAATATTTCTCTAGGGGTGTGTGCATAATTGGGTTGTGGATTGGGTATTGCTAGATTGATCTTATAATTACTCATTTGGTATAAATCTATTGGTTTCTCCAAATTATAATTGAATTATCCATAGTTGCAAATGTGGGTTATGTTTACTTATTCAATTTTTTCTTGAAAAAGGGGAATAGAATATGGGTGAGAAAACAATGATGGTTATTTGGGTCTTGATTATGTGGGGTTGGGCTAGAGATAACCAAAACCTATTCTCATACACCCTTAAAGAGTTGAGGCTTGAGATAGTTTAATTCTTTCCCAAGCCATAGTGGATGAATTAATTGAGACCTTGAGGTTTGAGAAAACACAAGAAAAAAGGCACCCAAGGGGTTGAAAAATATCGGGTGGCACCTTATCCATGGTTATTTATGCTTGTGGGTAATAATTTGATTTTCTAGTTAATTTTAATCCAATAGATGACCCATCAATAGCACACCTCTGGTCCTTACTCATATTTGTTCATTCAATTTAGTTGCATTGTTTTGATTGGTAGTTGATTTTAATTAAAATTGTGATCTTACTTTCCCCTAGCATTTATTTTTCCATTTTTAATGCAATGATGCAATTTAATTTAATTCAATAGATAACTTTTGTGCCATCCAATAGCTATTCTCTGTGGATTCGACCCTGACTCTTAGTTAGGTTTTTATATTAGGACAATCGTTTACACTTCCTCTTTTTGAGAAGTGGATTTGAACGTCATCATAACTCCCTGGGAAAGAACCTGTCCCAGAAGGTTTTCAAGAACTCATCCCAATTCACTGGAGGTATGCGTACCCTACAACCTTTCTTTCAATACTTGAACCATATATCAGCTACCTGATGAGTTGGTAATTTACCAACTCATTTGGCTTCTAAGCATTTGCTTTATTTTCATACAATTTAGGAAGGTTTTATGCCTTTTCTATTCTTTTGTGGGTATTTAACTTATACAAAGAAAATAGAACAATTAAATTGAAAGAAATCTGCTAGAAGAAAAAGGGACATGTGTGCTGCATATGGGCACTTGTGGAAAGCAGGTACCCATGCAAGTGACCCGCATTGCTGTTGAGGGAAAAATCATCCAGAAATGCACAATGTACCTGACAAGCTTTCAAGGGTAATTTTGGATAGATGTGCAAATAGAATATTCAGAGATTTTCTCCAATTTTAATAATCATATGTCTAGAATTGATTTTAGAGAGAGAACAAGTACAATTCACTTTCTTCTTCAATTTTCATTGGGCAAGAACTCCACTGTTGCAGACCTTGAGCTTGAAATTAATTACATAATATGATGACTTTAGAGAAATTCCTTATGCGTATAATTTTTATCTTTTTACTTATGAGTAGAAAATGCTAGAATATGTGTGCATGATAGGTGCCTAGATTTGATTGGGTGTTGATGAATTGTATTAGATTTGAGTATTAAGCATGTATTTATTGTTTCCTCCAAGTTTCAATTCAATAGTTGATGGTTGCAAATATTGATTTAGCTTTCTTATCTTACTTTTACTTGAAAAAGGGAAGTAAGGTTTGGGTGAGGATTCAATAATGAGGAATTGAGTGGGTGATGCTTGGGCTTGAGATAGAGATAGTCAAGACCCATATTCATACTCCATTAAAAGGTTAAGGCTAGAGATAGGTTAACCCTTCCTCAAGCTTTGTTGGTTGTCTGTTGATTGGCTTTGGGGTTTAGAAAAACCCAAGGTAAACACATCCTTTTGGTTGAGAAACATAGGGTGTAGGCATAACCAATGCTCTCCATGCTCTAACCAACCCCTATCAAGTCGACGCCCTATCAAATGAACACCCTAGCCCCTCTCATTAATTGCAACAAGTTTTTTGCCCCCACTTTGTTTCACAAATTTGATATCGGTACTTACTTCCTTTTCCCCCAATATTTATATTACTTTGTTTATACATGACACTATCTAGTTTGAGTTGATTTATGGCTTTTAAATAATATCTCCTCAATCTCTTGGGATTCGACCCTAACACTTATTGGGAATTTGTTTTTTTAACAATGATTGTAGACACCTCCTTTAAAAAGGAGAGTTGTATTTAGCATTAGCATACCCCCTTCAACTGATAGGAGGCCAGATCTGCACCGTCCTTTTTGAAAACCCCCATAATTTGAGTAATCTTCTGGATCTTATCAAAAAGGTCCTATAGATTCTCGTCCACCTTAAAATAATGAAACTCTAGTGGGTTCATTTTGTTGAAGTCTCGCACTCTAGTTGGCTGCGGTGCTTTCACTGATGTTCATAGGTGCAAGTGCCTGCTAGTTGACCCAGGCTTTCATAGCCTATGCCAATACATAGAATGCAACCCAAACTCTGCATGGTCACCTGCTCACTCAAAGGTTTTGTTGGAGCAGGTGGAGCTTGCTAATTCCCATTGCCATTACTATTGTCATTTCTCCTTCATTGGCTCTTCAGGGAGGCATTACCTACAAATGCATATAGCACGAGTTAGAAGATAGAGGGAGTTGGACTTCATCGCACGATATAGGACATGAAAGAATGGAAGTTTTCCAAAAATTTTCATAGCCTCTTCCACATAAGTGTGGCGTGCTTCACACCAGTGAAAAAGACTCTACTTAATGCGGATTTCTGACACCTTAGGACACACCTAAACCTGATGCTATGATGCTCTGATGCCATGTTTTTCATAACTCGAGTCTATATCCTAGACACGATACGTGACTTAAAATCACAAATAGCTCAAAGCTAACCCATGGTATATTCATAACATAAGCATAAGCATACACTAAGCGAAAGCAATCATAATATATGGAAAAAAATAGAAGTCTAAGATATTGTCACGACCCAAACATATGCCCGGATCGAGACACAGGAAAAAGAACCCGGAGAGGCTCCAAGTCGACCATGGCATGAACCTGACATCTAAATTCAACATAATCAAGCAGAAGCCTAACATATATAATAAAGCGAAAATTTGGAAATATCATAACTTATGAGTACATATCACACGACTGGAACTGCATACATGCTATGTTTGAAAAGTCTCTACTATTGACGAGTTGATGGGGCAAGACCCCAACTAACTCACTATAGTCTGAAACTGAAAATACTAACTGCAACTGATAAAGGACCCTCAAAAGATGAGGACTCACCAACTAAGACTGGAAAGTGCTAATACTGAGAGTCTGGCTAATGGCAGGACTGAGCCTGAATATCCGAGCCTGTATCATGAAATAATACAACATAGAGTATGCGGTCAGTACGTGGAATGTACCGAGTATATAAGGTAAGTAAAACTGCTAAGTAAGTAAAATCAGTGATCATGCATAACATAAAACATTTCATCATAAGAGTCTAAGAGTGGGGCTTGCATGCTGTTATCTGAAAACATGACTTAACATAACTGTAAATCATAACTGAATCCATTAACCCAAAGCTGAGAAACTGATAATCATAAGTTAAACTAAACATTGGGTCAAACCTATTGCAAACATAATATCATGACTGATGAACATGCATAGCTGAAACCATGAGGAACAATGGGAGACTTGTCATATAACCAACATTACCACGATAGAGCTTACGTGGTGTCGACTATCACACTCAAGTGGGCAGAGCCGTCCAAAGCCTTACCAGGGCTAACAATGCTACCATGATCTTGATATCAAGCTAAAGGCCCTTTGGGGGCAGGGGAAGCTCACAAGGGATATACCAATTAATCACAACATACCTATGTTGGCACGTAGTTCTGAGGCATAGGATTGATTGACCCTTAGCCTACTCAGTGCTAGACACTACTCCCAAAAACATTCATATGCTCTCCATCATTTTTTAATGAAGCTAAACCATCGTCTAGTGATGAAGCTGACTCATAACGTACGTGCATAAATCTGAAATCATAACATGAGGAGCCTTGGGCTCAAACCATACCACAAGTTAAAATAGTGGGAGTCTAGACTCCAAAATCCATGTGGTAAGCTAATACTTGATGTTTAGATAAATCATGAAAACATACTTTATTATATGGGCTTGCCGAATACTACAACATGCTTTACATAGTCTTGATCATTAGAAAACATGAACATGGACATGGGTAATTCAAAGTCATACTTTCATCACACACATCTCATCATGCTAGAATACATATATCATAAATGTCAACTTTCATGAACTTCATGGCTGGGCATCATAATTTGTAAAACTTGGAAACATAATTTATAATTGAAAACATTGTAAAATATGTCCATTAATCATAATTCAACATTAGAAACAAGCTTAGATCATACCTATGATTGATACTTAGAGAATTCACATGTTGGGTTAAAACCCCATAGATTCATCAACTAGAATTTCATAAATTGAAGAGGGATTGGGCATGGGTGTGGATGAATACACCCATTCATAACCCTACATACCTGGAGAAATCTGATTATACAACCCTCTTGATTGCCCAATGGAAATTTGGGGAAGAACTTGATGAACCTAGGCTTTATCACCTATAGGAGCTTCTAGACTTGCATGCATGGAAGAGAATAGGCTTAGAATGAACTTGCCCCTCTTAAAACACACTATTCTAATCTTAGAACAGCGTAGTATAGGCCTTAAGAACTTAGGAGTTATGAAAAAGCCCTTAATAAATTTGCAGGAAAATACTCACTGCCAGTCCCAACGAGGGACTAGACGACTCGTGCCCATCACCACGATTCGTGGTCTGCTTCTCATTGCCTGCACTGGAATTTCATCAGTATTTTCACCACGGGGGACACCAAAACTCATGGTGTGCCTTAGGACTCGTGGTGACAAACCATTAGGGACACTTGCAAACCTTTTATCCTCCGAACAAACCATTGATCACGACCCATTTGACAACTCCTGGTGATAACCATGACTCGTAGTCTCACCCGTGGTCAACCTCCAGTCTAAAATTCCAACCAAGTCCACCCTCCTCCCCATGAGTCACTTAACGACTCGTGGTGCACCTAATAGGTTACTGGACGACTCGTCCTGTGACCTGGTGCAGAAAATTTTATTTTGTTCGTTTCAACTCCCGGATCTGATCATACTTAAATACTGAACATACAAGCTGAAAGCTGACAGAGTGACTGACTCCAAACTAAACTACATAGCTGGACTTAATTCCTAGATCATTCATACATGCATTGACATAAAGGAAATTGGGGCACATAAGCTGAACATGAAACTAAATAGAGTGCTAGGAAGGAAATTGATACCTCAAGCTGAAACTGAGCCGGAAGGAAACAGATGCGGGTATTTAGCCATCATATTTGTGTCGGCTTCCCTCGTAGCTCCCTCAACATGCTGGTTCCTCCAAAAAATCTTGACTGAAGCTACTTCTTTGTTTCTTAGCTTTCGAACCTGGTGGTCAAGTATTTCCACCGGAACCTCCTCACAGCTAAGGCTATCCTTCACACCTACACTCCCCACTGGAACAATCAGAGCTGGATCACCCAAGCATTTATTCAAAAGCGACACATGGAAAACTGGATGGACTGAAGCTAATTCTGAGGGCAACTCCGCCTCATATGCTACCTTGCCAACCCGTTTCACAATCCGGTATGGACCAACATAATGGGGACTGAGTTTCCTTTCTTTCTGAATCTCATCATTCCCTTCATGGGAGATACCTTTAGAAACACCCAATCATCAACTTCAAACTCAAGCTCCCTCCTCCTCATATCCGCATAGGACTTTTGGTGACTCTGAGCTTTTTTCAACCTGTCCCTTATCAGCTAAACATTCTCCATAGCCTCATGGACTGAATCTGGACCTATCAATGTAGCTTTACCAACCTCAAACCAACCAATAGGTGATCTACACCTTCACCCATAAAGAGCCTCAAACGGAGCCATCTGAATGTTAGAATGGTAGTTGTTGTTATATGCAAACTTAATAAGAGGCAAATGATCATCCCAACTACCCTTGAAATCAATCACACACGCTCTCAACATTTATTTGAGAGTCTGACTAGTCTTCTCAGCTTGAACATTTGTTTGTGGGTGAAAGGCTGTGCTAAGCTTGACTGAGTACCAAGTCCCTTCTGAAACAATCTTCAAAACTGTGAGGTAAACTGAGTACCTCTATCTGATATGATGGAAAATGGCACTCCATGTAACCAAACTAACTCTCGAATGTACAACTTCGCATAATCCTCCGTTGAATTGGTAGTTTTGACTAGTAGGAAATGATCCGCCTTAATCAACCTATCTACAACCACCCAAATAGAGTCATACCGTCGACGAGTGTAAGACAAACCTGTAATGAAGTCCATATTGATCTCCTCCCACTTCCAGGTAGGGATGCTAATGTATTGGAGCACACGTCCCGGTCTTTGATGTTCCACTTTCACCTATTGACAATTCAAACACTTAGCCACAAATTCTGCTATGTCCTTCTTCATTCCACTCCACCAATTGACTTTCCGTAGGTCACAGTACATCTTGGTGACACCTAGATGTATAGAGTATCTGAAACCATGAGCCTCATGCAACATCTGATCCCTCAAGTCATCAACACCTGGAACACACAAGTGACCCTAATATCAAAGCACACTATCTCCTCCTTTGGAGAAGACTTCCACCTTCTAATTTTGAATGGCTTCTTTGAACTTAACCAAAATCGGATCCTCGTCTGTATAGCTTTTACCTCAGTCACCAAGGAAGATTTTGATCTGTTCCAAACAATAACACCTCCATCTGTCGAGTCAACAAAATGGACTCCTAGCCATGCAAGTCGATGTACATCCTTCACTAATTCTTTCCTTTCCTCATCTATATGGGTACACTCTCCATGGAAAGCCTGCTAAGAGCGTTCGCCACCACATTAGCCTTGCCCAGATGATAGAGGACACTATATTATAAACTAAGGAGCTCCAACCACCCCCTCTGATGTAGATTTAGATCCTTCTAGTTAAACACGTACTGTAGGCTTTAATGGTACGTAAACACATCCACATGGACCCCGTACAGATAGTGTTTCCAAATCTTCAAGGCAAATACTACCGCCACCAACTCGATTTCGTGAGTCGGATAGTTCTTTTCATGGACCTTCAGCTGCCTGGAAGTATAGGCTATGACTTTTCCATGATGCATCAATATAGAACAAAGGACGATCCTCAAAGTGTCTTAATATACCACAAACCCATTGGTACCCTCAGGAAGGGTCAACACTGGTGCTGAGGTGAGTCGAGTATTCAACTCTTGGAAGCTCTTCTCAGAAGCCTCCGACCATTGAAACTTCACTTTCTTCTGAGTCAACTTAGTCAACAATGCTGCAATGGATGCAAATCCTTCAACAAACCTTCGATAGTAACAAGCTAAACCCAAGAAACTCCTGATATTCGAAGGACTCACTGGTCTAGGCCAATCTTTCCCTGCTTCTATCTTTTGAGAGTACACTTGTACACCCTCGCTTGACACCACATGACCCAAAAATTCCACTGAGTTCTACCAAAACTCGTATTTACTGAATTTAGCATACAACTAGCGATCCTTAAGAGTCTATAGCACCACCCTCAAATGAGCGACATGCTCCTCCTCGCTCCAAGAGTATATAAGGATGTTATCTATGAACAAAATCATGAACATATCCAAGTATGGCTTGGACACCCTATTTATCAAATCCATAAAAGCTGCAGGAGCATTTGTTAGTCCAAAACACATAACTACAAACTCATAGTGACCATACCGAGTCCTAAATGTTATCTTTGGAATATCACTCTCCCAAACCCTGAGTTGATAGTATTCGGATCGGAGGTCTATTGTCACGACCCAAACGGAGGCCTAGATAATAGAAACGAGACAAGGGACCCCGAGAGACCCCAAGTCAACCCATGGAATAAGCATTCACTAACTCATTCAATAAACATGAAGAAACACAATCATAAACTCAGTGGAAGTCTAACTTAACATAACAACAGAATGAACGTCTGAAGCGGAATACTTGTCTAAGTCCGATAAACCTCTAATCTGATCGAGCTGATGGGACAATACCCCTAACTAGCTCAACAATACTGAAACTGAAAATACAATCAAGATAACTGAAAGTCTAGTCCTTGAAAGATGAGGACTTACCAACCAAGCAGGTACTGACTCTGATAAGCGACTATGAACGGGGCTGAACCTGAGGACCGGATCCTGCATCATGAAATGATGTAGCATAAAAAGTATGCGGTTAGTACGTGGAATATACCGAGTATGCAAGGTAAATAAAACCTCTTAAATAAAATAAATCATTTCTTTTAAAACCATTCATACATATCATAAGCTTTCAAAAGTAAGTAGGAGACTACATGCATTCATTCTAAAATCGTACTCTTATCATAAAGTGTCCATGCATAGCTTTATAACATCATAACAGACTCGAATGACTCAAAGCTAAAATGTAACATTTATATCAAAACTAAACGATGAGTCAAACCTTGCTTTTTTTCAACATACATGCATAAGATAATGATCATGAGTAATGAATATGCGAATTCGAATGATATAGACAGTGGGAGACTCGTCACTTAACCGACATACCACGATAGAGCTTACGTGGTCCCGACTATTACACTCAAGTGGGTAGAGCCATCCAAAACCTTGCCAGGTCTAAGGATGCTACCATGATATCGATATCAAGCTCATGGGACATTAAGGCTAGGGATAGCTCACAAGGGAGGTCCCAAATATAATAGATCAACCTATGTCGGCGCATAGTTCTGGGGCATAGGGTTGTCGACCCTTAGCCCGCTCGATGCTAGACTCTTCTCCCAAAACATGCAATGCTCTACATCGTATATAACGTAGTTCAACATCGTCTATTGACAAAGATCAACATGAAATCATGCATGACTCAACATTGTATGCAACGAAGCTCAATATTATCTATTGACAAAGCTCATTAATGAAATCATGCATAGACTGGACATCATATGAAAATCAAGCTCAACATTGTCCTTCGATAAAGCTCAACAGTGCCGTACATATCAATTATAAATTCATGCAGATGAGAAGCTTTATTTTGAAACATACCACAAGCTCAATCATAGGTGGGAACATCTACTCCGAATCATGTGGTAAGCTACATGTAGAAGTATTTACTCGACATACCACAAGCTAAAATTTATAACAAGGATTGAGAAATTTCTCTTTAAACAATGTGGTAAGCATATGTTGGGAAAATCATCACTTTAATCAACATGTGGGTATTGCCCAAAACTCTATCATTCTAGAATCCAATCGATTCATTTAGTAAACAACATCAAAATCATGGGTAGTTTTAGAAATATGCTTCTCATCATCAACTTCATCACCACTACACATTTACCATAAATCACTCCTTTTATGAACTCTTCACCCATGGGTAATTCGAATGATATAGACAGTGGGAGACTCGTCACTTAACCGACATACCACGATAGAGCTTACGTGGTCCCAACTATTACCCTCAAGTGGGCAGAGCTGTCCAAAGCCTTTCCAGGGCTAAAGACGCTACCATAATATCGATATCAAGCTCATGGGCTATTAATGCCGGGGATAGCTCACAAGGGAGGTCCCAAATATAATAGAGTCAACCTATATTGGCACATAGTTCTGGGGCATAGGGTTGTCAACCTTTAGCCCGCTCGGTGCTAGACTCTTCTCCCAAAACATGCAATGCTCGACATCGTATATAACGAAGCTCAACATCGTCTATTGATGAAGATCAACATGAAATCATGTATGACTCAACATCGTATGCAACGAAGCTCAATATTGTCTATTGACAAAGCTCATTAATGAAATCATGCATAGACTGGACATCATATGAAAATCAAGCTCAACATTGTCCTTCGATAAAGCTCAACGATGCCATACATATCAATTATAAATTCATGCACATGAGAAGCTTTATTTCGAAACATACCACAAGCTCAATCATAGGTGAGAGCATCTACTCCTAATCATGTGGTAAGCTACATGTAGAAGTATTTACTCGACATACCACAAGCTAGAATTTATAATAAGAATTGAGAAATTTCTCTTTAAACAATGTAGTAAGCATATGTTGGGAAAATCATCACTTTAATCAACATGTGGGTGTTACCCAAAGCTCTATCATTCTAGAATCCAATCAATTCATTTAGTAAACAACATCAAAATCATGATTAGTTTTAGAACCATGCTTCTCATCATCTACTTCATCACCACTACACATTTACCATAAATAACTCCTTTTATGAACTCTTCACCCATGGGCGTTTTAGATTCAATTTTTAAGAAAAACAAATTTTTTAAGAGAAACAAGTTAGAATCCTCCCAAGCTTCGTAAATCATCAATATCAACTCAATCTAATTATACCCATGAATAGAGATATAAAAATCATGCAATTGATCAAAACCCCATAATTGATTATTCATAATTTAACACTAATTGATAGGAATTGGGCATGGGTGTGGAAGAAAGGCACCCATTAAAACCCTACACACCCGGAAATGAGGAATTCGATCACCCTTCAAGTGCCCAAGATCAGATTCCAAAGGAAACCTTGAATTTGGCCTTAAATCACCTCCTTCAAGCCTTCAACCTTGAATGCATGGGGAGTATGCACTTAGAATAGGTATTCCCCTATTAAAACCCTTTAAAACGAGCCCTAAACGATGTAGTATAGAGCCTTAGGACTAGGAAATGATGAAAATGCCCTTACTGAATTCGCTGAACACTGATCACTGGACCAAACAACGGGTGAACCAACGGGTCGTTGGAGGATACCACGACCCATAGTATCTACCCATGCTATGCACTGCCCCAGTCATATCTTGGAATCAAACCATGGACAAACAAGATGAGTCATTCCAAGCTCCAACGGGTCATTGAACTAGTCGTTGATTGCTCCCCCGAGCCTTCTGAACTCTACCCAACGAGCCTCACCACGATTCGTCGTACGCTTCAATGGGTCGTGGTTTCTATCTGTCCTTTCTCATTGTGATCTGGGCTCCCTTACCACGGATACACACAACGGGTCGTTGCGATCCACAACGGGCCATTGCATGACCCATCATACCTTCTTACTGCCATGTACACTTTCTACCACGACGGCTCGTGGTTACTTACCATGGGTCATTGAATCAACCCTTGCTTCCCTCTGTTACCTAACCACCTGAACCCATGACCACCAACGACGGTCCGTGGCTACTTACCACTGGTCATGGTGCCTGTCGTTCTACAACCTTTTTCCCAACTTACAGCGGTTTTGCCTTTTAGCTTCCCGGGTCTACTCCTAAGCACTTCCGGGGTATTACAATATCTCCCCCTTTGGAACATTCGTCCTCGAATGTAGGAAACAAGCAACAAATCGAAATATACAATTTATCATACTCCAATGCTTATTAGTTTAACCAAAATTTCATGGAATGACTACCTCCGAGACGAACCACATAGCTGAACTAAATTCAGGCATCACATATATTTATCACAAAATAATTCAAACTTGCGCACATGAACTGAACATGGAAATTGATTAGAGAATTAGGGCGAAAACTGATACCTCGAGTTGGTACTGAGTTGGTGGAGAACAAATGTGGGTATCTAGCCATCATGTCCGCTTTAGCCTCCCATGTAGCTCCTTCAACATGTTGATTGTTCCATAAAACCTTAACTAAAGCTACCTCCTTGTTCCTCATCCTTCAAACTTGTCGATCCAAAATTTCAACTGGAGTTTCTTATAACTGAGGCTGTCTTTCACACCAACGCTGTCTATCGGAACCACCAAGGCTTGATCACCCAAGCACTTCTTCAAAAGTGACAAATGGAAGATAGGATGAATCGAAGATAGCTCCAATGGTAAGTCCAACTCATATGCCACCTTACCAACTCTTTTCACAATCTGGTAGGGACCAACATAGCGAGGAATGAGTTTCCCTTTCTTCCCAAACCGGATGACTCCCTTCATGGGAGATACTTTTAGAAATACCCAGTCGTCCACATCAAACTCCAAATATCTTCTCCTCACATCAGCATACGATTTATAAGGACTCTAAGCGATTTTCAACCGGTTCCTTATCAACTGAACCTTCACCATTGCCTAATGAATCGAATCTGATCCAATCATAGCTGCCTCACTAACCTCAAACCATCCGAGTGGAGATCTACACCTTCGCCTGTACAGAGCCTCAAACGGTGCCATTTGAATATAGAGTGCTAACTATTATTATAAACAAACTCAATCAGGGGTAAATGATTATCCCAACTGCCTTTAAAATCCATAACACATGCCCTCAACATGTCCTCAAGGGTCTGGATTGTTCGCTCGGCTTGGCCATCCATTTGCGAATGAAAGGCCGTGCTAAGCTTGACTTGAGTCCCAAGTCCCTTCTGAAAAGACCTCCAAAATTGAGAGGTAAACTGGGTACCTCTATCTGAAATGATGGACAAAGGAACTCCATGCAACTGAACTAACTCCCATAGGTATAACTTGGCATAATCCTCTGCTGATTCGGTAGTTTTGACCGGTAGAAAATGAGCTGCCTTACTCAACCTGTCCACGATAACCCGAATGGAGTTATATTTCCTTCGAGTCCAGGGTAAGCCTGTAATGAAGTCCATATTGATCTCTTCCCACTTTCAAGTGGGGATGGTAATATCCTGAAGTACTCCTCTGGGTCTTTGATGCTCGACTTTCACTTGCTAACAATTTGGACATTTCGCTACGAACTCCGCAATATTCTTCTTCATACCATCCCACCAATAGATTTCTCGCAAGTCTCGGTACATCTTCGTGGATCCTGGATAAATAGAATATCTGGTACCATGCGCCTCATGTAATATCCAAACTCTCAAATCATCAACATTTGGGACACATAGACGATCCTGATATCGTAGCACACCATCTCCCCCTTGGGAGAAAACCTCCACCTTTCGACTCTGCACTACCTCCTTCAGTTTCCTCAAAATTGGATCCTCATCTTGTCTGGACTTAACATCAACCACCAAGGATGATTTTGACCCGTTATGTACAACAACGCCGCCATCGGTCGAGTCAATCAATCTAACTCCCAGCCTTGCGAGCCGGTGGACATCCTTCACCAATTCCTTCTTTCCCCCAGTCACGTGGGACACACTTTCCATGGAGAGTCTACTAAGCGCATCCGCAACCATATTAGCTTTGCCCGGGTGGTAAAGGATACTCATGTCATAGTCCTTAAGTAATTCCAACCACCTCCTTTGACAAAGATTTCGATCCTTCTAGGTGAACACATGCTGCAAGATCTTGTGATCCGTAAATACATCCACATGGACCCCATACAAGTAATGCCTCCATATATTCAATGCAAACACCACCACGGCCAACTCAAGATCATGGGTCGGGTAATTCTTTTCATGAACCTTCAGCTGTCTCGAGGCATACGCTATTACCTTCCTACGCTGCATCAACACATATCCCAGTCCAACTCTCGAAGCATCAAAATAGACAACAAAGCCATCAGTACCCTCGAGTAATGTCAACACTGGTGCTGAGGTGAGTCGGGCCTTCAACTCTTGGAAGCTTTTCCCACAAGCATCCAACCATTGGAATTTAACCTTTTTCTGGGTCAACATAGTCAAAGGCACTACAATGGATGAGAAACCCTTAACAAACCTCCGGTAGTAGCTGGCTAAGCCTAAGAAACTTCGAATATCCAAAGTATTCACCGGTCTAGGCCAATTCTTCACCGCCTCAATTTTCAGCGAATCTACTTTTATGCTTTCGCTAGAAACCAAATGGCCCAAGAATGCCACGGAGTCCAACCAAAATTCACACTTGTTGAACTTTACATACAATTGGCGATCCTTGAGGGTCTGAAGCACTACTCTCAAGTGAGCGGCATGCTCCTCCTCACTCCGAGAGTATATTAAGATGTCATCGATGAACACAATCATGAACATGTCAAAATATGGCTTGAGTACCCTATTCATCAAGTCCATAAAAGATACAGGAGCATTCGTTAGTCCAAAAGACATAACTATAAACTTGTAATGACCATACCGTGTTCTGAACGCTATTTTCGGGATGTCACTCTCCCGAACTCTGAGCTGATGATACCCAGATCGGAGATCTACCTTTCAGAAACACTTAGCACCCTGAAGCTGATCAAACAAATCATTAATCCTAGGTAAGGGGTACCTGTTCTTGATCTTGACTTTGTTCAACTGTCGATAATCAATGCACATACGAAGGGAACCATCTTTCTTCCGAACAAATAAAATCGGTGCACCACATGGACACTGGCTCGGTCTAATGAAGCCCTTATCTAGTAAATCCTTTAACTGATCCTTCAACTCTTTTAACTCGGGTGGGGCCATCCTGTAGGGAGGAATATATATAGGTTGCGTATCGAGAAGAAGGTCAATACCGAAATCAATCTCCCGCTTAGGAGGAATACCTGGAAAATCATTAGGAAAGACCTCTAGATACTCACGCACTATTGAAACTGATTGGATAGTCGGGGTCTCGGACTCAACATCCTTGACCCTAACCAAATGATACATGCAACCCTTAGAAATCTTCTTCCTGGCCTTAAGGTAGGAAACGAAGCGACCTGCAGGCACAATTGAACTACCCTTCCATTCTAAGATTGACTCACCCGAAAATCTAAACTCTACTGACCGGGTCCTACAATTAATGGAGGTATAACAAGCATACAACCAATCCATGCCGAGAATAACGTCGAAATCGGTCATGGCTAACTCTATTAGATCAACTGAGGTGACCTTATGGAGGACCAAGACTGGGCAATCTCTATACACCCTTAGCTATAACTGAGTCACCTACAAGAGTAAAAACTAAAAAAGATTCTGACAAGACATCGGGACTAACTCCGAAGCTACTGGCTACATAAGGTGTCACAAAGGACAAGGTGACCCCTGGATCTAACAGAGCATAAACATCAACATGGAAGACTCATAACATAGCAGTAACCATGTCCAGGGAGAACTCCTGCTCCTGACGGGATGCTAGGGCATAGCATCTGTTCTGGCACTGACTGCCAGCTGCACTAGTAGATGCCCCCTGATGTGCTGAGTGAGGGGGTGGGGCTGCTGAGCTAGAAGCTGGGCCACGGCCCCCAACCTGATCCTATCTCACTGTAGACAATCTCTAATCATGTGTCCGGGTTGCCCACACTCGAAACACGCACTTGAACCTACTAAGCACTGGGCTGCATGCCCTTGGCCACATCTGTGACAAGCTGGAACACCTGAATCTGTGGGCCTGCTGCTCTGACCCTCAAGCCTGATGCTCTCCCTCTTTGATCATGCCTGGGCTGAGATGGCACACTCAAGGCAGATGAAGCTGGGGAGAATGATCTCTAGTGGTTTTGCTAATGGTGCCCACCTCCTGACCTAAGCTGAGGAAATCTGTGATCATCAGTCTTGGCCCTCTTGGCCTCTCTCTCTCTCAAATGTGCCGCCTCTATCTGCTGGGCATACAACACCATCCGAGGAAAGTCCATGTCCTGATGGAGCATAGAAATCCTGCATTCCTTATCCATGTAACCTGCTATCCCATGCACAAACCTACTCACTCGCGCTCGCTGGTCAGTCACTAACTCAGGAGCATACTTCGATAGGCGGGTGAACTCAAGGGAATACTCTAGTACTATCATCCTCCCCTACTTCAGGTTCACAAACTCTGCTGCTTTTAGCTCCTCATCTTCCAAGGGAAGAACCGATCGAGGAATGCAACCTGAAACTCCTCCCATGTGACTAGACCTGGTCCAGCAACCTTGTTGTCCTTCCATTGATGGAACCAGATATGTGCAACCCCCTTCAACTGGTAGGAGGCCAACTCTGCACACTCAACACTACTCACCCTCATGACTTGGGTGATCTTTATAACCTCATCCATGAACTCATGTGGGTCCTCATTTACCTTGGACCCAAGAAACTCCAGAGGGGTCATCCTCAAGAAGTCCTTGACTCGAGTCGCTGCTGCACTACCATTCTGCGAAACATGCGCAATAGCCTGCTGATTGACCTTAGCGGTCAAGTCCTGCGCAAGCATCTGGATAGCGGCCCGAAACTCAGCGTGGGTGGCTGGCTCCGGTGCCTGAGGCTCCTAAACTGGTGGGACCTACAGATCCCATGACCCATGCCATCCTCGTGACCTTCAACATCTCCATTTCTCCATCTGTTCACTCTTCAAGGAGCCATACTCTGCAATCACGAATAACCCAAATTAGAGGGATAGAGAGACTCTTCATCGCACGACATAGATCATGAAAGATGGGAACATTTACTAGAACGTTTCGTAGCCTCTTCGTCATAAGTGTGGCACGCTTCACACTCATGAAAAAGGCTCTACTTAACGTGGTATTCAGACTCCCAAAGACACTTCAAACCTATGGCTCTGATACAAAGTTTGCCATGACTCGAACGAAGGCCCAGATCATAGACAAGGGACAAGAGACCCCAAGAGACCCCAAGTCAACCCATGGCATAAGCATTCACTAACTCATTCAATAAAACATAAAGAAACACAATCATAAACTCAGCAAAAGTCTAACTTAACATAACAACAGAATGAACGCCTGAAGCTGAATACATGTCTAAGTCTGATAAGCCTCTAATCTGGACGAGCTGATGGTACAATACCCCCAACTAGCTCAACAATACTGAAACTGAAAATACAATCAAGATAACTGAAAGTCTAGTCCTTGAAATATGAGGACTCACCAACCAAGCAGGTACTGACTCTAATAAGCGACTATTAATGGGGCTAAACCTGAGGACCGGATCTTGCATCATGAAATGATGCAGCATAAAAAGTATGCGGTCAGTACGTGGAATATACCGAGTATGCAAAGTAAATAAAACCTCTTAAATAAAATAAATCATTTCTTTTAAAACCATTCATACATATCATAAGCTTTCAAAAGTAAGTAGGAGACTACATGCATTCATTCTAAAATCGTACTCTTATTATAAAGTGTCCATGCATAGCTTTAAAACATCATAACAGACTCGAATGACTCAAAGCTAAAATGTAACATTTATATCAAAACTGAACGATGAGTCAAACCTTGCTTTTTTTCAACATACATGCATAAGATAATGATCATGAGTAATGGATATGCGAATTCAAATGATATAGATAGTGGGAGACTCTTCACTTAACCGACATACCACGATAGAGCTTACGTGGTCCCGACTATTACACTAAAGTGGGCAGAGCCGTCCAAAACCTTGCCAGGTCTAAGGATGCTACCATGATATCGATATCAAGCTCATGGGACATTAAGGCTGGGGATAGCTCACAAGGGGGTCCCAAATATAATAGAATCAACCTATGTTGGCGCGTATTTCTGGGGCATAAGGTTGTCGACCCTTAGCCTGCTCGGTGCTAGACTATTCTCTCAAAACATGCAATGCGCTACATCGTATATAACAAAGCTTAACATCATCTATTGATGAAGCTCAATATGAAATCATGCATGACTCAACATCGTATGCAATGAAGCTCAACATTGTCTATTGACAAAGCTGATTAATGAAATCATGCATAGACTGGACAACATATGAAAATCAAGCTCAACATTGTCCTTCGACAAAGCTCAATGGTTCCATACATCTCAATTATAAATTCATGCATATGAGAAGATTTATTTTGAAACATACCACAAGCTCAATCATAGGTGGGAGCATCCACTCCTAATCATGTGGTAAGCTACATGTAGAAGTATTTACTCGACATACCACAAGCTAGAATTTATAATAAGGATTGGGAAATTTCTCTTTAAACAATGTGGTAAGAATGTGTTGGGAAAATCATCACTTTAATCAACATATAGGTATTACCCAAAACTCTATCATTCTATAATCAAATCGATATATTTAGGAAACAACATCAAAATCATGGGTAGTTTTAGAAATATACTTCTCATCATCAACTTCATCACCACTATACATTTACCATAAATCACTCCTTTTATGAACTCTTCACCCGTGGGCGTTTTAGATTCAATTTTTTAGAAAAACAAATTTTATAAGAGAAACAAGTTATAATCCGCCTAAGCTTCATAAATCATCAATATCAACTCAATCTAATCATACCCATGAATAGAGATATAAAAATCATGCAATTGATCAAAACCCCATAATTGATTATTCATAATTTAACACTAATTGATAGGAATTGGGCATGGGTGTGGTAGGAAGATAGCCATTAAAACCCTACATACTTGGAAATAAGGAATTCTGTCACCCTTCAATTGCCCAAGATCAGATTCCAATGTAAACCTTGAATTTGGCCTTGAATCACCTCCTTCAAGCCTTCAACCTTGCATGCATGGGGAGTATGCACTTAGAATAGGTCTTCCCCTATTAAAACCCTTCAAAAGGAGCCATAAACAACATAGTATAGAGCCTAGGGACTAGGAAATGACGAAAATGCCCTTACTATATTCACTGAAAACTAATCACTAGACCAAACAATGGTGAACAAACGGTCGTTGGAGGATACCACGACCCGTGGTATCTATCCATGCTATGCACAACCCCAGTCATATCTCGGAATCAAACCACGGACGAATAAGATGAGTCTTCTATGCTCCAACGGTTCATTGAACTAGTCATTGATTTCTCCTCCGAGCCTTTTGAACTTCTACCCAACAAGCCTCACCACGGCTCGTCATACGCTTCAACGGGTCGTGGTTTCTATCCGTCCTTTCTCACTGAGATCTGAGCTTCCTTACCATGGCTACCCACAACGTGTTGTTGCAATCCACAACGGGTCGTTGCATGACCCGTCGTACCTTCCTACTGCCAAGTCCACTTCCTACCACGACAACAAACGACAACTCATGGTTACTTACCACGGGTCGTTGAATCAACTGTTGCTTCCCTCTGGTACCTAACCACCTGAACCCACGACCACCAATGATGGTCTGTGGTTACTTACTGTAGGTCATGGTAGCTGTCGTCCTGCAACCGTTTTCCTAACTTACAACAGTTTTTCCTTTTAGCTTCCGAGGTCTACTCCTAAGCACTTCCGGGGTATTACATCTATCCTTGAGAAACACTTGGCGCCATAAAGCTGGTCAAAAAAATCATTAATCCTGGGGAGAGGATACCTATTCTTGATGGTAACTTTGTTCAATTGCCGATAATCAATGCACATACGAAGAGAACCATCCTTCTTGCGGATAAAGAGAACTGGTACACCCTATGGGAATTTTCTAGGTCTGATGAAACCCTTGTCTAAGAGGTCTTCCAACTGCTCCTTCAACTCTTTTAGCTCAGCTGGAGCCATTCTGTAAGGAGGAATGGATATAGGCTACGTATCGGGATGAAGGTGGATGAGTTGGTAATTTACCAACTCATTAGGCTCTTAAGCATGAACTTTAGTCTAGTTTTCAAGTCTTTTAGATGGATTTTATGCCCTTTTTGCCTTTTTTGTTTGTAGATATCTTATTTGGAGAAAAGAGAAAGAAAGGGAGCAAAAAGAAGGAAATCATGTGAAAACCGACGCTTCACTAGAGAAGACTAGCAAAACGCCGGTCAAATGCCAGCCAAAAGCTGATGAACACTGCCTCTGGGAATGATATCAATCAGCGAAGGCGTACTTCAACTGGTGAATCACCGGTCCTTTCACCAAATGACACTTGAAAATTTTGGATCGAAGAGAAAAGAATTGGCGGCACGCGGGTAGATACCGGAGAAACGCTTAAGGAATCGCCTAAGGCTACTGAAACTCACTGGAGGCAAAATTAATTAGAGTCGATCGTTCGTGAAATGTAACCGGCAAATTATCGGTACTTCCGCAAGTGCCAGAACACTGATTGGGGGGTAAAAATGTCCAGCACAGAAAAAGAGATAGGTGGATACCCTACTTTTGGATATATTATTGAGAGAAGTATTCTGTACTGATGATATCTTAATTTTTAGCTTTTAGAATATTCTCTTGGCAGAGAACAAAGCAAGAATTTGATTGGTGGAACTTGAAAAGAATTGTTTTCTTTTTCTTCTTCTTCTTCCTCCATAGCAAGGTACTACCATTGTTTAAGACTTCTTGTTGAATTTGATTTTGCTACTCCTATTATTGAATTCAATGAGTTTATTGTTAAATGTGCTTTTGAATTTCATAACTATGAGTATCTAAATCATTAACTAGAAGTGGGTGGTGATGAATGCTTTATTAGAGTGGGTATTCCTAGAGTCATCTTAATATTGTTTAATTAGTGTAAATCTGTTGGATTCTCTCCAATCTATAATTGAAGATCCATTGTTGTTGATGTGGGTCTAATTATTCTTACTTGATTTTTGCTTGCAAAAGAAGAATTGAGTATTAGAAGATAATTTAATAGTGTACATGGATGAGAGATTGTGAAATTGGGATGGAAATAGCCAAAATTATATTTTCACTCCTAATTGATAGCTAATAGCTAGAAATTAGTGCAACTATTAATCCAAATCTGATCGGGTTGAGTTAGTGGTGTCTAGGGGTTTGAAAGAACTCTAGCAAGAGGTATTTATGAGGATGAAAAGCATTAAATGCCCACTTTCCCAAGATTATTTACACAAATTGAACTTATGAGATGACCTAGCATGACCCTATTTAGTTAGCATATCATCTACACCACACCTATAGTCTTTCACATTCTTATCAACAACCTTGATAATTTTGCTAGCATAGTTAGCCAAATTAGAAGTTATATTCCATGGTACATTTCAATCTCCCCAACATGTTTATTTTCATGTTATTCTCAAGTGGTGCAAGCTAAATTCAATTTCTCAAGCGACACTCGTGTGTATCATTCACTAGTCCCTGTGGGATTCAACCCTGACATCCATCAGGATATTTTTTTTGATACAACGACCTTTTATTCTCTTTGTATGAGGAGTATTTTTTGGATGTTATCAAAAATAGCGCCGTTTCCAGGGACTAGCGCTTGATACTCTTTTGTTGGTTGTTAATTTGAAGTAGTCTTGCATTATAAATGTTGGCATTGAGTTTGTTGTTCTTGTTAAGATAAAGTCATATGATTCATCGTTCACAAGCAGGAGGTAGCTCAGTGGAGGGTAATATGGAGCATGAGGAAGATAACCCAGTGATGCCCAAAGTGGCGAGAGCCATTTGCCTACAACCTATGGTAGGGAATGTCGTGTTCCACATCACAAGTACAATGCTACATTTGCTGCAAATCAAAGGACTATTTGGGGGAAAGCCATGTGAGGATGCAAATCATCAATTGAGAAATTTATTGGAGATATGCCAGCCCTTCAACATCACAAACATAAGTCAAGATTTTATCAGGATAAGGTTCTTCCCATTTTCCCTAATGGGAGAGGCGATGATGTGGTTGGAGGAACTTCCTCCTGATTGTATTACATATTTGCAAGAATTAACCGAAGCCTTTTTGGATCGTTTCTTTCCTCCGTTAAAAATGTTACAGCTGAGGGATGACATCACAAACTTCAGGCAAGAGCCGAGAGAGCCATTGCATGAAGCATGGATACGGTTCAAAAAGAAGGTTTCTCTTTGTCCCAACCATGGCCTCCCTAATGGAGTGATTCTCCAATGTTTTTACCGAGCTGTCGAGTTCATCAACAAATCCATTGCCAACAATTTAGCTGGAGGGTCTATTATGGGTCAAACATATAGGTTGGCCCTTTTGGACAGAATGACGAAAACAAATAGGGCCTGGCACACGGGAGATACAAATGTATCTACACATGACATTAGCTTTAGTGTATTGGCGGCTGAGTTGTGTAACAGAGATGAAGATCAAGATGAAAATCTTGCTAAAATGATGAAGCAGCTGAAACTAATGACAAAACATGTGATGGGGGTAGGGCCCAAGGTGGTGAACCCTGTAGGTATGCAAGGTCCATTGCAATTTGAAGGAGAATCGTCGCAACCGAGGTACGATGAGGAATGCCAATACATGGGAAATCAGATGGGGGTTCCTCAACCTGGGGTTCAAGGGACCAATCAAGGTCCTTGGCACCCAAGGGAAGAGAACTGTCACACCCCACCTTGGGGGGTATGACGGGCACCTGGTGCCTGCTAGACTCTGGCTCTATTTCAAGAAACGAACCGGCTATATAGCGGCTATAAATACAGCTCCCCGGCCAATTAGGCCTATAGCCACCTATATTGTATCATCAGCTAACTAGAATCATCTCATATAGGGAAACCAATGCGGACTGACCAGGCCACCATGCTGTCTAGTTATCTTTAACACCATATAATAGAATACTAAATGACTACGTGACCGGCAAGGTCAATACTACCATCAGATTATGGCCCCACACGGCCAACATAATCAACAAAGCTAAGCAACTAAACCAAACGCACGGCCTCACACGACTGGCACAACTAACCACAGGGAAATATATACAGACTGCAAGCCTCTAGGAATACTGATAAGATGGTCGGGACAGGGCCCCGACCTACCCGTACTATACAACAAAAGAAAATGAAATACACCTCTGAATATCAAGCTCCGGATGACAGGAGTTGATGACTCTGCGCTGGCTAGGATCACGAGGGATCGGCTCCTCGTCTGTGAGTACCTGCAGGCAAGCAATGTAGCGCCCTACGGGCGTCAGTACCACAGGTACCGAGCATGTAAAGTAAACTGAAATATACAACTGAAATGGGTAACAACAATAACATGACATATAAACAGGAAGTAGATGAATCTATCTGGCTGAGGATAACTGGGGAGAGTTTACATATTCTGTAACTAACTGACGATGTGTTGTCCTACTATTTATCAGTATCTAATAGCACATATAGATATACATATAGATACACACAATACCTGACCGACCCCCATAAGCCGGAAGGTGCCAATCAACAGAACAATCTATATACCCCTACCCAGGTCTAAACCAACCAAAAATAAGTCACTCCACTCATCTGATAACCGTGAGCTCCTCCTACCGGCCCCTTTTGGGTACGTAACTCAGGCCTTGGCCTCTGACAATAAACTGTGTCTGAGTCCGAAGACTCCTGCCTCTGGGCGCAAGTGCGCAATGGGGTAATCTGCTGCTGTATCTATAACTGAAACTGCCCCTGGGTGCAAGCACGCAACAGGGTAATTTTATAAAAATCTGTGTCTGAAACTGCCCCTGGCCACAAGCGCACACAGAGTAATCTGCCCCTGTAAATAGGGTAATCTGGCTCTGCACCGAGTAAACTGAACTGCCCCTACAAGCAGGGTAATCTGGACTGTATTATCATGGTGGTCGGCCATCATCATCCTCTAGGCAGACGACATCGCCCAGCTGGTGGCGGTATCTGAATCTGGTATCGACACAGCTATAACCCAGGGGTGGTGGGGATGCTAAAGGGTGCCCACATGCCATAACAAGTCTCAACATGCAAAACGCATACACAGCAAGCATGCTCAAATGAAAAATACTAATCATATTCTCTTCTTTTATTTCAAGGTCAGTCCGTGTTAAACAACTGATGCTATATTCTATTTTGCACTGTTTCTGATTGTTGGGCTAACTGCTACCCGGCCTTTATCTGTTTCTGGAGCTATATCTGTATCTGGAGCTATTTCTATATCTGATTACTGATCTGGTTATATCTGGATATAACTCAATAACATAGAACATGCCATCTATAACTGGATATAGCTCAATGATATAAAACGTGCCATCTATTACCGGATACAGTCTCAAAAAATGTAATACATACTATCTCTAATCTTGCTAATTCATTATACTGCTTTTACAACTTTCATTCTAGATATTACATAAGAACATGCTGATACCACATTACTATCTAAAATCGTCTGACTATCCGTTATTCTGATTATCGCATGATACGTAGTGATATACTAGCATGCTTGTTGGAAATCGTACTAAAATCGTTCCTATACGCTGGGTATCTATCAATAGCCTTTATTCTATTTATTTTCTAGACTATACTTTCTGGCTTGCCGAAAGAATAACTTTACATACCTGGTTTCTGAGTACCCGACTGACCGATGTGATTTCCGTCGGTACTTCTTCTGTTTCTCCCAACTACATTCATATACATGTCAATTAGAACTAAATACATTAATTAATCCGGGAGAAATTATCACTTTTGATATATATTTATCCCAAACTTCAACCTTTCGGAAAACGGTCGAAAACTTGTTATTTCTCGATAGTCCAGAAGGGATAAATGCTCACTGCAATGCTAGGAACACATTGGTACTAATTTAAAGCAATTCTATTTACTTTACCTCGATAGCACGACGTTTCGCCGGCCAAATTTCACGAAACCAACTCCGTAGGATTGCTCTCTACAGCTTTATACCTCTGTATCTAAGCCGGAATGGAGTTTAGACTGCGTTTCGTAGCGTAATTGGAAATTATGTATGTTTGTCGTGGGTTTTGCCTTATATGGCTACACCCTCTGTTTTTTTGTTGGTTTTTATTGAAGAAGATGGAAAAACCGACTTTGCCTATTTTGTTTTTACTAAATCCCTTAACTAACATGCCATTAGGCTATTTATTCATTTAAAATTTACGGGGTGTAACAAGAACCAAGGTTGGAGAAATTGTGATGCAACGGGATGGCTTGAAAGAAATGAAATATAGGGCAATACAAAACAAAATCGAGAGGGAGACCGTTACCATTTAAGTTCAAACCCATATGTTCCCCCTCCAAAAGCTGAAAACGCCCAAAGTCAGCCAGGTGTAAGCAATGCAAGTAGCTAAAAAATTGAAAATATGTTAGCAAGAGTCCTCAAGAAAGTGGAATCAACCAACAACGGGGTCAAGGAATTGAAAGGGGAGGTGTCTAATGCTCGGTGCTTTGGTAGGGGTTAAAAACCGACACGCAAGTGCACGTGGTCAAACAAGTAATAAAGTGGCTAAGTAAGCCAAGTATCGATCCAAGGAGACTCTGGATAAGTAAAATTGCTTAAGTATACTATATTCTAGTTTACTTCTAATTATGTTGACAACAATGTAACCAAAAGTTAAATAATTTTGTTTATAAACTATATACTAAAACTATTAACAAATATTTACTTGAATTGAAACTATGGATAAGAGCATGCCAAGGTTAAGAACAAGTAATGAATTCGATAATATTCATAATTTGGTTATTCTTCTCTTCATGTTGCTAGCCAAGAACATTAGCCTAGAGATTAAAACTCTCGTATTTAATCTCACTTTAGAATCATAAACCATTCGTCTACATTTCTGTGATCAAATGCAATTTATGACCTAGCAATACAATTTCGGTTCCTAAATTGACTAATACGGCTTTCAAGTATATTTCTATCAGGAAAGCACATCAAAACCCAATTTTCCCAAATCAAGTTAAGAACAATACCCTATTAATTCACAACTTTCCAATTTCTTGCTCTCTCGAGTGAAATTGGACTTTTTAGATGTACATTAATGTTGGCCACACACTAATGCAGTAAGAACAAGAATTAATAGAACAACATGAAAGAAGAAGATGAAAAACCATATAATTCACAATCAAAATTCAATACACATGTTCAAAACCTTAGCAAGGAAGAGAATTAGCCACTCATTTGTGGATTGATCATCCTCAAATGAGTGTAAATCATACGTACAATTGATTGAAAGAAGAAAGAAAGAGAGAAAAACCCTTAGCTTTTTCGTCCCTCAACTGCTCCTAACCCACGTCCTTGCTCCACCAAGTCTTAATTATGAAAAATAAACCTAAGTGTGCTATTTATATTAGTAGGAATCTTTCCCGGATTAACAAGCAACGTGTCACGGAGTGCATCGCGGAGCACGGCCTCCGTGACACGCTACGAACGCGGAGGCTCTCTGGAAAATCACCCGAAATCGGCCCAGGCAGCACCTTGCCGCGTTGGCAACGTGTCACGCTGCCTGGGCAGCGCGTTGTAGCCCCATGGTCGCGGAGTCCACCTGCCGTGGCACGTTGCCAACGCGCAGGTGGGCTGTTTTGAGCGGCCTGCCTGCTGTGGCACCTTGTCGACGCGCCGGTGGGCTGTTTTGTGCCTCTTCCTTGCCGACGTTCGCGTGTTAATTTCGTTTCCAAGCTTCTACTTCACCAACTCATGGATTAGTTACTCAAACATCATCAAAACCTACAAAACAAAGGCTAATCATGTTGGTTAGCACATATCTTTATTTTATCTAAAATTACATGAAAATGTATACGATAACTTAGATAAACAAGACTAATTTAAGTAATAAAGAGTATCTCGGGCATATATTTTTGCCCGTGATCACAACCCCACACTTAAAGCCTTGTTCGTCCTCGAACAACCTTTTACATATCATGCAAATGGAGACTCCTACATAACTAATTTAGCAAGATAATTCAGGTTACGGCTATAATGATTACGTAAGATACAAGCTAAAAATAGAGCATGCCTGATTTGATCGTTGAAACGAAACACAACCATGTTAAGACTTCTTAACCTCAAGAATCGACTCTCAATTTTTAGCAAACTCATGCAAATCAACTGATCAAGAAATCCCACATGAATTATATCCTTCATTCAACATGTGCCCCTCACAGAAAGAGAGTTACCCAATTTCACACGCAAAAACAATTTTTATATCACAACATGTGTGGGTATATGAATAGAATTATGCTCACTCTCACAAAGAATTCACATGCATCATGTAATGACCCATAAGCTTGCCCCTAGTGTTTTATTCCACTAATATAAGGATGTATGAATGTAAATCAAGTAGGACTTTTTAGGTTGTAATGTAACTCAGGTGCGGGTAGGTACTATTATGATCAGTAATAGTGACTATCTTTCCTAAGCGCTTTTAATACATCACGCCTTCATTACAAACTTCCCTTCCCTCACTTCACCTTTTTCTCTTTTCATCTTTCTTTTTCCTCTTTTGTTCCCCCATTTCTTTCGGCATTTTTAGCTTATTAGTAAGGAGTACTTAAGCAATATGTTTCATTCATTCCTTTTCTTACTCCCTACTAATAACCAACCATTTTCACACAAATGCACCTTTTTCCTTTTCTCAACTATTACAATTGCTACTTTCCCTTCTTTTTCATTCTTCTCACTCCTTTACTCTTTCGAATTTTTTTTCTTTAAGCGCTTCGGAGTTTTTGATCAAATTCAAGGCTAATGAAAGAAAAAGGATTAAGCTTATGTTACAGCTGTCAAAGAATAGGCTCAAGGCTCAATGGGGTTAACTAGGATTAATTTTTCAAGGTAGGTATAATGAGGGATAAAAGTTTGGTTCATTCAAAGAAATGCCTAAATCATCTCCTACAATTCACATCCTTCATTTCGTTTTATAAACACACCAGGCAAGTTCTAGACAATCCACAATAGCACGGAATACTCAAAAACCTTACACTCATGGCACATGCTCAAATCAAGACACAATCAGTAGACTCTTACTCAGCTAATCACAAGAATTCGGAATTAAGCTTCAAACATATTGAGTCAAATTCAAGAGCCTAAGTGTCTCAAACAAAGTTATACACTTGCATGGTTCATGCTGAACATACTTGCATCTTACAAACATTTATAGCACATAACAAGAACATCCAGCACCAATTAGTTATGGTTTCAAAACCCAAAACCTATCGACTAATTTTCCTCAAGACGGTCGTCATCCATCCATCGTCGGAAACAGTCCCTAACTATGACTAAAAACACTATATACAGACAAAGAAATTTTTTTTTATTCTTCGGTTCAAAGACCCCCCGTCGGAAAAGAACCGAAAAGAAAAACCAACGGGTGATGAAGTCATGCTTAATTCACAAAAAATTTTCAAATTTTTCAAATTTCTCACCAACTTTTGCACGAGCATTACATTCACCAAAATCGTTAAGCACAGAAAATTTTGAAATTTCCCTTGAAATTTCCCTCACCCCACACTTAAATCATGCTATGTCCTCATAGCATCAAATTAAAATTTACAAAGGGTGAGAAATACTCCCTGAGGCCTTTAGGTTTAGCTGACAGCATGGTTTTCTTCAACTGTGGACAAGTGGGTGTTCGACCCCACACTTTTTCTTTTCCATGCTTGTTAGCTTCCTCCTCCACGGGTACTCAGACTTCCCCTCCATCTGTGCTTAACTTTCCACCAAAACAACACAAGATGAAAAATAAATAAAATAAACATAAATGCAAGAAATTAAAATGGTACCCATGGTACCCTTGGGTTGCCTCCCAAGCAGTGCCTAATTTTACGTCGCGGCACGACGTACCAAGTTTCACCACTTTTTCCTCCACCTTGAGGATATGAATCTCACCCCTAATTTCTTCTCTAATTTCCTCTTATGCTCCAGGGGTGGTGGTGAAAAATTGTAAGGACCAAACAGTAGATGTTGCCTTTTGCATTTATTGGTCCTTAAGTAAGCGAAGTCATTTTGTCTTTCTGAGTTAGCAAATTTCAAAATATATGGTGCTTGGTCCTCCTCTAGACATTTCTCTACAAACTTGGAAGACTCTATTTCTATGTTGTCAACCAAATTTAATGTTGAAAAATGCGTAGAGTGTGGTCCAATACACCTCAACTCTGAAACTGCATTTTGCTTGGCCTCCTTACTTGTATATACCTTCTCGACATCGACATCTATCTCACCATTAAAGTCGACTGGGGGATACGCTAACTTCTTCCAAGAATGGATTTTCCATAAGTGTGAGCCCATCACGGGGACACTCAAGAGATTCGAATTGTTGGGCTTCATCCAAAAATTCACCCTTGTCGTCCTCTTGTAGTTCCTCTTGAATATCGGCTAAAACTGTTGTCTGTGATTTATCACACGCTTCAGCTTCAGCGATCATCTCCGTGAATTTGATGGTCATCCTTTCTAGAGCCTCTGCATTCTCTTCTTGTTGATTTCTCAATACTGCCATCGCCTCCTTCATTGCTTCTGATTGCTCCAAGAGTTGTTTCAACATGTCTTCTATTCGAGCTTGGCGTCCCAAGTCCTCATTTTCAGCATGCCTATATTCAGAAAAAACAACAGAAGGATCATAGTAGGGGCTTGGGGGAGGGGAATATGCCTTTGGACAATCACCCCAATGGCCATATTGACACCCACATATATTGCACGTATTACAGTTTTGCCACAAGTGGGGTCCTCCACAGTTCAGACAAGATTCACTAAAATATGAGTATCCACCATTGAAACCATTTATACTCCACGATGTCATGTCACTAAGGGTATACGAACAAGCAGAAAAATAAAATAAAATAAAGAAGAATTAAAACAAACACTAGACCAAGTTGTCAACACTTAAGAAAATAAAACAAAAATACAGTAAATTTATACTTAAAACAATTTCACCAATTGCCAAGTCTCCCCGGCAACGGCGCCAAAAACTTGCTCGGTGCTTTGGTAGGGGTTAAAAACCGACACGCAAGTGCACGTGGTAAAACAAGTAATAAAGTGGCTAAGTAAGCCAAGTATCGATCCAAGGAGACTCTGGATAAGTAAAATTGCTTAAGTATACTATATTCTAGTTTACTTCTAATTATGTTGACAACAATGTAACCAAAAGTTAAATAATTTTGTTTATAAACTATATACTAAAACTATTAACAAATATTTACTTGAATTGAAACTATGGATAAGAGCATGTCAAGGTTAAGAACAAGTAATGAATTCGATAATAATCATAATTCGGTTATTCTTCTCTTCATGTTGCTAGCCAAGAACATTAGCCTAGAGATTAAAACTCTCGTATTTGATCTCACTTTAGAATCATAAACCATTCGTCTACATTTCTGTGATCAAATGCAATTTATGACCTAGCAATACAATTTCGGTTCCTAAATTGACTAATACAGCTTTCAAGTATATTTCTATCAGGAAAGCACATCAAAACCCAATTTTCCCAAATCAAGTTAAGAACAATACCCTATTAATTCACAACTTTCCAATTTCTTGCTCTCTCGAGTGAAATTGGACTTTTTAGATGTACATTAATGTTGGCCACACACTAATGCAGTAAGAACAAGAATTAATAGAACAACATGAAAGAAGAAGATGAAAAACCATATAATTCACAATCAAAATTCAATACACATGTTCAAAACCTTAGCAAGGAAGAGAATTAGCCACTCATTTGTGGATTGATCATCCTCAAATGAGTGTAAATCATACGTACAATTGATTGAAAGAAGAAAGAAAGAGAGAAAAACCCTTAGCTTTTTCGTCCCTCAACTGCTCCTAACCCACGTCCTTGCTCCACCAAGTCTTAATTATGAAAAATAAACCTAAGTGTGCTATTTATATTAGTAGGAATCTTTCCCGGATTAACAAGCAACGTGTCACGGAGTGCATCGCGGAGCACGGCCTCCGTGACATGCTACGAACATGGAGGCTCTCTGGAAAATCACCCGAAATCGGCCCAGGCAGCACCTTGCCGCGTTGGCAACGTGTCACGCTGCCTGGGCAGCGCGTTGTAGCCCCATGGTCGCGGAGTCCACCTGCCGTGGCACGTTGCCAACGCGCAGGTGGGCTGTTTTGAGCGGCCTGCCGCCGTGGCACCTTGTCGACGCGCCGGTGGGCTGTTTTGTGCCTCTTCCTTGCCGACGTTCGCGTGTTAATTCCGTTTCCAAGCTTCTACTTCACCAACTCATGGATTAGTTACTCAAACATCATCAAAACCTACAAAACAAAGGCTAATCATGTTGGTTAGCACATATCTTTATTTTATCTAAAATTACATGAAAATGTAGACGATAACTTAGATAAACAAGACTAATTTAAGTAATAAAGAGTATCTCGGGCATATATTTTTGCCCGTGATCATCTAACCTTGCCCAGATGGTGAGCTCTCATTCAGCCTCCACTAAGCACTTGGAAGTTTAAATGAACCATTTTTCCGCTCAAATGAATCCCCAAATGAAGGGAACACTCCCAAGTGATAAAATATCGAACTTGAAGAAAGATAGTCAATGCATGCCTATTGTTACTAGGAGTGATAAATTGGTTGGATATGCGAGAGTGAAGCCCAAGGAGGTTAGTGCTCCCAAATCAAATGAGGAAAATGAAGTCGATGAGATGCCAAAGACACCAATGAGTGGTGAAAAGAGTGAAGATGAAGGTGAGGGGAAGGATGATGAAGTTCCGTCACATGTTGATGAAGATGAGGTGGGAATGAAGGCCTTAAATGATGACAAGTTTGAAACAAGAGGTCCACCACCTTATCCACAACGGTTGGCTAAGAAAAAGAAGGATGATCAGTTCAACAAATTTATTGACATTTTCAGCAAATTGTCTATTAATATACTATTGTTGGATGCCCTTTTTCAAATGCCTGAATATGCCAAATTCATGAAGGAGTTGCTGAAAAAGAAGAAGGTGGTTGATGCAGGTAGCGGGGGGATGATGCACCATTGTAGTGCGATAATGATGAGCAATCGTGTCCCCAAGCAGGAAGACCTAGGCGCTTTCACAATCCCTTATACAATTGGGATATGTATTTTTAAGAAAGCTTTATGCCATCTCAGCGCAAGTATAAATCTAATTCCCCTCTCCATTTTCGAGAAGTTGGAACTTGGAAGCACCAAACCCACATCAATGAGGTTGCTAATAGTGGATCGTTCCATAAAGAATCTTGTGGGAGTATAAGAAGACGTATTGGTGAGGGTGGATAAATTCATTTTACCAACTGATTTCATAGTACTTGATTGTGAAATGGATATTGAAGTTCCAATCATTTTAGGGAGACCATTGCTCACCACTGGTAGAGCTTTGGTTGATATAGAGCTAGGAGAGCTCAAGTTCCGAGCCAGAAGTGAAGAAGTCATCTTCAAGGTGTGTCCATCAGCAGAAACTCCTGAAGAATACAAGGTGATAGGAGTGTTGCATGTAGGGAATAAGGAGACTAGAGTTGAGATGGAGAAGTCTGAGTCAGAGGATGATCCTTTGAATAAAGATTGCTAAATGAGAGTCACGCCGTGCCATGACATTAACTAAAGCGCTTCTTGGGAGGCAACCCAAGTGTTTTATTTGATTTATTTTATGTCATTGTTTTGTTTTGATATTGTAGGACCAATAAAGTGAGAAGCAAGGAGAAAAAGCACAAAAAAACAAGGCAGGCAATGCATCGGATTGGCAAATTTCCGGTCCAAATGCACAAACTACTACGCCCCGATACACGAAAGCAGAATGCTAGGAACATTAGTGTTCGAACGGTAGTCGACCGGTTCAGAATTATGTATCGCCGGTCAATTACCGGTCCCTCACAAATTGCCTGCCCAAGTGGCGATCAATCGACAGAACGCTGGTCCCACCGTGAACCACCGGTCTTTCTTCGGCTGGCAAACTGTGAACTGGGCATGAATTCAAGCACAAAAAGGTAAGGCGGCTAAGTACCAACTCATATCCACGACTGCCAGTGTAACGCTGGTTGAGGCCTAAGTTTGGTTTCAAAATCTAAATTAAAGATGGACCCACCTTACCCTACATATCTTCTTGAGCCGCCCTACCCAGAAAAATATTCCCTTACGTTCCCCTTTTACCATTTTCCCATAAACCTTTTTGTCTTCCCAATACCCCACCTTTCCATTTTCCCACATCCCCCTCTTTCCCACTTCCCATAAATATATTAATTCATCATTACTATCCCACCTTCTCCTCAACTACCCACACTCTCACTTGCTCACCTATAAAACCACTCACTCTTTTCAAAAATTCTCACCACACTCACATTCTCCCTCTCCACTACACAAGTCTCAAAAGTGCCATTGTTGAGCATTATCAAGACACCACAAGTTAGTCTCTACAAAACTCTCTTCTAAGTGTGGTAATGTATCTCTGATTCTCTATATTTTTCCTCAATGGAACCTTGATTGCATATTCACATGGCTTTAATATACATTCCCTTCCTTGCTATTGCCCTTCTTTCCCATTCGTTTCATGGTTGATGCTTTGTTTCCTAAAAGTAGGGGACAATAGTAGTTTCTGGATGATAAGGATATGGGTTAGTTATGATATTTGTGTAGGCTTAAATGGGGGTGAAGTCTAAGTAACTCAAATGGATTAAAAAGTCGTGCTTTTCCCGATGATAGATTGGGTGACACCATTTTTAAGGGTAAATCGGCATTTTAGTCCTATCTCTATGTAGAATTTATGCTTTAATATAATGTGAGTGGGTATTTATAATTTGGTTCCATTGAAGTTCTTGGAATTGCTTTGGGGAACGACGACAATCGGTTATTCGCTGGTAGGGTCCGGTGAAACGCCGGTCCAACCTCCAGTTGGATTCAGGCCACTATTTGGAATCTGCATTACATTGGTACTTCGCGAATCATAACCGGTGCCTCGCCGCCTTGTCACCGGTGAAATTGTTGTCTGCCCAGTTTACTACTTCGCATCGACAAGCCAATAGCGGTCCGCGGATACCACCCAGCAGCTTGCCGGTGCTTGCTGTTCTTTTAATGATGATTTTTCACCTTTGTTTCTCATCTAGCTTTTAGTATAATTTTTAGTTATTTTATTTCAATGCATTATGAATACCAATAACATCATGCTTGCAGAAAATGTTGTCATCTAGGAACTCAGGCAAAGGCAAGGCACCAGCCTCATCAACCACCAAAGGCGAGGGTAAGGACAAAGCCTCTGCCACACCTGCCGACTTTAGGGAGGCCATCATATTTTGCATGCCTGACATGAAAGGGCACTACACTATATGAAAGGGCCGATCGATAACGGTGGAGATAAGGTTCGACTTAGCGGGACTACGCGGGGACTTGCCCAACATTACTGCTCAGTTCATAGACAGACAATGACATGCTTTCGCCAATCCTTTCCTAGACTGTTACCCTGACCTGGTGCCAGAATTCTATGCCTCCTACCAGACTAGATAGGACCTCATGAAGAACAAAGGCAAAATCAGTGAAGTCCCCTGCCTACTATCAGTCATGGTATGCGGGGTGGAGGTAGACATAACTCCGACTGCAATCAACTATTTGTTTTGGAAAGACAAAATTGACTTGGGCACAGAGTATATGGCAAGGATTGAGGACATGAAAAATTAGTTCACCTGGATAGCCCCCATCATCATAGGTTACACCCCACTATGGGCCTCCATAGGTGGCAAAATGTTTCGTTATGATCTGAAGTTCGAGGCCAAGTTATGGTTGGATTTTATTTGTGGCCGCATCATTCCTTCCAAATATGAATAGTGGGTCAGCTTGGAGTCAGCAATCCTCATAGCCTGCATCATGTCTGGAGTCCCCATTACCTTTGGGGAGATTGTGTCCCAGCAGATGAAGCAGAAGGCAAGACAAGCCAACACCTCCATGCCTTATGTGGTCCTCATTTCTCAGATGTGTCTACAAGCATTGTGCATTTGTTCATTGATGAGACCCCTGTCCCTGCCTCTGGAGTGATTGCCTTGGATAGGAAAAGAGATGTCAAGGCACCCGCAGTCAAGAGAAAGATATTGTAAGCTTTTGGGTTAGCTGAGGGATCATTATCCCATAGGTCGGAGCAGTCACTGCATGCCCCAGATTTGAATGCATCCCACAAAGAAGCTATGGGCCAAACCTCTAGCGACACGCCTCTTAGGAGAGCATCTCCCCCTCCTACATCCTCCCAGCCAAATGGTCTCCATAAGCTCATGGAAATGACCAACTCTCATGAGAATCAACTGCAAAAGTTGACTAGAAGTCTCCCCACACTTATTGCTCAAATAGTCAAACGGTAGCTGAAATCAATGTATAAGAGCCTTACAACATTATGCAAATGAGTGGATATAGTGGAGGGGGCTTTCACTTCTCTCTGAACTAAGGTGAGGGAGTGGAGAAGTCGGACACCTATGGAAGTGCCTGACATGAGCGCTCTCGATGCTGCGATGGCTGCTCCCTCCACTGTTTGAGGTCCAATTGATGATTTGTTTGAGGGCTTGGGGGACAACACCGAGGATCTGGGAAAGGATGTTTTTGCTGGTGCCACAGGAGTGGGGGAAGCTGCAGCTGATGAGAATGAGGAATGACCTGCTCAGGGAGTCTCTTATCCTTTTATTTTGCATGCATACATTGGCGACAATGTATTTTATTAGCTGGGGTGATAAGTGTTTGTTGAGGGGTCACTGATGTTTTATTTTAAAGATGAGTTGAATAGCGCTTGTCGGGCTTTTGTTTTTTTTTTATTATCTGTGATGAATCATGAGCCTTTATCGGGCTTGGTTTTTAATCTTGTTGATGATTGCCCTTGCTAGGCCTGTAATGTTGAAAAGAAAAAAAAATGAATGACTTGATTGAAATTTTTTTTTGATGAATGTTAGTGTCTAATAATGAGAAAGGGGTCCTTGTCTTGAATTGTTTACTCCTTTAGGACCCAAGTCCTTTGTTTATTCGTCGTGAAAATAATACTATAGTAATCAAACTCCAAGGGTTTTCTTCATACCACGGTTCTTTCCTGAGGAGCATGTCTTTGTTTTCCTTTTATTGTTGTTGTCAAACACGGTTGACACTTCCCGATGATATATTGAGTGGTGACTTTCTTAAGGAAAAATATCATGTCATTTTTGAGTCTCTTATGGAGATGTTTTGAAAGACACTAGCAGAAAAATTTTTGAAATGGAATTTTAAAATGGGACATGGAAATGAGAAATAATGAGCAGATGTTTGAATTGAGAACACAACACTCTTTGTCATAGTTTGTAGATTCTCACTTGACTTATGAATTTGCATATTCTGATGTCTTAAATCAAGATTGTGTGGATAATAACTTTTGTGGACTCTTTAGGTGTGATGCCTTGTTTGGTAAGGAATTTTATGAATCTCATGCATATCTTCTTGTCTATAACTTGCTCCAAGTGTGACTCAAGGCAAAACTTTAGATGTATTTGCACTTAGAACATGATCTTAGGCCTTCTTTTGTTAAGTCACTTCACCCAAAATGACCTCATTGAACATTAATCTTTGACAGCCAACGTTTGAGCCTTGGACCCTTTCTTTGAAAACACACTACAAGCCTAATGACCATTTTAATCCTTCTCTTCGGCACCCATCCTCCCTAGTTTCTAGAAAAAAATGAATATAATAGGGTCTTCAAGCCCATGAAACGGGGAGCAATAAGGAAATAAATGTGAGATGAGGCAAAAGCCTAAGTTTGGGGGTTTGAAAGAGAAGGGGGAAAATAAGAGCTTCAATGTGAGGTAGCACCAGAATTGTGATGAAATGAATGAATCAATGGGTTGAAATACCTCAAATCATTAATAGAGGAAGAATAGTAAAAAGGTGCTATCTCTTTAATATATAAGGCCAAATGTGAAATTCATAAGTGTTATAAGGGTGGCTTGTGTTACACAAATGATGAAGATACTGAATAAGGAAAAATAAGGTGGAGTAATCTCAATAAGATAATGGGATGTTCAAGTGTTTACAAAAGCATTATGGAGGAATTAGTCACTAAAGCTAAACATTTATCCTACCCTTAGCCCTAGCCTACATTATGACCCATAAGTGTTGAGAGATTTTAAGTGCAGTTGCTCTACATTAGTGGAGAATAACACGAAGGGCAAGCCTATGGGTCTAGTTGGGTGCATGCAAATTTCTTTTGGGAGAGTGAGTGAAATCTTCTCTTTGTGCAATCCCTTGTGTGAATGCATTGATTTCATGATAAAAAATAGGGATTTTCTCTTCGGTGAGTGGCATCATCCCTTTTGAGGACGCAAATGCATTAAAGGTAAATTTGTGCATAGGGCATGAGAAATGCAAGCTCTAAGGCAAGCTTTGAATATGCAATGATCATGAATTGAGATGTTATGTGTACTTCATGGATGATTTGTGCCCTCATTCTTCAAGAAGAAAGCTCTTGCGAATCACGCTTTTGAATGGTTGTGGCCTCTTGAAATGTTTCCATCTTTCTTGTTTTGGAGAATTTGCTTCTCTTTTTCAGTGAGTTGGTGAGCATTTTTTGGGTTGTCTGAGGTTTAATGGTCATTAATGCATACGTTTAAGTGGCATGTTGTTTACCTGATAACAGTACTTGAGGACAAGCAATGATTCAAGTTTGGGGGTTGATGAGTTGGTAATTTACCAACTCATTAGGATCTTAAGCATGAACTTTAGTTTAGTTTTCAAGTCTTTTAGATGGATTTTATGCCCTTTTTGGCCTTTTTTGTGTATAGATATCTGATTTGGAGAAAAGAATAAGAAAGGGAGCAAAAAGAAGGGAATTAGGTGAAAACCAGTGCTTCACCGGAGAAGTCCGGTGAAATACCGGTCAAACGCCGGCCAAGAGCTGATGAACACTACCTCTAGGAATGATATCAATCGACAAATGCAAACTTCAGCCGGTGACTCACCGGTCCTTTTGCTGAATGACACCTGAATATTCTGGATTCAAGAAAAAAGAATCAGCAACACGCAAGTGGATACCGAAGAAACGCCGAAGGAATTGCCTAAGGCTACTGAAACTCACTTGAGGCAAAATTAATTAGAACCGGCGGTTCGCGGAATGTAACCGGTGAACGGCCAGTACTCTCACAAGTGCCAGAATGCTGATCAAGGGTAAAAATGTCCGGCACGGAAAAAGAGATAGGCGGATACCCTACTTTTGGATATATTCTAGAGAGAAGTACTCTGTACTGATGAGATCTTAATTTTTAGCTTTTAGAACATTCTCTTGGCAGAGAACAAAGCAAAAATTTGATTGGTGGAATTTGAAAAGAATTTTTTTCTTTTTCTTCTTCTTCTTCCTCCATAGAAAGGTACTACCATTGCTGAAGACTTCTTGTTGAATTTGATTTTGTTACTCCTATTATTGAATTAAATGAGTTTATTATTAAATGTGATTTTGAATTTCTTAACTATGAGTAGCTAAATCATTAACTAGAGGAGGATGGTAATAAATGCTTAATTAGAGTGGGTATTTCTAGAGTCATCTCAATATTGTTTAATTAGTGTAAATCTGTTGGATTCTCTCCAATCTATAATTGAAGATCCGTTGCTGTTGATGTGCGTCTAATTTCTCTTACTTGATTTTTTCTTGCAAAAGAAGAATTGAGTATTGGTATAGAATTTAATAGTGGACATGGAAGAAAGATAGTGAAATTGGGCTAGAAATAGCTAAAATTGCATTCTCACTCCTAATTAATAGCTAATAGCTAGATATTAGTCCAACTATTAGTCCAAATCTGATCGGGTTGAGTTAACGGTGTCTAGGGGTTTGAAAGAACTCTAGCAAGAGATATTTATGAGGCTGAAAAGCATTAAATGTCCACTTTCCCGAGATTATTTACACAAATTGAACTTATGAGATGACCTAGCATGGACCTATTTAGTTAGCATATCATCTACACCAAACCTCTAGTCTTTCACATTCTTGTCAACAACCTTGGTAATTTTGCTATCGTAGTTAGCCAAATTAGAAGTTATATTCTATTGTAAATTTCAATCTCCACCAACATGTTAATTTTCATGTTATTCTCGAGTGGTGCAAGCTAAATTCAATTTCTCAAATGACACTCGTGCGTATCATTCACTAGTCCCTGTGGGATTCATCCCCGACATCCGTCAGGATATTTGTTTTGATACAACGACTATTTATGCTCTTTGTATGAGGAGTATATTTTGGACATTATCAAAGGTCAATACCGAAATCAGTCTCCCACTCCGGAGGAATCCCCAATAAATTATCTGGGAACACTTTCGGGTACTCACACACTATAAGAACTAACTGGATAGTCAGGGTTTTGGATGTAGCATCCTTAACCCTAACTAGATAGTACACACAACCCTTAGAAATCCTCTTTCTGGCCTTAAGGTAGGAAATGAAGCAACCTACCGGCACAACTGAACTACCCTTCCATCTAAGACTGGTTTACCTGGAAATCTGAACTCTACTGCACAGGTTCTACAATTTACTGAGGCATAACATGCATGTAGCCACCAGGCCAAAGATAACATAAAAATCGATTATGTCTAGCTCTACTAAATTTGCAGAGGTGACTTTCTGAAGAACTATCATAGGGAAATTTCTCTATACCCGTTTAGCTATAATTGAATCACCGACAGGAGTAGTGACTGAGAAGGGTTGATATGATTTTGGGACTGACTCCGAAACTACTAGAAACATAGGGCGTCACAAAAGATAAAGTATACCCTGGATCTAAAAATGCATATACATCAAGGTGGAATACTCGTAACATACCAGTGACTACATCTAGGGAGACCTTCCACTCCTGACCAGATGCTAGGGCATAGAATCTGTTTTGATGCTGACCACTACCCGTACTAGTAGATTCCCCTTGCTGAGCTGGGTGTGCTAGTGGAGCTGATGAACTAGAGCCTGGGCCTCGGCCCCTATCATGACCCTGTCTGGATGCTGGGCAATACCTAAGCATAAATCTGGTTTTCCCATACCCGAAACAAGCACCTGAACCTGCTAAGCACTAGCTCACGCGTCTCTTGCCACATATGCTACACTCTGGAATAATGGACTCTGTGGGTCTACTACCCTGACCTCTAGCTTGTCCCCTCTGATCGCGCCTAGACTTGGATGGCACACTCATAGTCGACGGCGCTGGGGCTGAAGATCTCTGGTGGGACTGCGGACGGTGCCCACCAGGTCTCTGCAGGGAGAATCTGAAGCTATCAGTCCTGGCTCACTTGGCCTTTCCCTCCTGCTCACTCACCTATACTGCCTCCATTTGCTGGGCGTACAGAACTATTTGGGGGAAAGTCAATGTCCTGATGCAGCATCGCGGTCCGACAATCTTTGACCAAGTAGTTAGCTATCCCATGCACAAACTCACTCACTCGGTCTCTCTGATCCGTCACCATCTCAGGTGCATACTTGGATAGGTGAGTGAACTCCAAGGCATACTCTAGAATGGTCATCTTTCCATGCTTCAGGTTTACAAACTTGGCTACTTTAATCTCCCTCATCTCATGAGTTAAGAACCGGTCTAGAAATGCGGCATGAAACTCATCCCAACCAATAGGGCCTGCGCCAACTACCCTACAATCCTTCCATTTCTTGAACCAAATGTGCGCAACCCCTTTCAATTGATACGTGGCTAGATCGGCACACTCCTCTCCCATCACCCCCATGATTTGGGTGATCTTCAGAACCTCATCAATAAACTCATGTGAATTCTCATCCACCTTTGACCCAAGAAACTTTGGAGGGTTCATCCTCAGAAAATCTCTAACTCTTGCTGCTGCCACATTCCTATTCTGAGGGACACGCGCTACCGCCTGTTGATTGACCTGGGCGATTAAGACTCGATCTAGCATATGTATGGCTGCCCTGAACTCTCCGTGGGAAACTTGCTTGAGTACATGCTCCTCATGGGCTGGTGGGGCCTACTGGTGCCCATCCTCATTGCCATTCTCATGGCCATTTCCATTTCTTTTTCCGTTGGCTCGGAGAGGAGGCATGATTCTGCAAACGCGTATAGCATGAGTTAGAAGGATAAAGACATTTCATTGCACGACTTAGATCATTCAAAAATGGAACATTTCCTAAATGTTTCGTAGCTCTTCGTCAAATGTCTGGCGCGCTTCACACCCATGAAAAAGACTCTACATAATGCAGCTTTCAGACACCCTAGGACACTTCAAAATCTAATGCTCTGATACCAAGTTTTTCATGACCCGAGCATAGGCCCGGATCGAGACACGGGACAAAGAACCCCAAGAGGCTCCAAGTCGACCCATGGCATGAACATGAAATCTGAATTTAACATAATCAAGCGGAAGTCTAACATATATAATAAAGCGGAAATTTGGAAATATCATAACTTATGACTACATATCACACGGTTGGAACTACATACATGTTATGTATGAAAAGCCTCTACTACTGACGAGTTGATGGGATAAGACCCCAACTAACTCACTATAGTCTACAACTGAAAATACTAACTGCAACTGATAAAGGGCCCTCGAAAGATGAGGACTCACCAACTGAGACTGGAAGGTGCTAATACTGAGAGTCTAGCTAATGGCGGGACTGATCTTGAATATCTGAGCATGTATCATGAAACGATACAACATAGAGTATGCGGTTAGTATGTAGAATGTACAGAGTATGTAAGATAAGTAAAACTGCTAAGTAAGTAAAATCAGTGATCATGCATAACATAAAGCATTTCATCATAAGAGTCTGAGAGTGGGGCTTGCATGCTCTTATCTGAAAACATGATTTAAGATAACTGTATATCATAACTGAATCGATTGACCCAAAGCTGAGAAACTGATAATCATAAGTAAAACTGAACATTGGGTCAAACATGCTGAAAACATAATATCATGACTAATTAACATGAATAGCTGAAATCATGAGGAATAATAAGAGACTTATCATATAACCAATATTACAATGACAGATCTTATGTGGTCTCAACTACCACACTCAAGTGAGCGGTCCAAAGCCTTTCCAGGGCTAAGGACGCTACCATGATATTGATATCAAGCTGAAGGCCCCTTGGGGACAGGGGGAGATCACAAGGGAGGTACCAATTAATCAAAACATACCTACATTGGCATGTAGTTCTGAGGCATAGGGTTGACTGACCCTTAGCCTACTCGATGCTAGACACTACTCCCAAAAACATACATATGCTCTCCATCATTTTTCAATGAAGCTGAATCATCGTCTAGTGACGAAGCTAACTCATACCATATGTGCATAAATATGAAATCATAACACAAGGAGCCTTGGGATCAAACCATACCCCAAGCTGAAATAGTGGGATTCTAGACTCAAAAATCCATGTGGTAAGTTAATACATGAAGTTTAGATAAATCATGAAAACATACTTGATCATATGGGCTTGCCAAATACTAAAACATTCTTGACATAGTCTTGATCATTCGAAAACATGAACATGAACATGGATATGGGTAATTCGAAATCATACTTTCATCACATACATCTCATCATGCTAGAATACATATATCATAGATCTCAACTTTCATGAACTTCATGGATGGGCATCATAACTTGTAAAACTTCAAAACATAATTTATAATTGAAAACACTGTAATATATGCCCATTAATCATAATTCAACATTAGAAACATGCTTATCTCATACCCATGATTGAACTTAGAGAATTCACATGTGGTGTTAAAACCCCACAGATTCATCAGCAAGAATTTCATGAATTAAAGAGGGATTAGGCATGAGTGTGGATGAATACACCCATTCATAACCCTACATACCTGAAGATATCTGACTATACAATCCTCTTAATTTTCCAATGGAAATTTGGGGAAGAACTTGATGAATCTAGGCTTGATCATCCATAGAAGCTTTTAGACTTGCATGCATTGAAGAGGATAGTCTTAGAATGAACTTGCCCCTCTTAAAAAACACTATTCTGAGCTTAAAACGATGTAGTATAGGCCTTAGGAACATAAGAATTATGGAAAATTCCTTAATAAATTCGCAAAAAATACTCACTACCAGTCCCAAGAGGGACTGGACGACTCATGCATGTTATACCCCGGAAGCCCAAAGATCAGACCCGGGAGTTGAAATAGATAAAAACCTAAAATCTGGCATCAGGCACAAAACGAGTCGTGAGGAGACCCATGAGAGTAGCACATGAGTCGTGATGTGAATCATGGGGAGGCCAGGTGAGGAGTTGGAAATCTGAGAAACATGATCCCCAGGGGCATGACCATGACTCATGGTCAAGCCCCACGAGTCGTTGGGCCATTCATGGGGTGGGTGAGTAAGGAAAAGAGAAGAAGAGAGTCATTGTACTCAACAGAAGGACCCAACAAGTCATGATCAGTCCCCACGACTCGTGGGGAGGTTCGTGGCCAAGCAAGGATTGATTTTGTTGAAGCTAGGGCAGTGCACATCACGCATGGTAATCACGAGTCATGGTCACCAGGTCACGAGTTTTTATGTCATCCATTATGAGCTTAGGAGACCTATTGAGCAGTGCACTTCACGAGCTAAGCCACGAGTCATGACTTGACGATGAATCATTAGATCCCTCATTAGGACCACCTGACAGTTATTTTCTATGAATTTAGTAAGGGCTATTTCGTAATTCCTAAGCTTCTAAGTCACAAACTACATCGTTTTGAGTTATGAATAGTGACCTTTAAAGGAGTTAAGTTTATTTTTAGACCTTATTCCTTCATGCATGCAATATACAAGACTAGAGAGGGTGATCAAGCCTTACAATCATCAATTTCACTTCAATTTCCTATTGGGCATCTAAAGAATTATAAGAATCAGCTACCAACAAGTATGTAAGGTTATGAATGGGCGATTTCTTTCACACCCAAGACCAATCCCTCTCTAAATCATGAATGTTCTATGTCAAATCTATGGGGTTTTAACCCAATGCATGAAGTTCCTAATTCTTTACATGGGTATGATCTAATTATGTTTATACCATTGAATTCTAAAGCATGGGAAAGTTTTATAATGTTTTAAATTAAAAATCATGTTTCTAGCTTTATGAATTAAAAGGTCCATTGATGAAAAGTTCATGAAAGATGAGATTTGTGATGAATGTATGATGATGATGAGATATTATGATGAAGATCATGTTTTCAAGCTACCCATATTTATAATAATATTTTTGATATGAATTGAGTATTTTAAAGTATGTTAAAGCTTTGGGATATGCCCAGAAGTTCAAAGTATGATTGATGATTTCTCGAATTGAGCTTACCACATGGATTTGAAGCGAAGACTCCTAATTATTTTTCAGCTTGTGGTATGTTTTGAGCTAAAGCTTCTCATATGCATTATTTCACAAACGAGATGTATTTGATGATTGAGCTTCATCAATAGATGATGTTTAGCTTCGTTGAGTAACGATGTAAAGCATATGCAAGTTTTTGAGAGTAGTGTCTAGCACTGAGCAGGCTAAGGGTCGATCATCCTATGCCTCAAAAATACGCGCCAACATAGGTTTACTTATATATGTTACTTCGGGAACTCCATTTTGAGCTATCCCTGACCGTTTTAGCACACGAGCTTGATATCGATATCATGGTATCGTCCCTAGCCCTGGCAAGGTTTTGGACGGCTCTACCCACTTGAGTATGATTGTTGGGACCATGTAATCTCTATCATGGTATGTCAGTTAAAAGACGAGTCTCCCATTGTTCCTCATGATTTCAGTTATGCATGTTCATTACTCATGAGATTTACATATGTAAGCATGTTCGAAAGTAGGTTTGACTCCATGTTCAGCTTTACTTATAAATATCATATTTTAGCTTTGAGTCAATCAATTACATTATGATATGTTATGATAATATGTTACGTTATGATGAGATCATGATTTCAGAAAGAATCCGTGCAAGCCCTACTCTCATAGTCTTAACGTTTATGTTTCACATTATGCATGTCTTTATTTACTTACTTTAGCGGTTTTACTTATCCTACATACTCGGTGCATTCCACATACTGACCACATACTCTATGTTATATCGTCTCATGACATAGGATCCGACTTTCAGGTTTATCCCCATTCGTAGTCAGCTTATTAGAGTTAGCCTTTGCGTTATTGGTGAGTCCTCATCTCTCGAGGACTAGAACATTCTAATTTTCTTCATGTATTTTCAGTTTCTATTTGTTGAGTTAGTTGGGGTCTTGTCCCATCAACTCGTCATGTTTAGAGACTTTTCAGACATATGTATGTAATCATCTTCATATTGTGTAGTCTGATGTTATGTTTAAGTTTAGACTTCCGCTATGATTATATTGTTGGCTATTTAGTTTTATTGATTGAGTTAGATGTATGCTTATGCCATGGGTCGACTTGGGGTGTACCGAGGATCCTTGTCTCGTGTTGCGATCCGAGCCTCCATTCGGGTCGTGACAAACTTAGTATCAAGTCATAGGCTTAAAGTGTCATAGGGTGTCCGAAAGCCACATTAACTAGAGTCTTTTTCATGGGTGTGAAACACGCCACACTTATTACAAAGAGGCTATAAGACGTTTAGAAAATGTTCCCTTCTTTTATAATCTATGTCGTGTGATGGAATGTCTCCCTATCCTTCAGATTCATGCTATTCGCAATTGCAGAATCATGGCTCCCCACAGAATGAATGGTAGAAGGAATGAAAATGGAGATGGCCGCGAGGATGGCATCAGTAAAGGGCATCAGCAGGCCCCACTGTTTTAGGAGCACCAACCACTGGAGCCGGCTGCCCATGCTGAGTTTTGGGCCTCTATTTAGATGCTTGCGTAGGCCTTGACCGCTCAAGTCAATAAGAAGGAGGTTGCACATGTTCCGCAAAATGGAAATGCATCGGCGGCTCGAGTCTGAGACTTCTTGAGAATGAACCCACCAGAGTTCCTCAAGTCAAAAGTGGATGAGGACCGCATGAGTTCCTAGAGGACATTGTGAAGATCACCCAAATCATAGCGGTGAATGGAGTGGAGTGCAAAGAGTTGTCCCCTGTACCAGTTGAAAGGGGTCGCACACATCTGGTTTCGCCAATGGAAAGATAGCAGGGTGGCCGGAGCAGGCCCTGTCACTTGGAAAGAGTTCTATGTTCATTCTTGGATCAGTTCTTCCCTCGTGAGATGAGGGAGCTAAAGGCAGCTGAGTTCGTAAATCTAAAGCAAGGGAGGATGACAGTGCAGGAGTACGCTCTTGAGTTCACTCGCCTATCAAAGTACACCCCATAGTTAGTGGCGGATCAGAAGGCGAGGGTGAGTAGATTCGTTTAGAGTGTAGTAGACTATTTGGATAAGGATTGTCGGACCGCTATGCTTCACCAGGACATGGACTTCCCTCGGATAGTCTTGTACACCCAGCAGATGGAGGCGACATATCTGAGAGAGAGGGAGGCCAAGAGAGCTAGGACTGATGATCACAGATTCACACAGCCGAGGTCAGGTGGTGGGCACTAATAGCAAACCTACCATAAATCATCAGCCCCACATCTTCAGTATTGAGTGTGCCATCCAGACCGAGACACGATCAAAGGGGGCGAACATCAGGCTCTAGGGGTCAGAGCAGCAGACCCGCAGATTTTAGCATCCCAACTTGCTGCAGGTGTAGCTAGGGCCACATATGTCAGTTTTTAGTAGGTACGAATGCTTGTTTCAGGTGTGGGAAGCCCGGACATATGCTTAGATATTTCCCAGTAGCGAGGCAGGATCATGATGGGGGCCGACGCCTAGCTTCTAGTTCCACAGCCCCATCCGTACGCTCAGCACATCAAGGAGCATCTACCAGCACAGGTGGCGGTCAGTTCCAAAACAGATTCTATGCTTTAGCATCCTGCCAGGAGCAGGAGGTCTCCCCTGATGTGGTCACTAGTATGTTACGAGTTTTCCATATTAATATTTATGCTTTGTTATATCTGGGGGCTACCTTGTCATTTGTGACACCTTATGTGGCCAGTAGCTTCGGAGTCAGTCTTGAAGTCTTGTCAGAACCCTTCTCAGTCTCTACTCCAGTAGGTGATTTAGTTATAGCTAGACGGGTATATTGAGGTTTCCCGGTCTCAGTCCTTCAGAAGGTCATTCAGCAGGTTTGATAGAATTAGCCATGATCGATTTTGATGTTATCCTCGGCATGGATTGGTTATTTGCATGCTTTGCTTTAGTTAATTGTAGAACCCGGGTAGTAGAGTTCAGATTTCCAGGTGAGCCAGTCTTGGAATGGAAGGGTAGTTCAACTGTGCCTGTAGGTCGTTTCATTTCCTACCTTAAGGCTAGATAGATGATTTCTAAGGTTTGTGTGTACTATCTAGTTAGGGTTAAGGACGACAAGTCCGAGAACTTGACCATCCAGTCAGTTCCAGTAGTACATAAGTATCCAGAGGTCTTTCCAGATGATTTATCGGGATTCCCTCCTGAGCGGGAGATCGACTTTGGTGTTGACCTTCTTCCCGACGCGCAGCCTATACCCATTCCTCCCTATAGAATGGTTCCATCCGAGCTAAAAGAGTTGAAAGAGCAGTTGAAGGAACTGTTAGATAAGGGTTTCATTAGACCGAGCAAGTATCCATGGGGTGCACTAGTTCTCTTTGTCTGAAAGAAAGATGGTTCTCTTCGTATTTGCATCGATTATCGGCAATTGAACAAAGTCACCATCAAGAATAGGTATCCTCTACCCAGGATTGATGATTTGTTTGACCAACTTCAGGGTGCCAAGTGTTTCTCAAAATAGACCTCAGATTCAGGTATCATCAGCTTAGAGTTTGGGAGAGCGATATCCTAAAGACAGCCTTCAGGATGTGGTATGGTCATTATGAGTTTGTAGTTATGTCTTTTGGACTAACAAATGTCCTACAGCTTTTATGGACTTGATGAACCGGGTATTCTAGCCATACTTGTACATGTTTGTGATTGTGTTTATTGATGACATCCTGATATAATCTCAGAACAAGGAGGAACATGCCGCTAATTTGAGAATGGTGCTTTAGACTCTCAAGGATCGCCAATTATATGCCAAATTCAGAAAGTGTGAGTTTTGGTTGAACTCCGTGGCATTTTTGGGCCATGTGGTATCAAGTGAGGGCATAAGGGTGGATTCCCAAAAAATAGAAGCGGTAAAGATTTGGCCTAGACCGGTGAATCATTTAGATATTCAGAGCTTCTTGGATTTAGCTGGCTACTATCGTAGATTTGTTGAGGGTTTCTCATCTATTGCAACACCCTTGACCAAATTGACCCAGAAGAAGGTGAAGTTCCAATGGTTGGTGGCTTGTGAGAAGAGCTTCCAAGAGTTGAAGACCCGACTTACTTCAGCATCGGTGTTAAATCTATCAGATGGGTTCATGGTGTATTGTGATGCTTCAAGGATTGGTCTTGGGTGTTTGTTGATGTAGCAAGGGAAGGTTGTAGCATATGCCTCGAGACAGCTAAAGGTCCACGAGAAGAATTACCCGACCCATGATCTTGAGTTGGCTGCGGTGGTATTCTCCTTGAAGATATGGTGACATTACTTGTATGGGGTTCACGTGGATGTGTTTATAGACCATAAGAGTTTATGATCACGGGCAAAAATAGCATGCCCGAGATACGCTTTATGACTTAAATTAGTCTTGTTTATCTACGTTATTGTAGACATTTTCGTGTAATTTTAGATGAAGTAAAGATATGTGCTAACCAACATGATTAGCCTTTGTTTTGCAGGTTTTGATGACTTTTGAGCAACTAATCCCTGAGTTGTTGAGGTAGAGTCTTGGAAACGGAATTAACACGCGAACGTCGGCGAAGAGGAGGCACAAAACAACCCACCTGTGCGTTGGCAACGTGCCACGGCAGGCAGGCCGCTCACAACAGCCCACCTGTGCGTTGGAAACGTGCCACGGCAGGTGGCCTCCACGACCAAGGGCTTCCAACGCGCTGCCCAAGCAGCGTGACACGCTGCCAACGCGGCAGGGTGCTGCTCGGGCCAGTTTCGGGTGATTTTCCAGAGGGCTTCCGCGTCCGTAGCATGTCACGGAGGCCGTGCTCCGCGATGCACTCCGTGACACGTTGCTTGTTATTCCGGGAAAGAGTCCTACTACTATAAATATCACACTTAGGTTTATTTTTCAAAATTCAGACTTGGTGGAGTAAGGACGTGGGTTACAGGCAGTTGAGGGACGAAAAGTTCAGGGTTTTTTCTCTCTTTCTTTCTTCTCTAATTCAATTGTTTGTATGATTAACACTTGTTTTAGGACGATTAATCCACAAATGAGTGGCTAATTCCCTCCCTTGCTGAGGTTATGAACACTTGTGATGAATTTTGATTATTGATTATATGGTTTTTAATCTTTTTCTTCCATGTTGTTCTATTAATTGTTATTTCTACTGCATTGGTGTGTGGCCTACATTAATGTACATCTAAAAAGTCCAATTTCACTCGAGAGAGCACGAAATTGGAAAGTTGTGAATTAATAGGATATTGTTCTTTACTTGATTTGGGAAAATTGAGTTTTGATGTGCTTTCTTGATAGAAATATACTTGAAAGCCGTATTAGTCAATTTAGGAACCGGAATTGTATGGCTAGAACATGAATTGCATTTGATCACAGAAAGGTAGACGGATGGTTCATGATTCTTAAGTGAGATTAAATACGAGAGTTTTAATCTCTTGGCAATTGTTCTTGGCTAGCAACTGGAAGAAAAGATTAACCAATTTATGATGATAATCAGTTTCATTGCATGTTCTTTAACCTCGGCATGCTTTTATCCATAGTCCAAATTCAAAGTAGATAATTGTTGGTAGTTTAGTATAGAATTTATAAAACAAATTATTCACTTTTTGGTTATTTAGTTGTCAGCATATTTAGAAGTAAAAATATAGTATACTAGAGCAAATTGCACTTATCCCAAGTCTCTGTGGGATCGATACTTGGCTTACTAAAGCCACTTACTACTTGTTCGACCACGTGCACTTGCGTGTCGGTTTTGTAATACCCATACTATGCACCGAACAAGTTTTTGGCGCCGTTGTCAGGGACTTGGCAATAGGTGAATTTGTTTTAAGAGTAATTGACTGTATTTTTTTTCTTAAGTGTTGACAACTTGGTCTTAGTGTTTGTTTTAATTCTTTTTTTTATTTTTTTTATTTGTCTTCTTTTTCGGATACCTTTATTGACATGACATCGTGGAATACAAATGGTTTAAATGGTGGATACTCATATTTTGGCGAATCTTGTCTGAATTGCGGAGGACACCACTCGTGGCAACCCTGTAACATGTGCAATATATGTGGTGGTCAAGATGGCCATTGGGATGGCTGTCCGGATGCATATTCCCCTCCCCCAAGCCCCTACTATGATCCTTCTGTTGTTTTTCCTGAATATAGGCATGCTGAAAATGAGGACTTGGGACGCCAAGCTCGAATAGAAGACATGCTGAAACAACTCTTGGAGCAATCAGAAGCTATGAAGGAGGCGATGGAAGTATTGAGAATTCAGCAAGAAGAGAATGCAGAGGCTCTAGAAAGGATGAGCATCAAATTCACGGAGATGATCGCTGAAGCTGAAGCTTGTGATAAATTGCAGGTAACAACTTTAGCCGATATTCAAGAGGAACTACAAGAGCACAAGGGTGAAATTTTGGATGAAGCCCAACAATTAGAATCTCTTGAGTGTCCCCGTGATGGGCTCAAACTTATGGAAAATCCATTCAGGGAAGAAGAGATAGAGTATCCCCCATTTGACATCAATGGAGAGATAGATGTCGATATTGAGAAGGTGTATACAAGTAAGGAGGTCAAGCACAAGGCATTTTCAGAGTTGAGGTTTATTGGACCACACTCGACGCATTTCTCGACATTAAGTTTGGTTGAAAACATAGAAATAGTCTTCCAAGCTTATAGAGAAATGTCTAGAGGAGGACCAAGCCCCGTATATTTTGAAATTTGCTAACTCAGAGAGACAAAATGACTTCGCTTACTTAAGGGCCAATAGGTTCAAAAGGCAACATCTACTGCTTGGTCCTTACAATTTTTCACCACCACCCCTGGAGCATAAGAGGAAATTAGAGAAGAAATTAGGGGTGAGATTCATATCCTCAAGGTGGAGGAAAAAGCGGTGAAACTGGATACGTCGTGCCGCGACGTAAAATTAGGCGCTGCTTGGGAGGCAACCCAAGGGTACCATGCGTACCATTTTAATTTCTTGCATTTAAGTTGATTTTATTTATTTTTCATCTTGTGTTGTTTTGGTGGAAAGCTAAGCACAGATGGAGGGGAAGTCTGAGTACCCGTGGAGGAGGAAGCTAACAAGCATGGAAGAGAAAAAGTGTGGGGTCGAACACCCACTTGTGCTAAGTTGAAGGAAGGCATGCTATTAGCTAGGCCTAAAGGCCTCAGGGAGTATTTCTCACCCTTTTTAGATTTTAATTTGATGCTATGAGGACATAGCATGATTTAAGCGTGGGGTGAGGGAAATTTCAAGGGAAATTTCAAATTTTTGTGCTTAACGATTTTTGGTGAATGTAATGCTTGTGAGAAAATTGAAATTTTTTTTTTAGTGTGTTAAGCATGAATTCATCACCCGTTAGTTTTTCTTTTCGGTTCTTTTCCGACGGGAGGTCTTTGAACCGAAGAATAAAAATTTTCTTTTTCTTTCTTTCCTTGGTCTGTATATAATGTTTTTTTTAGTCATAGTTAGGGACTGTTTCCGACGATGGATGGATGACGACCGTCTTGAGGAAAAATTAGTCGATAGGTTTTGGGTTGTTGAAACCATAACTAATTGGTGCTTGATGTTCTTGTTATGTGCTATACATGGTTGTAAGAGGCAAGTATGTTCAGTGTGAAGCATGCAAGTGTATAACTTTGTTTGAGACACTTAGGCTCTTGAATTTGACTCAATATGATGGAAGCTTAATTCTAAATTCTTGTGATTAGCTGAGTAAGACTCTACTGATGGTGTCTTGATTTGAGCATGTGCCATGAGTGTAAGGTTTTTGAGTATTTTGTGCTATTATGAAATGTCTAGAACTTGCCTGGTGTGTATATAAAACGAAATGAAGGATGTGAATTGTAGGAGATGATTTAGGCATTTCTTTGAATGAACCAAACTTTTATCCCTCATTGTACCTACCTTGAAAAATTAATCCTAGTTAACCCCATTGAGCTTTGAGCCTATTCTTTGACAGCTGCAACATAAGCTTAATCCTTTTTCTTTCATTAGCCTTGAAGTTAAACCAAAACTCCTAAGCGCTTAAAGGAAAAATCCGAAGGAGTAAAGGAGTGAGAAGAATGAAAAGAAAGGAAAAGTGGCAAGGTGTAGAAGTTAGAAAAGGACAAAGGTGCACTCGTGTGAAAATGGTTGATTATTAGTAAGGAGCAAGAAAACAAATTAATGAAAAATTAATTATAAAACTCCTTACTAATAAGCTAAAAGTGCCTAAAGAAAGGGGGAACATAAGGGGAAAAGAGAAAAAGGTGAAGTGAGGGAAGGGAAGTTTGTAATGAAGGCGTGATGTATTAAAAGCGCTTAGGAAAGATAGTCACTATTACTGATAATAATAGTACTTACCCGCACCTGAGTTACATTACAACCTAAAAAGTCCTACTTGATCTTACATTCACCCATCCTTAAATTAGTGGAATAAAACACTAAGGGCAAGCTTATGGGTCATTACATGATGCATGTGAAATCTTTGTGAGAGTGAGTGTAATTCTATGCATGTACCCACACATGTTGTGATATAAAAATTGTTTTTGCGTGTGAAATTGGGTAACTCTCTTTCCGTGAAGGGCACATCTTGAATGAAGGATATAATTCATATGGGATTTCTTAATCAATTAATTTGCATGAGTTTGCTAATATTGAGAGTCGATTCTTGAGGTTAAGAAGTCTTAGCATAGTTGTACTTCATTTCAATGATCAAATCAAGCATGCTTTATTTTTTAGCTTGTATCTTACGTAATCATTATAGCCGTAACTTGAATTATCTTGCTAAATTAGTTATGTGGGAGTCTCCATATGCATGATATGTAAAAGGTTGTTCGAGGACGAACAAGGCTTTAAGTGTGGGGTTGTGATCACAGGCAAAAATAGCATGCCCGAGATACGCTTTATGACTTAAATTAGTCTTGTTTATCTAAGTTATTGTAGACATTTTCATGTAATTTTAGATGAAGTAAAGATATGTGCTAACCAACATGATTAGCCTTTGTTTTGTAGGTTTTGATGACTTTTGAGCAACTAATCCATGAGTTGGTGAGGTAGAGGCTTGGAAACGGAATTAACACGCGAACGTCGGCGAAGGGGAGGCACAAAAAAGCCCACTTGCGCGTTGGCAACGTGCCACGGCAGGCAGGCCGCTCACAACAGCCCACCTGCGCGTTGACAACGTGCCACGGCAGGTGGCCTCCGCGACCAAGGGCTTCCAACGCGCTGCCCAAGCAGCGTGACACGCTGCCAACACGGCAGGGTGCTGCCCGGGCCAGTTTCGGGTGATTTTCCAGAGGGCTTCCGCGTTCGTAGCGTGTCACGGAGGCCGTGCTCCGCGATGCACTCCGTGACACGTTGCTTGTTATTCCGGGAAAGAGTCCTACTACTATAAATAGCACACTTAGATTTATTTTTCAAAATTCAGACTTGGTGGAGCAAGGACGTGGGTTACAGGCAGTTGAGGGACGAAAAGTTCAGGGTTTTTTCTCTCTTTCTTTCTTCTCTAATTCAATTGTTTGTATGATTAACACTTGTTTTAGGATGATTAATCCACAAATGAGTGGCTAATTCCCTCCCTTGCTGAGGTTATGAACACTTGTGATGAATTTTGATTATTGATTTTATGGTTTTTCATCTTTTTCTTCCATGTTGTTCTATTAATTCTTGTTTCTACTGCATTGGTGTGTGGCCTACATTAATGTACATCTAAAAAGTCCAATTTCACTCGAGAGAGCACGAAATTGGAAAGTTGTGAATTAATAGGATATTGTTCTTTACTTGATTTGGGAAAATTGAGTTTTGATGTGCTTTCCTGATAGAAATATACTTGAAAGCCGTATTAGTCAATTTAGGAACCGGAATTGTATGGCTAGAACATGAATTGCATTTGATCACAGAAAGGTAGACGGATGGTTCATGATTCTTAAGTGAGATTAAATATGAGAGTTTTAATCTCTTGGCAATTGTTCTTGGCTAGCAACTGGAAGAAAAGATTAACCAATTTATGATGATAATCAGTTTCATTGCATGTTCTTTAACCTCGGCATGCTTTTATCCATAGTCCAAATTCAAAGTAGATAATTGTTGGTAGTTTAGTATAGAATTTATAAAACAAATTATTCACTTTTTGGTTATTTAGTTGTCAGCATATTTAGAAGTAAAAATATAGTATACTTGAGCAAATTGCACTTATCCCAAGTCTCTGTGGGGTCGATACTTGGCTTACTAAAGCCACTTACTACTTGTTCGACCACGTGCACTTGCGTGTCGGTTTTATAATACCCATACTATGCACCGAACAATTTACAATATATGTTCATGCACAAGGATCTCAATCTTCGACAAAAGAGCTGGTTGGACCTACTCAAGGACTATGATATGAGTGTCCTTTACCGTTCGGGCAAGGCTAATATAGTGGCAGATGCACTTAGTAGACTCTCTGTGGAGAGTGTGTCTCATGTGGATGAGGGGAAAAAGAAGTTGGTGAAGGATGTGCACCGACTCGCAAGGTTGGGAGTTAGGTTGGTTGACTCGACCAATGGCGGTGTTGTTGTTCAGAATAGATTAGAATCGTCCTTGGTAACTGATGTGAAAGCTAGACAAGATGAGGAACCACTTCTTTTGAAGTTAAAGGAAGCCGTTCAGAATTAGAAAGTAGAGGTCTTCTCCAAAGGTGGAGATGGTGTGCTTTGGTACCAAGGTCGCCTATGTGTTCCAAATATTGATGACTTGAGGAGTTGGATGTTGCACGAGGCTCATGGATCCAGGTATTCTATCCATCTGGGTGCCACCAAGATGTACCGTGACTTATCGAAAATCTATTAGTGGAATGACATGAAGAAGGATATTGCAGAATTTGTAGCAAAGTGTCCAAACTGTCAGCAAGTAAAGGTCGAGCACCAGAGACCGAGAGGTATACTTCAGGATATCAACATTCCTACTTGGAAGTGGGAATAAATTAGCATGGACTTCATCACAGCTTTTCCTTGCACTAGCTGGTAATATGACTCCATTTGGGTTGTGGTAGACAGGTTAACCAAGGCCGCTCATTTTCTACTGGTCAAAACCACAGATTCGGCTGAGGACTATGCCAAACTATATATCCAGGAGCTAGTCTCATTGCATGGAGTGCTCTTATCCATCATTTCAAATAGAGGCACTCAATTTACCTCTTAGTTTTCGAAGTTGTTTAAAAAAGGATTGGGTACACAAGTTAAGCTCAACACAGCATTTCACCTGCAAACGGATGGCCAAGTGGAGCAGACAGTCTAGACTCTTGAGGACATGTTGAGAGCATGCGCGATTGACTTTAAAGGTAGTTGGGATGAGCATTTACCTCTTATCGAGTTTGCATACAATAACAATTATCATTCCAATATCTGAATGGCACCGTTTGAGGCTCTCTATAGGTGGAGATGTAGGTCACCTATTGGATGGTTTGAGGTTGGCGAAGCGGCGGTGATAGGATCAAATTCGGTTCATGAGGCTATGGAGAAGGTTCAGTTGATAAGGGACAGGTTGAAAACTGCCTAGAGTCGCCAAAAGTCCTATGCCGACATGAGAAGGAGAGAATTAGAATTTGAGGTCGATGATTGGGTATTTCTGAAGGTGTCTCCCATGAAGGGAGTGATGTAGTTCGGAAAGAAGGGGAAACTTAGTCCCCGCTATGTCGGCCCGTATCGGATCGTGAGACGTGTTGGCAAGGTGGCCTATGAGTTGGAGTTGCCCTTAGAATTAGCTTTCATGCGTCCTGTTTTCAATGTGTCTCTCTTGAAGAAGTGTTTGGGTGATCCAGCTCTAGTTGTCACGGTGGACAGTGTTGGTTTAAAAGATAGCCTCAACCGTGAAGAGGTTCTGGTAGAAATAGTGGATCGTCGGGTTCGAAGGCTACGGAACAAGGAAGTAGCTTCAGTTAAAGTGTTATGGAGGAATCAACATGTTGAAGGAGCTACATGGAAAGATGAAGTGGATATGATAGCTAGGTACCCACATTTATTCTCTACCAGCTCAGCTCCAGCTTGAGGTATCAGTTTTGACCTAAAAACTCTAGTTTTCATATTCAGTTCATGTGCTCAAGTTTCTTTTATGTATATGGATGTATATATCATTCGTGAATTCAGTTCAGCTAGGTAGTTTGAATTGGAGGTAGTCATGCCATCAGTTTTCAGTTTAAACAATCAGTATTTGAATGTGATAATTGCATTTCTCTATTTTTTTGTGTGTTTTCCAACATTCGAGGATGAATGTTCCCAGGGGGCAGATATTTTTATACCCCGGAAGCCCAAAGATCATATCCAGGAGTTGAAACATAGAAAACCTAAAATCTGGCATCAGGCACAGAACAAGTCATGAGGAGACCCGTGAGAGCAACCCAAGAGTCGTGATGTGACTCATGGGGAGGCCAGGTGAAGAGTTGGAAATCTGAGAAATAGGATCCCCACGGGCGTGAGCGCAACTCGTGGTTAGGCCCCATGAGTCGTTGGGTTAGTCATGGGGTGGGTGAGTAAGGAAAAGAGAAGAAGAGAGGCAGTGTACTCAACGGAAGGACCCCACGAGTCGTGGTCAGTCCCCATGATTCGTGGGGAGGGTCGTAGCCAAGAAAAGATTGATTTTGTTGAAGCTAGGGCAGTGCACATCAAGGATAGTGACCACCAGTCATGGTCACCAGGTCACAAGTCGTTATGCCATCCGTTATGAGCCCAGGACACCTATTGAGCAGTGTACTTCACTAGCTAAGCCATGAGTCGTAACCCTTGACGATGAACCGTTAGGTCCCTCATTGGGACCACCTACAGTTTTTTTTTGCGAATTCGGTAAGGGCTATTTCGTAATTCCTAAGCTTCTAAGGCCTAAACTACGTCATTTTGAGTTATGAATAGTGACCTTTAAAGGGGTTAAGTCATTTTTAGGCCTTATTCCTTCATGCATGCAAGGTAGAAGACTAGAGAGGGTGATCAAGCCTAACATTCATCAATTTCTCTTCAATTTCCTATTGGGCATCTAAAGAAGTGTAAGAATCAGATACTAACAGGTATGTAGGGTTATGAATGGGTGATTCCTTTCACGCCCATGCCCAATCCCTCTCTAAATCATGAATGTTCTATGTCAAATCTATGGGATTTTAACCCAATGCATGAAGTTCCTAGTTCTTTACATGGGCACGATTTAATTATATTTCTACCATTGAATTATGAAGCATGGGCAAGTTTTATAATGTTTTCAATTAAAAATCATGTTTATAGCTTTATGAATTAAAAGGCCCATTGATGAAAAGTTCATGAAAGATGAGATTTGTGATGAAAGTATGATGATGATGAGATATTATAATGAAAAGCATGTTTTCAAGCTACCCATGTTTATAATCAGGTTTTCGATATGAATTGAGTATTTTCATGTATGTTAAAGCTTTGGGGAAATTCCCATATGTTCAAAGTATGATTGATGATTTCTCGAATAGATCTTACCCCATGATTTGGAGCAAAGACTCCCAATTATCTTTCAGCTTGTGGTATGTTTTGAGCTAAAGCTTCTCATATGCATGATTTCACAAATGAGATGTATTTGATGATTGAGCTTCATCAATAGACGATGTTGAGCTTCATTGAATAACAATGTAGAGCATATGGATATTTTTGGGGGTAGTTTCTAGCACCGAGTAGGCTAAGGGTCGATCACTCTATGCCTCAGAACTACGTGCTAATGTAGGTTTATACTTATATATATTACTTCGGGACCTCCTTTGTGAGCTATTCCCGGCCCTTTTGGCCCACGAGCTTGATATCGATATCATGGTATTGTCCCTAGCCCTGGTAGGGCTTTGGACGGCTCTACCTACTTGAGTGTGATAGTTGGGACCACGTAAGCTCTATCGTGGTATGCCTGTTAAAAGATGAGTCTCTCATTTTTCCTCATGATTTCAGTTATGCATGTTCATTACTCATGAGATTTACATATGTAAGCATGTTCTAAAGCAGGTTTGACTCAATGTTCAGCTTTAGTTATAAATATCATATTTCAGCTTTGAGTTAATTGATTATGTTATGATATGTTATGATGATATGTTATGTTATGATGAGATCATGATTTCATAAAGAATGCATGCAAGCCCTACTCTCATATTCTTAATGTTTATGTTTTACGTTATGCATGTCTTTAACTGATTTTACTTATTTTAGCGGTTTTACTTAACCTACATACTCGGTAGATTCCATGTACTGACCGCATACTCTATGTTGTATCGTCTCATGATACAGGATCCGGCTCTAGGTTCATCCCTGTTCGTAGTCAGCTTTTCAAAGTTAGCCTTTCTGTTATTGGTGAGTCCTCATCTCCCGAGAACTAGACTATTCTAATTTTCTTCATGTATTTTCAGTTCTAGCTTGTTGAGTTAGTTGGGGTCTTGTCCCATCAACTCATCATGTTTAGAGGCTTTTCAGACATATGTATGTAATCAGCTTCAGATTGTGTATTCTGATGTTATATTTATGTTTAGACTTCTGCTACGATTATATTGTTGGCTATTCAATTTCATTGATTGAGTTAGATGTATTCTTATGTCATGGGTCGACTTGGGGTCTCTAGGGGCTCCTTGTCCCGTGTTGTGAACCAAGCCTCCGTTCGGGTCGTGACAGTTTCCATCACCATGACTCGTAGTTTGCTTCTCGTTGCCTATACTGGAATTTCATCACTACTGTCACCACGAGGGATATCATGACTCATGGAGTGCCCTACAACTCATGGTGACAAACCTTTAGGGACATTGCCAAAACCTTCATCCTCCAAACCAATCACTAATCACGACCCACTTGACGAAAATCATGGTCTCACTCGTGGTCAACCTCCAGTCCAAAATTCCAACCAAGTCTACCCTCCTCCCCACGAGTCACTTAACGACCTGTGGTGCACTTAACAGGTTACTGGACGACTCGTCCTGTGACCTGGTGCAGAAAATTTTATTTTCTCCATTCCAACTCCAGGGTCTGATCTTAGGGTTTTGGGGGTATTACAAATATTATACAATGTAGAAACTGGACCAACAAGTCAAACCATCATAATCTGAAAAGCCTTTAATCATAAGATGAGTTGATGACACAAGCACCCAACTAGCTCTACTAATTCTGTAATCGAAATGACAAAGGAAGACATGAATCAAACAGCCATCTTAGAATGATGAGGACTCACCAAGACTAAGATGAATCTAGAGAAAGATCGAATATAGCAACGAGGCTGAGACTGAACACCTTAATCTATATCATGAGATGATATAGCACAAAAGTATGCTATCAGTACTTTGAATATACTGAGTATGGAGGATAAGTAAAACATGAGAGTAAGGACGACATGCTAAAAAGTTATGATCGTGATAGACATAAAACATAAGCTGTTCATTATTCTTTGAAGTATAATGACCCATGGTTTTGCAAATAATATCATAAGTCTTATCTTATTTGAAATCATAAGTAAAACACATAAACTAATCAATGGGTCAAAATACCATAAGTCATAACATGATATCATAAAGTATGATCATGAATAAATGTGCAACGTGTGGAACAGTGAGATTCTCATAACCGACATCATTATAAATGAGTACACGATCTCCAACTATATCGCTCAAGTTGGAAAACCATTCAAGGCCTTGGCAGGGCAAAGAATGATGAAGGCGTGATATCTATAATCATGAGCCTAGTTGCGCAGGGGAGACACTCTCAACTAGAGAGGAAATTTTAGCTACAGGCAAGGGAGACACTACCAACTAGCAAGGACCCCTTATCCTATGGTGGCACATAGTTTTGAGACTTGGGTACGCTGAACCTCGGCCTACTTTATGCTAACTACTACTCCCAAAACATGCATAGTGCTCATATCATAATCATGAAAAATACTTGATTTTGCATGGGCTAGTTAGAAATCATGAAATTCATAAATTTCTTAACATACATGAGCTAGCCATGAAAACAATGCTGAGAATTCAGCCATTATACGTAAGCTTGAGATCCATAAAATTCATACATAATAGAGTAAATCATCAAAACTTGAAAATAGAGGTTCATGAGAGTTTTTCATATAAATCATGTTATTGTAATCATAAAACATAAATAGAATTATAAGAGAATCAATTTCATAAGAGATCATGGAGTTTTTAATCAAAAAGGGCCTAACCATAGAAATTCATGAAAATCGTAGTTGGAGACTTGAAGGAATTAAAATTATGTAATTGAGCTTGGGATTGGGCATGAGGGTGGAAGAGATCCCCCTTTCATAACCCCACATACCTAGGATTTAATGAATTCTTGCCTAGACTTGAGACCTAACAGAGCTAAGAAGAAGAACCCTAGTTGCTTGAGAGCCTTAAGAGGATGAATCTTCAATCTATGATGTTTGAAAGGAATGAGGGTTTAGGCTAATTATACCCTAAGAATCCACTTATGAAACCCAAAATTATCCCATATAGGAATTAAAAGCATAGGAAGTTATGAAAAATACCCCCAGGTATTCTCACTTAAAAACTGACTTCCCGGTGGTATGGCCCATACCACGATCTGTACCACCATGCTATGACTCGTAGTGAGTCTCTTAGCTATAGATCCTACCCTGGATAATTCTCTGGACCTCCTTCCTATGACCCCTCAGTATGACCCGTACCATCCTGGTACGAACCGTAGGATCCAGTCATGGTTTCCTAATCAATTTTTTATGCTTCTCTGAACTCCATTTAATGAGTCTTGGTACAACTCATACCACTTCATCAAAAGTCATACTGAGACTCTTACTGAGGGAAAGTTTTAGTCTTCTACTAGTTCATACTCCAATGGCAACAATCCTATGTCATAGAATTGATTTTAGATAGAGAAGAACAACATAGAGATAGAAATGGAGTATAAGTTACTTTCTTCTTCAATTTTCATTAGGCAAGAACTCCATTGTTGCAGACCTTGAGCATGAAATTAATTACATAATATGATGAATTTAATGGAATTCCTTATGGGCATTATTTTTCTCTCTTTACTTATGAGTAGCTAAATTTCTTGCTAAGGTTGTGTCTGTATGATAAGTGTCTAGAAATGATTGGATGTTGATGAATTGTTCTTAGATTTGAGTATTAAGCATGGATCTATTGTTTTCTCCAAGATTCAATTCAATAATTGATGTTTGCAAATATTGATTTAGCTTTCTTATTTTGCTTTTTCCTAAAAGAGGAAAGTAAGGTTTGGGTGAGGATTCAATAGTGAGGAGTCGAGTGTGTGATGCTTGGGTTTGAGCTAGAGATAGTCAAGACCCATACTCATACTCCACTAAAGAGTTAAGGTTTGAGATAGTTTAACCCTTCCTCAAGCTTTATTGGTAGGTTTTTTGATCCGATTTGGACTTTGAGAAAACCCAAGATATACACATCCTTTTATATGAGAAACATAGGGTGTAGCCATAACCAATGATCTCCATACTGTAATCGAATCTAACACATTTTCATCAACCCCTATCAAGTCGATTCCCCATCAAATGTACACCCCTAGTCCCTTTCATTAATTTCAACAATTTGTTTGACCCCGCTTTGTTTTACGAATTTGATATTGATGCTTGCATCCTTTTTTCCCCGATATTTAATTACCTTGTTTAGACATGACACTAGCTAGTTTGAGTTGATTTATGAATTTTGGATAATATCTCCTCAATCTCTGTGGGATTCAACCCCCACACTTGTTGTAAAATTGTTTTTGACAGTGACCATAGCCATCTCCTTTAAAAGGGAGAGTTGTATTGAGCATTTATAAAAAAAATGGCGTTGTTTCTGAGGATTGAGAACTGATTGCAATTTGTTGTTTATTGATTCAAATATGTTTTTCTTCTCGTGTTGCTTTTACTTTGTTTTGTGTATTTTTTGATTACTTAGGTGTACAAATATAAGCCACGCTAGCAACACTTGCTAGCATGGATGGATTTATGGATGTATAGGATGATCACATTACTTATAATGTAGCTGGTGCGATTCGCCTACCACCAACAGTAGGGAATGCCATATTCCATGTGACAAGCACTATGTTACATCTCTTACAAATGAGGGGGCTGTTTAATGGACTAGATAGAGAGGGTTCAAATCGACATCTTCAAAACTTTATTGAAATGTGTCAACCATTCAACATATCAAATATCAGCTAGGAGTAATCCACTTGAGGTTATTCCCATTCTCCTTGACGGGTAGAGGCTATGACATGGTTGGAGGAGCTACCTCCTGGGTCCATCACATCTTGGAACGAGTTGACTAAAGTGTTCCTTGATAGATATTTGTCACCCTCTCGGCTTCTTCAACTACGTGATGAGATCACAAACTTTCAGCAACTCCCTAGAGAACCATTCATGAGGTGTGGCTAAGGTTTAAAATGAAAGTTACCATTTGCCTAAATCACGGACTGCCAGATGGATTACTTCTTCAATGTTTTTATCGGTCCCTTCATTCAATCAACAAGTCTATGGCCAATTATCTTGTTGGTGGTTCACTCATGGACCAGACATTCAGACTTGCAGATGCCTAGTTAGATAGAATGAAGAAGACCAACCATGCTTAGCATACGAGAGACACCGAGGTGTCCTCGAGTGGTGTGTCCTCAAACTAATTAGCAGCTAAGTTGAGAAGAAGACATGAAGGAAGAGACCAAAATGTAGCAAAAATGATGAATAAAGTAGAGTTACTTGCAAAACATGTCATAGGGTATGGGCCAAATGGTGGGTTCTCATCAAGGGTACCAATGTGCCAATCAAGTCCCTTGACATCCTCGTGATAATACCAAGGTTGGAGAGATCGAGGGGACCAAGGTTGGAGAGAACGGGATAGCCGATAGAGAAATCGTGAGCTCGGAAGATAAGGGGATAGGTACAACCACCGGAGTTCAAATCTGTATATACCTCCCCTAAAAAATGATGTAGTCCCTATGCAACCAAGTGTGAGTGATGTAGGGAATTCAAAGATTGAAGAAATACTGGCTAGGTGTTGAGGAAAGTTGAGTCAACCGATTGTGGAATGAAATAATTAAAAAGGGAGGTTTCCAACCTTGCCCAAATGGTAAGCTCTAACTCATTATCTGTCAAACACCTTGAATCCTAGATGAACCATTTGTCCACATAAATGAACCGTAGAATGAAGGGAACTCTTTTGAGTGACACTATGAAAAACCCGAAGAAGGATGACTATTACATGGAAATTGTTATGAGGAGTAAAAAGATAGTTTCAATTACGGTTAATAAACCCAAGGTGGATTTTGGTTCAAAGCAAAATGATGAAGAGTTGAATGATGGGGTGCCGAGTGAACCTATTGTTGTTGATGATAACAAGTTGGTAGCTGAGGAAGAGGTTAATACTCCTCCCCAAAGTGATGATGTTGATGAAGAGGGCAAGGAGGCCCTAAGTTCTAAAGGCCAAGTGCCTAAGTGTTCACCTCCTTACCCCAACAGTTAATCAAGAAAAAGAGGACCATCAATTCAAAAAGTTCATTGATATGTTCAACAAGTTGTCCGTAAATACTTCGCTGCTCGATGCTTTGCTCCAAATGCCCGATTAAGCCAAATTAATAAAGGAGCTATTAAAAAAGATAAGGGTTGTTGATGTGCACAGTGGAGGTGTCACATCATCAAAGTGCGGTCATGGCTAGCAACCTAGCTCCAAAAAGGGATGATCTCATAGTGTTCACCATTCCTTACACCATCGGGGTGTACTTGTTCAATAAGGTTCTATGCGACCTGGGGGAAAGCATCAACTTAATGCCCCTTGTGATTATTAAAAAGTTAGAATTGAGAAATCCCAAGCCTACCATTATAAGGTTGCTTATGGAAAATCGATCCGTTAAGTGACCAATTGGGATACTTATTGATATCCCTGTCAAAGTGGATAGATTTATCCTTCCGGTAGGCTTCATTGTGTTGAATAATGATGTAGACATTGAGGTATCCATTATCATGGGGCACCCATTCTTGGACACAGGGTGTGCTCTAGTTGATGTTGAGCTTGGTGAGCTCAAATTTCACGTGGGTGGTGATGAGGTTATATTCAACGTGTGCCAGCCAATGAAACTACCAAATGAGTGCAAGGTGGTGGCCATGATTGATGATAGGGATGAGCAGGTGGATGTCCCTTATGAGGAGGTTGAACCTCTAGATTATCATTGAATTTGGAAGGTGAAATCATCCTGTCGTGAAGTTAAATCAAGCACTTCTTGGGAGGCAACCCAAGTGTCTTTAAATTCTCTTTTACTTCACCTTTTTGTTTTTTTGTTGTTGTAGGATGTTGGATTATAGAAAATGTTGAAGGAAGAAGAGTGGGGCCTATGCGTTGGACCTGTAAAACACAGGACCCAACTTGCAAAGCGTAGTTATCCTGCAAGCATGGTCCAGAATGCTTGGGAAAAAAGATGATCACCTATGCCTTATCTGCGAACAGCATTTAGGGACTTGCAATATGCAGGTGTAGCACAGATCAAAGAAGAATACCTAAAATAAAATTGATTAAAAATAGGAGACCTGCTTTATGTCAGTGAAATGCAGATGAGGACGTGTGACACGCATGTGCAACACAGATCCCAAGTAGTGCACTGGGCAGTCTGAGACACACTTATGCTAGACATGCATCTTGCAGATCCCATTATGTGTCCACATGTCCAGTTGATAATGCTCAATACACCTCTTCTCCCTAAGGAGGTGGCAACAGTCGTTATCAAAAATAAATTTCCCAATAGATGTCTGGGTCAAATCCCACAGATATTGAGAATAGATGATTGGAAAGTTGTAAATCAACTCAAACTAGCTAGTATCATGTCTAAACAACATGATGTAAATATTGGGGAAAAGGAAAAGCAATAATCAAGTTCAAATTATAATCTAAAGCAAGGGCAAATCACTTGTTGCAATCAATGAGAGGGGACAAGGGATGTGCAACTAATGGGATTTTAACTAGATTGGGGTTGGTTAAAATGCCTTAAACTCAATTATAGCATGGAGAGCAATGGTTAAAGCTACACCTTCTTGTTTTTCAACCACAAGGATGGATTTGCTTTGTATTTTCTCAAACCCCTAAACCATAAACACAAATCAGCCATAAAGCTTTAGGAAGGGTTAAACTATCTTTAGCCTCGACCCTTTAGTTGAGTGTGGATATGAGTTTTGACTATTTCTTGATCAAACCCACACATCTACACTCCAACTCCTCACTATTGAATCCTCACCCAAATCTCACTTTTCTTTCTCACGCAAAAGTAAGATAAGAAAGCTAAATCAATATTTGCAACCACTAACTTTTCAATTAAAACTTAGAGGAAACAACATATCCATGCATATTAATCAAATTTAAGAACAAATCATCAACACCCAATAAAGTTTTAAACAACCATCATGCACAAATCCCTAGCTAATAATTTAGCTACTCATGAGTAAGAAAAGAGAAATTATACCCATAAGGAATTCCTCTAACTTCATCATATTAAGTACTGAAATTAAGCTCAAAATCTGTAACAATGGAGTTTCTTGCCCCATGGGAATTGAAGAAGATGAAGTAATTGTACTCTACTTTCTATCTCTAAAACTTCTCTCTACAATATTCAATATGACATAAGTGACATATTGTGTGAATGTACAATTGGGGTAAAAATCTGCAAATTCCTTGTGCACAACTTTCCAAAATTGCCCTCGAAATATTCTCATGTAAATATATGCCAAAATTGGATGATTTTTCCCTTGTCAGCATCTGGGTCACTTGTGTGGCACCTGCGAACTTGCGGCTCGCAGGTGCTTCCACAGGCTAAAACAGTGTTCTATGGAGGTCATCTACGATGGCGCTTGTGAAATGCAGGTGTCGCACAAGTGAGGTCATCTGCGGTGGCACCTGCGTTCCTTTGGTTCCAACCTATGGTTCATAGGTTTATTTCATCAACTCCTCTAGTGCCATTTTCATGGCACCTGTGTTTCGCAGGTGCCCATCTACAGCAAGCATGTCCGTTTTTCTTCCAGTAGAGTGCTTTTTGTTTAATTCTTCCCTTTTCTCTTTCTAAGTTAAATGCCTACATAAACAAAGACAAAAGGCATAAAACCTTCCTAGTTTGAGTGAAAACGAAGTAATAGCTCACGCTTAAAAGCCAAATGAATTGGTAAATTACCAACTCATCAAACCCCCAAACTTAAACTATTGTTTGTCCTCAAGAAAAACATTCGCTCACAACTAGAATTGAGTTAATCATATCACATCATAATAGTTGCACACAAGATCACTTAAGCTTAAGACAACCCCAAGAATCACACATAGACTCAAAAATTAAAAAGACTCAAACAGTTGCACAAATTCAATTGGTATTACCACAAACATTTGGCACATATCACTTTCATTCTTTTCAATTCAAAATAGGGGCATATTCAACCAAATCAAGATCAATAAGCATCTCAAATCATTGACAATCAACATTCAAGGTTTGTCTAGAGGTTCACTAGACAACTTGTCACAGTCATACCTCTTAATCGAAAGCACAATTTTAGCATTTACTCCAATGAAGTGATGCCACTCACCCAAAAGAGAGAATCCCACTCACATATATGCAATTCACAACATAGGGATTATTAAGATGAAGAAAAAACACTCACTCTCTCAAAGAAATTCAAGTGCATAAACATCGAACCATAGGCTTGCCCTTTATGTAACTCGTGAGTAATGTAGAGTTTCTACACTCGGAATCACTAAGGACTTACGGGACATAATGAAGGCTAGAGTTAAGGGTAGGAAAATATTTAATACTAGTAACTAGAACCTCCCTAATGCCTTTGTGAAATAATTTAAACTTTCCGCTTCCATATAACGAGTCTACTTCACCTTATCTCTCCCTTTTCATCATTCACAGTGTCCACAAGAGCTACCCTTTACTCTTACACTCAACATTAAACACTATTTGAACAAGAGATAGCACCCCCTTCAATTCTTTTCTTTTCTTCTTTTGATCAAAGGTTTTTTTACCCAGCCATTATGCTTTCATATTAAGTGATTGGTGCTACCTCCCCTTGAAATTCATTCCTCTTTACATCTCATTTCATTTTCATTATTTCCCAAATCTTGGGTTTCAAGCCCTATTTTTCTTTCATCACTAGCATTTAGGGAAGGCAGGTGCCAAAGAAGAGGATTAAAAAGGGTATAATGCTTGTAATGTGGTTTCCAAGAAAAGGGTTTAAGGATCAAACATTGTTAGCAAAGGTTAATGTTCAAGGAGGTCATTTGGTGGTGAAGTAACTAATCAAAAAGAGCCCAAGGTCATTTACCAAGTATAACTACTTCTAGAATTTCACCTTGAATCACGTTCGGGTAAAGTTCTTGACAATATGCATACACAAGAATTAAGCCAAATAAACCTTACCACACAAGGAATCACACTCCAAGGAATTCAACCTTTTTCAAGAACATTAGACAAGCCACTCATTTTATGAATTGAAAAGCCAAATAAAAAATATATACGCCATGACAAGAGAGTGCTCTTTTTCAAATTCATGAGCCCCCTTTCAACTTCAAAAACTCATGTTGCAAAAATTTTGGTGGTACCACTCAAAATAAGTGCAACAAGGACTCAAAAAGAAAGTCGCCTCTCAATCTATCATAGAAAAATGTCACCCGGTTCGATACACAAAAAGAAAAACAAAATTTGCTCCTTGAGAAAGAACGGTAGTATAAAGAAACTCTCATAGTTTATTTACTATCTGATATCTATAAAGGCAATTGCAAAGCACAGGTCATGAATTAATTGGCATGTAAAACTCCCGTCAATGGCAACTCATATCATTCTCACAAGAAAAATAATGCCCGGCAAGGGTATCAAAATTTAATTCAATATAAAACAAGCTCAATGAGGGAATTCATTCATCCAAGAAATAATGCAAAATATTCAAAAACATCGACAAACAAACAAACTTGACAAGTGCAACAATAGTCAATGACCAATCAAGAAAAAAAAAACACACCCCACACCCAACTAAAAGTTAACATTGTTCCCAATGTAAAAATTAATAATAAAGAGGGTGCAAGAACTCCATAGACCACCTATTCATCCATACCATCATCAACATCAGCCTCACCACCCTCAGCATTATGTTCAGCCTCATCCTCTGCCCCCAGATCTCTAAGAAGGTCATCAATAGGGCCCTGAGCTGTGTGCGGGGCCATAACTTCATCTAAGAAGCTCATATCAGGGCCGGATAGGGGGGCTAATAATGTCCAAATTCCCTCCTCTTAACGAGAGAGTGTAAATGGTCGTTCATAAAATAAATATACCTGACAGGTGTCGGGGCCGAATCCCATAAGAAATATTAGTTGATCACACAAGAGTTGTCTATCAAATTGAAGTAACTTGCATTAATGTCTCAACAATAATAAAGTAAAAATTAGAGAATCACAACTTGTCAATTTAACTATAAAATTTGCTTATGAAAATAGGGACAAAGTCTAGAAAATACCAAAGGAGAGAATACTGGGGGTGTGAAATTATCGGGGCATCACTAGATTGGAATTATTAACATCTCCTAGCCTTAATCTATAGTATAATTAGTTGTGGACAAGATGGCATCCTACATTTCTCAACTGATTAGATGCCTTATACCTCGGGTTTTCTCAAACCCCAAAGCCTTTTCCATAACAGCCACATCAACTTGGGTAAGAACCAACTATTTCTAGCTTTGATTCTCAATGGGTGTTTGACTATAGGTTTTGACTATTTCTATCCCAACCCTACATGATCAACACCCAATTACCCATTACTATTTGATTACCCATACTCTAAATTCCTTTTTCAAGAAAAAATAGAGTAAGTAAAACCAACCCATATTTGCAACTATGAGTATTTAGATTAACACTTAGATGAAACACTAGAATTATACTAATTAAGTAAATCTAAGATCAATTGAACAATACCCAATTCAAATTAACCCCAATCATCCACACACCCCTAGCAAGGAATTTAGCTACTCATATAAGTAGAAGAAGACATTGCACTCAATAATAATTCAACATCCATTCAACAAAATGAGTAAGAAAAATTCAAGCTCAGAGTTCTGATCTCCAATGGAGTTTTCTGCCATTTCAAAGAAGAAGAAGTGCTTCTCTCTCTACTTCTCTCTCTAATTCAATACAAGCCAATAGAATAATAATGGAATAGAATGTTCATATCCTTTTTGAGATGTACAAAAGTAGGGTATAAAAATGCTCCTCTTTTTCTAAGCTGGACACTTTTTCCCTTTTCTAATGGGCATTACTTGCGAGACACTTGTGGTTCGTCGGTGTTAGTTTGTAAAAAGCAGACTGGTCACAGCTGATGGCCAGTGAGTTCCAGAACCATTCAACGTTGGCACCAACAGTTCGCCAGTGCTGATATGCTATAATACCCCGAAAGTCCCCAAGATCATACCCGAGGGTTCAAACGGAGAAAATACGAAAATATTGCCTAGGTCATAGGATGAGTCATCCAGTGACTCATGAGGAGACTTCACGAGTTGTGAAGTGACTCGTGAAGTGTAGGTTGATTGGTAGGAAGTCATGGTCAAGGGATGACGACGAGTGGCAGTCATGAGTCATGGAGTTCCTAACGACTCGTGAAGTTATTCATTATCAGTAGGTCTAAGTCGAAGTGGAATTCTGGTAAAATACTTAACAGATTGAATCCATGACTCATCTAGTACCTCAGGAGTCGTGAGGTCACTCCGAGGACTGGAAGTGTCCAAATTTCCTTCATTTTAGTAAGGGTGTTTTCATAATTTCTAAGCTCCTAAGTCCTAAACTACGTCGTTTTAATCTCTGTTAGGAGGATTTTAAGAGTTCTTAACCTATCCTAAGCCATTATATTCCATTCATGCAAGATTAGAGTGCTCAATTGTATATCAATCTTGATTATACCCTTAGTTCTTCCCCAAATCTCTTGGGCATTCAAGGAAGGGTGTGAAATCAGATTTACCCAGGTATGTAGGGCTATGAATGGGAGTTTCTCTTCACTCTCATGCTGAAATCCCTTCTCAATTTATGTATTCAAGTGCATGATTCTATGGGGTTGTAACCCAATCTATGAAATTCTCTATGATTCAATAATGAGTTAATTCTCCTCATGTTTCTAATGATGTTTTAAGATTCATGGGAATGTTTTTTATAATTATTTTTATTACAATTTATGATTTCAAAGTTTTAAAGAAATGATGCCCAATTATGCAAGTTTCATGAAAAGTTGAGATTATGACCTATGTTTTAAAGCATGATGAGATGTCTAGTATGAAAGTATGATTATGATTTACCCATGCATGTATCCATGATTTTGATTATCAAGTATATTTCAAGAATGTTTAAGTTTGGGAAAGCCCACATGATCTAAGTATGTTTCATGAATTAGCTCTATTTTATGATACTAGCTTACCACATGATTTTAGAGTCTAGACTTCCAATTTTTAGCTTGTCGTATGCCTTGAGCAAAGGCTCCTTATATTCAGACTTCAGACTATGTATGTAAGTTCATGATCAGCTTCATCGAAAGATGATGGTCCAGCTTCTTTAAAAAATAATAGAAAGCATACGCATGTTTTTGGGAGTAGTGTCAAGCACCGAGTAGGCTAGAGGTTTAGGTATACCCCGAGCCTCAAAACTACGTGCCAACGTAGGTTATTCAGATTTTGGGACCTCCCTTCTAAACTTCCCTACCCGCCAGAGGGCCTTCAACTTGATATCGGTGTCATGGTAGTGCCTTTAGCCCTGGAAAGGCTTTGGATGGCTCTTCCCACTTGAGTGAATAGTTGGGATCATGTAATCTATATCGTGATTATGTCGGTTACATGACGAGTCTCCCATTGTTTCTCATGATTTCATTATGCATGTTTATCAGTTATGATATGATGTTTTCTACAGGTTTGACCCACTATTCAGTTTATCAGTTTTACTTATGAATATCAGTCTCAGCTTTGGGTTATTCATTTTAGTTATGTTTATTCATGTTTTCAAGATATTAGCATGCAGTCTCACTCTCAGAATCTTATAATGATATGATTTATGTTATGCATGTTTTTAACTATACTTAGCCTGCTTTATGTACCTTGCATACTCGGTACATTCCAAAGTGCCTGGTTAGAGCTGCTTATCTGAAAGTGTCATGACAGCCTAAAGAACCACTAAAATCTGATACTGAGTCCAATTCTAATAACTGGGAGGCACCACTAACAACTCACTAAATACTGTAGTCAAACTGATTAGCTGACACTCTTAAACGTACCGAGTCTGCTAATAATTGTCTCATATTGGACTAACAAACATATTTCTAAGATCTCAACATAGTCTAGCAATATGGGAAACCCAAACTGATAGGATCAAACCACAAGGAAGACTAATCCAACAGGCAAAAATTCTAGTTAATTTCATTCAACACTAGGGCCAAAACCATCCTTACAAGAATGAGCAGTTATACGATAATTAGGTAATGGAAATATGCAACAATCAACATAGACCATAATCCACAAGCTATAAATGGAGTCTGACATATAATTTATTCACATTCGAAAGTTCAGGGCTGGAATCACTTTATGGGAACAAGCTTCATAGTAGTCATAATCTGATGGAAACATATCTACAATTAACATGAATAATGTCCCACATGAATTAGATGATATCTAACTGACAACTAAATTCACATTCGATAACTCAGGGACTAAAATTGATAGAGAACTAGAAGAGATTTTGGGGACACAAGGGAAGAACTATTCCCTTGTTGAATTCCCACATCCTGGCTAAGAATTCCCTGAAGAAGGAAACTTGAATTTCTGTAATGGATGAGGAACCCTAGTCTTTCTTGAGATCTCTTGAGAGAAAACTTATGTTACTTTTTTGAAAATATGAGTGGGAATGAGGGGGGAAGCCTTTTAGCCCCTCTAAATCCCCTCAAAAAACCCAAAATGACGTCATTTAGGGTCTAGGAGGTTAGAAAATTACTGAAACACCCTTAGGAAATTCGCAGGAAAAAGGATTCGGTCAGTCCTCACGAGACACTCCACGAGTCGTGAGGTCAGGAATGACTCGTAGGGTCCAATCGTTAGGTGCACTGGATGTTTTTTTACAATTTCTTAATCATGTCAATGACTGACTTCACGAGTCGTCAGGAGACCCAATGACTCGTGGTCGCCTCCCATCACCCTGACTTCCAAAAACCTCCTGGGGTCACCATAGGTGACAGCATGACTCTTGGTGTCCCAAATGAGTCGTGGTGAGGACCGGTTAAGTACACTGCTTGAACTTTTCCAACTTCCAGTCAACCCTTGACCACGACTCACTTGACGGCTCGTGGTGTTGACCATGACTTGTGGTCACACCCGTGGTCACTAAAATTTTTCCCAAATTTTCAACCAAGTCCGGACCCTTCCCCACGAGTCACTTCATGACTCGTGGCCTACCCTACGGGTCACAGGATGACTCGTTTTGTGATCAGGTTCAGAAAATCCTATTTTCTCAGTTTCAACTCCCGGGTCTGGTCTTAGGGTTTCTGAGGCATTATAATATCTCCCCCTTGGGAACTCCTCCCATTCCACCAGTCCTGCTCTCGCTGGTCTCCCCTCCTTCCACTGTTCATACCAGATCTGGGCTACCCCTTTCGGCGATAGACAACCAAGTCGGCACTCTCCGAGGAACTGACACCCATGATCTAGGTGGTCTTTCTAATCTCATCCATGAACTCCTATGGGTCCTCTCTCACCTTAGATTTGTGGAAAACTGAAGGGTTCATCCTAGTGAAGTCCCAAACCCGAGCAGCTGCTGCGGACCCATTACTGTTGATCGAAACCACCTGCTGGTTCACCTGATTGGTAACTGTTTGTGCGAGCAACTGGATAGCCGCCCTAAACTCTACGTTAGACACTAAGTCGTCCTGAGGGGCATCTTGAGCTGGTGGGGCAGGTCGGTGACCATTACCTGCCCTTCTTTCATTACCACATCGTGGAGGCATGATTTACTAAAATGAAATAGAGCACAAGTTAGGAGAACAACTCTTGGATTGAATTTCAATGCACGATAAAGAGTATGAATAAAAAGGAGTTTTTCCCTAATAACATCTCGTAGCCTCCCCGTCATAAGTGTGACGCGCTTCACACCCATGAAAAGGACTCTACTCGAGGCGTCTTTCAGACATCCAAGGATACTTTAAACCTAGTGCTCTGATACCAAGTTTTCCATGCCCGTAGTCTATACCCTAGACGAGATACGTACTTACGATCACAAGTAACCCCAAGTCAACCCATGGTATATCACAACATTGTCAATTCTGAGTAAAAAAATATGGCAGAAGATTTAAATAATGAAACCATTTAAGAAGAACTGATTTAATTAAAAAGTTCATACATCTGAAAGAACAACAATACAAAATGTCTGAAACTCTGTCGAAAAGTCATCTACTAATGATGAGTTGTTGGGACAAGCCCCAGCTAACTCTAAGTCTAACTGAAATAAAAAAATGTTGTCCTCGAAAGATTAGGACTCACCACTTCTATTGTTGATATCACCAGAAGAAATTTACTAACGATGCTGAGACTGAAAATCTGCGGTTGTATCATACAACAATATAGCATAAAATGTATACATCAGTACTTTGAATATACTGAGTAAGTAGGAGAAAATATAATACTGGATATAAATAACTGAACGAAAATGAACATGCAATGACCAACTGATACTGGACTGAAATAACTGAAACATACTGAGATGGTCAAGATGACCCTATTTAATGGTCAAAGACATGCCCTAAATCTGAGATTTCTGAGTTTGAACTAACTATGCTGAACTGAGCAAACTGAAATTGAACTGACTAATTTGAGACTGAACTGAGCTGACTAGTGGGAGAGTCTATAACCGACATGTAACCACATGAGGTAGACATGGAGTCCGATGTATACATCCTATTGGTAGGACCCAATATACCTTGCCACAATATAGAGGCATGAACTGGGTGATCACAAGTTTGGGGCCATGAGGCTAATAAAATATAACCTATGGTCGGGAACGTAGTTTTGGGAACCTGGGTGCGCTGGACCGGTCCACTCGATGCTAAGTCCTACTCCCATTGGATATTTCTAAACTGACTAATAAGTTGATAGCTAAAACTGGGGCCCAAGACTAAGTCAGGAATACTTATCTCAAAGCACCCTGAGAGTCTTATCAGACCGGATTCTATAACTAGGTTCTAAGACTGGCTAGAGCTGCTTATTTGGAAGCGTCGTAACCTTCTAAATAATAAATTGTAATCCGAGTTTGGGGTCCTAAGGCTGGTCAGAGCTGCTTATCTGAAAGTTTCATGACAGCCTAAAGAACCACTAAAATCTGATCCTAAATCCAATTCTAATAACTGGGAGGCACCACGAACACATCACTAAATACTGCAGTCAAACTGATCAACTGATATTCCTGAATGTACTGAGTCTATTAATAATTGTTTGAGACTGGACTAACAAGCATCTTTCTAAGATCTCAACATAGTCTAACAATATGGAAAACCCAAACTGATAGGATCAAGCCACAAGAAAGACAAATGCAACAGGCAAAAATTCTAGTCGATGTCATTCAAAACTAGGGCCAAAACCATCCTTACAAGAATGAGCATTTATACGATAACTGAGTAATAGAAATATGCAACAATCAACATAGACCACATTCCACAAGCTATAAATGGATTCTGACATATAATTTATTCACATTCAAAAGTTCATGGCTGGAATTCACTTTATGGGGACAAGCTTCATAGTAGTCATAATCTAGTGGAAACATATCTACAATTAGCATGAATAATGTCCCACGTGAATTAGATGATATCTAACTGACAACTGAACTCACACTCGATAAGTCAAGGACTAAAAATGATAAAGAACTAGAAGAGGATTTTGGGGACACAAGGGAAGAACTATTCCCTTGTTGAATTCCCACATACCTGGCTAAGCATTCCCTGGAGAAGGAAGCTTGAATTTCTGCAATGGATGAGGAACCCTAGTCTTGCTTAAGAGCTCTTGAGAGAAAACTTATGTTACTTTTCTAAAAATCTAAGGGGGAATGGGGGAAAACCATTTAGCCCCTCTAAGTGCCCTCAAAAAAACCAAAAATGACGTAGTTTAGGGTCTAGGAGGTTAGGAAATTACTGAAACACCCTTAGAAAATTCGCAGGAAAAAGGACCCTACCAATCCTCAGGAGACACTCCACGAGTCGTGAGATCAGGATTTGACTCTGGGGGCCAATCGTTAGGTGCCCTCTATTGCTATTAGTTTTGGAGTCAGACCCGAAATCCTATCAGAACCCATTTTAATCTCTACTCAAGTTGGGGACTCTATTATAGCTCAATTGATATACAGAAATTGCCGTGTCACAATCCTTTAGAAAGTCACTTCAGAAGATTTAGTAGAGTTAGTCATGACAGACTTTGATGTTATCTTTGGCATTGATTGGTTGCATCCATGTTATGCCTCAGTAAATTGTAGAACCCGTACAATAGAGTTTCAGTTTTCGAGTGAGCCAATTCTAGAGTGGAAGGGTAGTTTAGTTATGCCTGTAGGTCGCTTTATTTCCTACCTTAAGACCATAAAGATGATTTCTAAGAGTTTTGTGTACCATCTAGTTTGGGTTAACAATTCTACGTCCAAAATCTTGACTCTCCAGTTAGTTCTTATAGTTGTGTGAGTATCCGGGTGTTCCTAGATGATTTACCTAGAGTCCCTCCCGAGTAAGAGATTGACTTTAGTATTGACCTTCTTCTCGATACGCAACCTATATCTATTCCTCCTTAGGAAATGGATCCAACTGAGTTAAAGGAGTTGAAAGAGAAGTTGAAGGATCTCTTGGACAAGGGTTTCATTAGACCTAGCAAATCCCATGGGGTACACTAGTTCTCTTTGTTTGAAAGATGAATGGTTCTCTTCGTATGTGCATCAACTATCGGCAGTTGAGCAAGGTTACAATCAAGAACAAGTATCCTCTTCCTGGAATTGATGATTTGTTTGACCGATTCCAGGGTGCTAAGTGCTTCTCAAAGATAGATCTCAAGTTCGGTTATCACCAGCTTAGGGTTAGAGAGAGTGATATGCTGAAGATAGCCTTCAGGACTTGGTATAGTCACTATGAGTTTTTGGTTGTCTTTTGAACTAACGAATGCTCCTGCAACTTTTATGGATTAGATGAACATGGTGTTCAAGCCATATTTTGGACATTTTCATGATTGTGTTCATAGATGACATTCTCATATACTCTCAGAGCGAGGAGGAGCATGTCGTTCATTTGAGGATTGTGCTACAAACTCTCAAGGATCGCCAACTATTTGCTAAATTCAGCAAGTGTGAGCTTTGGTTGAACTCAGCAGAATTTTTGGGTCATGTGGTGTCAAGTGACGTTGCACAGGTGGACTCTGAGTAGATAGAAGTGGTGAAGAATTAACCTAGACTAGTTAGCCCTTCAGGAATTTCTTGGGTTTGGCTGGTTACTACAAAAGGTTTGTTGAGGGATTTTCATCCATTGTCACACCCATTGACTAAGTTGATCCAAAAGAAAGTCAAATTTCAGTGGTCAGATCCATGTAACAAGAATTTTCAAGAATTAAAGACTCGACTCACTTCAGCTCCAGTATCGTCCTTACCCGAGGGTACCAAGGGATTTATTGTATCTTGTGATGCCTCTAGGGTTGGACTTGGTTGTGTGTTGATGCAGCATGGAAAAGTCATTGTGTATGCCTCTAGACAGCTTAAGATTCATGAGAAGAACTACCCGAAAAATGACCTGGAATTGGCAGCAGTGGTATTTGCATTGAAGATTTGGAGGAACTATTTGTATGGGGTCCGTGTAGATATGTTTATGGACCACAAGAGCAAACAATCTGTTTTTACCCAGAAGGACCTGAATTTGCGGCAAATGAGGTGATTAGAGCTTCTCAAGGCTATGACATCAGTGTCCTTTATCATCCGGGCAAGGCCAATGTTGTGGCAGATTCTCTTAGTAGGTTATCCAAGGAGAGTGTGTAGGAGGAAAGAAAAGAATTGGTGAAGGATGTGCATCGACTTGCTCGCTTAGGGGTTCACCTTGTCGACTCAACATATGGTGGTGTGATTCTTCATAATGGGTCAGAATCTTCATTGGTGACCAAAGTCAAGTCTATACAAGATAAGGATTTGATATTGGTAAAGTTGAAGGAAGCGATTCAAAATCAGAAGGTGGAGGTCTTCTCCCAAGGGGAAATGGTGTGCTTCGATAGCAAGGTCATTTGTGTGTTCCAGATGTTGATGACTTGAGAGATAGGATGTTGCATGAGGCTCATGGTTCCCAATATTCAATCATCCAGGTGCCACCAAGATGTACCGTGGCCTACGGGTAGTTTATTGGTGGAACGACATGAAGAATGACATTGCGAAGTTTGTGGCTAAGTGTCCGAATTGCCAGCAAGTGAAGGTTGAGCATCAAACCTGGAGGTGTGCTTCAAGACATTGTTATCCCTACCTAGACGTGGGATAAAATCAATATGGACTTCATTACAGTGTTGCCTCGTACACATCAACAATATGACTCGATTTGGCTGATTGTGGACAAGTTGACTAAGGCAACTCATTTCTTACCGATCAAAACTACCGACACAATGGAGGATTATGTCAAATTGTACATTCGGGAGTTATTTTGATTGCATGGTGCACCTTTTTCCATCATATCAAACAGAGGTACTCAATTTACCTCGCAATTTTGGAAGTTGTTTCAGAAAGGACTCGATACTCAAGTAAGGTTTAGCACAGCTTTTCACCAGCAGAAGGATGGTGAGGCCGAGTTGACCACTCAAACCCTCGAGGATATGCTGAGAGCATGTGTGATTAACCTTAAGGGTAGTAGATATGATTATTTACCTCTCATCGAGTTTGCATATAACAACAACTACCATTCTAGAATTCAAATGGCTCTATTTGAGGCTCTTTATGGGAGGAGATGTCTATTGGTTGGTTTGAAGTAGGTGAAGCTACATTGATAGGGCCAGATTCAATTCATGAGGCTATAGAGAAAGTTCATCTTATAATAGAAAGGCTGAAAATAACTCAGAGTCATCAAAAGTCCTATGCGGATGTGAGAAGGAGAGGACTTGAGTTTGAAGTTGAGGATTTGGTGTTTCTGAAGGTGTCTCCCATGAAGGGAGTGATGAGATTTAGGAAAAAGGGAAGCTTAGTCCCCAATATGTTGGCCCGTACATGATTGTGAGACATGTTGGCAAGGTGGCCTACGAGTTGGAGTTTCCCTCAGAGTTTGCTTCTGTACATCCAGTTTTCCATGTTTGGCTCCTGAAGAAGTGCATTGGTGACCCGACTTTGGTTGTTCTGGTGGAAAAAATAGGTGTGAAGGATAACCTTAGCTATGAGGAGGTACCAGTTGAAATTCTTGATCATCAGGTTCGAAAGCTAAGGAACAAAGAGGGAGATTCAATAAAGGTTTTGTGGAGGAATCAGCATGTTGAGGGAGCTACATGGGAAGCCAAAGCAGATATGATGGCTAAATACCCCCATCTTTTCCCTGCTAGCACAGTTCCAGCTTGAGGTATCAGTTTCCTCCTTAGTACTCTATTCAGTTTTATGTCTACTTCATGTATCCCAGTTTCTTCATGTCAGTGCATGTATGTATGGTTCATGAATTCAGTTCAGTCATGTATTTCAGTTTGGAGTCAGTCAGTCCATCAGTTTTCAGCTTTAGATGTTCAGTATTTGGGATGACAGTTTCAATCCCCAGCTTTTCAATATGTTTATCCACATTCGAGGATGAATGTTCCCAAGGGGGAGATATTATAATATCCCGAAATTCTCCAAGATTAGACTTGAGTGTTCAAGCGGAGAAAATAGGATTATATACCTAGGTCACAGGACAAGTCATCTAGTGACCTATGAGGAGACTTCACGAGCCATGAAGTGGAGGTTGATTGGTGGAAACTAGTGGCCAAGGGGTGACAACGAGTGGCAGTCACGAGTCATGGAGTGCCTAACGACTCATGAAGTTGGCCGTGATCAGCAAGTCTGAGTTGAAGTGGAATTCTGGCAGAAGACTTAACGGATTGAGTCCATGACTCGTCCAATACCTCACGAGTCATGAGGTCACTCGTGAGGACTGGCAGTGTCTAAATTTCCTGCATTTTAGTAAGGATGTTTGCAATTCCTAAGCTCTTAAGTCCTAAACTATGTCGTTTTAATCTCTGTTAGGAGGGCTTTAAGAGTGCTTAACCTATCCTAAGCCATTCTATTTCATGCATGCAAGCTTAGAGTGCTCCATTGGATATCAAGCTTGATAATTCCCTTAGTTCTTCCCTAAATCTCTCGGGCATTCATGGAAGGTTGTGAAATCAGATTTACCCAGGTACATAGGGCTATGAATGGGAGTTTCTCTTCACTCCCATGCTGAAATCCCTTCTCAATTTATGAATTCAAGTGCATGATTCTATGGGGTTGTAACCCAATCTATGAAATTCTCTATGATTAAATAATGAGTCAATTCTCTTCATGTTTCTAATGATGTTTTAAGATTCGTAGGCATGTTTGTTATAATTACTTTGACTACAATTTATGATTTCAAATTTTTAAGGATATGATACCTAATTATGCAAGTTTTATAGAGAGTTGAGATTTTGACCTATGTTTTCAAGCATGATGAGATGACTAGTATGAAAGTATGATTACTATTTACCCATGCATGTATCTATTATTTTTACTATCAAGTCTATTTTAAGCATGTTTAAGTTTGGGCAAGCCCACGTGATCTAAGTATGTTTCATGAATTAGCTCTAATTTATGATACTAGCTTACCATATGATTTTTGAGTCTAGACTCCAACTTTTCAGCTTGTGGTATGTTTTGAGCCAAGGCTCCTTATATTCAGATTTCATACTATGTATGTAACCTCATGATAAGCTTCGTCGAAAGACGATGGTTGATGTGTTGTGAGTTTATAGCACTTATGATGCATAAAATTGAGAAAACAGCGTGGACTTAGGTATGTTTATATGGATATGAGGTACTTTTGCTTTGTTTTCAGGAAAAATAAGTGTTGGAGCAATATTATGCAAAAGAGGCATAAAAATGCAGAAAATCAGCCAAGTACAACTCTCAATACGAGTTGTACATTTATTGTACGGGTCGTATTGAGAATTGTGGTGAAAATCAAAAGGATGGAATAAGAGGAAGGCAAAGTATGACTCTCAGTATTAGTCGCACCAAGATGGTACAAGCCGTAACTAGAGTCGTAGAAATCTTCAGAGAAATTTGCACAAGGCAGTCTCTTGGTACGGGTGGAACCCGCGGATCATAGCAACCACTTATGACCCGTACCATGAGTCATGGTAATCTTCAGTGATTCTTCAAGACTTGGCAGAACTTCAGATACAACAAGCAATACGAGTCGTAGGAGGAAGATACGAGGCATACCACAACACTCATGGGAAAGTTCATAAGATGTCAAAGTTCTAAGGACCAAGCTTTTTGATAATGCTCAAACTCACACTTCCTGGCAAAGTATGAAGCGAACGTTGTCAATAAAGAACCCAACAAAGAGGTTGGGGTCGAACCCACAAGGAATAAGGTAAGATCTAGACTAATGTCGGTACTTAAACTTGTTGGTAAGTTATCTCCAAATTGGGGGGCTTCAAAGAAAATAAATATTAAAAGAAAGATTATAATTAGTATTGTTATCAAGATTTGCAAATAACTAGGGTAAGTGTTACCCATGGGTTCATAACTACTTTGGGTATACACACTTGATCAATCCCAACACTTACTTGCAGCACTGATAACTATTGTTCATCCAAACGACTAGTTCATCCCTATTGGATGACTACACTCAATTACCGGGTCAGGTCTCATGAGTGATCTCTTTCTAATTGTTATCAAGTTGTCCCAAATTTAACTATCATGCGTCCACAGCTACAATGATAATAAAAATCAAGGCTTTATTGTTATTCTATTTTCCTAATCTCTACTTCTCTAGGTTCAAACAAGTAAAGAATTTAGGCAAGTGCTAACGTTGTACACCATTAAGAAGCATTTAAAGATGAAGTGAACACAATACAAGTGTTTAGCATTGATTTTGAATCACCTTTGTGTAACCCTATTTCATTAATCCACTGTGGTTCCCATAATCCTAGTTGTGGAGGTTTTTAGTGTTATACCCCGAAAACCCAAGGATTAGACCCGGAGTCAAAATGGCAAAAAACTAAAATTTCACACCAGGTCACAGGACAAACCGTTAGGAGGCCTGTGAGGAGTGACCACAAGTCGTGAGGTGACTTGTGGTCCAGCAGGGTTGGAAGGATTTGTAGAGGAGACCACAGGAATGACCACAAGTCGTGGCCAGGCCTCTTGTTATACCCCGAGAATTCAAGAATTGGACCTGGAATTTGAAAAAGGATAAAAATAGGAAAAATGTTGCAGCAGTGCAGGACGAGTCATTGGATGACTCGTTAGGGGACCCCACGGGTCGTCAAGTGACTAGTGAGAAGGCCTAGGAGGATGAGGGACTCGAGGTCCCCACGAGCTATGTAACAACTCGTGGTCAGCCACCACGAGTCGTCAGGTCAGTCGTGGGGTGGTTCTAGAGAGAGTTTGTTAAATTGATCCAGTGCCCTTCACGGGAGGTGACCACAAGTCGTGGTCACTGGGGATGAGTCGTTATGTCGCTCTTAGGAGCCTGGCAGATCAATTATCCTGTGAACTTGACGAGAGAACCAACGGATCGTGATCCTGGGTGATGAGTTATCAGGTTTTCCGTTAGGATCCCCTGACAGTTATTTTCAGCGAATTCAGTAAGGGCTTTTCCATAATCGCTAAGTTCTAAGGGCCAATACTACGTCATTTTAAGCTCGTATTAGAGGTTTTTTAGCAGAGAAACACCTATCTTAGGCCATTTCTCTCATGCATGCAAGGTTTGAGGCTTGAAGAGAAGAATCAAGGTGGATTCTCAAGGTTTTCAAGGGGAATCTCAGTTAGGCAATTAGGAAGAGTTAGAATTGTTCAATCCCAGGTATGTAAGGCTATGAGTGGGTGCTTCCTTCCACAAACATGCCCATTGCCTATCAAATTGTGATTGGTTTGTAATGATCAAGAATGGGGTTTCATTCAATTTCATGATTCTTACATCTCTATTCATGGGTGTGATTAAATTGAGTTGATATTGATGATTTACCAAGCTTGGGTGTATTCTAACTTAATTTATTTTACAAAATTATTTTTCTAAAAATTAAATCTAAAACGCCCATGTGTGGATAGTTCATAATAGAAGTGATAGTGGAAGAATGTGATGATGATGGAATAGATGACAAAAGTCATGTTTCCAACCTTACCCATGATTTTTATGATGATTTCAAAGAAGATTGAATAGACCCAAGTATGGTAGAGCTATGGGTGATGCCCAAATGATGTTTTCAAGTTGTGATTTTCCCCTACATGAGCTTACCACATGGTTGAGATGAACTTTTCCTTAAACCCTTATTATGAATTCTAGCTTGTGGTATGTTTCAAAGTAAATCCTTCTCTATGCATAAATCCTTAATTGATATGTATATTATTGTCGAGCTTTGTCAAGGACAATGTTAAGCTTCATTTCACATGATGTTGAGTCTAAGTATAATTTCATTTAAAGCTTTGTCGAAATGACATTGTTGAGCTTCATATTTATATGATGTCTAGTATATGCATGATTTCATAATGAGCTTTGTCAATAGACAATGTTGAGAAACGTTTCATAGGATGTTGAGTTTATGCATGATTTCATGTTGAGCTTCGTCACTAGACGACGTTGAGCTTCGTATTTATACGATCTAGAGCATTTCATGTTTTGGGAGAAGAGTCTACCACCGAGCAGGCTAAGGGTTGACTACCCTATGCCCCAGAACTACGCGCCAACATAGGTTGATACTATTATATTATTGGGACCTCCCTTGTGAGCTATCCCAAGCCCGATTGGCCCCTCATCTTGATATCGATATCATGGTAGCGTCCTTAGCCTTAGCAAGCTTTTGGATGGCTCTGCCCACTTGAGTGTAATAGTCGAGACCATGTAAGCTCTATTGTGGTATGTCGGTTAAGTTATGAGTCTCCCACTGTGGATATCATTCGAATTTTCATATCCATTACTCATGATAACTATCTTATCCATGCATGTTCAAAAAGCAAGGTTTGACTCATTGTTCAGCTTTTGATATAAGTGTTATGTTTTAGCTTTGAGTCGTTCATGTTAGTTATGAGGTTCTAAAGCCATGTATGAACGTGTTATGATAAGAGTATGATTTCAGAATGAATGCATGTAGTTTTCTACTTACTCTTGAGAGCTTATGATATGCATGAATGGTTTTAAATGATTTATGTTACCCAAGCGGTTTTACTTACCTTGCATAATCGGTACATTCCATGTACTAACTGCATACCTTCTATGTTGCATCATTTCATGATGCAGGATCCATATCACAGGTTCAGCTCCATTCGTAGCCGCTATCAGAGTTAGCACCTTCTATATTGGTGAGTCCTCATCTTTCGAGGACTATACTTTCAGTTACCTTGGATGTGTTTTCCGTTTCAGTATTGTTGAGCTAGTTGGGGGTGTTGTCCCATCAGCTCATCCATATCAGAGGCTTATCAGACTTAGACATGTATTTAGCTTCAGATGTTCATTTTGTTGTTATGTTAAGTTAGACTTCCGTTGAGTTTATGGTTGTGTTTCTTCATGTTTATTGATGAGTTAGTTAAATGGTAATGTCTGGGTTGACTTGGGGTCTCCTTTGTCCGTGTCTATGATCTGGGTCTCCTCTTGAGTCGTGACAAACTTTGTATCAGAGCCATAGGTTGAAGTATCCTAGGGAGTCTGAAAGTCGCGTTAAGTAGAGTCTTTTTCATGGGTGTGAAGCACGCCACACCTATGAAGAAGAGGCTATGAAACGTTTTAATGTTCCCGTCTTTCATGATCTATGTCGTGTGATGAAAAACCTTTCTATCCCTTTAATTCATGTTATTCGCGATTTCAGAATCATGGCTCCTCGAAGGATGAATGGAAGGAGGAATGGAGATGGTGAAGGCCACGAGGATGGCATGGGTCGTGGGCATCAGCAGGTCCCACCGATTTAGAAGCCTCAGGCACCGGAGCCAACCGCCGATGCTAAGTTTCGGGCCGCTATCTAGATGCTTGTGCGGGCTTTGACCGCTCAGGTCAATCAGCAAGCCGTTGCGTATGTTCCGTAGAATGGCAATGTAGTGGCGGCTTGAGTTAGGGACTTCTTGAGGATGAATCTGCCGGAGTTTCTTGGGTCCAAGATAGATGAGGACTCGCATGAGTTTGTGGATAAGGTTATCAAGATCACCCAGGTTATGAGAGTGAGCAGTGTAGAGTGCGCGATTTGGCCTCCTGCCAGTTGAAGGGGGTTGCACATATTTGGTTCCACTAGTGGAAAGACAGCAGGGTTGCTGGAGCAGGTCTGGTCACTTGGGAAGAGTTCCATGTTGCATTCGTGGATCGATTCTTCCCTCAGGAGATGAGGGAGTTAAAGGCAGCTGAGTTTATAAATCTGAAGCAAGGAAGGATGACAGTACTAGAGTACTCCCTAGAGTTCACCCGCCTATCGAAGTATGCTCCTGAGTTAGTGGCTGACCAGAGGGCTCGAGTAAGCAGGTTTGTGCATGGGATAGCAAATTACTTGGATAAGGAATGCAGGATTGCTTTGCTCTATAAGGATATGGAATTCCCTCGAATGGTGTTGTACGCCCAGTAGATGGAGGCGGCGTATTCGAGAGAGAGAGAGGCCAAGAGAGCCAGGACTGAGGACCACAGATTCTCCCAGTAGAGGTTCGGAGGTGAGCATCGACAGCAGACCCATCATAGATCGTCAGCCTCTGCATCATCAGCTTTGAGTGTGCCATCTTGGCGTAGGCACGATCAGAGAGGGCGAGCATCAGGCTCGAGGGGTTAGAGTAGCAGGCCCATAGATTCAGGTGTCCCAGCTTGTCGTAGATGTGGTCGAGGGCATGCAGGCTAGTGCTTGGCAGGTTCGGGTGCATGTTTCAGGTGCGGGAAACCCAAGCACATGCTTAGAGATTGACCAGCAGCGAGACAGGATTAGGTTGGGGGTCGTGGCCCAGCTTCTAGCTCAGCAGCCCCACCCCCTCGCTTAGCACATCAGGGGGCGTCTATCAGTGCAGCTGGCGGTCAGTGCCAGAGTAGATTCTATGCCCTAGTATCCCATCAGGAGTAGGAGGTCTCCTCGGATGTGGTTACTGGTATGTTACGAATCTTCCATTTTGGTGTTTATGCTTTGTTAGATCCATGGGCCACCTTGTCCTTTGTGACACCTTATGTAACCAGTAGCTTCGGATCAGTTCAAATGTCTTGTCAGAATCCTTCTCAGTTTCTACTCCAGTAGGTGACTCAGTTATAGCTAGATGGGTGTATAGAAATTTCCCGATCTTAGTCCTCAATAAGTTCACCTAAGCAGATTTGATAGATTTTTCCATGATCGATTTCGATGTTATTCTCGGCATAGATTAGTTGTATGCTTGTTATGCTTCCATTAATTGCAAGACCCGATTAGTAGAGTTCAGATTCCCGGGTGAGCCAGTCTTAGAATGGAAAGGTAGTTCAGTTGTGCTTATAGGTCGATTTATTTCCTACCTTAAGGCCAGAAAGATGATTTCTAAGGGTTGTTTGTACCATCTAGTTAGGGTTAAGGACGTGGAGTCTGAAACCCCGACTATCCAGTCCATACCAGTAGTACGTAAGTATCTAGAGGTTTTCCTTGATGATTTTCCAAGTATTCCTCCCAAGCAGGAGATTGACTTCGGTATTGACCTCCTTCCCAATACGTATGGCCTATATCTATTCTTCCCTATAGGATGGTCTAGCCGAGCTAAAAGAGTTGAAGTATCATTTAAAGGATTTACTAGAGAAGGACCTCATTAGACCAAGCCAGTCTCCATGGGGCGCACCAGTATTATTTGTTCGGAAGAAAGATGGTTCCCTTCTTATGTGCATTGATTATCTATAGTTGAACAAAGTCACTGTCAAGAACAGGTATCCCTTACCCAGGATCGATGATTTGTTTGATCAGCTTCAGGGTGCTAAGTGTTTCTCGAAGATAGATCTCAGATCTGGGTATCATCAGCTCAGAGTCTAGGAGAGTGATATCCCGAAGACAGCATCCAAAACATGACATGGTCATTACGAATTTGTAGTTATGTCTTTTGGACTAACGAATGCCCCTGCAGCTTTTATGGACCTGATGAATAGGGTGTTCAAGCCATATTTGGACATGTTTGTGATTGTGTTCATTGATGACATCTTGATATACTCTCGGAGCGAGCAGGAGCATGCCGCTCACTTGAGAGTAGTGCTCCAAACCCTCAAGGACCACCCATTGTATGCAAAGTTCAGCAAGTGTGAGTTTTGGTTGGACTTCGTGGCATTCTTGGGCCATGTGGTGTCTAGAGAAGGCATAAAAGTAGACTCGTAGAAAATTGAGACAATGAAGAATTGGCCCAGACCGGTGAATCCTTTGGATATTCAGAGTTTCTTGGGCTTAGCTGGCTACTATCGGAGGTTTGTTGAGGGTTCTCATCCATTGTAGCACCTTTGACTAAGTTGACTTAGAAGAATGTGAAGTTTCAGTGGTCGGAGGCTTGTGAGAAAAGCTTCCAAGAGTTGAAGGCTCGACTTACTTTGGCACCAGTGTTGACTGTACCTGTGGGTAAAGATGGTTTCGTGGTGTATTGTGTTGCTTCCAGAGTTGGACTTGGGTGTGTGTTGATGCAGCGTGGCATGTTGATAGCTTATGCCTCTTGACAGCTGAAGGTGCATGAGAAGAATTACCCGACCTATGATCTGGAATTAGCTGCGGTGGTGTTCGCATTGAAGATATGGCAGCATTTTTTGTATGGGGTCCATGTGGATGTATTTACGAATCACAAGAGCTTGCAATATGTGTTCACACAGAAGGATCTAAATCTTCAGCAAAGGAGGTGGTTGGAGTTACTTAAGGATTATGACATGAGTGTCCTTTACCACCCGAGCAAGGCTAATGTTGTTGCGGATGTGCTTAGTAGGCTCTCAGCGGAGAGTGTGTCCCATGTGGATGAGGGGAAGAAGGAATTGGTGAAAGATGTTCACCGGCTTGCAAGGCTGGGAGTTACATTGATCGATGCGATTGATAGCGGTGTTGTTGTACATAACGGGTCAAAATCGTCCTTGGTAGTTGATGTTAAATCCAGGCAAGATCAAGATCCAATATTGAAGAAGCTGAAGGAGGCGGTGCGGAGCCAGAAAGTGGAGGTTTTCTCACAAGGGGGAGATGGTGTGCTATGATACCAGGGTTGACTATGTGTTTGGGATGTTGATAATTGGAGAGTTTGGATATTGCATGAGGCACATAGTACTAGATATTCTATTCATCCAAGATCCATGAAAATGTATCGGGATTTGCGGGAAATATATTTGTGGGATGGTACGAAGAAGGATATTGCAGAGTTCATAGCAAAATGTCCAAACTGTCAGCAAGTGAAAGTTGAGCATCAAAGACATGGAGGCGTACTTTAGAATATTACCGTTCCTAATTGGAAGTGGGAAGAAATCAATATGGACTTCATTACAGGTCTACCTTGTACTCTCCAGCAATACCACTCCATTTGGGTAGTGGTAGACAAGTTGACCAAGGCTGCACACTTCCTACCGGTTAACACCACCGATTCAGCGGATGATTATGCTAAGTTGTACATTTCGGAGTTGGTTTGGCTTCATGGAGTTCCCTTGTCTATTATTTCGGACTGAGGTACTCAGTTTACTTCTTAATTCTTGCATTCGTTTCAAAAGGGGCTTGGGACTCACATTAAGCTAAGCACAACTTTTCATCCTCAGACGGACGGCCAAGCAGAATGAACCATTCAGATCCTCGAGGACATGTTGAGGGCATGTGTTATGGATTTCAAAGGTAGTTGGGATGATCATTTGCCTTTGATTGAGTTTTTTTATAATAACAGTTATCACTCGAGCCTCCAGATGGCACCATTTGAGGCTCTGTATGGGCGAAGGTGTAGATCTCCCATTGGTTGGTTTGAGGTTGGTGAGGCGGCCATGATAGGACCTGATTCGGTTCATGAGTCGATGGTGAATGTTAAGCTAATAAGGGACTGGTTGATAATCACTCAGAGTCGTCAGAAATTGTATGCTGATGTGAGGAGAATAGATTTGGAGTTCGATGTAGATGACTGGGTGTTTCTAAAGGTATCTCTTATGAAGGGAGTCATGCGGTTCGGAAAAAAGGGTAAACTCAGTCCCCGCTATGTTGGCCCCTACCGGGTTGAGAGAAGAGTTGGTAAGGTGGCATATGAGTTGGACTAGCCTTCATAATTGACTTTAGTTCATCCTATGTTCCATGTATCTCATTTGAAGAAGTGATTGGGTGATCCAGCCTTGGTTGTTCCGGTAAAGGGCGTTGGTGTGAAAGATAGCCTCAGTTATGAAGAAATTTTGGTTGAAATTTTAGATCGACAAGTTCAGAGGTTGAGGAACAAAGAGGTAGCTTCAATTAAGGTTTTATGGAGGAATCAGCAGGTCCAGGGAGCTACGTGGGAGGCCGAAGCAGATATGATGGCTAAATACCCACATTTGTTCTCTATCGGCTCAATTCCGACTTGAGGTAACAATTTTTGCCCTAATTCTCTAATCAGTTTCCATGTTCATTTCATGTGCGCAAGTTTGAATTATGTTATGATAAATGTATGTGATGTCCAAATTTAGTTCAACTATGTGGTTCTTTTCGGAGGTAGTCATTCCGTGAAATTTCGATTAAAATAATCAATATTGGAGTATGATAATTGCTTGATTCTATTTTCTTCTTGTTTCTAACATTCGGGGACGAATGTTTCCAAGAGGGAGATATTGTTATACCCCGAAAATTAAAGAATAGGACCCGAAAGTTGAAATCGAGAAAAATAGGAAAAGTATTGCAGCAGTGCAGGATGAGTCGTTAGACGACTAGTCAAGGGACCCCACGAGTCATCAAGTGAATCGTGGGAATGCCTGGGAGGATGTGGGACTCAAGGTCCCCACAGGTGATGTAACAACTCGTGGTCAGCCACCACGAGCCGTCAGGTCAGTCATGGGGTGGTTTTAGAGAGAGATTGTGAAATTGATCCAGTGTACTTTAAAGGAGGTGACCACGAGTCATGGTCTCTGGGGACGAGTCGTCATGTCACTCGTTAGGAGCCCACAGATCAATTATCCAGCGAACTTGATAAGAGAACCAACGGATCGTGAGCCTGGGTGACGAGTCGTCAGGTTTTCCGTTAGGATCCCCTGACAATTATTTTCAGCGAATTCAGTAAGGTCTTTTCCATAATTTCTAAGTTCTAAGGGTCTATACTACGTCGTTTTAAGCTCGTATTAGAGGGTTTTTAGCAGAGAAACACCTATCTTAGGCCATTTCTCTCATGCATGCAAGGTTTGAGGCTTGAAGGGAAGAATCAAGGTGGATTCTCAAGGTTTTCAAGGGGAATCTCAGCTGGACAATTTGGAAGAGTTAGAATTTTTCAATCTCAGGTATGTAAGGCTATGAGTGGGTGCTTCCTTCCACACCCATGCCCATTCCCTATCAAATTGTAATTGGTTTGTAATGTTCGAGTTTGGGGTTTCATTCAATTGCATGATTCTTACATCTCTATTCATGGGTATGATTAAATTGAGTTGATATTGATGATTTACCAAGCTTGGGGAGATTCTAACTTAATTTATTTTAAATTTTTTTTATAAAAAAAAATTGAATCTAAAACACCCATGTGTGGATAGTTCATAATAGAAGTGATTATGGAAGAATGTGATGATGATGGAATAGATGATAAAAGTCTTGTTTCCAACCTTACCCACGATTTTGATGATGTTTTCAAAGAAGATTGAATAGACCCAAGTATGGTAGATCTTTGGGTGATGCCCAAATGATGTTTTCAAGTTGTGATTTTCCCCTACATGAGCTTACCACATGGTTGAGATGAACTTTTCCTTGAACCCTTATTATGAATTCTAGCTTGTGGTATGTTTCAAAGTAAAGTCTTCTCTATGCATAAATCCTTAATTGATATGTATATTATTGTCGAGCTTTGTCAAGGACAATCTTAAGCTTCATTTCACATGATGTTGAGTCTAAGTATGATTTCATTTAAAGCTTTGTCGAAATGACATTGTTGAGCTTCATATTTATATGATGTCTAGTGTATGCATGATTTCATAATGAGCTTTTTCAATAGACAATGTTGAGCTTCATCTCATACGATTTGAGTTTATGCATGATTTCATGTTGAGCTTTGTCACTAGACGATGTTGAGCTTCGTATTTATACGATGTAGAGCATTGCATGTTTTGGGATAAAAGTCTAGCACCGAGCGGGCTAATGGTCGACTACCCTATGGCCCGAACTACGCGCCAATGTAGGTTGATACTATTATATTATTGGGACCTTTCTTGTGATCTATCCCCGGCCTGATTGGCCCCTCAGCTTGATATCGATATCATGGTAGCGTCCTTAGCCCTGAAAAGTTTTTGGATGGCTCCGTCCACTTGAGTGTAATAGTCGGGACCACATAAGCTTTATCATGGTATGTTGGTTAAGTGACGAGTCTCCCACCGTCTATATCATTCGAATTTGCATATCCATTACTCATGATAACGATCTTATGCATGCATGTTCAAAAAGAAAGGTTTGACTCATTGTTCAGCTTTTGATATAAATGTTATGTTTTATCTTTGAGTCATTCGAGTCATTTATGAGGTTCTAAAGCCATGTATGAACACGTTATGATAAGAGTTCGATTTCAGAATGAATGCATGTAGTTTTATGCTTACTCTTGGGAGCTTATGATATGCATGAATGGTTTTAAATGATTTATGTTACCCAAGCGGTTTTACTTACCTTGCATACTCGGTACATTCCACATACTGACCGCATACCTTCTATGCTACATCGTTTCATGATGTAGGATCCATATCACAGGTTCAGCCCCTTTCATAGCCGCTATCAGAGTTAGCACCTTCTATATTGGTGAGTCCTCATCTTTCGAGGACTAGACATTCAGTTACCTTGGATGTGTTTTCCGTTTCAGTATTGTTGAGCTAGTTGGGGGTATTGTCCCATCAGCTCGTCCAAATTAGAGGCCTATCAGACTTAGACATGTATTCAGCTTCAAATGTTCATTCTGTTGTTATGTTAAGTTAGACTTCCACTGAGTTTATGGTTGTGTTTCTTCATGTTTATTGATGAGTTAGTTAAATGCTTATACCATGGGTGACTTGGGGTCTCTCGGGGTCCCTTGTCCCGTGTCTACGATCTGGGTCTCCTCTTAGGTCGTGACACCTTACGACTTGTGAAGTCACCCGTGGCCTAGACTGGATGCTGGGCTAGGATATTTGGGCAGTGTTGACCACAAATGGTGACCATAAGTCGTGGTCACCCACCACGATTCGTGGTGACCTCCGTGGGGTCCCAGGGTGAAATTTTGGCAGTGTACCTCACAACTCAGGCCACGAGTTGTGGCACCTCATGACGAGTCATTGGGGGCAGTTATTTTTCTGCGAATTAGTAACGGTTTTTTCGTAAATTCCTAAGATCCTAAGGCCTAAACTACGACGTTTTGGGTTATGAATAGGGAAATTTAAAGGGTTTAAGTTCAATTTTCACTTCATTCATTCATGCATGCAAGGTAGGGGAATTGGGAGAGTGATTCAAGCTTAGAACTCATCAATTCATTGAAATTTCTTCTTGGGTTATCATGAGAAGTTAAGAACTAGTCATTCCCAAGTATGTAAGGTTATCAATGGGTGATTTCTTTCACACTCATGTCCCTCCTCTATGATTTTTACAAAAGTTTCATTGAAATCTCATGGGGTTTTGAATTTGATTTAGTTAAAATCTAATGATTTGGTTATGAGTTTTGTGAATTTAAAATCTTATCATAATCTATGGGTTTTAATCATCTTTTGTGATTTAAATTAATTATAATACTATTGATTTGGAAGTTCTATCTATTTAAGCCTAATTATGCATGCCCCATGATGAATTAATTTATGATCTAATTACCCATTGATGATATTTATAAGCCCAACATGAATTATGATTTAAATCATGAATTTATTATGTCACCCATTATGATTTTATGAAATTCAAGTTATATGCATGATTTACGAGTATGTATGAGCCTTATGAATCATGAATTATGTTTTTGGCCAACTCACGGGCCTTATGTCATGGCTAGTTCATGTATATACAAGTATGTTTATGATTTTCATGATTTAACTAGCCCATGAATTCATGCATGTTATACTATGAGCATTATATACGTTTTGGGAGTAGTATCAAACACCGAGTAGGTTCGGGGCCCAGGTTCTTCTCCGGATCTCATAAACTACGTGCCACCGTAGGTATGCTAGGACCTCCTATGGACTTTCCCCGGACCAAATGGCCTTTTCATGGTGATATCACACTTTCATGGTTCTACCTTTGGCAAGGTACGAACACCCTCCCGACTAGGGTTACAAGTCGGGTTCATGTGTGCTCATATGGTGTTTGTCGGTTAAGAGAATCTCCCACTGTTCCTCATGATTTATGCATGTTTATGATTAGGTATATTGACCCAAGTCATGTTAAATAAAGGTTTTCTCTTATGGTTATGATTATAATTATATTACGAATATTTTTAAAACCTTGAGCCTTATGTTATGTTACGATGTTTACGATATGAGCATGAGGTCCTACTCTTTTGATCATTTATGAGATTTCATATATTTTAAATTTTTATTTTACTTAGCTTGCATACTCATTACATTCCAAGTACTGACCGCATACTTTCTATGTTGTATCGTTTCTTGATACAGGACCCGGCTCTTAGGTTTACACTCCTCAGTAATGTTTTAGAGATTGCTATAAGCATACTTGGTGAGTACTCATGTTCTGAGGGACATTACGCTTAGACTCTATGCTTTTCTTTCAGTTTCAGAGTTGTTGGGTTAGTTGGGGAGTTGTCCCATCAACCCGTCTTTCATGGTTAGAGGCTTTTCAGACTACAAGTTGTATTCAACCATTATGTATGGATTGTGTAAGTGTTGATACTTAGAATTGCTCTCCAAAACTTGATAAAAATTCACAAAAATTATTTTTCACATGTCTCTACTACTTTCTTTATCACGTCTCCTACTAAAATAAAACATCAAAAGTGTTTATACAGACTTTAGAAACCTTTTCTTAAGCTAACAGGGAATTTTCCATGTCTGGCGTCAGCCTGTCTCACGACTGATCCTACGACCCCTAACAGGATTGTACGGGTCGCACTTGCTTCTTGTACATCCTTGGCTATTGCATATTTTTCTAAGTGTTTGCAGGCTGGTACAACTTGTACCATGGTCCTACGAGTAGTACAATGCATCCGTGGCTTGGCCCTGAGAACTTTGACATCTTTTGAAATTTTCAAAGAATTGTTGTGGTACACCTCGTACCTTCCTCCTATGACTCATACTACTTGTTGTATCTGAAATTCTGCCAAGTCTTAAAGAATCATTGAAGCTCACCACAGCTCATGGTACGGGTCGTAAGTGGTTGCTATGATCCATGGGTTCCACTTGTACCAAGAGACTGGCTTGTGCAAATTTATCTGAATATTTCCATGACTCCAATTACGGCTCGTACTGAGAGTCGTACTTTTCCCTCCTCTTATTCCAGCCTTCTAATTTTCACCACAATTCTCAGTATGACTCATACAATCAAGGTACGGCTCATACTAAAAGTTGTACTTGGCTGATTTTCTACACTTTTATGCCTCTTTTGCACAATTTTTCTCCAACACTTATTTTCCCAAAAAATAAAGAAAAAGTACCTCATATCCATATAAACATACCTAATTCCATATTGTTTTCTCAGTTTGAAGCATCGAAAGTGTTATAAACTCACAGCATATCAACACCCTCAACTTAAGACTTTTGCATGTCCTCAGGCAAAGAAAGCAATGGTTCAGCTTCATTGAAAAACGATGGAGAGCATATGCATGTTTTTTGGAGTAGTTTCTAGCACCGAGTAGGCTAGGGTTTCAAGTAAACCCCGGGCCTCAGAACTACGCACCAACATATGTTATTCAGATTCATTGGGACCTCCCTTGTGAGCTTCCCTACCTGCCAGAGGGCCTTCAGCTTGATATTGATATCATGGTAGCACCCTTAGCCTGGAAAGGCTTTGGACGGCTCTGCCCACTTGAGTGTAATAGTTAGGATCATGTAAGCTTTATCGTGATTATGTCGGTTACATGACAAGTCTCCTGTTGTTCCTCGTGATTTTAGTTATGCATGTTTATTAGTTATGATATAATGTTTTCTATAGGTTTGATCCACTATTTAGTTTATCAGTTTTACTTATGAATATTAGTCTCAGCTTGGGTTATTCCTTTTAGATATGAAGTCTAGTTATGTTTATTCATGTTTTCAGGATATCAGCATGCAGTCCTCACTCTTAGAATCTTATAATGATATGATTTATGTTCTGCATATTTTCAACTATACTTACTTAGCCTGTTTTACTTACCTTGCTACTCGGTACATTCCAAGTACTGACCACATACTCTATCTTGTATCGTTTAATGATACAGGCTCCAACACTCAGATTTAGTCCCGCCGCTAGCTAGTCTCCCGAGCTTGCCTAGTGCTCCAGTTGGTGAGTCCTCGTCCTTTGAGGACCTTCAGTTAGCATTGTTATTATCATCTTTCAATTTTAGACTTGCAGTGAGCTAGTTGGGATATTTTCCCATCAGCTCGTCAGTATGTTAGAGGCTTTTCATACATTGTGTTGTATTCATCTTCAGATTTAGAGTTTTGATATTTCGTTGTTCAAATGCTATAATATTCAGACTTTTGCTATTTCAGAACTCAGTTATCCGTTTTATTTATGTTAAACCTTAATTATCATGTTCATGCCATGAGTCAACTTAGAGACATTTGTAGTTCTAGATTTTGTGTCTCAATCCGGGCCTATGTGGGGTCGTGACATTCGCGGTCCGCCGGTAGCTAATCTTCCTTAGTACAGTAGGCATTTGCAGTCCAACGGCGTTTCGCCGATGTGCTCCGATGGAGCACCAGTCCTTGACTCCATTTTTATGCTTTTTGCTTAATTTCATGCTTTTTCTACTCAAGTTGAATACCTACAAAGATCAAGGAGAAAGAGCATAAAATCCCCCTAAAATGCTTGAAACTCAAGAAAAAACTTATGTCTAAGAGCCTAATGAGTTGGTAAATTACCTACTCATCAAAACCCAAACTTGAACCATTGCTTGTCCTCAAGTAATGCAATTCTTTACAGCTGAGAAAAATGGCATAGCATGTTATACCATATGAGATTATGTCCAAGGACCACTGATCCTTTGACAACCCAAAAATTTCTCACCAACTCAAAGGAAAGAGAAGAGACTCCCCAAAATAGGTTGCAAAAGTTCCAAGAGGTAACCACAATGAATAGGCATGATTCACAAATGTTTTCATTTTTCAAAACTAGGGCATGGTCCATTAAAACAAGCACACACAACATCTCAAATCGTTAAAAATTCACGTTCAAGGCTTTCCTTGAAGCTCACAACACTAATTTCCCAATCACTTCTTCGCACCAATGCAAGCATGTTCTCCAAGGGGGTGATGCCACTCACAAGAAGAGAGAATACCATTTTTTATCATCAAACAATTCACACAAAGGATTATAGAATAGGAAAATAATGCTCACTTTCACAAAGAAATTCTCCATGCACACAGCTTGACCCATAGGCTTGCCCTTCGTGTAACTCGCACTTAGAATCAATTAGGACTTAGGGGTCATAATGAAGGCTAGGATTTAAGGTAGGATAAACTATGAGTTTGAGTGGTTAGAACCTCCCTAATGCCTATTTGTGAACATTTTGAATATCTCATGAAACTATTGAGATCATTCCACCTTATCTCTCCTTGCTCATCATCTTCTGCTTTTGTTTAACAAGAGCCACCCTTATAACACTTTTGGATTCCATATTCCTCTCCATCTAAGCAAGAGGTAACACCTTTCACTATTACTTCTCTTTTCAATGATTCATGGTTTTTTACCAACCAATTCAGTCAGTTTTAATCACAATTGGGTGGTACCTCACATTGAAGCTATCACATTTCTCCCTTTTCTTCTGAGCCCCCAAACTTATGCTTTTGCCTCATTTTCCACACATTTCCTTATCTCTCCCTATTCTGGGCTTGCAGACCCACTTTTCATTCTTTTACCACTAGCACTAGGGAGGATGGGTGCTAAAGAAGGGGATTAAAAAGGGTCATTACGCTTGTAATGTTGTTTCAATAAAAAGAGTCAACAGCTCAACATTGGCTAGCAAAGGAAGATGTTTAAGGAGGTCATTTTGGGTGAAGTGACTAGCAATAGAAAGCCTAAAATCATGTTCTAAGTGCAACTACCTCTAGAATTTTTCCTTGAATCACACTTAGGGAAAGTTCTAGACAAATGTATATGCGTGGAAATCATTCAATCAGCCTCACCACACAAGGCATTACACACCAAGGAGTTCACACAATACATTGCACAACTAGATTATGATTTCACGACAATTGAGTATGTGAATCAACAAGCCAAACAAATAATGTGCAGTATATGACAAGAGAGTGTTACATTTTTTTTATTTCAAATGCCCCATTTCTTCAAAACTCATTTTTTTCATGCCACACAAAATTATTTCAGTGGTACCCTCAAAAATAACTTCAACATGACTCAAAGTCATGGCATTTTCCCTTAAGAAAGCTTCCTTACAATCTATCATAGGGAAACCTCACCCGGTTCGATAATAGAAAAAGAAAAGGAAAAGAAATTGTTCATCGAGAAAGAACCTTGGTATTTAGAAAAACCTAAGAGTTTATTCACTACTAACTATTTACAAAGGTGAAAATCAGACTTGCACTAACAATTCAAAACAAAAAAAATTCTTTCATCCATTCTGAGCCCAACAAAGGCTCAACAATCATTCAAAAAATATCAACACAATAACCCAACAAGGGCAACATCAAGCATCAATAAAATAAGCCCAACAAGGGCATCCTGAGCCCGACAAAGGCTCACCAGTCATCACAACTCAAACGAAAAAGCCCGACAAGGGAAACATCAATCATCAATAACAATGAACACAACAAAATAAACACTCATCCCACTCCCAACTAAAATAATATATTGTCCCCAATGTATGCTTACAAAACAAATGAGGGTAAGAACTCCCTGAAGTGTTCACTCTTCATCATCCTCATCATCTTCAGCTTCAGTATCCCCATCATGTCCTTCGTCTCCTAGGTCCTCATCATCATCCCCAAAGCCCCCGAACAAGTCATCAATGGGGCCTCACACTATAAAAGGGGAAGCCATAGCTGCGTCAAGTGCGCTTATGTCTGGCACCGGCATTGACGTCTGAACTTTCCACTATCTTACTTCAGCCTGAAGAGAGGTGACAGCCCCTTCCACCATATCCACACGCTAGTATAACTTAGTCAGGTTATCATACATTGACTTCATTTCCTTTTTCACTGTCTTGGCAATCTGGGCATTGAGACTTTTATCCAATTTTTGAAGCTGGCTCTCATGGGAATGTGTCATCTCCGCAAGTTTGTGGAGGCTACTAGGATGGGAAGATGTGGGAGGAGGTGAGGCTCCCCTAGTAGGTTCTTCTCCTGAAGCCTGGTCCGATGCCTCAGGATGGTGCATGTTCAGATTGGGGGTCACTGGGGCCTGCTCTAATCCATGAGAGATGGATTCCTCCGGGGCTTCGAAGTCTTGCAACCGCTTCTGCTTGCTCTTGGGAGCATTCACGTCCCTTTTTCTATCCATTTTGATCACACCAGTAGTGGAGCTAGGGGCTTTATCTGGGAAAAGTGGCACTCTGACTTGAAGGAACAGTTGAGATATAAGCACACCATAGGGTATTGAAGTGCCAGCTTGCCTTACCTTTCTTTTCATTCGAATGGCCATTATTTCCCAAAAATTTATGGGGACCCCTGTCATGATCCAGGGATGAGGATGGTTGCTTCCAAACTTACCCTCTGCTCATTCTTCGAAGGCATAATACGGCCACAAATAAAATCTGGCCACAAATAAAATTCGGCCATAACCTGGCTTCAAACTTTAGATCATGCTGGGAGATCTCGCCACCCATGAGGCCCAAAAAGGTGTGTTGGTAGTAATGACAGGAGCTATCCACCTTAACTGGTTTTCTTTGTCAACAATTCTGGCATTATACTCAGAGTCGGTGTCAAACTCATCCTCCCAGAATAAAGAATTGATGGCCGCCGGTGTGATGTCCACTTCTACGCCCTCACCATGACTGAGGGAAGGCAAGGGAATTCGTCAACCTTGCCTCTGTACTTCATTCTCTCTTGCCTATCCTGGTATGATGCGTAATACTCGGGCATTAGGCTGTAGTAGAAGTCAGGTAGAGGATTGGCAAAGAAACGTCATTGGTGGTCAGTGAATTGTGCTATGATGTTGGGGAAGTCACCCATAGCCCCACCAAATTGAAGCGCTTCTCTACCATGATAGAGCACCCTTTGAAAATAGCATAGTGCCCTTCCATGTCGGGCACGCAAAATATAATAGCTTCTCTAGTGTTAGGGGCTGGGAAACCCCTTGCTTTCCCTTTTCATTTGCTTTTTGATGAGGCCAGGGCCTTTCCCTTTCTTGGCTTCTTGGATGAAGTCATACTCTCCAAGACCATGTTAGTGTCGTACAACAATACTTCATTTTATATTTCTTTTTGCTTATGAAAAATAAAAAATGACACCTATTCTAAGCTAAGGCAATAAATTATAACAATTGGATGGCAAACAAGTTAAAGAGTTAAGAGGTTAAGCACTTGTAGTATTGATGGGACACTGAAAAAACGCAGGTGGAGACCCGTGAACTGTCGGTTAGCTGTCGGTCATTAACAGAAAATTAGGGGAAAACATGGTTCATCTGGCACCATACCGACATTTCGCTGGTCTTGACTCGTAGAGCGCCAGTGTAACGCAGGTTTGGAACAGTGGCCTGAAGCCCTGTACCCCAACCTTCGCTTCATTCGGTGTTTCGACACCGGTGGTTCATCGGTGAACGCCATTCAGTGTATTTCATCCCCAAACTCAGTAAAATCAACAAAACTTTCATATCTAAGATTCACTCACCCAAAAAAAAAACAAGTAAAAGTGACAATTTATCCTTAAGAAAGACTTCACTCCATCTATTATCAAGTAAATTGTACATTCTAAGCACATATGGGCTACTCATACTTCACCCCCAACTAGAATCAAACACATCAAGAGTCAAGCATTTTCCACAGAGGATATATACATTATCATTCAACATTTTATCACCACCCCCACATACCCACAATATGAATAATATACAAGCAATGACAAGCATAATAACAGGGTAATGGCAACATATGAGAGGGGAAAACTTAGACTTTCAAATGCTCAAAATGATTCACATCTTCAAACAATAATCAATATCAATGTAGGATACACATACCGAACGAATTTGAGAAAAAAGAGTAAAGAAAGATCAAAGCTCAGAGTTGCCAAACAGTGGAGTTTCCATAATTTTTTTTTCTTTTTGCCTTAGTGTAATGAAAGAAGTGAGGATTGATGAAATGAATGGTGTAGGAGTGTGGGATTTATAGGAGAGAAGAAGTGGATAGGAGTGATAGGTGAGGAGATGGGTTTAATGGTGGGAAAGTGGAAAGGTGATGTATTGGGAAGTTAAAAAGTGTAAATGAGGAAATGGAAAGGTGGGGAAAAGGTTTTATGGGGAGTTAGAGAGGTTTCGATCGGATTTTTTAAATTCATGGGTCGGGATGGTTAATGGGTTGGTCAATATTTTAATTCCATTGCGTACCTTGGCCTGCGGTTAACCGGTGGGCAGCAGCGTTTCACCGCCTTAACGCAGGTGACCGACACCCTTGTCAGTACATTTCCTTGTACGCGGCGGTTCGCGGGTTTGCACCTGTGTTTCACTGGTTTCATCACCGATTGTGCTTCAACTCCCAGGCATTATGTTGTGCACCGGTGGCGCATCTGGCATTCGTGGTTTGGTACTGGCATTCTGCCAGCAACTCGCCAGCTTTCCCCTCTCCTTCCCAACCTACTGCTCTTGACTCATATTGAAGTGGTATTTCGCGCATGTAGACCGGCGGTTTGCTGATTAAGTGTCGTACCTACCTTGTTCTTCTTCTCTTTGTTTTTATCCAATTTATCTACAAAATCAAAAAACAAAAAAAAACATTAAAGTTCTCGGAACTTACACTCATGCGAGGGCTTGATTAAGTGGCCTTACACTCATGCGAGGGCTTGATAGGTTGACACCCATTGAAGGTGACCTCATCACCACCTACTTGGAACTTAAGCTCCCCAAGCTCTACATCAATCAAAGCTCTTCCCATTGCTAGAAGTGGACCCCCCAAGATAATTGGCACCTCAATGTGCATCTCACAATCTAGCACAACAAAATCAGCTAGAAGTATGAATTTGTCCACTCTCACAAGGACATCAACTAACACTCCAACCGGTCATTTAATCGACCTATCCGCCATCAAAAGCCTCATGGATGTTGGTTTGGGACTCCCCAATCTGAGCTTCTTGAAAATGACCGGAGGCATCAAGTTAATACTAGCACAGAGGTCGTAAAGAGTTTTATTGAATATGCACAAGCCAATCGTGCAAGAAATGGTAAATGTTCCAGGATCTTCATATTTTAGGGCAAGGTTGCTGCTCATGAAAGGACTACAATGATGGGTCATCTCATCGATGCCTGTATCCACCACCTTCTTTTTCTTCAAGAGCTCATTCACAAACTTCACATATCTTGGCACTTGAATTAAAGCAACCACAAGCGGTATATTGATGGATAATTTTCTGGATGTTTGATAAACTTACAAAACTGAGTATTTTCCCTTTTCTTGGTCAGCTGCTGTGGATATGGAGGTTGAACCCCTGTGTCTTGATCTTTGTCATTGGAGGCCTTCTTGCCTTTGTTTTCAATCACATCATACGAAGGAGTCAAATCAACTTTTCCCTCATCCTTCCCTTCTTCATCATCACAAATACTTGGTGTTTTTAGCACCTCTTCCACAACATCATCATCCTTTTTCTTCGGGGCAACAACATCCTTGGGTTTCACACCCACATCCTTCAATATCTTGCCACTCCTTGTCATGATTTCCATGCCATGGCCATCTTTCTTTGGATTGGGTACAATGTCACTCGAAAGTGCACCCTTCATGCAGGGGTTCATTTATGAAGACGGATGATTCATTTGGGCTTCAAGATGCTTGATCGATGCTGAGTGGGAACTTACTATTTGGGCGAGGTTAGACACCTCCCCTTTTAATCATTTACCCCATTGTCGATGGATTCTATCTTCTTCAACACCCCAGACAACATGTATTCAATCTTCGAATTGCCTACATCACTCACTCCTGGCTACCCTTGAGATGCTTTTGCTTTTGGAGGAGGCACATAGGAGTTAGCACTTCGAGGGTATCGCTCTCCTTCGCGATTTTGATCTCTATTAAACTATCAATCATTTCTATCCCTCCATCCTTGATTATCACATTTTCTCCAACCTTGATTCTCCTTCCTTGGGCGCCAAGGGCCTTGATTGGCACCTTGATACCCATGGCGAGAGCCCCCCAATTGATCCGCCTTGTATTGACACTCCTCCTCATATCTCGGGGGCGAAGTGTAATCATCAAATTGAAGATGTTTCATCATCAACTCTAGTTGGGTCATCATCTTAAGAAGAGTTTCATCTCTAGTGTCATCCCATTTTGTCATCTCAGCAGTCACAAGATTTGGCGCAATACCACTAGAGAATACCTTTGCTTCTCTAGTATGCCATGCTCGACAGGTCTTAGTCATTTTGTCAAAAAGTGCTTTGCCTATTCCATAGGGCTAATCCATGACGGAAGCCCCCACCAAATTATTTTCCATGGACTTATTGATAGAATCTAATGAACAATAGAAGCTCTGAAGTAGAACCCTATTGGGTAAACCATGGTTCAGGCAAATGGCAATTTTTTTTCTTAAAATTCAACCATGCTTCATGGAGTTATTCCCCTGCAAGTTGTTGGAAGTTGGTAATGTCATCCCTCAGTTGTAGCATCCCCAAGGGAGGAATAACCTATCCAAAAATGCTTCCATGAGTTCATTCCAAGAGGTAATAGATCCGGGAGGCAACTCCTTAAACCAAGCGATTGCTTCCCCAATTAGTGGGAAGAGCCTCAATCTAATCGATTCTTGACTTATATTTGCAACGTTGAAGGGTTGAAAAATCTCAAGAAAATTTCAGAAATGCCTATTTGCATCCTCACTTGGCATTCCTCTGAAAAGTCCCTACATTTGGAGTAAGTGCAGCATTGTACTCGTCACATGAATATTGCATTCCCTACCGTAGGAGGTAAGCGAATAGCACCTGCTACATTGGACATCATGGGATCATCATCCTCATGATCCATATGCCCATCTACTAAACCTTCTCCTTATTTTGAGTGTTGACTCATATAAAAATTAACCTAAATGGCACCAATCACAAGAGTAAAGTCAAACCAACCAAGATGCAACAAATCAATTCAAAATAACAAACAACTAAAGGTTATCAAACTACATTCCCTGACAATGGCGCCATTTTTGATAATGTATAAATCCATGCTTTTAATGAGAAAGTGTAAATGGTCATTGGCAAAACAAATATACCCGACGGGTGCTCGGGGTCGAATCTCACAGGGAATATTAGTTGATCACGCAAGAGTTTTCTATCAAATTGAAATAACTTGCATCAATGTATCAACAAAAATAAAGTAAAAATTGGGGAATCACAACTTGTCAATTTAACTATAAAATTTGCTCATGAAAACATGGACAAAGGGTAGAAAATACCAAAGGAGAGAATACTAGGGGTGTGAAATTATCGGGGCATCATCAGATTGGGATTAATTTACATCTCCTAGCCTTACTCAATAGTATAATTAATTGTGTACAAGATGTCATCCTATGTTTCTCAATCAATTATATGCCTTATACCTCGATTTTTCTCAAACCTCAAAGCCTTTTTCACAACAGCCACATCAACTTGGGTAAGAATCAACTATTCTAGTTTTGATTCTCAATGGGTGTTTGACAATGGGTTTTGGCTATATCTAGACCAATCCCACATGATCAATACCCAATTACCCACTAATGTTTCATTACCCATACTCTAAAACCTTTTTCAAGTAAAATTGGAGTATGTAAAAACAACCCACATTTGCAACTATGAGCATTTAGATTAAAACTTAGAGGAAACACTAGAATTATACTAATTGAGTAAAACTAAGACCAATTGAACAATACCCAATCCAAATCAATTCCAATCATCCATACACCCCTAGAAAGGAATTTAGCTATTCATATAAGTAGAAAAAGACATTGCATACAATAATAATTAAACATTCATTCAACAAAATGAGTAAGAAAAATTCAAGTTCAAAGTTCTGATCTCCAATGGAGTTTCCTACCTTTTCAAAGAAGAAGAAGATGAGTGCTTCTCTCTCTACTTCATTCTCTAATTCTATACAAAGCCAATAGAATCATAATAGAATAGAATGTTTTGATCCTTTTTGAGATCTACAAAATTAGGATACAAAGTGCTCCTCTTTTTTTAAGCTGGACACTTTTGTCCTTTTTTCACAGGCGTCACTTACGAGACACCGGCGGTTCGCTAGTGCTAGTCCGTGAAACGCCAGTCAACCGCCGGTACTAGTCCACAAAATGTCGTCAATCACAGCTAATGGCTAGTGAGTTCCAGAACCATTCAGTGTTGGCATGGCGATTCGCCGGTGCTGATCCGCGATCCACCAGTAGCCAATCTTCCTCAGTACAGTAGGCATCTGTAGTCCACCAGTGTCTCCCCAGTATCCTCTGTTGGAGCACCGGTCCTTGTCTCTATTTTCATATTTTTTGCTCAATTTCATGTTTTTTCTACTCAAGTTGAATTCCTACAAAAGATCAAGGAGAAAGAGCATAAAATCCACCTAAAAGACTTGGAAACCGAGCAAAAACTCATGTCTAATAACCTAATGAGTTGGTAAATTACCAACTAATCAAGGGCCTTGCCTTTCAAATCTCACATCAGCCTTGAGAGAGGATACTACTCCCTCTGTCACGTCGACACCTGAACACAGCTTGTTAATGTTTTCAAAGACATCCTTCATCGCACTCTTCACCGATTTTTGGATGAGGGTTGGAAGATTCTTGACCAATTTTGCAAGTTGATTTTAATGGGAATGGGTCTTGTCGGCCAACTTTTGAAGCTCATTTAGTTTAGAGAATGAAGGTGGTTATGAAGACCAATGAAGTGGCACCTCCTCTGAAGCATGTCCCTATATTTCAGGAGTGGGATCATTGAGGTCGGGGGCCAAAGGGGAATTATCAATGTCATGGGCTATCGAGTCCTCAAGGATCTGCCAAGTTTGCATTCTCTTCCTCTTGATCTAGGGAGCATCGACGTCCCTCTTCTTGTAAATGTTAATAACTCTGATGGTGGAGCTAGCCTGATCAGCCCTAAAGTACGGGACCCCTTCTCGAGCATATAACTGGCTAATGAGAATGGGAAAAGGCATGGAGAGAGCTTGTTGCCTGGCTTTTCTTTTTATTTGGGTGGAAACTACCTCGCCGAAGTTTACACGCACCCCAGACATAATGCATGTTATCAAGATAGCGGCCTTAATATGTACCCACTAGTCATTTTTAGATGGTATGAGCTAGCAACATACTAAGTCCAATCACATTTTGGTTTCGAATCATAGGTCTTACCTTGCAATTTCACTCCCAATAGTTGCCCACAATGGTTGCCCATTTGCAATAGTCTGAGCCACCATTGGAGTTGGTCGCTCTTGGTAGCAATTTTCTCCACAAACTCTATCCCCCATTAAATTAGTTCTCCCTAATAGATAGAATTTATTGCATCTGAGGTGATATACACCTCTACTCCATGGATCATGATGGATGGGAGATATGGGAACTCATCTACTTTTCTTGTGTGTTTTATCGAGTCTTGCTTTACTTGATAGGAGGCATAGAACTCGACCACCAGATTAGGGTAGTATCTAGGTAGGGCATCCAAGAATGGGTGCCAATCTCTCTTAACAAATTGCTTGTTGATGTTGAGGAACTCCTGCCCCAGCCCTGCTAAATTAAAGTGCTTTTCCAAATTAGTTGACTAGTTATGATATTTGATGTAGTACATATTTATTCCTGACACAAAAAATTGGAGTGCATCTTCACAATTAGCTGGGATTTGAGGTTTCCTGGCTTTGCCCTTTCCTTTGCTTTTGGAGGAGGCTGAGGCCTTCCCCTTGTCTTGACGCCTTGATAAAGACATTTTCCTGCAACACAATGTGCCCCTACACAAAACCATGTTCTTTTTGTATTTTTCTCAAATAAAATAAAAGAAAACATCTATGCTAGGCTAAGGAAATAAAAAAAAAGGATATTGGATTCCAAACAAAAGTGGAGCAGCAAAAATGTCACTTCTAGCACCTGCGCAACACTTGTGTTTGGCATGTATGGACCTGCGGTCCTCAATTGAATCACTGACAGAAAAAATCACTAAAATATAGCCCAGCATCTGTGTTTCATAGATGGGGATCTGCGGCATGCAGATGTAAGGCAGTGAGCCTGAAGCCCAATATTCAGACCTGCATTAAACCTGTGTTCTGCAGAGGAAGATCTGCGGCACCCAGTTGCTCAACGGTGTCTTAAATTTAACCCACTTTTATTCAAATTTTTAGGAGAGTATGAACAATATCATTATCTAATAGGTACCCAGACATTCCCAAAAGATATACCAACAATATCAATAACAATTGTGACCATTACGACTACTTAACAACTTCCCTTAAGAAGGATGTTAGCCCATCTATCATCGGAAAATGTCAAGTGATCAATCTAACCCACAATCATCAATTCATTTTCAACAACAAATACAACTCACACGCATGACCACATTTTCATCAATATTACCAAGCACAAGAAGAAATGAGCATTTTTCCTTTAAAAAGATGGCACACAATCCATCATTGGAAAAGATCATTCATCTCTAGAAAATGCATTAGACAGACTTTACCCCCAACTAAAATTTCAAGGCAACATAGCATATCCAACATATAGAATCTCATCAAACAAGAATATCTACACCCTTTGACAATTTGAAACTCCCCTTAAATATCTACAAGAATCAATTTCACAATGAACATGAAGAACACACAATGTGGAAATGGGGGGAAAGATAGGTTATAAAAATGAGAACTATCATGCTTTTTGTGAAATGCATATCATCAAGCTCAAAGAAACAAAGATCAAATTGAAGAAATTACCAACTAGAGTGAGTTGAAAAGAGAAATCAAAATTTGAAGCTTTTCACAAGACAATGGTCAACCCAAGTGATAACGCTCTAATACATTTCTCCCATTTAAAGGATGTGACAGCAGTCATTGTCAAAAAATAAAATACCCGGTGGTGTCGGGGTTGAATCCCACAAGGAATCGAGACAAATAAACCAAATGTTGTAAACTAACTGAAACTAGTATGCATCATTGCTTGACATCGGAAAAGTAAAGAGTGGGGAGAAAAGGGAAGCAATATCAAATTCAAACTTATAAAACAAAATTTAGCAAATGATTTGTTGCAAGTGATAAGAGAGGGATAGGGATGTGCAATATATGGGGTGTCAACTAGATTGGGATTTATTTAATTTCCTTAAATTCAATTGTAACATGGATAGCAGCGGATAAACTACATCCTCTTGTTCTTAAACCATGAGGATGCTTTTGCTTTGGGTTTTCTCAAACCCCAAAGCCACAATCAAATAATCAGCGATAAAGCTTGAGGAAGGATCAAGCTATCTCTAGCCGTAACCCTTTAATGGAGTGGGAATGTGGGTTTTGACTATCTTTAGCTCAACCCCACACAAATACACTCCAAATCCTACCTATGAATTCCTCACCCAAATCTCACTTCTCTTTCTCAAGCACAAGCAAAATAAGTAAACTAAACTAGTGTTTGTAACCACTAATTTTTCAATTAATATTTAGAGGAAACAATAGATCCATGGTTATAGATTGAATCTAAGAAAAATTTATCAATACACAATCAAGTTTAAACACTCATCAAGCACACACCCCTAGCTAGCAATTTAGCTACTCTTTAATGAAGATAAAACAAATTATATCCATGGAGAAATCATCAACAATTATCATAATGAATAGTAAATTAAGATTTCAAAATCTAAAACAATGGTGTTCTTGCCCAATTAGATTGAAGAAGAAGAAGGAAAAATGTACTCTTCTTCTCTCTACTTCTCTCTGCAATTCAATTCTCTATTATCATGTGTTATAACTTAGGTGTGTACAATTGGGGTAAAATCTGCATATTCCCCTTGCACAGCTTTCCAAATTTGCCCTTGGAAGGTTCTCATGTACATTTGTGCCAGAGATGGATATTTTTGCCCCTTGTTAGCGTTTAGGTCACTTGCGCAGCACCTGCATTTTGCAGGTACCCATCCGCGGCTCGCAACTTCTTCAGGGGTCAAGACAGAATTGTTTGAAGCCTTTATGTGTTTGCGCTTGTGTGTCGCAGGTTCATTTCAGCTCTTTCCCCAGTGCCAACTGCATGGCACCTGTATTTTGCAGGTGCCAATATGCGACACACATGTTCTTTCTTCCAGCAGAGTGCTTTCTGTTTAATTCTTTTGTTTTCTTTGTATAAGTCAAATACCTGCACAACAAAGAGAAAAGGCATAAAACCTTCCTAATTTGTATGAAAACAAAGCAATAGCTCATGCTCAAAAGCCTAATGATTAGTAAATTATCAACTCATCAAACCTCCAAACTCGAACCATTGCTTGTCCTCAAGCAAGGCATTCACTCACAACTTAGAATTGAAATAAGGATACACATCATAAGAGCTACACATGAGATCACTAAAACTTAAGACAACCCCAAAATCACAAACAGACTCAAGAAAATAAAAAGACTTAAAACATATTGCACAAATTCAATTGTAACTATAAAGATTTGGCACATCTTGTTTTTTTGTTTCAATCAAAAATAGGGGGCATAGTCAATCATATCCAAATCTACAAGCCTTTCAAGTCATTGAGAATCAACATTCAAGGTTTTCCTAGAAGTTCACTGCACAACTTGTCTCATTCACACCTCTCAATTGAGAACAAAATTTTTAGCATTTACTCCAAGGAAGTGATGTCACTCACCACAAGAAAAATTCCTATTCACATAGATGCAATTCACACATAGGGATTATAAATGATGCCAAGACGCTCATTCTCTCAAAGATATTCAAGTGCATACACCTTGAACCATAGGCTTCCCTATCATGTAACTGGCCACTAATGCAGAGTTGCTATACTTGGAATCATCAAGGACCTGTGGATCATAATGAAGGCGAGGGGTAAGGGTAGTACAATATTTAGCTCTAGTGACTAGAACCTCTCTAGTGTCTTTTGTGAAAACATTCAAACATCCCGCTACGCTTAGTGAGTCGACTTCACCTTATTTCTCCCTTCTCATCATTCACAATTTTTCTCAAGAGCCATCCTTGTAACACCTTAAACTCTCCAGTAAGCCTCATCTTAAATAAGAGATATCTCCAAATGTCGCCCAAGCGCACATGGTCATCATGTAATATAGGACGATGAAGTCGCGATTATCGATCCCTCAGAGAATTGTCAGATCAATCATTTAAGATTACTTATTTAGCTATTCTAACAAAATAGATAAAATGGGGAATGGTTTGAACAATTAAACTACTAAAAACTTAAAATGTAAAACTAACTAAAGAACTAAGTTTGTTGACTTTTTTGTATTTCAAATGATGATGAAAATCTAGGAAAATGGCACTTTCACTTTAGGTTGGTTTTCAAGACGTGATTACGCTAGATTAATTCTTCCTAAGGTTTCTAATTGCAAGTTACTATCCCATTTCTTGCCACTCTACCGAGCATCCAAGAACTATCTCATGAACCCTAACACCTATATCCCTATGGTCGTAGGAGAAATATGAAATGATAGTTATGCATACTTGTATTTCAACTAAATAGGGTTGAAGGGTATATCCCTATCCTCAACAATAAATTCTAACTTTCAACAATGGGCCAAAGGATCTTTGAATTCATGTTTTACATTTACTTTTAACCCTTTCAGTTCCCTTTCCAAAGTTCAACCAAAAGCCAACAAATTTACTCACAAGGTGATCAGTCTAGTGAATAAGCAATTAAAACAAGTAAATATAAAAAACCTCTCATGAAGAATCAAAACTAGCATTAATTAGTTTTTTAAACGTCAACCATCAACTATGGCCAAAACCCTAGAATTAGTGTCTAGACACTCATAGACAAGCATAAAAACATAAAAATCATTATCATCAAAGTAAAATGATACCCTGCTTTTAGCTCGTAGTTTCACTCTTGCTTTTGCCTTACCTTCTATTATATTAGTAAAGGGCGAATGGGGGGCGTGTGCAATAGTTTTCTTACTTTCTCTCGATCGCTTCAATGCCTATAATTTGAGAGATAAGAGGAAAGCCCTCTCTCGAATTCGAAGATGTAACACAAATAATGACTCTCTTCGCCGGGATGTCAGCAGGACAAAAGAAGAAACCTTAGTTAAGACTTGTCTCTCCTCCAAAAGTTGCATTTATAACTTTCTATAATCAAACAAAATGATGTGTGATTGCTAACAAATGACCTAGATGTTATATTTATAAGTGTTCCCTCAAGTGATACTTTTTCCCTTAAGAAATTAGCTTCAAAATCAGAAAAATCTATCCTGGAATGGGTCTGGCGCACCGTGCCCTCCATAGCACTAAAATGTTAGAAAAAATTCTACAGTATAGGCTCTGGGGCCCCATGCCAGCCATATCGCCAGAGTATTAGAATATTTTTTTGATGCACTTTGGAGACCCTCTGGCGCCCTAATCCATCTGTAGCATCAGATTGTTAGTCAAATTTCTAAGCTTTAGGACCCTTCTGGCGCCCCACTTCATCCATAGCACCAGAAAGTTGGAAAAATTTCCTAAGGTTTGGAATGCTTCTGGGGTTCCACGCCATCCATAGCACCAAATTTGGTGAATATTTCTCTGAAGCACATGTGTTGGCGCGCCACATCAGCCATAACCCCAGGCTGACTTTTGCAAACTCTACTTCTACACACCTTGTGTCATTTTTTAGGTCCTTTTTTCTTGGTTTCCTACTCAAAACATCTAGAAACATTTATTAGCTCACAATACACACGAAACATGAATTCATACACTTCATAAGGATTATGAACTCAAAACAAGGCAAAATATGGGTAAAAATATGGCAAATGGGCATAAGAATATAAAGTGGATGGGACAATGTCAAGTGGTGAACGTGTCGCCATATGGTGCTGTGGAACTTGATAAAAAGGTTTGATTCGAGGCTCACTTGCATTCAGGGAAACTAAAGTCTAGATGGATGGCACCGTATCAAGTGGTGAATGCGTCCCTATATGGTGCTGTGGAACTTCAGAACAAGGATGGTAAGAGATTCAAGGTGAATGGAAAAAGAGTGATGTTGTATATGGGAAACACTGAGGAGGTAAGAGGAGTCGAATTGGTGTATCTTGATGAGGCTTGAATAGACAAAGAAGTGACATCGTGCCGCGAGTTAAATCAGGCGTTGCATGAGAGGCAACCCATCAATGGTTGGTTGTTATACCCCGAAAGCCCAAAGATCATAATCGAGAGTTAAAACAGAAAAAAATGTAAATTCTGCACCAGGTCACAGAACGAGTCATTCTATGACCCGTGGGGAGGACCAAGAGTCGTGAGGTGACTCATGGTGAGGTACTGGACTTGAGCTGAAAATAATGTTGATGGGGTCACCATAGGTATGACCACGAGTCATGGTCAGGGCCCACGACCCGTTGAGTAAGTCGTGGCCAAGGGAATTGGAAGGAGGGTTGGAGGTGGCAGTGTACCTTATGGATAGACCCCACGAGTCGTGGTCATACACCAAGATTCATTAGGTGAATCATGGTCAGCAGGTAATTAATGATCTGAGGTTTGAGGTAGTGGAGATAACGAGTGGTGACCATGAGTCGTGGTCACCGGTAATGATTCATATGATGGCCCATTATGAGTTCCAGGTGAAACCTCGACAGTGTACCCAACGATTGATGTAACAACCCATGGTTAGGGCAACGAGTAGTGGGGACTATCGAGCAGTTATTTTTTGTGAAGTTATTAAGGGTATTCTCGTTATTCCTATGCTTTAGGGTCCTATACTATGTCGTTTTAAGTTATTTTCAGAGTGTATTAAGATAGGTTAAGTCATTCTAGCCTATTCAAAAACCCATGCATGCAAAGTTAGAGAAATTAGAGAGGAGATTAAGCTTAAGCCCTTCCAATTCTTCTCAAATTCCTCTTGGGCAATCAGGAATGTAAGAATCAGCTTTAATCAGGTATGTAAAGTTATGAATGGGTGAATTCTCCCACACCCATGCCCAATCTCTCTCTAAATCATGAAAATTCCTATGATGATTCTATGGGGTTTTACTCCAATGCATGAAATTCCTAATTCTCTACATGGGTATGATTTAACTGAGTTTTTATTATTGAATTATATAGCATGGGTAAGTTTTTTACGTTGTTTTCTATTAAAAGTCATGTTTCAAGCTTTATCAATTTAAAATGCCCATTTATGAGAAGTTTATGAAAGTCGAGATTCATGATGCATCTTCATGTATGATTAAGTATTGATGATGAAAAGCATGTTTTCAAATTACTCATGTTTATGATTATGTTTTCAAATGAATTGGGAATTCTCAAGCATGTTAAAGTATTGGGAAATTCCAAATGTTCAAGCATGATTTATGATTTATGAAATGAATTTCATGATTGATTGATTTATGATGTTGGACGATTAACGGGCCCTTGAATTATGGCTAAACATGTATGTAAATGGGGATCAATGATGTTAATATTTATGTAGCCATGAATGATGTTTATGAATTACGTATGAGACTAATGTGCATATCTTTGGGAGCAGTGTCTAGCACCGAGTAGCCCGGCACTCAAAGGACTACGTCAGTGTCTCAAAACTACGTGCCACCATCGGTTCATGTTGATACAATACAATGTAATGGATCCCCTCTTTCGTGATATCATATAATGCACGTCCCTTGCCTGGCAAGCCTAGGACGGCTCTGCCCACTTGAGCGAGATAGTTGGGGCATCATGTAAGGCTCTACCATGATGGTTTCGGTTATGACGAGTCCTCCCATTGTTTCATATGTTTTTATGCATTGTTATGTTTATGCTATTTTGGCTCAAGCTATGATTTATAAAAAAAATTATGACTATGATAATGAATGGATTACGAACGTTTTGAAACCTTGAGCCTATGTTGCATTATGATACTTGTTATGAGCATGTTGTCCTACTCTTATGATCTCTTGTGAGATTTTATGAATTTTAAACGTCCATTTTACTTACCTTGCATACTCGGTACATTCCAAGTACTGACTGCATACTCTATGTTGTATTGTTTCATGATACAGGCTCCGATCTTCAGACCCATCACTGTTATTAGCTCGCTCTCGGAGTTATCACCTAGCTCATTAGTGAGTCCTCATTCTCTAAGGACCAGTTGATATCAGTTATTTCTTTATGTTTGGTTTCCAGACTTGTCGGTTTAGTTGGGGGTGTTGTCCCATCAACCCATCTGATATGTTAGAGCCTTTCAGACTATGTGTAGTACTCAGCTTTCATGTATAAAGTGCGTTTTACTTTCCATGTTATGTTATGATTGTGCTTTCGCTATGCTATTATTCTAAGTATTCCTCTCTACTTGATTGAGTTAGATATATATTCATGTCATGGATCGACTTGGTGTCTCTCGGGGCTCCTTGTACCGTATTGCGATTTGGATCTACATTTGGGTTGTGACATCAGTGAAGTCTGAGTAGCTGACAGGAGTGCTTAGAACGCCACAAGTATTTCCTTTCCCAGTTCTTACATTTTATGCTTTGGGGACAAAGCATGCTTTTGAAATAAGGAGTATACTTGTAATTTTTGGGTTTTGACTTTTGTCTGAGGTTTTTTGTTGTCGTGTTTCTTTTCCCTCGAACATGCTATCTAGTAGAACTGATATGTTTAGGATTTTGTTTTGTGTTTTATTTAGATAGAAATAGGTAGGAGTACTTTACAACCAATAAATGCGCATGTTTTGATATTGTTAAAAAATGAACCTGTTTTAAAAAAAATAGTGTTAGTTGTGTATGTGGATTGCAAAGCATGACTTCTGCGGATCCTTTTATGTCATTTATTTTATTAGAATGAGTAATTTTAGCTTAGCTGTGCATGAACCAGATAGGTAGAATCAATGCAAACCTGTACCGTGAGTGAGTGAGGATGCTTACTTAGTTTAGTACTGCGTTGAGGATCTAGAACTTGCTTGGTTGGTCCTTACAAAGATTGTAGGATAGTAAGGAAAGAATCATAGTGCCATTTTCGATTTTGCCCGATTTAGCTTAAATTATCCAACCAAATAAAAATGAATCCCTTAATCCCGATTTTGAGCCTAAAAGTTGACTATTTCTCTTTAATTACCCATTAACCTTCCCCATGTTTATAATGAGCCTGTTTGACCCTGGTCCCTACTTGGACATTGTGAATCTCAACTCAGGCAAAATGCCTAAGTTGAGGGTGGCTATAATACGGGTGGTTAGACTGTGAGGAGGTGGAAAAGAAAAGAAAAAAAGTCAAAGAAAAGTAAGGTGTGGTGTAAAAAGAAAAAGTGAAAAAAATGAGTTGAATTGTTAAGAGAAAAAGAAAAAGAGTTGAAAAAAAAAATGAAAAATACACCATACTTACACATTGCATTTGAATAGGGAAAAGGGAGGAAATAGCTGAAAGGAGAAAAAAGGGGTAAAAAGTGTAAAGTGAAGCCAAAATGTGTAGTGCCAAGGAGGGTTAGTCACTTATATCCATATCTACGATACCCAACCTGAAGCCTACATTACAAGCTGAGAAAAGTCCTATAGTGATCCTAGCCTAACAGTCTGAAAAACCATAGTAGAGAAAATAAGGGCAAGCCTTTGGTATCCAATATGTAGTATTTGTGTTACACCCCGTAAATTCTCGACATGTAGATGGCCTATTCGCATGTTGGTTAAGAGTTTTTGAATGTCATACATGCTAGGAAAAGGCCCGGGGAAAGACCGGATAAGTGACACGTCGAACCATCGCAAAGAGAAGGCTGGCAGACCCGCTCCATGATGGCCAGAGTGTCACGGAGGCTCACCTCCACGATACACAGCGTGTCACGGAGGCTAGGCTCCACGATACACAGCGTGTCACAGAGGTGAGGTGCAGCCCCAAGTATAAAAGCCTCCAAACTTCGGTTTTTGCTTTAATTAACTTATAATTTCCAATAAGAACAGAGAGTAAACCAAAGAGAAGGAGGAACGAACAATCCTATCCATTTCTCATCCGATTACGCCGCCAAACGCTGTCCAAACTCAAAATTAACTCCAGATACCGAGGTATTAAGCAGCAAGGAGCATTCCTACGGATTTAGTTTCATGAAATTTGGTCAGCGAATCGTCGTGCTACCGAGCTAAGGTAAGTGGAATTGCTCCAAATTAGTGTCAATATACTTCTAGCCATAAAGTGAGTATTTCTCCCTTCTGGACTTCCGAGAAATAGCGAGTTTTCGACCGTTTTTCGATAAGCCAAAGTTTTGGCTATATATATATTAAAAGTGTTATCTTCTTCCAGAATATTAGTGTATTTAGTCCTAATTGATATATATATATATATATATATGGATGCAGTTGGGAGAAATAGAGAAAATACTGACCGAGCTACGCCAGTTAGTTGGGAAATCAGAAGTGAAGGTATGTAAAGCTAGTTCCTCGGCAAGTTAGTAGTCTCGGTATAGTAAAATAGTTCAAAGGATAGTAGAATGTTTTAGAAGTCATCTGTTATGTTTAGTATGAATATTAGTACGATATTGGAAGTATCATGTTATGTATAGCGTGAAACTTGCTAGCATGATATAAATTCTAATACAAAGTGTTAGGAACTGTACAACATGCCTGGTATGTGATTTAGTAAAGTATGTTAGGAGATTATCGTGTTCAGTTGAAACTTAGTAAAGCAATATAAGTCTCTGTAAGGTATTTCAGAAATAGAATGGTAGCCTAAAATGAAGTTTAGAAAGCATGTTAGAAATAGTAAATCATGTTACCATGAAACTCAGTTATACAGCATGATTCCCAGCAGAAAAACTATATCTTGTTCAACATTAGACTCAACACAATATGACAGAAGATTATATATATATACCATTATCAGTCTCAGCATGTATTAAATACATACATATCACCATCATTAGTTTAGCATATAGTATGTACAGATACATTATCATCACTAGCTTCAACATGTGGTATACGCAGTTAGTATTACTAGTTGAGACCACTGTATTGTCTTGGGGTTGGATTACCTAGCATTCATGACTGCCCCAGGGTTAACAGTTGTATCGACTTATTTGCCAGAGGGCGAGGATACGTCACTCTACAGAGTGGCATGCCGTCCCACAGGGGACGAAGATGGGATGCCGGTTTCCCCATATTTTGCCTTGGTCGGCTCTTATACACCCCCGTCGAGCGGGTACGCCCGGGGTGTTGATTCAGGAGTCCTCCGTACTCAGGTACAGTTATAGTCAGGGGCTCAGCGAGCCCAAGTGCATACCCAGGGGATCGGCAGAATGCTTATAGTTATTATAGGAGATGGGACGACCGGAGTAGGGGTATAGATTGCGTGTTGATTGTACCTCCCAGCTTATGGGGGCCGGGTAAGGTTTGTGTGTGCTATGCTATGTTATGTTATGTTATGTTATGCCATGCCATGTTACGCTAGATACGAGTAGATCGACAGTAGAGCGATACATTTCCAGGTATGACTCCTACTCCTTCCAGCATAGTTGAGAGTAGACTTAGCTTTACATTTCCATTCAGTTTAGTCTATTTCTTTCTATTTCAGTTCCATCAGTGGTATTGTTGTTTTCAGATACTTTTCAGTTGTTGCTTTACATACTCAGTACCAGTGGTACTAACGCCCGTTGGGGGCGCTGCATTACTTGCCTGCAGGTACTCATAGACGAGGAGCCGGTACCTCGTGATTCCAGCCAGCTCACAGGGTCATCAGCTCCAGTTATCCGGAGCTAGATAGCTAGAGGTTTATCCTTTTTCTTTTGTTGTATAGTATGGGTAGGCCGGGGCCCTGTCCCGGCCATCTTATCAGTATTCTTAGAGGCTTGCAGTCTGTATATATTTCCCTGTGGTTAGTTGTGCCGGTCGTGTGGGGCCATGCGATTATTTAGTTGTTTATATTGGTCGTGTGAGGCCTTATTCAGTTAGTTGTGGTGACCTTGTTGGTCACGTAGCTGTTTAGCATTTGTTATATTGATTCAGAAGTAACTAGTCATCATGGTGGCCTTGTCGGCCCGCTTAGGTTCCCCTATATGTATGTGATTCTGGTTAGCTAATGTTATAGTACAGGTGGCTATAGGCCTAGTCGGCCGGAGGTTGTATTTACAGCCGTTATATAGCCCGTCGTTTCCTTGAATCCGGAGTTAGAGCCAGCCAGGCACCAGAAGTGCTTAGGCTCAGCAGTGTAGCAGTTCATGTCCCAGTAGGGCACCAGGTGCCAGTCATACCCCCCAAGGGGGGATGTGACAATTTGGAACTTCATTCTGAGAGTGAGTCTTACTTGATTAGTCCCGAGTTTCATATTTCTATATATCTGTGAGTTTAGGGACTTCATTTATTGTGAGGGTACATAGTTTGTATTACATTCTATCAATTGTTTATGTAAATAGCATTAGTGATAGCTCAATTCTCTACTAATAGTTAGATATTGTATCTTGATCCCTGAATGTCATGAGTTGTAATTGCATGTATGCATCACTGAGTTGGTTTGAATGAAAAAAGGGGGTCAATATCTGATAATGGTCTGTTGTGCAAATTTTATTGTGTTGGATGTAGGTCTTCTCGGTTACTTTCTAGTTAAGCGTCATTTTATAGTTCATTTTAGTTTGCCTGAGGACATGCAAAAGTCTTAAGTTGAGGGTGTTGATGTGTTGTGGGTTTACAGCAATTTTGACACTTAAAATTGTGAAAATAAGCATGGTCTTAGGTATGTTTATATGAATATGATGCATTTTCGCTTTGTTTTCAGGGAAAGCAGGTATTGGAGTTGGAATATGCAAAAGAAGTGAAAAGAGTTCAGAAAAAGACCATGTATAGACCTCTGTACGAATCGTACAATCATGGTACGAGTTGTACTGAGATTCATGGAAAATTTCAAAAGATGAGCTTAAGGCAAAGGCCAAGTTACGACTCATGGTACAAGCCGTATCATCCTAGTACGAGCCATACCATGGCAGTCGTAGAAAATTCCAAAAGAAGCTGCACTGCCAGGTCTCAAGGTAAGATAAGCAGTCACGAGTCATAGGATCAATATATGAGTCATGCCAATCTCTAACACTTAGCCAAAATCAGAAGTTGCCAAACATTGTACAAGCAAAGGTACGACTCGTACAATCATGGTATAAGTCATAGCTGAAGGCGGCACCAGTTTAGCAGATTCGCTGTTAATTTAGGAAAAAGTTTCTAATTATTTGTATAAATACTTTTTTAGGTTATTTTAATTAGGAGTTCTATTCTTTTGACTAGTATTCGACTTTTGGGTATATTGAGAACAACTTTTGGAGAGTTTATTCCATTGTTCTTGAATTGTTCTTCATTAATCTTTTGCAATAATCAAGTAGGTTTACTTTCCAATCATTATTGTAAGTTATAAGTGATGTTTTTGTCTATGAATGCTAATTGTTTGCTTACAATCATGAGAGGCTAAAACCTCCACAACTAGGGTTGTGGAAACCATGGTGAATTAACAAACTAGAGTTTGCACAAAGTGATTCTACACCAACATTAATGTTTGTATTGTATTCTCTTCATCTTAAATATTCCTTAATGGAGCGCAATGTTAGGACTTTCCCAAATTCTCTACTTGCTTGAATCTATAGAGGTAGGATTAGGAAAGAGAAAGACAACAAAGCCTTGAACTTTTTGGTTCATTGTATGACTTGAGTTGTAGTCACAGGATAGTTAATTTGGAATAAATTGGTAACGGTTAAAGTGAAATCACTCAAGAGACCTAAATGGGTAATTGAATATAATCATCCAATAGGGACAAAACTGTCATTTGGATGAATCTATGTTATCAGTTTTACAAGCTAAGTATTGGGATAGATCACTGTTCGGTGGTTTGGAATGCCTACACGCAAGTGCACGTGGTCGAACAAGTAGTAAAATGGCTAGAGTAGCCAAGTATCGATCCCACAGGGACCGGACCAAGGTAATAATCGAACCAAGTGTTAATACACTCTAACTCTAATAATGCAGACAACAGTTTCAAGAAGATTTTGGGAGTTTGTTTCCTAATTTATACTAATCTAAAACAAATGTACAAATTGAGTCTGAACTATAGTAATGAGCATGCTGAGGCTAAAACGAACATGCAGGGAAGCAATTTATTGACACAGATTGGTTAATCTTTCCTTCGGTTGCTAGTCAAGAATTATTGCCTATGGATTAAAACTCTCGTATTTAACCCAACTTAAGAATCATGAACCTTCCACCTACATTTCTGTGATAAGAAGAAATTCATGTTCTAGCCATACGAAACCGATTCTTTAATTGATTAATACGACTTTCAGATATATTTCTATTATGAAGGTAAATCAATTCTCGATTTTCCTAAACCAAGAAGAGATCATATCCTATCAATTCACAACTTTCCAATTTCTTTCTCTTTCGAGCGCAAACCGGATTTTTTAGATATACATTAATATTGGCCAAACATCAATGCAATAAGAACAAGAATTAATAGAACAACCATAGAAGAAAAGATGAAAAACCAAAATGATCAATAATTACTTTCCACTACAAATGTTCTTAACCTCACCAAGAAGTGAATTTAGCCACTCATTTGTGGATTAAACATCGTTAAATGAGTGTAAATCATACAAACAATTGAAATAAAGAAGAAAGAGTTAGAGAAGAACCCTAAGAATTTCGTCCCCTCAACTGCCTGTAACCCACGTTCTTCCTCAACCAAGTCAGAATAATTAAAAATAAACCTAAGTGTGCTGTTTATACTAGTGAGAATTTTTCCCGGAATAACAAGCAACGTGTCACAGAGTGCATCGCGGAGCACTACCTCCATGACACGCTACAAACACGGACCCTTACTGGAATCCTGTCCTCCAGTTAATTACGCCCAACATGCCACGGCGTGCAACGCGTGGCTTGGCCAACGTGCCACGGCACCAACGCGAACCTTCACTGGAACTTGGCCTATTTTAATCATCCGGGGCGGAATGCCTCCGCGATGGCAACGTGACACGGCTCCATCGCGGAGCCCCTTAATTTGCTGCATTTCTTTGGCCTTTTCCACTGCTCGCTTCTGAGTCCATTCTCGATTTCTCCCAACATGCATCTTAGCTTCCTAAAATTACATTTTTCCTGCAAAACAACACTAATCATGTTGGTTAGTATAAATTCACATTTTAACTACAAATCACATGAGAATGTACAAATATAGATGGATAAACAAGACGAACTGAAGCGTTTGAGTATCACTTGGGCATATAATTCTGCGCAAGATCACTTACCCCACACTTAAAACCTTGTTCGTCCTCGAACAAAAAATCTCACATCTCATGCAATTAACACCCAATCATAGCTACTTTGGCTCGACAATTCAAGCTACGGTTATACCGATTATTTACATAGCAAATCATCAAGAAAACATGCATAGTCTCATCAATACAATGCCATTCAACACATTAAGACCTCCTAGACTCAAGAGTCGACTCTCGATCTCGGCAAACTCATGCAAATCAGCTGATCAAGACATCCGACACGAAATTCAGTCTCTCGTCAAGCATCTGCCCTTACAACACAAGAGAATTTCCCCCTTTTCAATCATATGATCTCAAACACATTATATGCAGGGGCATATGAACACGATTTCGCTCTCTCTCCTAAAGAATTCACATGCATCATGTCATGACCCATAAGCTTGCCTCTAGTGTATTACTCCACTAATATAAGGACGAGTGATGTAAGATTACGTAGGACTTAACGGGTTGTAATGTAAGCTAAGGAACTAGTAGATACTGGGCTAACCAATAATAGCAACTAGCCTGCTTAAGCGCTTTTCAATACATCCCACCACATTATGGGCATTGTTTCTTCCTTCATCCTCCCATTCTTGAAGTCTTTCTTTATTTTTATTCCCATATCTTTAAGCACACTCGACTTAGTAACAAAGATTAGTATACATCTTCATTTTATTAAATTCAGCAAGTGCACCCTTGACCTTTTCTTTACTTTCACCACTTCCGCTTTTCCTTTCTTTTCACAATTACCACTCCTTGACACTGTGGGAAAATTACTTTTCTTGAGCATTTAAGAGTTTTGGATCAAATTCACAGATAATGAAAAGAAGGGGTTAAGCTCGGTTTGTATCTTTTCGACAAAAGAAAGAAAAAAATAGGCTAAAGGCTCAATGGGGCTAACTAGGATGTACATTCAAGGTAGGTACGATAATGAAAAAAAAAACTTTCGATTAAATCAAAGAAATGCGTACATCCTTTCCTACAATACACATCCTTCATTTCATTTCGTACACACACCAGGCAAGTTCTAGACACTTCACAATAGCATGGAAGAATCAAAACCTCACCACACACTCATTACACATGCTCAACTCAAGACATATTCACAGACTCTTCAATCAGCTAATTACAAGAATTCAAACATTAAGCCTCAATCACACAGAATCGAACTCTATGGTCTAGGTATCTCAACATGTTTACAAAGTTGCACGCCTTCGTATGAATCACCTTTGCATTCTAAATATCATGTACAACACGCAACAAGAATTCCGAACCATAAAGTAACAACACGTTTGGGATACAAACAAACAAAAGAAAAAAAAATAAAAAGAACAAAAAAAATCTACTTCTACCGACTACATTTCCCTTAAGAAGGTCGTCATCCATCCATCATAGGGAACGGTCACTATTTACGACTTCGGTTCAATGGGACTATTCTCGGTAAAAGCACCGAAAACAAACGCCGAGAAACCCAATCATAAAAATATTTCAACAAAAAATTTAAAAAATATCGCTAATTTCGATAAAATAAAAATATTTACACACCCAGCTAACAACAACTCCATACAGCACACAACAGATTCACATTAATTACAACACCGAATTACAATACAAAACATAAACACCAAAATCACAGGGTCACAATTTTTTCACAGGCATCACAACAAAACATGAACATAAACAACAACAAAACAACCAGCACCTAACTACTCCCACCCCACACTTAAATCGATCACTGTCCCCAGTGTTCACAAAATTCAGCATAGCACAAGAGTAGGTGGTGAAACTCCCTGATCAGTCGAAGTATTCAACTTCTTCGTCAGGTGCGGTTGCCTCGTCCCCCATATCTGAATCACCCCCGCTATCCTCATCTGACTCAACATCGAGTCATCGCGGCGTGTCCTCATCTGTGGGGACATCATCATCAATGGGCTCCACGAAAGCTGGCCCCACTCGACATAGAGCCTTGGCATTTTCGCCAAAGGGGTAATCTAGCTCGAGCTGCCACAGCTCATCTTCTGTTGCTGGCCTCCCGCCTATGCGCAACTGCAGCATCTGCATCCCGAACATGCGGGCCATATACTGATCATCCCAAGCATGTCGCTCGGCTAATGTGAGAACTGGCCCGTGAGTGGTGTTAGGTGCCTTAGTTTTGGTGACGTCCAAGGCACGCCTATCCATCTGCGAGATGTAGTCTAGGGCTCTTCCTCAATATCCAGGCCCCTCAGGAACGTGGTCAGCAAGCCACCAAACCCATACCTATGCCCTTGATGCAAACGGGCTCTCTTCGTGGCGGAGATAATCACCGCCCCAACATTAATCTCCAGCCCTTTCATCAGGGCGTAGACCAAGCACACACGATCCCAGGTGACATCTGTCATGTGCACCCCCGGGATCAGGTAGGAACACACGATCGTAAGCCAAATTCTGGCTTCCCTGTTCATTTGAGAGTAGGGCAGCGTCTGATGGTAGCCCCTCTCCTTATGCCTGCTCCACCATGCTGTAGAACAGGCTCCACAAAAAGTGCGTCTGATATCCGCATATGGTGGAGTGATGTTCATCTGCCGGAGTACATGGGCGTCTGTGTCCCCCGCCCCCAAAATGGCATTAAGGTGATGGGGCTCAAAGGTGACTACCTGCCCCCTTATCTTGGCGGTGTGACTGCGGAGTGTCGGGTTCCAGTTGGCGTAAAACTCCCGAATCAGGTGGAGATTGCACTCCTTGGGATCTTCAAAGATGAAGTGCAGCCCGACAGTGTCAATCTGGTGTACAATTCTGGGGAATTCCTATGCCAACGGCTCCCTTGCAATGTGCTCCTCGGGGAAGTATTTGTTCTCCTTGTGCTTTGTGTACCATTTCTTCCCTTCGTCAGTCACCCATCGGGTTCCGTATTGACGGCGTTGGATGCGCGAAACCACTGGTGCTGCTGGGACTGCTGTTCCCAGTCTAATTCTTTTCCTCCCGGCGCCCGATGTAGATGCGCCCTTTCCTTTGTCTTGCCTGCTTGCCATTATTCCTGTAAAATCAAACAGACAGTCCCAATGTTATTCAAATCAAAATTAGCTTCGACTAAGGTTGGGTTAAGCTAGGCCACCCCACACTTAGTCCTTATCCATAATTACGACATTACGGCAAGACAATTCTCACTTTCCAATTTACAAAAAACAACATGCCTCGTGCATTCAGAGAATTCGATGGAATAAATTCTATGTACTACTCAGACTTCGTACAACTAATCAAAATATCACCATCGATATCATTTCATCACATAGCACTTAGCAAAAACTCCTCTCAACACAACCTATGCAATTCACCAATTTCTATGCAATTCAACAATTTCATTTTCCCGAAAATCCATCGTTTATTTAGAATATTCACATCAAGCACAACATAATTCACCTTACCCAACATGCCCAACCCATAATTTTCATATTTTTAATCACATTTAGTTTCTTCGCAATCAAATTCTAACCCTAGCTACATATTTCACCACAATTCGATCAAGCATGTATTTATCGAGTTCATACAATCAAAATGATACTAGGAACATCAATCAACAATAACTTAAATGAATTCAAGCTCAATTTACAATTAGGGCAAGGTTTACTCACTTCACATGCTCAAAATTGAAAAATTTGTCAAGAATTGAGATGAAGTTAAAGAACATACCTTTAATTCGATGAAATCGAAGAAAAGTTGAAGAAAACTTGTGCCTAGGTCCATGTCACATTGGGGATGGATTTTTGGGTGTTTGTCGCGGAGGTGGTGAGAAATAAGGGAAAATTGAGGGAATTCGGGTTAAAAAGGGAGATTTTTGCTCGGGTCACCCGGCGACCCGGTGTGACCCGTCGCGATTAACACCTCAACGTGTCATGGAGGGTAATGCGGAGCACCCCCTCCGTGACACAGAGCCAATGCGGAGGTGTTCTGGAATTTTAAAAATTCCAGAATTACACCTCAACATGTCACGGAGGTCAACGTGGAGGCCCTCCTCCGTGACACGGAGCCATCGCGCAGGCTCACTGTTTTGCCACTTTTTATTATTTTTCTCACCTCGATTTTTCCTTTGCGATCCTTTGCATTTTTGCCCTCCGTTCAACCTGAAATTCATCTCACAACAAGAAATTGGTTAGAATTCATAGATTTCAACATAAAACACAATTTTTGTTTTTATTTTTATTTTTCTATTTTTATTTTTTTTCTTTTCTTTTCTACTAATTCTACTCAATTATTACAACTATTTCACGGGTTGCCTCCAGTGCAGCGCCTGGTTTACCGTCGCGACTCGACATCATTGAAGCTTAGTCATCCTCTAGGGTGACAGACATCTTCTCTCGACTACCGTCCTCACCCCAGTAATGCTTACATCGCTGCCCATTGACTAAGAACGTGGCACTTCGATCTTCTTGCCACAACTCTACTGCCCCATGCGGGGTCATTCTCACTACCTCAAACAGCCCTGACCATTTGGACCACATCTTCCCTAGAAACAGCTTCAATCTTGAATTAAAGAGCAACACTTTCTGCCCTGGCTCAAAAATACGATGCACCACATGCTTGTCGTGCCACCTCTTTGTTTTTTCTGTAGTACTTGGCACTCTCATAAGCATGCCAACGAAACTCCTCAAGTTTGCTGAGTTGCATCAGCCTCTTCTTGCCCGCTAGCTCTAAGTCCATATTCAATTTCCTCACGGCCCAAAAAGCTCGGTGCTCTAACTCCACTGGCAGATGACACGCTTTACCATAGACCAATCAGTATGGAGAAGTTCCAATCGGTGTCTTGTAAGTAGTTCTGTAAGCCCACAATGCATCATTGAGTTTGCTTGACCATCACTACGTTGTGCATTCACTATTTTCTGGAGAATCTGCTTCACCTGTCTATTCGACACCTCCACTTTCCCACTAGTTTGATATGTTTTTGTCACCTTGTGGCCCACCCCATACTTAGCTAGTAGCTTCTTGAAACTTGAATTGACAAAATGAGCCCCTCCATCACTGATAATGGCTCGGGGTATCCCGAACCTGGTGAGAATGTGTTTTTTCACAAATTTTGTTACTACCTTGTTGTCATTCCTGGGGCAAGCTATTGCTTCAACCCACTTTGATACATAATCAACGGCCACCAAGATGTAACAATTACCAAATGATGGTGGGAACGGGCCCATGAAATCGATGCCCCATACATCAAAGGTCTCCACTTCCAGTACATTCTGCAGCGGCATCTCTTGCCTCCTACCAATTGTGCCTGTGCGCTGACATCTATCGCACATTTTGACGTATGCCATAGAGTCTCTGAATAGTGTAGGCCAAAAGAAACCTGACTGTAGAACTTTGTGTGTTGTTCGCTCGCCTCAGTGGTGCCCTCCATACAATGAAGAGTGACAACTACTCAAAACCTCTGCAATCTGGCTCTCCGGGATGCACCTTCTCATAACCTGATTCGGTCCCTGTTTAAACAAGTATGGCTCATCCCAAATAAAATACCAGCAACCATGCCTCAATTTTTTTCTCTGCTAAGCCGTAGCCTCCGGTGGATAGACTCCACTCACTAGCAAGTTCACTATGTTTGCATACCAGGTAACCTCAGCTTCCCCTATTGCCAAGAGCTGCTCATCCGGGAACTCCTCTTTGATGTTATCACCTTCCTTTACATGCGACCGGCTTTCCAATCGCGATAGGTGATCTGCCACCTGATTCTCGCTCCCCTTTCTGTCCTTAATTTCTAGGTCAAACTCTTGCAACAACAGGATCCATCTGATCAACCTGGGCTTTGCATCCTTCTTGTTAAACAGATACCGAATCGCTGCATGATCGGTATACACCACTACTCTCGAACCCACCAAATAGGACCTGAATTTATCAAATGCAAACACCAATGCTAGCATCTCCTTCTCTGTGACTGCATAATTACTTTGGGCAGTGTTCAGTGTTTTGCTTGCATATTGAATAGAATGAAAATTATATTTCTCCGTTTCCCCAATACAGCTCCCACAGCCACATTGCTTGCATCACACATCAGTTCAAATGGTTGTTCCCAATCCGGAGAAATAAGGATAGGTGCTTCTATCAATTTCTGCTTCAACTCCTCGAATGCTTTGACACACTCATCATCCAACTCGAACTTCACCTCTTTTTCTAGCAATCTGCATAATGGTCTAGAAATTTTGGAGAAGTTTTTGATAAACCGTCTGTAGAACCCTGCATGCCCGAGAAAACTGCGAACACCCTTCACCGACACAGGTGGTGGTAGCTTCTCAATAACTTCGATCTTAGCACGATCGACCTCCAACCCCTTGCAAGACACTTTATGGCCAAGGACGATACCCTCCTTGACTAAGAAATGGCATTTCTCCCAGTTGAGTACAAGATTGGATTCTTCACAGCGAGCTAGCACCCTGTCAAGATTCTGCAAACAAGTAGCAAACGAATTACCGAAAACAGAAAAATCATCCATAAATACCTCAATGAAATCCTCCACCATGTCGTGGAAGATAGCTATCATGCATCTCTGGAATATGGCGGGTGCATTGCATAACCCAAATGGCATCCGCCTAAAAGCATATGTCCCATAAGGACATGTGAAAGTAGTCTTCTCCTGATCCTCCGATGCTATGGCTATTTGGTTATAGCCAAAGTACCCATCAAGGAAACAATATTATTTTTGTCCAGCCAACCTGTCCAATATCTGATCAATGAACGGGATAGGATAGTGATCTTTCCTTGTGGCTTCATTAAGCTTTCTATAGTCCATGCAAATCCGCCAGCGTGTGACGGTTCATGTAGGGATCAGCTCATTTTTTTCATTGGTGACCACGGTCATCCCACCTTTCTTCGGAACTCACTGAACAGGGCTGACCCATTCGCTGTCCGAGATAGGATAGACCACACCTGCATCAAGCCACTTAATTATTTCTTTCCTAACCACTTCCTTCATTACCGGATTTAACCTTCGCTGAGGCTGAACAGTTGGCTTTGCTCTTATCTCCATGAAAATTCTGTGTGTGCAAAAAGCTGGATTGATACCCTGAATATCTGACATTTTTCAGCCTATTGCTTTCTTCCTTCTTCCGAGGACACCCAATGCTTCCTTTTCCTGTGTCTCCGTCAATTCTGCGGAGATGATGACTGGCAAAGTATCATCTTCCCCCAAAAAGACATATTTTAAATGGGGAGGTAATTCTTTCAATTCCAGCTTTGGTGCTTCCTCAATAGATGGTTTCGGTAATGGTTCCAGAGACCTCAATAGAGACTGAAATTCCTTCTTCCTGGGATGCCTTTGTGGCTCATTCAGCATTTGCACCACCTCATAAGCATCTCTATCTCTGAAATGATCGGACTTCATCAACACTCTTTCCAATGGGTCTTGAGATTCAACAATCTGACGAATTTCTGCTTGCTCAAGCACACTGATTGCTGAAAGCTCCTCATGCGGATAACAGCGGGGCTCGAGAATTGATGTGTATTCGAATCATAGGAGCTAACAATCGTCGATATGCTCATATTGGTGATGTTATTGTTGCTGTGATCAAAGAAGCAATACCAAATATGCCCCTAGAAAGATCAGAAGTAGTCAGAGTTGTAATTGTGCGTACCTGTAAAGAACTCACACGTGACAATGGGATGATAATACGATATGATGACAATGCTGCAGTTGTTATTGATCAAGAAGTAAATCCAAAAGGAACTCGAATTTTTGGTGCAATCGCCCTGGAATTGAGAGAATTAAATTTTACTAAAATAGTTTCATTAGCTCTCGAGTATGGCAGGAAGCTTCATGGCCTTAAATACATCAAATACCTCCACCTTGTCGTGTGCCCGCATGGTTAGCTGCCCTGCAGCTACATCAATCAGCACTTTCCCGGTCGCCAAGAAAGGACGTCCCAAAATAAATGGGACTTCCGCATCCGGCTCAAAATCTAGCACAACGAAGTCTACCGGAAAGATAAGGGAGCCCACTTGCACCAGCACGTCCTCCACAATGCAATCTGGTCTGGCCAAAGAACGATCCGCTAGTTGCAAGATCACTATCGTTGGTCTAGGACAGCCTAGCCCCAATTTCTTGAATACCGATGTCGGCATCAAGTTAATGCTCGCTCCCAAATCACATAATCCACGAGCTCGGATACTCGGCCCTATTGTAAGTTGAATTGTAAAGCTCCTAGGGTCTTTGAGCTTTGTGGGCATCCTATTTTGTATCCGGGAAGTGCACTCCTCCGTAAGCGCCACCATAGCGTACTCAGTCAACCTGCTTTTGTTCGCCACAATGTCCTTGATATATTTTGCATACTTCGGCACTCCATGCAAAACATCAAAAAGAGGTAAATTAATGTGTACCTGTTTAAGCACCTCCATGAACTTTTTGAAACATGCTTCCTCCTTGTGTTTCTTTAATCTTTGAGGGAACGGGGGTGGTGGTCTTTTCGATTCAGCTTCCTTCTCCTTTCGCCTATAATCATTGTGTTCCCTCTCATTCTCCATTGCTCCCGACTGCTGTGGTGGTCTTTCTGGTTCCACCTCCTTGAGTTGTAAACCACTCCTTATGGTCACTGCATTCACTTGCTTGGGGTTAGGGTCAGCGTCACTCGGAAGTCCTCCTCTCGGCCTGGTGTTCTGAGCTCCAGCTAGTTGCCCAAACTGGTACTCTAATGCCTTTGTAGCTAACTAATTGTTCTTTACATCAGCTGCCAATTTCACATAGTCAGCCTGCAATTGAGCTTGGTTAGCTATCATCATTTTGAACATTTCCTCGATGTTGGGTGATGGTGGTGGAGGAGGTGCATTGTTGCTTCTGTATTGCGACTGATAGTTCTGCTTCCCTCCTTGATTTCTCTGCACTCCCTGACTCGAACTCTGCCCTTGATGGCTGTTACTACCCCAAGAGAAATTCGGGTGACTCCTCCAATTAGAGTTGTAGTTGTTGCCATACTGTTGGTGATTATTTCTCTGTACATTACCAACAAAGTTTACTGAATCAGGATTCGCACCACAACACTCAGCTGAGTGTTCATTACTGTCGCACACTTCACACCAAATCTGCTGCACTACATTCACTGGGGCTTGAGACTGATTCATGTTCATATTGCTGAAGTGGGTATTGAGTTGATTTTGTAACGCAGCTATCTGTGCAGCGATAGCTGTAAAACCGTCCACTTCCAAGACTCCTGCCGCTTTCCTTGTTCCTCCTCTAGAAGAGTCCGCATTCCACTCTAGATTTCCCTGTGAAATACGGTTTAACAAAGTATACAGCTCCTCATAAGTTTTTTCTAATGCTTGTCCCCCAGCTGCTGAGTCTAGCAAGATTTTTTTGTGGGGTTCCAAACCCTCTATGAAAGTATGCACCAGCACATCATTGGATTGGTGATGATGCAGACAATCCCGCAACATAGATTTGAATCGTTCCCAAGCTTGATACAGATTCTGCCCCTCTCTTTGTTTAAAACTTAGAATTTGACTTCTAAGTCTTGCTGTTTTATCGGATGGAAAGAACCGTATCAAAAATTTCTTTTCAAGATCATCCCAAGTAGTGATGGAATTAGGTGGCTCAGCTTTCAGCCATCTCTTTGCTTCTCCCAAAAGTGAAAATGGGAACAATGTAAGCCTGACGTAATCGGATGACACTCCAGCGGGGATGTAAGTGTCACTTATCTCCAAAAAGTTTTGGAGATGTTGTTGTGGATCCTCGTGAGGGAGACCTGTGAATTGCCCGCTGGTGTGCAGCAATTGCACCATATTCTGTTTAAGCTCGAACCTCCCTCCTGGCTCAGGTTTGCGAATGCTAGATGTAACGTTGTTGGCATGTGGGATTGCCACTTCGCGAACCGGCCTAGCTTCCATTTCCTCGGGCACTAACACTGCCCTTACAATTGGCGAATTCTGTTGTTGCTCCAGGATTGTTTGTCTGAGCAACTGCAACTTTCTCTCTAGAGCTTCTCTCCTTTGTCGATGAAATTGTCTTTTCGGCTCTAAGTGTGAATCCACCAGCTCCTTGTCTCTTGCCAATGTTCAATAGAATTCAATATCTTCAAAGACAGGCTAAGACCAAGTTGTCAACACTAATAAGAAATCATAAACAAACACTTAAGACAACAATTTTACCAATTGCCAATCCCTGGCAACGGCGCCAAAAACTTGTTCGGTGGTTTGGAATGCCTACACGCAAGTGCACGTGGTCGAACAAGTAGTAAAATGGCTAGAGTAGCCAAGTATCGATCCCACAAGGATTGGAACAAGGTAATAATCGAACCAAGTGTTAATACACTCTAACTCTAATAATGCAGACAACAGTTTCAAGAAGATTTTGGGAGTTTGTTTCCTAATTTATACTAATCTAAAACAAATGTACAAATTGAGTCTGAACTATAGTAATGAGCATACTGAGGCTAAAACGAACATGCAGGGAAGCAATTTATCGACACAAATTGGTTAATCTTTCCTTCGGTTGCTAGTCAAGAATTATTGCCTATGGATTAAAACTCTCGTATTTAACCCAACTTAAGAATCATGAACCTTCCACCTACATTTCTGTGATAAGAAGAAATTCATGTTCTAGCCATACAAAACCGATTCCTTAATTGACTAATATGACTTTCTGATATATTTCTATTCTGCCTCCGTGACACGCCACAAACACGGACCCTCACTGGAATCCGGTCCTCCAATTAATTACGCCCAATGTGCCACGGCATGCAACACGTGGCTGGGCCAACGTGCCACGGCACCAACGTGAACCTTCACTGGAACTTGGCCTATTTTAATCATCCGGGGCAGAATGCCTCCGCGATGGCAACGTGACATGGCTCCATCCCAGAGCCCCTTAATTTGTTGCATTTCCTTGGCCTTTTCCACTGCTCGCTTCCGAGTCCATTCCCGATTTCTCCCAACATGCATCTTAGCTTCCTAAAATTACATTTTTCTTGCAAAACAACACTAATCATGTTAGTTAGTATAAATTCACATTTTAACTACAAATCACATGAGAATGTACAAATATAGATGGATAAAAAAGACGAACTGAAGCATTTGAGTATCACTTGGGCATATAATTCTGCCAAGATCAATCACTAGTGTAAAACTTGAAGTAGTTATGAATCCATGGGGAATACTTCCCTAGTTAATTGCATAATATTGATAACAATCCAATTTCCAATACTGTTACTTATTTACTTCTTTACAAAACCTTTTTTAGGAAATAACAGACTCAGAAGCTTAAATACTAGCATTATTCTATATCTTGACTATATTCCCTGTGGGATCGATCCCAATCTAGTTGGGTTCTTTATTGACACATCCGCGTCATACTTTTACAAGAGTGTGATTTTAGAGTTATCACTCATTACCAAGCTCTTCGTTTTGGTGTGTGATGATATTTTGTGATGGTAGAAGAATGAGAGAAATGTTGGGTTTTATAGGAGGGAAGAAGGTGAAGAGGTTGTGTGGTATTGATGGTAAGTTAATGGAGGATTGTGGGAAATAAAAATGGTAGTTGAGGGGTGAAGAAAATGGTGTAGGGGTGTAGAAAATTAGGGGTTTTAGAAAGTTGGGATGAAGTTGAAAAGTCATGGGTTGGACTAGGACGGGTGGTCTAATGAGTGGTCAACTTTTTAAAATACCTCATACCTATGCCACCGTTGGTCCTGCGATCGCAAATGTGGATCTGTGAGCCGCAAGTCAAATGTAGGTTGACTTCAAATTGCCCAGGGCACTATCTGAAGTATGCGTTACACCTACATCTAGCAGATCTGCGCCTTTGTTTCACAGGTGAGGCGCAAATCACCTGTTTTTTGAATGGTTTTGCCTAGGTATTCTATCCCTGAATTACACTAAACATGTGTTCTGCAAGTCCTTGACTGTGGTTCACAAGTGAGGCGCAAGTGCTCACTTTTTCCCATGTCTTCTGGACCATGTGTGCGCTTGACCTGCATGTTGTAAGTTGGTACCTGCGTTTCACAAATCCAATAAAGATTCCCACGCTCTTCTTTCTTCCACCTTGTCTATAATCCAATCATCCTACAACAACAAAAATAACAAAAATGTGAAGTGAAAAGAAATTTAAATACACTTGGGTTGCCTCCTAAGAAGCGCTTAATTTAACGTTGTGGCACGATGGTTTCACCTCACAATTTATCAATCATCTGGAGGTTTGACCTCCTCACCAAGATCATTCGCCTGCTCATCTACTTCATCAAGCACTTTCTTGGTTGGCACACATTAAATATCACTTCATCACCACCCATTCGAAATTTGAGCTCACTTAGCTCAACATTAACTAGAGCAGGCCCTGTGGCCAAGAATGGTTGCCCCAAGATAATGGGCACCTCCATGTCCACATCGCAACCCAACAAATCCACAAGGATTCCCATGGGATGCTTGATAGACCAATCAGCCATGAGCAACCTCATTGTGGTAGACTTAGGACTTCCTAATCCTAACTTCTTGAAGATCATGAGAGGCATCAAATTTATGCTTGTCCCTAGGTCGCGTAGAGCTCTGTTGAACAAATACACCCGATGGTGCACGATTAGTGAACGATTAGTGAATGCTCCAAGATCATCTTTTCGGAGCAAGGTTTCTTTCCATGACTTCACTACAATGGTGTGACACCTCCATTGTGCCCACATCAACAACTTTTTTCTTCGTCAAAATCTCCTTTATAAATTTAGCATATCCTAGCATTTGGAGAAAAGCATCGACCAGCGGTATGTTTATGGACAACTTGTTGAACATATTGATAAACTTCTTGAACTGGTTGTTGTCTTTCTTCTAGGTCAATCGCTGGGGGTAAGAAGGTGGAACTTTAGGCACTTAGCCCTTAGCACGTGAGGCCTCCTTGACCTCTTCATCAACATTCACATTTTAGGAGGAGTAGCAACCTCTTCCTCCTTCGCCAACTTATCATCATCAATGCAAATAGGTGCACTTGGAACCTCATCATTTGGTTTTGAACCAACATTCACCTTGGGTTTATCACCCGCATTTGTAACAATCTTCCCACTCCTTGTGATTATTGCCATGCAGTGGCCATCTTTCTTTCGATTAGGAATGGTATCAATCAGAATAGTACCTTCATCCTTGGATTCATCTATGTGGATAAGTGGTTAATTTGGGCTTCCAATTGTTTGATTGAATCTGGGTGGGAACTCACCGTTTGGGCAAGGTTGGACCCCTCATCTTTTTGTTCCTTCACTATGCTATCAGTTGACTCCACTTTCTTCAACACTCTAGCAAACATTTCTTCAATCATTGAATTCCCCACATCACTCACACTAGGTTGCATAGGGGCTACATAAGCTTTAGGGGGAGGAATGTACGGATTTGAACTCCGATGGTTGTACCTCTCCCCTTCTCTCTCGGGCTCTCGGTTTCTCCATCGGTTATCCCTTTCTCTCCAGCCTTAATCTTCTCTATCTCTCCAACCTTGGTTCCTATCACGAGGATGCCATGGGCCTTGACTGGCACCTTGGTATCCTTGATAAGAACCCACCATTTGGCCTATTATAAATTGGCATTCCTCATCATATCTTACTTGAGAAACCTTTTCCTCAAATGAGTTGTCTTCTTAGGACACAATGGCGTTGACACTTTTGTTTCCGTACCCCATGACATGCTCTTCAAGAAACTCTACTTGAGTCATCATTTTGTCCAATGTTTCATTTCTTTCTTCACCCATTTTCTTATTTCAGCTGCTAATTGATTTGTGGATGCACCATTGGAGGACACCTCGGTGTCTCTAGTGTGTCAAGCATGGTTGGTTTTCATCATCTGTCCAACAAGGCTTGTACAAGTCCAAATTTTTGGTCCATAAGCAAACCACCAGCAAGATTATTGGCCATAGACTTGTTTATCGGGTCAAGAGATGGGTAGAAGCTTTAGAGAAGTACCCTATGTAACAGTCCATGGTTTGGGCAAATGGTTACTTTCTTCTGAAACCTTAACCACACCTCATGAATAGGTTCTCATGAGAGTTGATGGAAGTTTGTGATCTCATCACGAATTTGGAGCATCTGAGAGGGTAGAATGAATCTATCAAGGAATTCTTCAGTTAACTCGTTCCAAGACATGATGGATCCGGGAGGTAGCTCCTCCAACCATGCCATAGCCTCTCCCATCAAAGAAAACGGGAATAATCCGATTGATTCTTAGCTAATGTTGGAGACATTGAATGGTTGACAAAATTCAATGAAGTCCGAAGATGCCAATTAGCATCCTCACTAGCTTGTCCTCCAAACAGCCCCTACATTTGCAAGAGATGTAACATGGTGTTTGTTACATGAAATAAGGCATTCCCCACCGTGGGTGGTAGGCGAATGACACCAGCCATATCATTAGCAACGGGGTCATTATCTCCATCCATAGATCCATCCACACTACCCACATTACTAGAATGGCTTATCTTTGCACTCCTAAGCAATTAACAAAAACAAAAAACAAAGTAGCGAACATCGACGTTACCTATCTATAATTGAGTCTGAGTTCTCCCAATTGAGTTCAAGTTGAGTCTAAGCTTTCTAAGTTGAATCCAAGTATTCTTATGGAGTCCAAGTATTCCAAAGTTGGGTCTAAGTATCCAAAGTTGGTTCTAAGAACTCGTAAGCGAGGTCCATTGTTATGTTTCTCGAGTCTCATATTCATATTAAGCTTCCAAGTCAAGTTATGTATTATGTCCCCATCTGTCAGTTGCTATGGGTATTGTGTTAAGTTGGTCCTCCACGTTAAACCCATTATCTAAGTCACATACTTTGCATTGTTGAGTCAGTTACTTTGCATTGTTTAGTTGGTCCTCTGAGTTAGACCTGTTAGCTGAGTCAGATATATTGCATTATTCAATTGTTGATCTAAATATCAGCTTGCTCATTGGAATGATTTGCATTATTTACTGCACGACCTCTCTGGTTCGAGTATTAGATGGCTAATTGTGCGATGTTGCATGCACTCTCTGGTCTGAGTATCAGATGGCTAAATATGCGAAGGAATATGTATGAAAATCCTGGTCCGACTATCAGGTTAGCCGTAAAGTCCTAGTCCAGGTATCAAGAAACTCTTAAAGTCCTGGTCCGAGTATCAAGCATCCATACTTAAACTCTGGTCAGGGTATCAGGTAGCCACCGAGTCGATTCTCATAAACTCCGATCCAAGTATCGGAAGTGTTGAGATATGAGTTAGTTATGTTATACTCATGCATAGAGTCTGTATATAAGGTAGCCAATTACAGAGTTACGAGTTATCTCTCTACGCTATCTTTTGAGTTATGTTCAGCTGTTGTTTGCCATCTTTTACGTTAACAGGTTACAAAGTGTCAAGTTGTTATTATTCCCTTCTCTGGTTTGGTTATCTTTGGCATTACTTTATTTATAACTTTTAGTTGTATAATACCAGTGCATTCTTTGTACTAATGTCCCTTCGCCTGGGGACCCTACAATCGTGCTGCAGGTGCATATAAGAGCTAAGACCAACCAATACAGTAGGAGCCAGATCCAACGCAGAGTTGGTATGCTCCTTTCTTTTAGGAGCCTTATGTTTGGTTTAGTCATTCTGAGTTTTGATGTACAGATGGGTAGACCGGAGCCCTATCCCGTGCATCCAGTATTGTTTACTCTTTTAGAGGCTTTTGTGGACTAATTATACAGTTGTTCAGTTTTAATTCAATTTGTGGCCTAGCTAGCCTTCTGCATTTCTTTTCAATTGTTACGTGGCCTTGTTGGCATTCTATCTTGTTATGTTTGTTGAGACCTAGCCAGTCCATTTCCATGTAGTTGACTGTGACAAGTGGCCCAAATGGCCTAAGGGTTACAATTCAGATGCTATATATCTCGATCTCTTTGAAATCGAGTGTCAGTCGAGCCCTACCTCAGTTTTGGGGCGTGAAAGTTTTCCTAAAACATTGCATAGCCTCTTCCTTATAAGTGTGGCGTGCTTCACACCCATGAAAAATACTTTACTTAACGTGGCTTTCAGACACCCTAGAACACACCTAAACCTATGGCTCTAAAATCAAGTTTGTCACACCCCGAGTCTATACACTAGAAGCGACACGGGACCTAGAATCATGAATGGCTCCAAGTTAACCCTTGGTACCTGTATAACATAACCATAAGCATAGACTAAGCGGAAGAAATCATAAGATACGGGAAAAAAATGGAAGTCTAAGATATCATCCAATGTAGCAACTGGAACAATAAGTCAAATTGCTGAATATCTATACATTACAGTCTAAAAAGCTTCTACATAAGATGAGTTGATGGGACAATCCCCCAACTAGCTCTACTAGTTATGTATTCAAAATGACAAAGAAAGACATGAATTGAATTGCCATACTTTAATGATGAGGACTCACTAAGACTGAGTTGAATTTGGAGCAAGATCAAATCTATTAATGGGGATGAGACTGAACATCAGAACCTATCTCATGAGATGAAATAGCAAAAAAGTATGTGATCAGTTGTAACACCCAGAAAGTTTCTAAGAACAGACCCTAGACTTAAAGAAAGAATTTAGAAGGAAAGTGGAAATTTCACCACAGAATGAGTCATGGTACGACTCATTAGATGACCCAAAGAATCATGGTCAGACTCATGGAAAGCAGTCAAGAGGTGCAAGTGAGGTTCAGTGACAACGGACCACCCAATGAGTCGTTAGGCAGGCAACGACCCATTACGTCGGTCGTACGAAAGAATGCTAGAACTCAAAAGGGGTCGTATAAATTGGTGACAATGAGAGAACAGGATGAGTCATCGTATCAAGTAATGACTCGTCATGATAGTCGTGGGAAGGAAGAGCAGGGTTGCTGGCTTCAGAGGTAACAGGAGGAGCCACGAGTCGTTGAGATGGCTAACGACTCGTGAAGTTAGTTGGCGGCAGATTCGAGGAATTTTTGAGAATCTTTCTAGTGCACTCCACGACTTGGAACCATGAGTCTTTGTCAACCTCACGACTCGTGGAGTGCCTCATGGGGATTGGCAGATGAATTTTCTTGCAAATTTCCAAGGGTATTTTCATAAAATCCTATGCTTGTAACTCCTAAACTACGCCGTTTTGAGTATAAGATGAGACGTTTTTAAGGGTTCCTTCTAGCCTAACCCCTCACTCCATCAAATTACCCTCTCAAACTCTTCTTCCCCCCCACCCTCTCAAAACTCAAGGATCACCTAGGGCTTCTTCAAGGGCTTCAAGGTTCAAGTTCAAGTGGGGGATTCCTTCTAATCAGGTGTGTGGGTTTTCAACAAGGACATCCTTTCATCCTTGTCCCCCAAATTTTATACTAAAAACCCAAATCCCTTAATTCTAGAAAAGCATGTTTTAGGATTTCAATTATGCATCAGTTCTCATATGTTCTCCCTGAATTCTAAGACCCGTCATGGTTAATAGTCATGTATGCTTATGAAGTTACTTACACATTCTCAATTTATGTACATGATATATGAAAAGCATGATTTTAGAATTTTCATCATGTCTTGGCACAAATTTCAAAATGGGGTTTCATTAACATTCCAAGATCTTACCATGAACTCATTATATATGTTTTAAGCATGAGTCGATCATATGGGTTCCGTAAATGTTGAATATATGATTTAATATATATGTTGAGATACGATTAGAACATATGGACTTGGGTAAATATGAAATACATATATACCTTCACTATGATTTTGGGTATGTTTTAAAGTATGAATTTTACCTATGGATCTTACATGAATCTAGGGTATACGCCATATGCTATGAACACGGGATTTAAATATTGTGGATATGTTTAAAGTATGATATGATCCTATCGATGTCTCATGAATGTAGAATGTATGATTTAAACGATGATTCGGGACTATGATGATATGAATTATGATGATAAAGCATGAGAATGATCCTTTAGACTTTTGGGATTGTTGTTAGTAAAAAGTAGCCTTAATCAACTTTAAATGAATTCAGTATTGAATGCTCATGTCTCTGATTAGATGAAGTAACTTAGACTAGATGAATGACGTTAAACTAGTGACCTCCATATTCTAGTATAATTGGGACTCTCCACAGCCGAGAATATTTCCCTTAGTCAGTCAGGGACTCTCCATAGCCGAGAATGTTTCCCTTAGTCAGTCAAGGACTCTCCATAGCAGAGAATGTTTCCCTTAGTCAGTCAGGGACTCTCCATAGCAGAGAATGTTTCCCTTAGTCAGTCAGGGACTCTCCATAGCAAAGAATGTCTCCCTTAGTCTATGATATCAGTTCAGCTCAGCTCCGTATAATTTCAAATTTCAGTTAGAATCAGTTTAGCATGATTTAAACTCAATTATCAGCAGATAGTCAGTACAGTATATGATATTAGTTACAGCTTTAGTTCTCAGTATATGTACAACACATGACCCTTATGCATCAGTTTGATTATACTTCAGTAAATGTTTTCAAATAAAAGCTTCATATCAATACATATGTATACCTCAGACAGGGTCATTGTATTTCAGCTCAATTACATATTCAATGATGCATTTAGTTTACTTCCCTCTTATATACTTGCATTTTTAGTTTACTTATGCTTCCCGTATACTCAGTACATTTCAAGTACTGACCGCATACTTTATGTGCTATATCATTTCATGATATAGATTCAGGTTTTCAGACTCAGCCACATGGTTAGATACGCTCCATTCACATCTTAGCTTCTTGTGGTGAGTCCTCATCTCTCAAGGACGCGACCTAAGTTTTTGATTTCATTATGTTTCAGTTTTCAGACTTTAGGAGATACCTGGGGGCTTGTCCCAGCAACTCATCAGTGTAGTAGAGGCTTTCATACTTGTGTAAACAGATTCAGTTTATATATAAGAGTTTTATTAGATTATGTCTTATGTATCAATTTGCTTCCGCTCAGTTATGATTCTGTTGGTTGTTGTCTTGTTAATGTTATGCTATGATCATGCCGGAGCCTCTCGCGGTTCCTTGTCATGTATCTCGATCCTGGCCTATGTTCAGGTCGTGACATCAGTACTTTGAATGTACTGAGTATGGAGGATAAGTAAAACATGAGAGTAATTATAACATGCTAAAAAGTCATGATCGTGATAACCATAAAACATAATCTGCTAATCATAATCTGAAGTATAATGACCCAAGATTTTGAAAACAATATCATAAGGCTTATCTTATTTGAAATTATAAGTAACACTCATAAACTAATCAATGGGTCAAAATACCATAAGTCATAACGTGATATCATAAAGCATGATCATGAATAAATGTGAAATATGTGGAACATTGGAAGATTCTCATAACCCACACCATTACTAATGAGCATATGATTCCCAACTATCTTGATCAAGTAGGCAGAGCCGTTCAAGGCCTTGACAGGGCAAAGAATGATGAAGACGTGATATCACTCATAATCATGAGCCCAATAGCGTAAGGGAGACATTCTCAACTGGCCGAGTCCCTTTAGCTAGGGGTAAGGGAGACACTTTCTACTGGCGAGGACCCCTTATTCTATGGTGGCACGTAGTTTAGAGAACTGGGTGTGCCAAACTCTGTCCTACTCAGTGCTAAATGATACTCCCAAAACAAGCACAGTGCTTATATCATAATCATGAACCATACTTGGTTTTGCATGGGTGATGTGCTATGAGTTTACAGCACTTTTGACGATTAAAACTAAGAAAATAGCTTAGACATAGGAATGTTTATATGGATATGAGGAGCATTTACTTTATTTATAGTAAAAATAAGTGTTGGAGAAAAAATGTGCAAAAGATGCATAAAAGTGTAGAAAATCAGCCAAGTGCCAATCTCAGTACGAGTCGTACCTTGATTGTACGAGGCGTACTGAGACTCGTGGAAAAGCTCAGAATGCTAAAACAATGTGAAGCAGAGTACAACTCTCAGTACGATATGTACCAAAATGGTATGAGCCGAACTGGAGTTGTGAAAATATTCAGAGAAAATTTGCACAAGCAGTCTCTTGGTATGGGTGGAACCCACGGATCGTAACATCTACTTACAACACGTACCATGAGATGTGGGGAGCTTCAGTGATTCTTAAAGGCTTGGCAGAATTCCAGATGCAACAAGAAAGTACGAGTCATAGGAGCAAGGTACGAGGCATACCACAACACTCGTAGAAAACTTCAGAAGATGTAAAAGTTCTCAGGGCCAAGCCACGGATGGATTGTATGGCTCGTAGGACCATCGTACGAGTCGTACTAGTTGCCAACACTTAGTCAAATATGCAGCAGCCAAGGAATGTACGAGAGCTAGGTACGACCTTTACAATCCTATTACAGATCGTATGATCAGTTGTAGGACGATTCGGTGCCAGATATAGAAATTTCCCTATTAGCTTAGGAAGAATTCTACTGTCTGTATAGATACCTTTTTTATGTTTTCTTTTAGTAAGAGAGAGGATAGTAGACGTTTGATTACATTGAGAGAAGTTTTATTTGTGAATTATTATCAAGTTTTAGAGAGCAATTCTTAGGATCAACACTTGGTTTTATCAATTGTTCTTGATTTTGTTGGTCAATATTCAAAGAAGGTTTTCTTTCAATTATTGTTGTAAGTATTTAATTATTTGTTTGTCTATGAATACTAATTACATTCTTACAATCATGAGAGGCTAAAACCTCCAAAACTAAGATTGTGGGAACCATGGTGGATTAACAAAATAGGGTTACATAAAGTGATTTAAAATCGATGCTAAATGCTTGTATTATATTCTCTTCATCTTTAAACATTTCTTAACAGTGCATAATGTTAGGACTTGCCCGAATTGTTCACTTGCTTGAACCTGGAGAAGTAAAGATTAGGAAAAGAGAATTACAACAAAGCCTTGATTTTTATGATCATTGTATGACCTGAGATACGCTCGCAGGAAAGTTAATTTGGGACATATTAATAACGGTTAGTTTGAAATCGCTCATGATACCTGATCTGGTGATTGAGTATAGTCATCTAATGGGGACGAACCAGTCATTTGGATCAATCCTAGTTATAAGTTCTACAAGTAAGTATTGTGATTGATCGCGCGTGTACACCCGAAGTAGTTATGAACCCATTGGGAACACCTGCCCTAGTTATTTTCAAATCCTGATAACAATCACAATTATGATCTTGTTTTATTATTATTTTTCTTTAAACCCCCAATTTGGAGATAACTTACCAACAAGATTAAGTATCGGCATTAGTCTAAATCTTACCCTATTCCTAGTGGGTTCGATCCCAAATTCTTTGTTGGGTTCTCTATTAACAACATTTGCTTCATACTTTGCCAGGAAGTGTGAGTTTGAGTGTTATCAAAAAGTGGCGGCATTTTTGGGGAATACGGCTAAGATTAGATTAACTACTTGTATTTAACTTTTGATTGTTGTTTCCCCATTTACTTTTTCTTTGTTTTTCTTCTATGATTCATTCAGTCTAACACCAAGGAAGCTACCTTGCGAACACTCAGATGGAAGATAAGAGGCTGCTAGTGCCCATGGGAGAGATGATGAATATTGACACACTAGCAGCCGTCTTGATGAACTATGAAGGAGATAGAACACTGGGGTACACAGAACTGGTAAATGCCCTAGAAGGAATGGGGTCATATAACTTCAGACCAAAGAAGTTTGACCTTAACTTTAAGAATCGTGTGACTCCCCCAGCAAAGCCATCAGTGGAGGAACCAACAGTTCTGGAACTAAAGGCATTACCTCCCCACCTTAAATATGCATTCTTGGGTGAAGACAACACTTTGCCAGTGATTATTGTAGCCAACTTGAAAAACTGGCAAGTAGAAGCTTTGGTCACAGTATTAAAAAAGCACAAAAAGGCAATTGGCTAGACCATAGCTGATATCATCGGGATCTCTCCAGGAATATGTACTCACAAAATCTAGCTCGAGCTGAATTGCACACCAAGTATAGAGCATCAGCAACGCCTGAACCCACCAATGTAAGAAGTAGTGAAAAAGGAGATCATCATGGCTAGATGTTGGTGTAGTTTACCCCATTGCGGATAGCAAGTGGGCAAGTTCTGTACAGTATGTGCCAAAGAATGGTGGGATCATAGTGGTAGCCAATGAGAAAAATGAGTTGATATTAACAAGACCAGTCACAGGATGGCGTGTGTGCATGGATTATAGAAAGCTCAACCACTAGACCCAGAAAGACCATTTTCTAATGCATTCATGGATCAGATGCTTGACAGGTTGGTAGGTAGAGGTTGATACTATTTTCTTGATGGCTACTCGGGGTACAATCAGATCACTATAGCCCTAGAAGACCAAGAGAAGACCACTCTGACTTACCCTTATGGAACATTCGCTTTCAGGAGAATGTCGTTTGGGTTGTGTAATACACCAGCCACATTCCAGTGTTGTATGATGTCGATATTCTCGGATATGGTGGAGGATACCATTGAGGTCTTAATGGATGACTTCTTAGTTGTGGGTGACTTATTCGAATCTTACCTCAAGCCTTTAGGCAAAGTGTTGAACAGATGCGAAGAAACTAATCTGGTCGTAAAATGTGGAAACTGTCATTTCATGGTCAAGGAAGGAATAGTGTTGGGTCACAAAATCTCTAGAAAAGGGATTGAGGTGGGCAAGGTGAAAATTTGAGTTATAGTAGGATTGCCACCACCTATTTCCATAAAAGGGGTCAGAAGCTTTTTATGGCATGCAAGATTCTTTAGGAGGTTCATCAAGGACTTTTCAAAGATTGCACAACCATTATGCAAATTTCTTGAGAAGGAGGTGAAGTTCATATTTGATGAGGCATGTCTGAAGGCCTTTGAGTGCTTGAAATAGAAATTCACCACTTCTCCTATTATTATAGCTCCAGATTTGTCTCTTCCATTTGAGGTAATGTGTGACGCTAGTTGTCACAACCCAAATGTACACCCGGATCATAGACACGGGACAAAGAGCCCCGAGAGACCCCAAATCGACCCATGGAATGAGCATATATCTAATTCAATGACATGAGTGGAAGACTTAACATAAAGAATGTAATCATAACATAACATAAGGGAAAAACCAGTGCAAGACTTATACAATGTGGCGGAATACAACGTGTAGTCTGATAAACCTCTAAACATGAAAGACGGATTGATGGGACAACTCCCCAACTAATCCAACATCCAAAAACTGAAAGAAATAACATAGAGTGTGAACATGTAGCCCTCGAAACATGAGGACTCACCAAGTGCGCTGAGAGAAAATCTGAATCTATCTACGGGTGGGGATGAGCCTGAGAACCGGGACCTGTATCATAAGACGATACAGCATAGAAAGTATGCAGTCAGTACGTGGAATGTACTAATTATGCAAGGTAACTAAAACAGACATTTAAAACATATATGAAATTCATAAGTAATCATAAGAGTAGGACGTCATGCTCGTATTGAAAATCATAATAACATATCATACAGCTCAAGGTTTTCGAAACATTCGTAACATGAACATAATCATAATCATAACAGAAGAGCTTTACTTAACATGACTTGAGCCAATATACATAATCATAACATACATAAATCGCGAGGAACAGTGGGAGATTCTCTTAACTGACATACCCCATATGAGCACACATGAAGCCCGACTTGTAACCCTAGTCGGGAGGGTGTTCGTACCTTGCCAAGGGTAGAACCATGAAAGTGTGATATCACCATGAAAAGGGCCATTTGAGCTAAGGACTAACATGAAAGGGGTCCCAACAAACCTACGGTGGCACGTAGTTCATGAGATTCAGTGCTTAACCTGAGCCCCGAACCTACTCGGTGTTCGATACTACTCCCAAAACATATATAGTGCTCATAATAATACATACATGAGTTCATGGGCTAGTTAAATCATGATAATTGTAAACATGCTTAAATATATGTTGTCTAGCCATGACATGAGGCCCGTGAGTCAACCAAAAATACATAATTCATGATTAATAAGATTCATACATACTTGTAAATCATGCATATAGCTTGAATTTCATAAAAGCATAATGGGTAACATGATGAATTCGTAATTTAAAATATAATTCATGCTAGGCTCGTAAAGAACATTGATGGAATAATAAGTCACAAATGGATTCATCATGGGGCATGCATAATTAAGCTTAATTGTTTAGAAAATCAAAATCAGCAATATTATAATCAACTTAAATCTCAAAAGATGATCAAACTCCATAGATTATGATAATATTTCAAAATCACAAAACGCATAATTAAATCATTAGAATTTATATAATCAAATACAAAACCCCATGAGTTTTTGATGAATTTTAAGTAAAATCATATAGTGGGAGCATGGGTGTGGAAGAATTCACTAATTGATGACCTTATATACCTGGAAACACTTGATTCTTAATCTCCCTTGAAAGCCCAAGATGGAGGTTAGAGAAATTGGGGAATAACGCCTTGAATCACCTTTTAGACTCCTCTTTATACTCTTGCATGCATGAATGAGGCTTAACATAGACTAATCCCCCTTAAAAGACCCTATTCAGACCTTAAAACGATAATTTCGGCCTTAGGAATTTAAGAATTACGAAAACACCCTTACTAAAAATGCAGAAATTCCTAGTTGCCAGTCCCCACGAGGGACCTCACGAATCATTTCCAGGAGCACGACTCGTGGATGGGATCCGTGATGCCCATTACCCAAACAAGCTCAGGGGACCCCACGAATCGTGGTGGCTGACCACCACTCATGGTCACCTCCCGTGACCCCTCTTCCCAAAACCTTGACCAACCATACACTCCAACCCATGGGTGCCCTCACAAGTCTTGAGGTCAGACCATGACTCGTGGTCACCATCTATGGCCTTCACTGCGCTTCCTAACCTTGCCAACCTCCGAGGCAGACCACGGGGGACCTCATGAGTTGTGAGGTTTGACCATGACTCGTGGTCATGCCCGTGGCCTCCCCCACTTGAGCTTGCTGACCATGAGTCATCTCACGACTCATGATCACTCCCCACAATCGACCTCATGGGTTGTCTTGAGATCTGGTGCGAATTTTCAATTTTTCTTCGTTTTGACTCTCGAGTCTGATCCTTGGGTTCCCGGGGTATAACAATATCTCCCCCTTAGGAATATTCGTCATCGAATGTTAGAAACATGCAGAAAACTCATAAAAAGCTATCACCATATACAAATACTGATCATTTAAGCTGAAAATTGACGGATTGACTACCTCCGACAAGAACTACTTAATTGAACTGAATTCAGACATCACATACATTTACTATGTCATAAAACAAACTTGTACGCATGAACTGAACATGAAAACTGATTAGAGGTTTAGGGAAAAAACTGATACCTCAACTGAAACTAAGCCGGTAGAGAACAAGTGTGGGTATCTAGCCATCATATCCGCTTCAGCTTCCCACTTAGCTCCTTTAACATGTTGATTTCTCCATAATACTTTAACTGAAGCTACTTCTTTGTTCCTCATCCTCTGAACCTGACGATCCAAGATTTCCACCGGAACTTCTTCATAGCTGAGGCTATCCTTTGAACCAACCCTGTCCACCGGGACTATTAAAGCTAGATCATCCAAGAACTTTTTCAACAGCGGCACATGAAACACGGGATGCACATAAGATAACTCTGATGGCAAGTCCAACTCATATGCTACCTTACCAATTCTTCTCATAACCCAATAAGGACCAACATAGCGGGGACTGAGTTTTCCTTTCTTTCCGAACTGCATGACTCCCTTCATGGGAGATACCTTTAGAAATACCCAATCGTCCACCTCAAACTCCAAATCTCTTCTCCTCACATCAACATAGGATTTCTGACGACTCTGAGCGGTTTTCAACCGGTCCCTTATCAACTGAACCTTCACCATCATGTCATGAACCAAATCTGGCGCTGTCATAGCTGCCTCACCAACCTCAAACCATCCGATGGGAGATCTACACCTCTGCCCATAGAGGGTCTCAGATGGTGCCATTTGGATACTGGAGTGAATGCTATTATTATAAGAAAACTCGATTAACGGAAAATGATCATCCCAACTACCTTTAAAATCCATAACACATCCCTCAACATATCCTCAAGAGTCTGGATTGTTTGCTCGGCTTGGCCATCCTTTTGCGGATGAAAAGCCGTGCTGAGCTTGACTTGAGTCCCAAGTCCTTTTTGAAAAGACCACCAGAACTGGGAGGTAAACTGAGTACCTCGATCTGAAATAATAGACAAGGGCACTCCATGAATTCAAACCAACTCCTGAATATAAAACTTGGCATAATCATTCGTCGAATCCGTGGTCTTGACCGGTAGAAAGTGTGCAGCCTTGGTTAACCTGTCCACAACAACCCAAATGGAGTCATAATGTCTTCGAGTGCGGGGCAAACTTGTTATAAAGTCCATGTTGATCTCTTCCTACTTCCAAGTAGGAATGCTGTTGTCTTGGAGTACACCCCCTGGTCTCTGATGCTCAACATTCACTTGCTGGCAATTCGGACACTTGGCTACAAATTGTGCAATATCCCTCTTCATGCCATTCCACCAATAAACTTCCCACAAGTCATGATACATCTTTGTGGCACCTGGATGGATAGAATATCTGGTACCATGTGCCTCATGTAATATCCAAACTCTCAAATTATCAATGTCCAGAACACATAAGCGACCCTGGTATCGCAGCACACCATCTCCCCCTTGGGAGAAAACCTCCACCTTTTGACTCCACACTGCTTCCTTCAGCTTCCTCAAAATCGGATCCTCATCTTGCTTAGATTTGACATCGACCACCAAGGAAGATTTTGACCCATTCTGCACAATAACGCCTCCATCGATCGAGTCGATTAATCTAACTCCCAATCTTGCAAGCCGGTGGACATCCTTCACCAACTCTTTCTTTCCCTCATCCACGTGGGACACACTCTCCATAGAGAGCCTACTAAGTGCATCCGCCACCAATTACCTTTCTCGGGTGGTAAAGGACACTCATGTCATAGTCCTTTAATAACTCTAACCACCTCCTTTGCTGAAGATTGAGATCCTTCTATGTGAACACATATTGCAAGCTCTTGTGATCCATGAATACATCCACGTGGACCCCATACAAGTAATACCGCCATAACTTCAATGAGAAAACCACCGTGGCTAACTCGAGATCATGGGTCGGATAATTCTTTTCGTGAACTTTCAGCAATCGCGAGGCATATGTTATTACTTTCTCATACTGCATCAACAAACATCCTAGTTAGACTCTCGAAGCATCACAACATACAACAAAATCATCCGTACCCTTAGGTAAAGTCAACACTGGTGTTGATGTGAGTCAGGTCTTCAATTCCTGGAAGCTTTCCTCATAAGCCTCCGACCATTGGAACTTTGCCTCCTTCTGAGTCAACTTGGTCAAAGGTGCCGCAATAGAAGAGAAACCCTCAACAAATCTCTTGTAGTACCCTGCTAGGCCCATGAAAATCCAAATTTCTAAAGGATTCACTGGTTTGGGCCAATCCTTCACCGCTTCGATTTTCTAGGAATCTACCTTTATTCCCTCACCTGAAACCACATGGCCTAGAAATGCCACTGAGTCCAACCAAAACTCACATTTGCTGAACTTTGCATATAACTGACGATCCTTGAGGACCTGAAGCACTATTCGCAAGTGAGCGGCATGCTCCTCCTTGATCCGAGAGTATATAAGAATATCATCAATGAACACGATTACAAACATGTCCATATACAGCTTGAACACTCAGTTCATCAGGTCCATAAAAGCTGCAGGAGCATTGGTTAGTCCAAAAGACATAACAACAAATTCGTAATGACCATACCGAGTCCTGAAAGTGGTTTTCGAGATGTCACTCTCCCAAACTCTGAGTTGGTGATACCCGGACCTTAGATCTATCTTTGTGAAACACCTGGCACCTTAGAGCTGGTCAAATAAATCATCGATCCTTGGCAAGGGGTACCTATTTTTGACAGTGACCTTATTCAACTGCCGATAATCAATACACATCCGAAGGGATCCATCCTTCTTTCGAACAAATAGAACCGGTCCACCCCATGGAGACTTGCTTGGTCTAATGAAACCCTTATCCAACAAGTCCTTCAACTTTTCTTTTAACTCTCTTAGCTCGGCTGGAGCGATCCTGTAAGGAGGAATGGAGATAGGCTGCGTATCGGGTAATAGATCAATACCAAAATCAATTTCCCTTTCTGGATGAACACCTGACAAATCATCGGGGAAAACCTCCAGATACTCACACACCATTGAAACTGACTGAATAGTCTGGGCCTTGGACTTTACATCCTTAACCCTAACTAAGTGGTACATGCCACCTTTAGAGATCATTCTCCTGGCATTAAGGTAGGAAATAAATCGACCGGATGGTACGGCTGAACTACCCTTCCATTCCAAAACTGGCTCAACTGGAAACCGGAATTCCACCGCACGGGTCCCACAGTTAATCGAAGCGTAACATGCAAACAACCAATCCATACCCAAAATGATGTCAAAACCAGTCATGGACAATTCTACTAAGTCCACGGAAGTAACCTTATGCAACATCATGATGGGGCAACCCCTATACACCCGCCTAGCTACCACTGATTCACTGACTGGAGTAGATACGGAGAACGGTTCAGACAAAATATCAAGACTAACTCCAAAACTACTAGCAATATAAGGGGTCAAAAAAGACAAAATATCTCCTGGATATAATAAAGAATAAGCATCAGTATGGAAGACTTGCAACATACCCTTGACCATATCTGGCAAAGCAACCTTCTCCTGACGAGGCACTAGGGCATAAAACCTGTTTTTGGCGCTAACCACCTACTAAACTAGTGGAAGCACCCTGTTGAGGGGGTCGTGCTGCTGGAGAGATAGAACTGGTTATGGGGCAATCTCTGATTCTATGTTCGGGTTTGCCACACCCAAAACAAGCATTCGCACAGACCGCGCACCTCCCGGGATGATTCTTGCCGCACTTCGCACAAACTAGAAAAGTGCACTCCACCTGCATGCTACCATGATCCCTCGATCTTGTAGCCTTACTCCTCTAGTCTCCCTTGAACCTGGATGGCATGTTGGCCGATGATGGAGTTGGAGCAATGGACCTGTGCTGGGTCTACTGACGTGGTCCACCTCTTGACCTGGCTTGAGAAATTCCTTGGCTGCCGGTCCTGGCCCTCTTGGCCTCTCTCTGCCTCCTGTAGATTGACCCCATCTGCTGCGCATGCAACACAATATGGGGAAAATCAATGTCCCTGTGAAGCATGGTGTTCCGGCAATCCTTGTCCAAGTAATCTACTACTCCTTACACAAAATGGCTCACCCGAGCCCACTGATCCATCACCAACTCCGGAGCATATTTTGATAACCGGGTGAACTCCAATGAATATTCCTAGACCAACATAATACCCTACTTCAGATTAAATTATTTGGCTGCCTTAAGCTCCCTCATCTCCCCAGGGAAGAATCGATCCATGAACGCGATGTAAAACTTATCCCAACCTATCGGGCCTACACCCGCTGCCCTGACATCCTTCCATTGCTTAAACCATATATGTGCTACCCCCTTTAGCTGATAGGAGGTCAAATCAATGCATTCCCCATTGTTCACCCCCAAAACCTGGGTGATCTTCAAAATCTCCTCAATAAAGTCATGTGGGTCCTTGTCTACCTTCAACCCCGTGAACTCCGGAGGGCTCATCCTCAAAAAGTCCCTCACCCTAGCAGCTGTCGCATTCCCATTCTAAGGAAAATGCACCACTGTCTAATTCTGGACTTGAGCAATCATGGCCTATGCCAGTATCTGAATCACCGCTCTAAACTCAGCATGGGTAGTTGGCTCTGGTATGTGCTCCTCATGAACGGGTGGAGTGGCTGATGCTCACCATCATGGGCACCCTCATGATCATTTCCATTACTATTTCTCCTGGAATTTACTCAACGTGGAGGCATGATTCTGCAAACACGAATAGCACAAATTAGAGGAGTAAAGGACGTTCATTGCATGACATAAATCATGAAAGAAGGGAACATTTCCTAAACATCTAGTAGCCTCTTCGTCATAAGCGTGGCGCGCTTCACACTTATGAAAAAGACTCTACCTAATGCATCTTTCAGACTCCCTAGGACATATCAAACCTATGGCTCTAATACCAAGTTTGTCACGACCCAAACATACACCCGGATCATAGACACGGAACAAGGAGTCCCGAGAGACCCCAAGTCAGCCCATGGCAAGAGTATATATTTAATTTAATCACGTGAGCAGAAGACTTAACATAAAGAACGTAATCATAACATAATATAAGGGAAAAACAAGTGCAATACAATGCGGCAGAATAGAACGTGTAGTCTGATAAGCCTCTAAACATGAAAGACGGATTGATGGGACAACTCCCCAACTAATCCAAAACATGATAATTACCAAGTGCACTAAAAACATGATAATCATAATTCATGCTTGAATATATGTTGTTTAGCCATGACATGAGGCCCGTGAGTCAGCCAAAAATACATAATTCATGATCAATAAGATTCATACATACTTGTAAATCATGCATATAGCTTGAATTTCATAAAATCATAATGGGTAACTGTTATACCCCGTAAGATTTCCGACACCTAGATGGCCGATTCGCACGGTAATTGAGCATATTTGAAAGCCATACGTGCTAGAGAAAGGCCCGAAAAAGGATCGAACGGATAGCCTGTCGAACCATCACGGAAGGAGCCGGGGCAGAGTCCCTCCACGATGGCAACGTGTCACGGAGGTGGAGCCTCCGCGTTGGTTCCGTGACACGTTGGCCCTGTCCAGGCTCAAGTATATAAGCCCCACTTCGGTTTAATTTCATTTAAACTCATTATAATTTCCAGAAAACGCAGGAGAACAGGGAGAGACGAAGAGGGTAAATATATTTTCGTCCGATTACGCTGCCAAACATAGTCCAAACCCAAATTAACCTCAGATACCGAGGTATTTAGCAGTAGAGAGCATTCCTACGGATTTAGTTTCGCGAAATACGGTCGACGAATCGTCGAGCTACCGGGCTAAGGTAAGTAGAATTGCTCCAAACTAATGTCTATGTATTCCTAGCTATGAAGTGAATATTTCTCCCTTATGGACTTCGGAAAAATAGCGAGTTTTCAACCGTCTTTCGATAAGCCTAAGTTTAGGCTATAATTATATCGAAAGTGATGTCGTCCTTTAGAATAAAGTTGTATTTAGTACTGATTGACATATATATGAATGCAGTTGGGAGGAATAGCGGAAATACTGACCAAGCCACGCCAGTTAGTCAGGAAATCAGAAGCGAAGGTATGTAAAGCTAGTTTCCTCGGCAAGTTAGTAAATCTCGGTATAGTAAAGCAATTTAAAGGCCAGTAGAATATTCAGAAGTCATGTGTTGTGTTTATTACGAATGTTGGTACGATATTAGAAGCATCAGGTTATAATTAGCACGAAACTTGATAGCACGATATAGATTCTAATACAAGTGTTAGGAACTGCACAGCATGCTCAGTATGTGATGTAGTACAGAATGTTAGGATATTATCGTATTCAGTTGAAACCCAGTAAAGCAATGTAATATCTGTAAGATATCTCAGAAGTAGAATGATAGGTTAAAATGAAGTTTAGAAAACATGTTAGAGATAGTAAATCATGTTACTATAGAAACTCAGCATACAACATGGTTTTAAGCAGAAAGACTATATCTTGTCCAGCATTAGACTCAGTACGGTATGGCAGAAGATTATATATTATATATGCATACTTTACTACTATTAGCTTCAGTATATGGGATATGCAGACAGTATTACCAGTTGAGACCGTTGTATTGTTTTGGGGTTGGTTTACCTAGCATCCATGACCGCCCCAGGGTTAATAGCTGTATCGACTCGTCCGCCAGAGGACGAGGATACGTCGCTCTACGGAGTGGCATGCCATCCCACAGGGGACGAAGATGGGATGTCAGTTTTCCCCATATTGTGCCTTGATCGGCCCTTACACACCCCTGTCGAGCGGATACGCCCGGGTGTTGATTCAGGAGTCCCCCGGACTCAGATGCAGTTATAGTCAGGGGCTCAGTGAGCCCAAGTGCATACCCAGGGGATCGGCAGGATGTTTACAGCGATTATAGGAGATGGGATGACTGGGGTAGGGGTATAGATTCTGTGTTGGTTGTACCTCCCGGCTTATGGGGGCCGGGTAAGGTTTGTGTGTGCTATATTATGTTATGTTATGTTATGCCATGTTACATTAGACACGAGTAGTTCGGCAGTAGAACGATACGTCTCCAGGTATGACTCCTTCTCCTTCCAGTATAATTAAGAGAAGGTATGATTTACATTATCAGACAGTTAATCTATTCCCTCCTACTTCAGTTTCATCAGTTGTATTGTTGTTTTCGGATATTTCCTTCAGTTATTACTTTACATACTCAGTACCAGTGGTACTGACGCCCGGTGGGGCGCTGCATTACTTGCCTGTAGGTACTCATAGACGAGCAGGCAATACCTCGTGATTCCTGTCAGCGATCGAGTATTCAGCTCCTGTCATCCGGAGACTGAATCCCAAAGGTGTAATTTGTTTTCTTTTGTTGTACAGTACGGGTAGGTCGGGGCCTTATCCCGATCATTTCTATTGCTATTCCTAGAGGCTTGCAGTTTGTATATATTTCCCTATTGTCAATTGAGCCGGTCGTGTGAGGCCGTGCAGTCGTATAGCTGTTAGTACTTTTATCTCTTTTATGTTGGCCGTGTGCGGCCATAGTTTGACAGTAGTGGTGACCTTGCCGGTCACGTAGCTTTCTAGTATTTCATTGTCAAGTTACAGATAACTAGACAGCATGGTGGCCTTGTCGGCCCGCATAGGTTTCCCTATATTGAATATGTTCTGGTTAGCTGTCATGACAGGTACAGGAGGCTATAGGCCAATGGGTCGGGGGCTGTGTTTACAGCCGTTATATAGCCCTTTGTTTCCAGAAATGTGGGTTAGAGCCAACCAGGCACCAGATGTGCCCAGGCTAAGCAGTCTAGCAGTTCAGGTCCTAGTAGGGCACCAGGTGCCAGTCATACCCCCAAGGTGGGGTATGACAAACTTGGTATCAGAGCAGGTCGTGTCCCAGGGAGTCTGCAAGCCGTGCTAAGTAGAGTCTTGTCTATGGATGTGTTGTGCACCACATACTATAGGCAGGAGGCTGCGAGGCATAATAGGATGGTTACCCTTCTTCCATACTCGGTTGTGCCATAGCACAGTACAGTACAGGGTTGGTCCTTTTAAAACTTATCATATTCTTTGAATACAGATACAAGTCAGACCAGCGAGATCCTATCCCAAGCAGAAGATCAGATATAGTAACAGGAGAGAACATCAGCCAGTTACAAGGTAACTACAGCAACAGGAGGAGGTAACAGGGACCTCCCAGTGTTATCTTTTTATTGGTACCATCCCCAGTATATGTCGATAACTTCAGAATAGGAAGTCATAAGCGTAACATATAAATAAGTCGATTTATTTGTTAGATATATATATAAGACCTGATTAAGATAGTAGACAATATTAGATTATCAGATAAGTGTGAGAAAGAGAGGGAAATGTAGGATCCCCACCTCCATTCCTTCAGGTGTGGTACAGTTCCATGTCTTCGTTTCGTTGCGGTAAGAAAAAGTCATTCCTACCCCTTAGTTTTGATCCCGGTGTAGCAAAGGGCATAAGGATTGAGACGATGTTACCCAAAGCAGGCAGTAAGTGAAAGGTGGGTTGGTTGATTCCAGAAAGTGTTAGAAAGAGTAAGGAGCCCTTATGATTATGTAAGTTGTGCAGACCCTCACGGTAATAAGTCAGAAGAGCAAGTAAGACTACTAGCTTACTCGAAGTGGGTGTAGGAGATCCATCAATGATGGACTCTCAGTAAGAGTCAAGTTCAAGTCAAGAAAGGGTTGAATCTGCCGTGGCATGCTAACGACGGCAGGGTATGTCTGCAAGATAATAGTTATAATCTTAGCTGTGATATCAAAAGACAGGGAGATTATATGAATAGGATGGGTCCGACTGCAAGTCAGAAGAAGTATGGGTTGGAACTTGACTGGCAACCTTATTGATAGTGTAAGGCAGGTACCTTGAACCCCATAGCGCAGTTTAAGGAAGATGAAGGTGAAGAGCATGAATACTAGATTTTGAGGGGAAATTAGAATCACCTCTAGATTGATAGAACACCGTGTATTAAGGACTAAACCTTAGACGAACAGTTAAGAGATAGTAAGGTTGTAGTTCAGAATGTTGCAGTATGTCCGCCCAAGGAGAAGGTAAGAGGGTACCAAACCAGAGACTCCAATATAGTGTGGTCCAGAGACAAGGTCCAACAGACAGTCACGGGCCTTAATATAACGCCAAGTAAGGCCACAAGGTTCGGATGTTGACCCCACATTGTAAGAGTGGCGAAATTTCAAATAGCAGATCATAGCTAAAGTGCATGTGTGTGTTGCTTCCAGAATGGAATAAAAAAAGAAATCCCATGAAATGATACGAGAGGATATCAGATATCATTAGGCCGTAGGAGCAGTATATCATGTGCAGTATGAAATCCAGTAAGGCATGTTAGAGATTACGTATCACCACAAAATTCAGTATGTATTGTACATAGTTGTTGATATATTTATATATATATATATCTACAGATGATAGATATGATGTAAGTAGTTGGCAATGGGGGTTACAGTCACACAGATTTTGGTTAGCTGCTAGGAAATATATACAGATTGTACTGTAGGACCCCTCACCAAAAGAGAGGGGGGCATGTTAAGTGGTCGTACATCATTTTCCCAGCCTTGTAGGTGAGAGTCGACCTTAGTCAACCTAGCAGCTATTATGCGGAACACCCCGCAAGTCAGCCGACCGTCTCAGTCAGACAAACCTGTGGGTACCCCAAGAAAGAGTCCATATTAGTAGTTAGTGACGGACTAGTACTTCAGCTGGTTCTCGTAAGGTATTCAGATACAGAGCCCTAACAGGAGGCCAGTCTTTACAAAATGGCTCATAAGACTGAGAATTTCCAAGGACAGTAATATAAATCCAAGGGGGTACGAATAAGGCGTAAGAAGTTGGTAGTGCTCTGCTAGCATGGTATTTACTAAGACAAGGAGATCGGTAGGTTCCCTATGAAGATCCAGGGACTGATCGCCTAAGAGTAGGTTGGACTAAGCACAACACCACAATTGTTCAATTAGGAGGACGAAACAGTTAGCTGTCCACAACCCCGCAGTTGTGCATGAGCTACAGATGTCCGAGTAGGACATGTAGAGCATCGTTAGACTGTTGCAGCATTCGGATCATTTAACCCAGTTATTTAGTTAGTCAAGGTTATTCAGCCAGACTATTATAGATCATGATCATTGTCAGGATCCTCTGATCAGATATGGGCACATGGTGTGTTGATAGTCGTTCAGGTTATCTCAGCAACAAGTAGCCTTAGCATGCGGCCAGAAGGCCAGATGAGCTCTAGCTATACCGGTGGATTACTTGTCAGATTCTCCGGTATAATAAACCAGTATGATCGTCAGTTATATGTCAATTTTTCTAAATGTGAATTTTGGCTGAGTTTAGTAGCCTTTTTGGTCACATTGTGTCGGAGGCTGGTGTACAGGTAGATACACAGAAAAATCGAAGCAGTGAATACATAGCCCAGACCTACCACTCCGATCTAAGTACGCAATCCCTGCGGTTAGCCGGGTACTACAGAGGGTTTGTGGAAGGATCTTCCACCTTAGCAGCACCTCTGACTAAATTGACACAGAAGGCAGCAAAGTTTCGGCAGACTGAGGCGTGTGAGCAGAACTTCCAGGAGTTAAAAGACAGGTTAACATCAGCCCCAGTGTTAGTATCGCCAGAAGGTACAGAGGGTTGATGCAGCATGGTAAAGTAATAGCTTATGCTTTTAGGCAGTTGAAAAAAAAACATGAAAAGAATTATCTTACCCATGACCTGGAATTAGCTGCAGTAGTTTATGCCTTAAAGAGTGAATATTTTGTATCACCCAGGAAGGGCTAATGTGGTAGCAGATGCCCTTAGCTGTAAATCTATGGGGAGTTGGCATACTTGCAGCCTAAACAATGAGAATGGGCCCGAGAATTACACCAGTTAGCCGGTTTAGCCGTTCACATAGCAGAAATAAAGGATAACAGAGCGATAATACAGAATGTCGCAGTGTTGTCGTTAGTGGTGGAAGTAAAGGAACGGCAGTATGGAGACCCTAGCCGGGTTCAACTTGAACACAAGGTTCAGTAAGGAGAGGTGACATATTTTCAGATAACCGGCCACATTTGTGTTCCAGATATTTTGGGGCATCGCCAGCAGATTATGAGCGAGGCGCATTACGCCCGCTATTCTCTCCACCCAGGCGCGACAAAAATGTACCATGATATCAAAGAAAACTACTGGTGGCCAGGTATGAAAAGAGAAATTGCTGAATTTGTAGCTCAGTGTCCTAACTGCCAACAGGTGAAAGCAGAACATCAGAAACTAAGCGGTTTGACCCAGGACATAGCTGTGCCTCTGTGGAAATGGGAAGCAGTAAACATGGACTTTGTAGCAGTATTACCCCGTACCAGGCATAGACATGATTCAACCTGGGTAATTGTTGACAGACTGACGAAATCAGCCCATTTCCTGCTAGTAAAAGCTACTTTCTCTGCCAAAGATTACGCCGAATTGCATATCAGAGAAATAGTTAGATTACACGGTGCTCCAGTATCTATTAACTCTGATAGAGGAGCACAGTTTACGGCTAGATTTTGACAGTCATTTCAGAGAGGTCTGGGGACGCAGATTAATTTGAGAACAGCATTCCTAAGCGCACTATTCGGACGCTCGAGGACATGCTACGAGTGTGTGTGCTAGATTTTGGAGGTAGCTGGGACGAGCATTTGCCGTTAATTGAATTTGCTTATAATAACAGCTATCACTCAGCCATCCAGATGGCGCTTTTCGAGGCATTATACGGGCGAAAATGCAGATCTCCAATTGGTTGGTTTGAAATAGGAGAATCAGCGTTGGTTGGGCCAGACATCGTTCAGCAGTCAGAAGAGAAAGTAAAACTTATCAGAGAACGTCTACACAGAGTCTCCAGAAATCATAGGCAGATGTACGGCGCAGGAACTTGGAATTTGATGTAAATGACTGGGTATTTTGAAAATATCCCCAATGAAAGGGGTGATGAGATTCGGCAAGAAGGGTAAGCTCAGTCCGAGGTTTATTGAGCCTTATCAGATTCATCGAAGGATAGGCCGAGTAGCATATGAGTTGAACTTGCCTCCAGAATTAGAATCCGTTCATCCGGTCTTCCATGTATCTATAGTGAGGAAATGCATAGGAGACCCGTACAGAGCAGTCCCAGTCCAGGATATCCAGGTTACAGAAAAGCTAGCCTATGAAGAGGTTCCAATAGCTATCCTAGACAGATAGATTCGCAGATTGAGGACTAAAGATATTGCGTCTGTCAAGGTATTGTGGCGTAACAGGAACCAAGAGGAGATGACATGGGAAGCGGAGGAAGATATGAAGACCAGATATCCTCACTTATTCCAGGCCTAGTCAGGCGACAGGTATGTCCGTATTATTACTTATGCAATACCTTATAGTTGGGTATGAATAAGTGAGAAAGATTGATGTTTAGCTATCCAGTGAATCCTAAAGTATTGCGTGCTGTACCTGTGTTGAACTTTTCTGCATTTTAGGTTTTTGCTATAGTCCATATTACAGGGGAAACTCTGCCGAAATTTTCCTAGATAGTAAGTTGAGAAGTCCTCTAAATAGAAGTTTACATTCGAGGACGAATGTTCTTAAGGGGGGGAGAATGTTATACCCCGTAAGATTTCCAACACCTAGATGTCCGATTCGCACGGTAATTGAGCATATTTGAAAGCCATACGTGCTAGAGAAAGGCCCGAAAAAGGATCGGACGGATAGCCTATCGAACCATCGCGGAAGGAGCTGAGGCAGAGTCCCTCCGCGATGGCAACGTGTCACGGAGGTGGAGCCTCCGCGTTGGCTCCGTGACACGTTGGCCCTATCCAGGCTCAAGTATATAAGCCCCACTTCGGTTTAATTTCATTTAAACTCATTATAATTTCCAGAAAACGCAGGAGAACAGGGAGAGACGAAGAGGGTAAATACATTTTCGTCCGATTACGCTGCCAAACATAGTCCAAACCCAAATTAACCTCAGATACCGAGGTATTTAGCAGCAGAGAGCATTCCTACGGATTTAGTTTCGCGAAATACGGTCGACGAATCGTCGAGCTACCGAGCTAAGGTAAGTAGAATTGCTCCAAACTAATGTCTATGTATTCCTAGCTATGAAGTGAATATTTCTCCCTTCTGGACTTCGGAAAAATAGCGAGTTTTCGACCGTCTTTCGATAAGCCTAAGTTTAGGCTATAATTATATCGAAAGTGATGTCGTCTTTCAGAATAAAGTTGTATTTAGTACTGATTGACATATATATGAATGCAGTTGGGAGGAATAGCGGAAATACTGACCAAGCTATGCCAGTTAGTCGGGAAATCAGAAGCGAAGGTATGTAAAGCTAGTTTCCTCGGCAAGTTAGTAAATCTCGGTATAGTAAAGCAATTTAAAGGCCAGTAGAATATTCAGAAGTCATGTGTTGTGTTCATTACGAATGTTGGTACGATATTAGAAGCATCAGGTTATAATTAGCATGAAACTTGATAGCACGATATAGATTCTAATACAAGTGTTAGGAACTGCACAGCATGCTCAGTATGTGATGTAGTACAGAATGTTAGGATATTATCGTATTCAGTTGAAACCCAGTAAAGCAATGTAATATCTGTAAGACATCTCAAAAGTAGAATGATAGGTTAAAATGAAGTTTAGAAAACATGTTAGAGATAGTAAATCATGTTAGTATAGAAACTCAGTATACAGCATGGTTTTCAGCAGAAAGACTATATCTTTTCCAGCATTAGACTCACTACGGTATGGCAGAAGATTATATATTATATATGCATCTATTGTCAGTCTCAGCATGTGTTAAGTATGTACATATTACTATAACTAGCTCAGCATATAGTATGTACAAATACTTTACTACTATTAGCTTCAGTATATGGGATATGCAGACAGTATTACCAGTTGCGACCGTTGTATTGTTTTGGGGTTGGTTTACCTAGCATCCATGACCGCCCCAGGGTTAATAGTTGTATCGACTCGTCCTCCAGAGGATGAGGATATGTCTCTCTACGGAGTGGCATGCCGTCCCACAGGGGACGAAGATGGGATGCCAGTTTTCCCCATATTGTGACTTGATCGGCCCTTACACACCCTTGTCGAGCGGATACGCCCGGGTGTTGATTCAGGAGTCCCCCGGACTCAGATGCAGTTATAGTCAGGGGCTCAGTGAGCCCAAGTGCATACCCAGGGGACCGGCAGGATGCTTACAATGATTATAGGAGATGGGATGACCGGGGTAGGGGTATAGATTCTGTGCTGGTTGTACCTCCCGGCTTATGGGGGCCGGGTAAGGTTTGTGTGTGCTATATTATGTTATGTTATGTTATGCCATGTTACATTAGACACGAGTAGTTCGGCAGTAGAATGTTACGTCTCCAGGTATGACTCCTGCTCCTTCCAGTATAATTAAGAGAAGGTATGATTTACATTATTAGACAGTTAATCTATTCTCTCCTACTTCAGTTTCATCAGTTGTATTGTTGTTTTCAGATATTTCCTTCAGTTATTACTTTACATACTCAGTACCAGTGGTACTGACGCCCGGTGGGGCGCTGCATTACTTGCCTGCAGGTACTCATAGACGAGCAGGCGATACCTCGTGATTCCTGTCAGCGATCGAGTATTCAGCTCCTGTCATCTGGAGACTGAATCCCAGAGGTTTATTTCGTTTTCTTTTGTTATATAGTACGGGTAGGTCGGGGCCCTATCCCGATCATTTCTATTGTTATTCCTAGAGGCTTGCAGTTTGTATATATTTCCCTATTGTCAGTTGAGCCGGTCGTGTGAGGCCGTGCAGTCGTATAGCTGTTAGTACTTTTATCTCTTTTATGTTGGCCGTGTGGGGCCATAGTTTGAAGTAGTGGTGACCTTTCTGGTCACGTAGCTTTCCAGTATTTCATTGTCAAGTTACAGATAACTAGACAGCATGGTGGCCTTGTCGGCCCGCATAGGTTTCCCTATATTGAATATGTTCTGGTTAGCTGTCATGACAGGTACAGGAGGCTATAGGCCAATGGGCCGGGGGCTGTGTTTACAGCCGTTATATAGCCCTTTGTTTCCAAAAATGTGGGTTAGAGCCAGCTAGGCACCAGATGTGTCCAGGCTCAGCAGTCTAGCAGTTCAGGTCCTACTAGGGCACCAGGTGCCAGTCATACCCCCAAGGCGGGGTGTGATAGTAACATGATGAATTCGTAATTTAAAACATAATTCATGCTAGGCTCTTAAAGAACATTGATGGAATAATAATTCACAGATGGATTCACCATGGGGCATGCATAATTAAGCTTATTTGTTTAGAAAATCAAAAAATCAACAATACTATAATCAACCTAAATCTCAAAAAAATACAAAACCCCATGAGTTTTTGATGAATTTTAAGTAAAATCATAGAGTGGGAGCATGGGTGTGGAAGAATTCACTCATTGATGACCTTATATACCTGGAAACACTTGATTCTTAATCTCCCTTGAAAGCCCAAGATGGAAGTTAGAGAAATTGGGGAAGAATGCCTTGAATCACCTTCTAGACTCCTCTTTATACTTTTGCATGCATGAATGAGGCTTGACATAGACTAATCCCCCTTAAAAGACCCTATTCAGACCTTAAAACGATAATTTCGGCCTTAGGAATTTAAGAATTACGAAAACACCCTTACTAAAAATGCAGAAATTCCTAGTTGCCAGTCCCCACGAGGGACCTCACAAATCATTTCCAGGAGCACAACTCGTGGATGGGATCCGTGATGCCTACTACCCAAACAAGCTCAAGGGACCCCATAAATCGTGGTGGCTGACCACGACTCGTGGTCACCTCCCGTGACCCCTCTTCCCAAAACCTTGACCAACCATACACTCCAACCCATGGGTGCCCTCACAAGTCGTGAGGTCAGACCATGACTCGTGGTCACTATCTATGGCCTTCACTGCCCTTCCTAACCTTGCAAACCTCTGAGACAGACCACGGGGGACCTCATGAGTTTTGAGGTTTGACCACGACTCGTGGTCATGCCCGTGGCCTCCCTCACTTGAGCCTACCAACCTTGCTGACCATGAGTCACCTCACGACTCGTGGTCACTCCCCATGACCAACCTCATGGGTCATCTTGAGATTTGGTGCGAATTTTCAGTTTTAATTCATTTTCACTCCTGGGTCTGATCCTTGGGTTCTCGGGGTATAACATTTGTGGAGTCGCTCTCAGTGCTGTCTTGGGCCAACAGAGAGTGAAGATTTTTCATCCTATCTATTATGCTAGTAAAAACACTCTACATGGCCCAAAAGAACTACACTTTCATGGAGTAGGAGCTACTAGCAGTGGTCTTTGCATTCGAGAAGTTTCGAGCATACATGCTTGGAACTATGGTGATCGTTCATACAAACCACACTACTCTGAGGTACTTGATGTCTAAAAAGGATGCTAAACCCCAGGTTAATCAGATGGGTGTTGTTGCTCCAAGAATTTGAGTTTGAGGTGAAAGACAGGAAAGGAACTGAAAATCAAGTAGCTAATCACCTATCTAGACTAGAGTCTAGGGCTAGAGCAAGAGAGGAGATTGATATTGATGATGCTTTCCCGATGCGCAGGTGTTAGCTGCATCTCTGGACTTGTTTCCCTGGTTCGCTAACTTTGCAAATTATTTTATCAGCGAAATAATCCAGTAGATATGACTCCCCAGCAGAGGAAGAAGTTCTTAATCGATGCTCGAAGATACTATTGGGATGAACCGTACTTATTTCACATTTGTATAGATGGGATAATTCGGAGGTGTGTGCCAGAGGTAGAAATGTTGAGCATTTTGGAGGCTTGTCACTTATTCCCAATTGGGGGTCATCATAGTGGTATTTGAACAACACACAAAATATTGCACTGCGGGTATTACTGGCCCTATATTCACCAAGATGCTTATGATTATGCCAAGGCATGTGATTAGTGCCAAAGATAGGGTGGCATTACTCGAAAGCATAAGTTACCATTGACCCCCTATCTTAGAAGTTGAGTTATTCGATGTATGGGGTATTGACTTCATGGGCCCATTTGTTAGCTCATATGGGATAAAATACATCTTGGTGGCAGTGGATCACATATCCAAATGGGTGGAGGCTATTTCACTACCTAACAATGAAGGAAAAAGTGTCACAGTATTTCTGCAGAAGCACATATTCACTAGGTTTGGTACTCCCAAAGCAATCATCCGTGATGGTGATCGCACTTCTGTAACCGTCTCTTTAGAACCCTGCTGGAAAAATATGGCGTCAAGCATAAGGTGCCAACACCTTACCATCCTCAGTCAAGTGGGCAGGTGGAGGTTTCAAATAGGGAGATAAAGACCATTGTGGCCAAAACAGTGAATACCAGCCGGACAAATTGGTCTAGAAAGCTTGATGATGTGCTGTGGGCCTATCGGACAGCTTATAATACCCTCATTGGTTCATCTCCATATCAGTTGGTCTATGGCAAGTCATATCATTTTCTAGTTGAGTTAAAGCATAAGGCACTATGGGCTCTGAAAAAGCTGTACTTAAATTAGAGTGAAGCAGCCAACCTAAGACTTGACCTGCTCAATGAGTTAGATGAATTCTAACTTCAAGCTTATGAGAGTGAGGCCATTTATAAAGAAAAAATGAATATCTATCATGATAAGAATATTGCAAAGAGGGAGTTCAATGTTGGTGATCTGGTCCTACTGTTTAACTCAAGGCTCTATTTGCATCCTAGAAAATTGAAATCAAGGTGGATGGGACCATATAGAGTGGTGAATGTGTCCCCATACGGTGTAGTGGAGCTTGAGAATAAAGATGGAAAAAGGTTCAAGGTGAACAGGCAAAAGATAAAGTTATATTTGGGAGATACTGAGGAAATAAGAGGAATTGAGGCGATGTACCTTGACGATGCCAAAAGAATCATGAAAGTTATGTCGTGCCGCGACATTAAATCAAGCGCTGCATGGAAGGTGAAGTCTGAGTAGCCATAGGTATGTTCCCTTCCTTCTACTTTATATTCTATGCTTCGGGGACAAAGCATGCTTTTTAAGAAGGGGAGGGAGTGTACTTTTACTTTTGGAATTTTTGGATTCTTCCAAGGGTTTTTCTTGTCGTGTTTCTTTTCCCTTGGACATGCTATCTGGTAGAATCGGCATGTTTAGTATGTTCTTGTTTAATTAGAAAGTAGCTTAGGAGTACTCAGCCAATAAATTGCACCAATTTTAAAGTTTTTAAAAATTGACCCTGTTTAAAATATTTTGATGATAAGCTATGTACTTATTGATTGCAAAGCATGATTTCTGTGAATCTTTTTGTGTCATTTAGTGTATTAGCATGAGTAGTTCTTGTTATCCATGTATAAATCGGACAGGTAGAATGAATGCAAAACATGTACCATGAGTGAGTGAAGTCTATACCTAGTTCAATACTACGTAGAGGATCTAAAACTTGCTCGGTTGGTCTTTACATAGGTTTAGGGTGGTTGGTTAGGAAAAGATCATAGGTCGCTTTTGTTTAGCCCATTTTAGCTAAAAGTACCCTACCTGAATAATATGATTCCTTTGATCCCAATTTTGAGCCCTAAATGAACCATTATTCTTTCATTAACCGATTAACCGTACCCATTTTTTATAATGAACCTGTTTTAGCTCTGGTCCCTCCTTGGACATTGTGAACCTCAACATAGTCAAACTTCCTAAGTTGAGGGTGGCTAGAGTAGGGGTACATAGATCTTGGAGAGTTGAAAAAGGAAGAGAAAGAAAAAGAGTTATAAATGAGGTGTGGTGTGAAAAAAGAAGAAAAAGAAAAAAATTGAAAAAAAAAGATACAAAAAGAGAAAAATGAATGAAAAGTTAAAAACACACCACACCCATACAATTGCATAAAAATGGTGAAAAGGGAGGAAAAAGTTGAAAAAACAAAAAGGGTGAAAAAAAAGTGAAAAATGGAGTCACGTGTGTGTAGTGCCAAGGAGGGTTTAGTCACTAAAAAGTTTTCATATCTACCATACCCGACCCGAAAGCCTATATTACAAGACAAATCAAGTCCTATAGTGATCCTAGTCTCACCATCTGAAAAGCTGAAGTAAAGAAAATAAAGGCAAGCCTATGATGTCAAACATGCAGTATTTGGAAATTCCTTGTGAGGGTGAGAATCTTACTTGTTTAGTACCATGTCTCATATTTTTCTATATATCTGTGAGTGGGGGACTTCATTTGCTATGAGGGTACATGGTTTGTGTTCGATTCTGCCAGTTGTCCATGTGAAAAGCATTGGTGATGACTTGACTATCTGCTAATAGCTAGATGACAGATCTTGATCCCTGTTTATCATGGTTTGTGGTTGCTTGATGTGCATATGCTGGCTTGGTTTACTGGAAAAAGGGTCAAAAGTTGTTTGAGTTCATGGTGCAAAATTTTGATTGATGTTGGTTGTAGTATCCTAGGTTTATTTTCTAGTTAAGCATCATTTAGTTTTTAGTTTTTTGTTTTCTTTGCCTGAGGACATGCAAAAGTCTTAAGTTGAGGGTGTTGAAGTGTTGTGAGTTTACAACACTTTCGACACTTAAAACTAAGAAAATAACATGGACTTTGGAATGTTTATATGGATATGAAGTGTTTTTACTTTGTTTTCAGGGAAATAGGTGTTGGAGCAAATATATGCAAAAGATGCATAAAAGTGCAGAAAATGAGCCAAGTACCAATCTCAGTACGAGCCGTACCTTGATTTTATAAGTCGTACTAAGACTCGTGGAAAAGCTCAGAAGGCTGAAACAATGTGAAGCAGAGTATAACTCTCAGTATGAGTCGTACCAAGATTGTACGAGCCATAACTGGAGTCATGAAAATCTTCAGAGAAAATTTGCACAAGCAGTATCTTGGTATGGGTGGAACCCACGGATTGTAACATCTACTTACAATCCATACCATGAGCCGTGGGGAGCTTCAGTGATTCATAAAGACTTGGAAGAACTCCCGATGCAACAAGCAAGTACGAGTCATAGGAGCAAGGTACAAGGCGTACCACAACACTCGTAGAAAACTTCAGAAGATGTCAAAGTTCTCGGGGCCAAGCCACAGATGGATTGTATGACTTGTTGGACCATGGTACGATTCGTACCATTTGCCAAAACTTAATCAAATCTGCAACAGTCAAGGAATGTACGAGAGCCAGGTATGACCCATAAAATCCTATTACGAGTCGTATGATCAGTCGTAGGACGAGGCAGTGCCATATATAGAAATTTCCCTATTAGCTTAGGAAAAGCTTTCTGCTGTCTATATAAATACCTTTTATTTTTTGTTTTTGTAAGAGAGAGGACAGTAGACATGCGATTACATTGAGAGAAGTTTTATTTGTGAATTATTATCAAGTTCTAGAGAGCAATTCTTAGGATCAACACTTGGTTTTATCAATTGTTCTTGATTTTGTTCGTCAATATTCAGAGCAGGTTTTCTTCTAATTATTGTTGTAAGTATTTAATTATATGTTTGTCTCTGAATACTAATTACAATCTTACAATCATGAGAGGCTAAAACCTCCACAATTAGGGTTGTGGGAACCATGGTGAATTAACTAAATAGGGTTATATAAAGTGACTCAAAACCAATGCTAAGCACTTGTGTTGTATTCTCTTTATCTTTAACCGTTTCTTAACAGTGTGTAATGTTAGGACTTACCCAAATTCTTTACTTTCTTGAACCTACAGAAGTAGAGATTAGGACAAGAGAATTACAAAAAAACCTTGATTTTTATGATCATTGTATGACTTGAGTTGCGGTCGTAGGAAAGTTAATTTGGGACATATTAGTAATGGTTAGTTTAAAATCCCTCATGAGACCTGACCCAGTTATTGAGTATAGTCATCCAATAGGGATGAACCAGTCGTTTGGATGAACCCCGATTGTCAGTTCTATAAGTAATCATTGGGATTGATCACGTGTGTATACCTAAAGTAGTTATGAACCTATGGGGAACACTTACCCTAGTTATTTGTAAATATTGATGACAACCACAATAACGATCTTATTTTATTATTGTTTTTCTTTAAACCCCCCAATTTGGAGATAACTTACCAACAAGTTTAAGTATCATCATTAGTCTAGATCGTATTCTATTCCCTGTGGGTTCGACCCCAACCTCTTTTTTGGGTTCTTTATTAACAACGTTTGCTTCATACTTTGCTAGGAAGTGTGAGTTTGAGCGTTATCAATGGGCTAGTTAGAAATCATGAAATCATAAATTGCTTAACATATATGAACTATCCATGAAAATAATGTTGAGAATTCAGCCATGATACATTAGCTTTAGATCCATGAAATTTATATATAATTGAGTAAATCATCATAACTTGGAAATAGAGGTTCACGAGATTTTTTCTTGTAAATCATGTAATTATAGTCATAAAATATAAATAGAATCATGAGAGAATCAATTTCATAAGAGATCATGGAGTTTTTCATTAAAAAGGGCCTAATCCTAGAAATTCATGAAACTCATAGTTGGAGACTTGAAGGAATTGAAATCATGTAATTGAGATTGAGATTTGGCATGAGGGTGGAATAAATCCTCCATTCATAACCCTACATACCTGGGCTTTGATGAATTATTGACTAGACTTTGATACCCAAGAGAATTGAGAAGAAGAAGAACCCTAGCTGCTTGAGAGCCTTGCGAAGATGAATCTTCAATCTACGGTGTTTGAAAATGAGGATTTAGTCTAGGTATAACACCCTAAGAAACCCCTTAGGAAACCCAAAACGACCTCACTTAGGAGTTAAAAGCATAGGAAGTTACAAAAACACCCTTAGGAATTCACACTTAAAAATTGATTGCCCAGTGGTACGACCCATACCACGATCCATACCATCCTTCTATAACTCATACTGAGTATCGTAGCTACAGATCCCACCCTTGATAATTCTTTAAACCTCCTTCCTATGACCCCTCAATACAACTTGTACCATCCTGGTATGAATCATAGGATCCAGTTGCGGTTTCCAGACTAATTTCTGATGCTTCTCTGAACCCCATCTCACGAGTCTTGGTACGACTCATACCACTTCATCATGAGTCGTACTCAGACTCTTACTGAGGGAAATTTTTAGTTTTTCTGTTGGTTCATACTCTATATTTTGGGTCCAGTCTTAGGGACTTTTAGGCTGTTACATCATTATATTTTGGAAAGATTTGTTAACTTTCTGATTTTTAATTGACGGACTGTCACAACGACTCATTGTTTGGTGTCGTGAGTCGTCCTATGGCTCGTGGTTACTGGACCAATTCTTGGGCATATTTTTAACTTCTCCTAACGACTTGTCCGAACGACCCATTTCATGGAGCAATGAGTCTTCATGTTACTAATTAGTTCTGCAGAAGTCTAAACTACTAGGTAACAAAAGACTGGACTAACGGGTCATTATTCCTCACAACAACTTGTTCCTTGAGGTGTTCTATGTCTTGGTTCATTTTCTTTTGTTTTTTTTCTTCATGTTTAGGACCTAATCCTAGGGACTTTTACGGATAGTTACATAGAAACACTTATACTTTTGAAACTTGACTATAAAATGCTTGAAAAACATTAGGCCAACAATGTGATACATTTAATATGTACATGTGTGTTTATGTAATCTTGATTACCATTATTCAATCATTTGTGCCATTATATGTGTGAGATAATTTTGCAATACCCCATGCTAGCAATTTGATGTTTAGAGCTTGCCCGGTGTGTATACTAAGCGAAATGAGAATGTTGATCTAGAAAGTGATATAGGCATTCTTTGGTAGCCTATTTGTATCTCGATTTTACCTTCCTCGATGTGATTATCCTATTTAGTTATTTTGAGCCTTTGCCTATTTTTTTAATAACCATATTACAAGCTTAATCTCTTTTGTTCTATTGACCTTTATTTGATCTAAATAACTCCTAGAGCACTTTTATTGAAAATTTTGCATAAAAGGAGCACAAGTGAAGAAAAGAAGGAAAAAAACTAAAGTGTGGAAATTAGAAGAAAAGAAAAAGGTGAAAACTGCAAAACAAAGAGGGTAATGTTAGTGGGGAAAGAGAAAGAGAAGAAGTTTGAAAAATGAATGAATGAGAATGAAAAGAAGAGAAAAGAAAGAAAAAGAATTTGAATGAGCTTAATGTTGAAATTCCCTACTAGTCACCTAAGCTGCAAAGTGAAAACAAAAGGGAAGTATAAGATAAGGAGAAAAATAAGGAGATTGAAGAATATGTTAAAAAAAAAGTCAAAGAGTTGTGAAGTATTAAAGTGCTTATGGAGATTAGTCACTATCTTCGACAAATAGTTCCTACCCGTCCCTTAGCCTACATTACAACCATCTTAAGCTCTAATTAATCCTAAATTGGATGTTATATATTCGTGGAGTAATTTACACTAAGATCAAGCCTATGGGTCATCTTTTGCATGCATGTTGAGTTCTTTGGGAGAGTGAGCGAATATTATTTTATCTATGCCCAACTCAAAATCGTTATATATCATGTGAGCAAAAAGGCATCTCTCCAAATAGTAAGAAGCACATAATGGTGAGATTTTGGTGTATCTTTGATTGCTAAATTACATAAGTTCATGTTGGCCCAAATATATCTTGTTGAGTTAGTTCTAGAAGCTAAGTGATTTTGATTTGTCACCATTGAATGTTGATCTTCTATGCATATTGAGTGTATTTTTGGAGCTTGATTCAATTGTCTAATGAACCTGAGTGTAAGTAGACTTGTTCATAAGGTGAATTTTGTGTGAAAACTTGAGTGGGGAAGTAGTAGATTGTTCGAGGACGAACAATAATTTAAATGCAGGTGCTGTTGAGCATATTTACGCACTTATTTACCATATGTTTCTCATACTTAGCTATGTTTTGAGAACAAATAATGTGTGATTTCTTTGGTTTTGTATGATGATTGTGAAAAAGATCTAGCACACATAATTAGATGTTTGCAGGGATAAAAGTGAGGGCTTTTGACTCATTTGGGGCTTAAAAAAGCAAGTGTTGCTAAATCGGACTTGAAAGGAACAAGTGTCACAACAAAATAGAGGTTGCCATCACACAGCACAGGCAGCACATAGGCCTACTAGACCATGCGACATAGAGTAATAGTGGCATGATGGACTAAGCAACATCGACCCCCTGTTGTCGACTCAAAGCCTGCAAATCCAAATTCCAATCCAAGTAGGAAGAGATGCAGACTTATTCTACAGTTGTATACCCCCTATTAAGGACATTTTTAGTGTTCAAGTTCAAGCACTAATTCCGTTATTAGTTTGCACATTCTTCTAAGTTGTGGAATGAATTATTTCATATCATTGTTGAGAGAAAAACATCAAGTTCTTATAATTCTAGTTAGTTTTCAAGATTTTTCAAATAGTTTCATATTATTGTATGTATTCATCATGACTTCTTACAAATATTATGTGATTGTTTTTTCAAACATGAGCGGCTAGTTTCTTTAGATAGGGTTGTGGGAACCATGATGGATTAACAGAAGTAGGCAAAATAAAATTATGATTCTTGAATGGTGAATTGAGTGGATTGTTATTCTCTTCGTTTTAATTAGTTTTAGTGGTTTCAAACATTAAAACATGTCTGTATCGTCATCTTGCTTGACCAAAGGGCTTGAAGTTAAGAAAAGAGAATAACAATATAAATTTGAGGCTACCAACCCTTATCTAATTAACTTGAGCTTTAACCGAGGATAGTTAATCCTAGACATATGAAGAGGAAAAAATATGAACAACTAAAGTCCGAGAGGATTTAGAGGTGAAATCATCTATGTAGGTCGAGATATATTAGATAAACTTAATCATCAGTCTTACACAAAATTCACCGTGATAGATCACTAATAAAATAAGCCTACTACATTATGAAATCATGGGGAACACATTCCTAGTTTCTTCTCATAAATTTGATAACAACTTCTTAGCTTAAGAATACTTTTTCTCTTTTATTACTACACCCCTTTCAAAATATTGACTACTAGTTGATTTACTGACTATTAACATATTATTTTTGACCTATTCCCTGTGGGATCGACCTTAACCTAGTTAATTTACTATATTTAATAGCAGCCGCTTTATACTTTATTGCGAGGCATAATTTGGGCATGATCATTTTCTCAATAGGCTCTTTGAGCCTCGATTCCAGCAAGTAAGGAGGTAATTTTTATGGTAGATACCATCCTCAGCATGGGAGGGGTGGCCACCCAATAGGTAGAGGTGGATCCCAAGCTAACTAGGTCGGTAGTCAGACTACTCCAGGAGGTACACAACTCGGCATGGGCGAGCACAGACAGGCAAATGAGCACACTTTTATGCTTTTTCAGGTAGACCTAATGCAGACGCTTCGGACGTAGTTATCACAGGTACAATTCTCATCAGTGACTGGATGGCCATAACATTATTTGATCTGGGTTCTACTTTCTCTTATATGTCTATATATTTTGTTGTGGGTCTAAATATGATATGTGACTTGCTTGATACTCATATCTATATTGCTACTCCTATTGGTCATTCAGTGATTGTAGATATAGTCTACATTTCTTGTATGGTAACATTCATGGGATATGAGACCTGGGTAAACTTAGTGACCTTAGACATGGTTGACTTTGATGTTATTTTGGAAATAAGTTGGTTGTATCCTTATCATGCGATCTTGGACTATCATGCTAAGACATCACTATGGCTATGCTAGGTTTGTCTAGGCTTGAATGGAAGGGTGATTGTTATCCTACTCCTAAGAAAATAATATCTTACATTCATGCTAAGAAGTTAGTGGCAAGGGGGTGCTTGGCATTTCTGGTACACGTTCGAGATACTAGTACATATGTTCCACCCATTGAGTTTATTCCAATAGTGTGTGAATTCTTAGAGGTGTTTCCCATGGATTTAGTTGGTATGCCCCTTGACCATGACATCAATGTTTGTATTAGCTTAGAGTCAGGGACTCATCCTATTTCTATTTCACCATATCGAAAGGCACCAACTGAGTTGAAAGAGTTGAAGGTGCAGTTCTAGGATTTGGTTAGTAAAGGATTTACTTATTCGAGTGTTTCCCCATGGGGTGCTCCTGTGTTGTTTATAAAGATGAAGGATAGGATCATATAAATGTGCATTGACTACCATCAGTTGACAAGATCATTATCCGAAATAAGTACCCTCTTCCTTGATAGATGACTTGTTTAATCATTTTCGAGGTGCTTCAGTATTCTCTAAAATTGACTTGAGATCAGGATATCATCAGTTGAAGATTTGGGCTGAGGATATTCCTTATACAACTTTTCAGACTAGGTATGGGCATTACGAATTTCTAGTTATGTCTTTTGGGCTTACTAATGCTCTAGTTGCTTTCATGAGTTTGATAAGTAGTGTGTTTAAGTAGTACTTGAATTCATCTGTGATTATCTTTATTGATGATATGATGGTTTATTTGAGGAGTTATGAGGAACATGAAAATTATTTGAGGATTGTTTTGGGGTTGAGAAGAGAAAAATAACTGTATGTTAAGTTCTCGAAATGTGAATTTTAGCTGGCATCTGTATCCTTTTTGGGGCATGTGGTTTTGATGGAAGAGATTATGGTTGATTCACAGAAGGTGGAGGCGGTTAAGAGTTGGGCTAGGCCCAATTTGAGGACAAAAATCCATAGTTTTGTGGGGTTGGCTAGCTACTATCACCGGCTTGTGAAGGGGTTTGCTTCTAATTTCCTTTTAGTGGTCTGATAAGTGTGAGGAGAGCTTTCAAAACCTCAAGACTTTATTGACTACAGCCCATCCTAGCATATTGGTAGAGGGTAAGGAGAGGGTAAGGATTTTGTAGTTTAATATTATGCTTCACGTTCTGGTTTAGGTTATATATTAACGCGGGATAAGAAGGCCATTGCATATGCGTCTAAGCAGCTGAAAGTGCATTAAAAGTACTATCCTATGCATGACCTGAAGTTGGCAATGGTGGTGTTTGCTCTAAATATTTAGAGGCATTATCTCTAGGGTGTCTATTTTGAGGTATTTACTTACCACCACAGTTTGCAGCATATGTTTACTTAGAGAGGTCTTAACTTGAGGCAACGAAGGTAGATGGAGCTACTCAAGGATTATGATGTCACTATTTTATATCATCCGAGTAAGGAAAATATGGTAACTGATGCTCTGAGTAGGAAGTCTGAGAGTATAGGTAGCCTGGCTTGTTTGGAGGCTACAAAGCGTATGCTGCCTAGAGAAGTTCGAACTCTGGCTAACATTTTTATACGGCTTGATGTGTCTGAGTCAGGGGGAGTAGTGGCTTGTATTAAGGAAAGATCCTCATTTTTGGAGCAGATTAAGGCCAGGCAGTTCGAGGATGCCAAGTTGAGAAAGATCCGTAATAAAGTCTTACATGGAGAGGTCAAAGAGGCGTGATTGATAGTGAGGGTGTCTTAAGGATCTACAAGCATGTATGTGTTCCTTGTATGGATGATCCGATTAAGATTATCTTGTCAGAGGCTCACAATGTTTAAATTATAACTATGAGAAGTATGAGCACCAGAGGATTGGAGGAATACTTCAACGGATGTCCATTCCTAAATGGAAGTGGGAGAGTATAACTATAGTTTTGTCATTGGTCTTTCAAAGACCTTGGGCAAATTTGACTCCATATGGGTTATTATTGACAAGTTGACTAAGTCTTCCCATTTCGTACCAGTTTAGCTGACTTATAATGTGAAGAAGTTAGAAAATTTATACATCCAAGAGGTTGTTTAGTTGCACGGAGTTTCGATTTCTATTATCTCAGATAGAGGTACACAATTTACATCTAACTTCTGGAGAACTTTGCAGACTGAGTTGAGTGATAGGCCAGATTTAAGGATAGTGTTTCACCCTCGGAACAATGGGCAGTTTGAGAAGATGATTCAGGTCTTGGAGGATATGCTTTGAGCTTGTGTGATATATTTTGGGGGTCATTGGGACTAGCTTTTACCATTGACAGAGTTTGCTTACAATAATAGCTATTATTCGAGCATTGATACGGCTCCATTTGAGGATTTGTATAAGAGGAGATGTAGATCTCTGATTAGTTGGTTTGATGCCTTTGAGATGAGACCATGGGGTACTAATCTTTTAAACGAGTCATTGGAGAAGCTTAAAGTGATTCAAAAGAAGCTCTTGGTAGTGAAAAGTAGGCCGAAAGAATATACGGATGGAAAAGTTCGAGACACGGAGTTCCTGGTAGGAGAGCAAGTTCTGCTCAAGGTTTCTCCCATAAAGGGTGTGATGAGGTTTGGGAAGTGAGGTAAGCTCATTTCAAGGTACATTGGTCTGTTTGAGATACTTAGACGTAAGGAGGAGGTAGCCTATGAATCGGTGTTGCCTCCAAGTTTATCCGGGGTTCATCTAGTGTTTTACGTTTCGATGCTGAAAAAGTATCATAGTGATGGCACATATATAATTCGCTGGGATTCGGTCTTTTTTGATGAAAATCTGCCTTATTAAGAGGAGTCTGTAGCTATCTTAGATATGGAGGTTTGTAAGCTGAGATCTAAGAAGATTGTGTCTGTAAAGGTCTAGTGGAAGAACCTTCCTGTGGAGGAGGCCACTTCGGGGACTAAATCAGACCTGCGTAGCAAGTATCCCCAGCTTTTCACTGAGTCAAGTATCTATTTCCCTGTTTCCCTTCCTCCATTCGGGGATGAATGGTGGTTTAATTAGTATCTAATGTAATGACCTGTCCAGTTATTGTGGGGTGGTTAGGGCCATATTACCCTTATTAAAGTCCCAATAGTGAAAGTGAGCTAATAAAACTCAGATATGAGGGGTTTAAAAACTGGTTGTATGTATAATCTTGATAATCGATATGGTTTTGTGTTCCGTTAGGATGTGACCTAGTGAACTAATCCTTCGTAGAGGATTTTGAGACTATAAGTGAATTGGTAGCATGGTTTTATAGCAGAGTATGCATTTGTAATGTGATGTGATGTCTTGATGTAATAATTGTGTTTTGAAATGAAAAAATCTTCAATTTTACTGAGCTACTAGTTAACGAGGCACCATTGTAGTGGTGGAATTTTCGCTGCAGTAAGATTGTCGTAGCAGTCAGAGTGCTACTGTAGCAATGGATGGCGAGGTGCCAAGTCTCCTAAAATATGGAAAGTTACTAAACTAACCCTGGAATCCCATCTGTAAAAGTAATCTGCTAGTGATGATGTGTCATTTCATGACTCGTTATGACACTTGACGACTCATGAGGTATATTCGTTACGACTCGATCAAATTAATTACTTTCTAATATTTACCTCATGACCTGTCAGAATGCCTAACATAATGAATCATGAGCTAGGCTAATAGATCATTGTGTAAGTCATTAGAACTGGGAAGAAACTGTAAAGTTTTGGAACTTCTCTTGGGACGACTTCACCTTACGATTCATTAGGTCCCCTAATGGCTCACCTAACAAGTCGTTCTGTGATGACTCATCTGGTTTCTACTGGTTTTCTGTTTTATGTATAGGATCTAATTATAGGGACATTTTGGGGTCATTGCATTATCTCCCCCTTGGAATCATTCATCCTCAAGTGAAGACTGAACTGGACTGATAGGTAATCTAAATGGGAGTAACTAAACTAAACTTAACTGAATCCGTGGAATATACAACCTTATTAAGGACTTTAACAACAACTAATGGGACATGAGAGTAATAAGTGTACTAAAGAAGAGACTATTACCTCAAGATGATTCTGAACTAAAACGGAATTGATGAGGATACTTGGCCACCATATCTGCTTCAGCTTCCCAAGTAGCTCCCTCAACTAGCTGATTCCTCCACAACATTTTCACATAAGAGACCTCTTTTTTCCTCAACTTACAAACCTGACGATCTAGAATCTCAACTAAAACCTCTTCACATGACATTTTATCCTTAACTCCGCCACTCTCTGTAGGGACAATGAGTGAGGGGTCTCCCACATACTTCTTAAGCATAGAGATATGGAAAACTTGATGGACTGATGCTAGTTCAGCTGGCAGCTCCAACTCATAAGCTACCTTGCAAACTCTCCTCGAAATTCAGTATGGACCGATATGATAGGGACTGAGCTTTCCTTTCTTTCCAAATCTCATAACACCCTTCATGGGTGAAACCTTCAAGTAAACCCAATCATCTACCTCAAATTTCAAGCCTCTATGCCTCACATCGGTATAAGACTTTTGGTAACTCTATGTAGTCTTCAACCTTTCCTGAATAATCTTAACCTTCTCCATGTCTTGTTGCACTAAATATGGTCCTATCAGCTCTGTTTCACCAACTTTGAACCAACCAATTGGAGACCTACACCTCCGCCCATAAAGAGCCTCATAAGGAGCCATTTGAATGTTAGAGTGATAACTATTATTATATGCAAACTCAATGAGAGCCAAATGGTCATCCCAATTTCCTTTGAAGTCAATAACACATGCCCTCAACATATCCTCCAATGTATGAATAGTCCACTCATCCTGACCATCTGTCTGCGTATGAAAGGTTTTGCTAAGGTTTACCTTCACACCCAAAGCTCTTTGAAATGACTTCCAAAACTAAGTAGTGAACTATATGCGCCTATCTAATATGATAGATAATGGAATTCCATGAAGTTTGACTATCTCTCGTATATACAATTTGACATAGTCCTCAGCTGAATCTGTAATTTTAACCAATAAGAAATGAGCTGACTTATACATTTGATCTACAATAACCCAAATAGAGTTATGTTGCCTACGGGACTTTAGTAGTTTGGTGATAAAGTCCATATTGATCATCTTCCACTTCTATTTGAGGATTTCTATATTTTGAGCTACACCACATGGCCTTTGATGCTCGACCTTTAACTTGTTGACAATTTGAGCATCTAGCAACAGAGTATGCAATGTCTCTCTTTATATCATTCCACCTATAGACTTCCCTCATACCACAACCCAAGCATAGACCCTGGACGTAACACAGGATCTAGAACCACGAATGGCTTCAAGTTAACCCATGGCACATGCATAACATATTCTTGAGCGTAAACTACACGAAAGTAAATCATAATATAAGGCATCAGAGGAAGTCTAAGATATCATAACACGTAAACAGTATTACAAGTCAATATCACTGAATATCTAAACATAACTGTCTGAAAAGCCTTTAGTTACAAGATGAGTTGTTGGAACAAGCCCCCAACTAGATCGACCAAGATTAAAATGGGAAGCCATGATAGTAAGACATAAGACTGACTGATGTCCTCGGATGATGAGGACTCACCCAAAGATGAGGCTGGGCGAAACTAGGATAGAGTGAATCTAACAGTAGGGTTGGGAATGATTACCCGAACCTATATCATGAGATGATATAGCAAAAAGGTATGCAGTCAGTACTTTGAATGTACTAAGTATGTAGGATAAGTGAAACATGATAGTGAAATGAAATTCTGAACTCATGAATATAAGGTAATCTAAAACATAAGTTCTGATTATAAACTAAGTATAATGGCTTAAGGTTTTCAAAACTGAATCATAAATCTGGATATGACTGAAATCATAGGTAAAATCTCATAAAGCATAAATGGAGAAAAAATATCATAAGTCATAATATTGTGAAGCATAAACATGAACTTGTGTAGAAAATCATGAAATGATGGGAGATTCTTATAACCGACACTATCATGAATGAGCACATGATGCCTAACTATCTCGCTCAAGTTGGTAGAGCCATTCTAAGATTTGCCAGGGAAAAGAACAATGAAGGCGTGATATCACTCATGAGCTCATTTGAGCTAGGGAGACACTCTCTACTAGCAAGGACCCCTTCATACCTATGGTGGCACGTAGTTCTAAGACCTGCGTGCGCTAAACTCCAGCCTACTCGGTGTTAAATAAAACTCCCAAAACATGCATAGTGCACATAGTCATAATCATAAAACATACTTGGTTTTGCATAGGATAGTTAGAAATTAGGAAATTCATAAAAGTACTTTACATAGATGAACTAGCCATGAAAACAATGTCGCTTATTCGGCCATGATACATAAGCTTGAGATTCAAAAAATTCATGAGAGATTGAGAAAATTCATCATAACTCAAAAGTATAGATTCATTAGAGTTTTGCATGTAAATCATGTAATTATAATCATAAACATAGACTAGATCATGAGGGAATCAAAATCACATAGAGTTTTTCATCAAATTGGTTCTAACCCTGGAAATTCAAAATTGGAGACTTGAAGAATTAAGATAATGTAATTGAACTTTTAATTGGGCATGAGGGTGGAAGGAATCCCCCATTCATGACCCCCACATACCTGGGCTTGATGAACCCTTGCTAAAATTTGAGACTCAAGAGAATTTGAGAAGAAGAAGATGAAGAACTATAGCTTTTCCTTGAGAGATGATTTCTAACTTACGGTGTTTGGAAGGGAATAAGGGTTAGGAATAAGTAAAACCCTTTAATACACTCCCGAAGAAATCCAAAATAACCTCACTTAGGAGTTAAAAGCATGAAAAGTTAAAAAATCACCCCTTGAAGATTGCACTTAAAAATAAACTGTCGATCGTCACGGGTTATGGTAAAACTCATAGGACCTTACCACGACTCGTATTGAATCTCATGGTTATTAGTGCTTCCCTTGGTAACTTCTCTGAACCTCCTTCCTATGACCTCTAAATACGACTCGTAACCCCTTATTACGACTCGTAGGACTAGGTCATTGTTCCTAGACAACTTCTTGTTAAACTCTATGAATTCATGTTAAAATCCCTTAGAACAACCCATAATAGCCTGGTATGACTCGTACTAGCCGTTCGTGACATACCAATCCAAACTATCAAACTCTCTAGATAGCACTCTACAGGTCTTTGGTACGACTCATACAATCCTCCTACGTATCGTACTGAGGCTCGTATGAAGGCTCGTATTGAGGATCTAATATTAAGGACTTTTAGGGTATTACACCTCAATTCATGGTACATCTTAGTGGAACCTGGGTGATTCAAATATGCAATACCCCAAATGTTCCTAAGACTAGACTCGAGATTTGAAATGTGATCAGCAGGAAAGTTGGAGAATTGCTTCAGTATGACTCAACCTACGAGTTGTAGATTGGTAGTATGGGTCGTAAGAAGACCCGTGGTTCATAGTAGAGATTTTGGTTTCCCATACCATGAGTCACCACTACGAGTCGTAGTATATGGGCAGGACCCGTGGTTAAGAGTCGTAGTAAGTCCTTGAGGTCAGCAGGTGATTGATTGTATGGGTGATGGTACAGTTTGTAAGATTGTGTTGTAGATCATAGTAGGATTTGTGAAAATATTCAGAGGATTGAAGGTTTTGGACTTGGTCAGTATGGTCGCACACCGCGAGTCGTAGAAGGATTGTATGGCTCGTGGTGCGAGTAGTGACAGTTGACAGAATAGTTTTCCTGCGAATTCATTAAGGTATTTTTGTAAATCCTAAGCTCCTAATCCCTAAACTATGTCGTTTTAAGCTCTGAAAAGAGGGTTTTAAGGGAGTTTAACCTATTCTAATTCATTCAACTTCCATGCATGCAAGATTAGGATTTCTCCTTTGAAGATCAAGCTTAGACCCTTCAATTTCTTCTTTAAATCTCTTGGGCTTTCAAAGACAAGTGAAGATTCAGCTCATCCAGGTATGTAGGGCTATGAATGAGATTTCCTTTCACACTCATGCTCAAAACTCTCCTCAATTCCATGAATTTAAGTTCTAGATTAAATCCATGATGTATGGGGTTTTAACCCAATTTTATGAAATTCTCTATGAGTTACTTATGGGTCAATTCCCTTCATGTTTCAAAGTACTTTTAAGATTTATGTGCAGATTTTACACCTATGTTGATTATAGATTCGTGATTTCACTATTTTGGAAAATTATGTCCAATTATGTAAGTTCATGAAAGTCAAGTTTATGATTTATGATTTCAAGTATGATGAGATACCTAGCATGAATGAAACTCTATGAATTACCCATATATGAATCTATGATTTTGACTTGTGAAGTCTATTTTAAGTATGCATGATTTTAAGAGTTTGGGCAAGTCCACTCAAGTTAAGCAGGTTTTCATGATTTAGCCAAGTCTAATAAGATCAGCTTATCATATACTTTGGAGTCAAGACTCCCGCTACAGCTTATGATATGTTTTGGAGTCAAGAATCCCATGTTCAGATTTTAGACTATGTATGTGATTATGATTTCAGCTTCGTTGAAAAAATGATGGGAACACTATGTATGTTTTTGGAAGTAGTGTCTAGCACAGTGTAGGCTTGGGGCTCCTAGGTTCCCCAATTTCAAACTACACGCCAATATAGGTTTAAATATATTTATTTGGGGCCTCTCAAGAGAATTTCCCCTGCCCACAAGGGGCCTTCAGCTTGATATTAATATCATGGTAGCGTCCTTAGCCCTAGGAAGGTTTTGGACGGCTCTGCCTAGTTGAGTGTGATAGTTGGGGAATCATGTAAGCTTATAATGATGGTATCGGTTGTGATGAGTCTCCCATTGTTCCTCATGATTTCATCTATGCACGATTATGACTTATGATATTATGTTTTCAGTAGGTTTGACCCAATGATCAATTTATAAGCTTTTACTTATTATTTCTTCTATGGCAAGCCATATGACTCTATTTTTAGCTTTGGGTCTTTCTATTTAGATATGAACTTCAGTTTATGACTATACATGTTTCCAGATATGAACATGCAATCCTTACTCTCATGAGCTTATGGTTTGTGTTTATATGCATGATTTCAATTTATACTTACTCAGCATGTTTTACTTACCTTGCATACTCAATATATTCCAAGTATTGATTGTATACTTTATGCTATATCATTTCATGATATAGGTTCAGATGATCCGACTCAGTTTCACTGTTAGCCAGATTTCCCGCAGCTTAGTTCAGTTTCTCTCGTTGGTGAGTCCTCATCATTCGAGGATCTTTATTTGATGTTAAGTTATGTTATTTTAGTTTTCAAATTTTAGTGAGCTAGTTGGGGGTGGTATCCCATCAGCTCTTCAGATATGTTAGAGGTTTACCAGACAGTATGTAGAATTTCATCTTTGTCAGTGTTGACTCTGTATGGTTGATATGTATTCAGACTTTTTCTTATTCACGTTTTCAGTTATCAGCTTTCTCTTGAAGTATGTACTTTAGTTATCATGTTCATTCCATGAGTCGACTTAGAGTCATTTGTGGTTCTAGGTTTCGTGTCTCAGTTAGGACCTATATTTGAGTCGTGACAAAATACCTGGAGTTATGTTCTTCTGCCATGATCATATCCTTAAGACCATCCAAATTCGGGACGTGTAGTCTACCTTGATAACTCAGGACACCATCTCCCCCTTGTGCGAAAACCAACACCTTCTTCTTGTGGATATCTTCCTTTAGCTTAAGCAAGAGAGGATCTCTGTCATGCTTATCCTTAACTTCTGCCACTAGAGATGATTCAGCCCCATTTTGAACAAGCACACTACCTTCTTTAGAGTCTAAAATACGGACTCCCAAGCGTGAGAGTCTATGCACATCCTTATCCAACTCTCTCTTCTCCTCCTCTACATGAGTTGTACTTCCTATGGTAGCCTGCTAAGAGCATCAGCAACTACTTAACCTTACCTGAATGGTAGAGGATACTCATGTCATAATCCTTGAGTAACTCAAGAAATCTTCTCTTTATGAGATTCAACTCCTTTTGGCTAAATATATACTACAGGCTCTTATAGTTGATGAGTTGGTAATTCACCGACTCATTAGGCTCATAAGCCTAAATATTTGCTTAGTTTTTGAGTTGTTTATGTGGATTTTATGCCCTTTTTGCTTTGTTGTCTGCAGATGCCTAATGTAAAGAAATGAAGCAAAAATAAGGAAGTGGGATGAAATTCGGCGTTCCACTAAAGAAGACTAGCAAAACGCCAGTCAAAAGCCAACCACCACTGCCTCTAGGAAACAAAGCCACAGGTGAAATGCGGGTTTCCAATGGCGACTCACCAGTCCACTCACTGAATGACACCTGACTTGCTGGGTTGAAGAGCAAAGAATAGGCGGTGCATGGATGGAAATCGGTGAAACACCAAATGAATTGTCGATGTTCACTAGAATTTATTGAAGGCTCAAATAGCGTACCGGCGGTTCGCGGATTGTGATCGGCGAACTGTCGGTACTTCCACCGATGCCAGAACGCTGTTCAAGGAAAAAATTGTCCAACACGGAAAAAGAGAGAGAAGATACCTATTTTCTTGGATATATATTCTAGAAAAAGTATTGTGTACTCATCAACTTTCAATTCCTAGCTTTTAGAACATTTCCTTGGCAGAGAAGAGGAGATTTTTGATTGGTAGAATTTGAAAAGAACTATTCTCTTTTTCTTCTTCTTCTTGATAGCAAGGTACTACCATTGTTGAAGACTACTTGTTGAACTTGATTTTGCTACTCTTGTTATTAAATTGAATGAGTTTATTGTTAAATGTGCTTTTGATTTTCTTAATTATGAGTAGCTAAATCATTAACTAGAGATGTGTTATGATGAATATTTAATTAGAGTGGGTATTTCTAGAGTCATCTCAATATTTTTTAACTAAGTGTAAATCTTTTAGATTCTCTTCAATCTATAATTGAAGATCCATTGATTATGATGTGGGTCTAATTGTTCTTACTTGATTGTTTCTTGCAAAAGAATAATTAAGTATTGGGCGAGAATTTAATGATGGGTATGGATGAGAGGTTGTGAAATTGGGCTAGAAATAGTCAAAATTACATTCTCACTCCTAATTAGTAGCTAATAGCTAGAAATTAATGCAGCTATTAATCCAAATCTGATCGGGTTGAGCTAATGGTGTCTAGTGGGTTGATAAAACTCTAGCAAGTGGTATTTATAAGGCTGAAAAGCAGTAAATACCCATTTTCCCAAGATTATTTACACTCATTGAACTTATGAGATGACCTAGCATGAACCTATCTAGTTAGCATATCATCTACACCACATCTCTAGTATTTCAAATTCTTGTCAACAACCTTGGTAATTTTGTTATCGTAGTTAACCAAATTAGAAATTAAACACTATTACAAATTTCAATCTCCCCCAACTTGTTTATTTCTATGTTATTTCTAAGTGGTACAAGCTAAATTCAATTTCTCAACTGACACTTGTAATTATCACTTACTACTTTATGGGATTCGACACTAACATCCGTCGGGTTATTGGTTTTGATAGAACGACCGTTTATACTCATTGTATGAGGAGTATATTTTGGACGTTATCAAAAATGACGTTGTTGTCGGGGACTAGCGCTTGATATTCTTGTGTTGATTGTTAATTTTTAATTAGTTTCACACCACGATTGTTGCTACTAACCTATCATTGTGTAGCTCACGAACAGCTTCGATGGGTGGTCACGAAACCCCGAGGGGGTGCCTTGTGTGGAGACTATCAAACTAGTAGACAAGATGTGGCATAGAGAGGGGAAGAAAGACACAATGTTGCTGGTCATGATGAAGCAAAATGGAGCTGTTGACGAACTATATGAAGGGTTTCCATGCAAGATACCACCAAGACAACCACAGCTATGAGTATGCTTATCATGGAAATCAAGGTTGGAGAAATGTTTCGTCAGTTGATACGAGTAGCCAAGAGAGAGATGAGTCAGTCCCACCCCACTTGGAAAGTACTTTCAAAGTGGTGCTTGAAAAGGTCCTTTCAACTTAAGAAGGAATTCAGAACTTGTGGGGTAAACTATTGGACCTTACGACTACCGTGAAGAGTCATGACGTAACAATTCAACAATTGGAGGATAGGATGAATGATTTAGCATCTCAGGTGGTATCTCAACCAATATAAACCAACACTTTCTCACCTCAAGCCATCATGGACGATGATATATTCGAGTGGGAAATAGAGGAAGAGTTCGTAGGAGAACTAATTGCTGATGTCTTTTTGAAAGGTGAAGAACTCAGGGAGGTTCTTCAAGTGCATAAGGAGATTAAAAATTATCCTTTCCCACTAAGAAAGCTTGACCTCAACTTAAAAAACCGTACAACTCCTCCGTCACAGCCATCTACTGTGGTGCCACCAAGGCTGGAGTTCATACCTTGCCCACTCACTTGCGATATGCATATATGGGGGAGAATGTGACGCTCCTAGTCATCGTTTCAGCAAAGCTCACCCCTTCTCAAGTAGAAAAACTCATTATGGTATTGAAGAGGCACATTCAAGCTATAGGGTGGTCAATAGCTGATATCATCGATATTTCTCCCGGGATTTGCACTCACAAGATTAATCTTCAAGAAAATTGCAGCCCATCAGATGATCATCAAAGGCGTTTGAACCCACCTATGCAAGAGGTGGTCAAAAAGGATATTATTAAATGTCTAGATGCAGGTGTTGTATATCTTATCACAGACAGCAGCTGGGTAAGCCCTGTGCAATGTGTGCCAAAGAAATGAAGGCATTATGGTTGTCCCGAATGAAAAGAATGAATTAATAGCCACTCGCCCAGTCACTGGATGGAGAATTTGCATGGATTACCATAAGTTAAAATCCTGGACAAAGAAGGATCATTTCCCAGTGCCCTTCATTGACCAAATGTTAGACCGATTGGCCTGTAAGGAGTACTATAGTTTATTGTACGGATACTCGAGATACAATCAAATTTTGATTGCACATGTGGATCAAGAAAAAACCACATTTACATGTCCCTATGGCACTTTCGCATTCAAGAGGATGCCTTTTGGTCTTTGCAATGCCCCCGCCACTTCTCAAAGATGCATGATGTCCATCTTTTCAGATATGGTGGAAGATACTATGGAAGTCTTCATAGATTACTTTCCAGTTGTGGGGGACTCATTTGACGACTGTTTGACACACTTAGAGGAGGTATTAAAGAGATATACATAAACAAATTTGGTCCTTAATTGGGAAAAATGTCATTTTATGGTGAAAGAAGGGATTATGCTGGGACACAAGATTTTCGAAAAAGGGATTGAGGTGGACCAAGCCAAAGTTGACGCCATCGCTCAGTTACCTCCACCGTACACTGTGAGAGGTGTTAGGATTTTGCTCGGACATGCAAGTTTCAACCGCAGATTTATTAAATACTTCTCTAAGATAGCTCATCCTCTATTTCGACTACTGGAGAAAGAAGTAAAGTTCAAGTTTGATGAGGAGTGCCTGAAGGTCTTTGTGGAGTTGAATGAAAGGTTGATTTCCTCTCCAATCATTATAGCACCTGATTGGTCAAAACCCTTTGAACATGTGCGATGCCAGTGGGGTGGAATTAGGAGCAGTCCTTGGTCAGCGGAGAGACAAGATATTTCACCCAATCTACTATCCTGGCAATTCCCTGAACGATGCACAAACAAATTATGCGGTAAGGGAGAAGGAGTTACTTATTGTTATGTTTGCGTTTGAAAAGTCTCGGGCATATTTGTTAGGAATGAAAGTGGTGGTGCACACGGACCATACAGCGCTTAGGTATTTAATGTCCAAGAAAGATGCTAAACCGAGACTGATCAGGTGGGTTCTGTTGTTGCAGGAATTCGACTTTTAGGTGAAGGATCGTAAGGGATGTAAGAATCAAGTGGCCAACTATTTATCACGCCTAGAAACAAGTGGGCAACCAAGAGCACGTGAGGAGATCAATGATATCTTTTTGGATGAGCGTATTTTGGCCACAACCCATGATCTAACACCGTGATTTGTCAATTTTTCTAATTACCTGGCCAGCAATGTTATACCCAAAGGCTTGAACTTTCAACAAAAGAAAAAATCTGTGCATGATCTCCGGAAATTTTAGTGGGATGAACCTTACCTCTTTCAAAGTTGATCAGATGGTTTAATACGATGGTGTGTTCTAGAAGTAGATATGGTCCCAATTTTGGATGCTTGTCATTCTTCACCGGTTAGGGGTCATTATGGGAGTGCACGGACAGAAACTAACGTGATACAGTGTGGGTTTTATTGGCCTACACTACATCAGGATGCCTATGACTTTGTGAAGTAATGTGATCGATGTCAAAGGACAGGGAGTATTTCAAGGAGGCATGAACTTCCGCTAACACCGATCTTAGAGGTTGAGTTGATCGATTTATAGGGGATCGACTTCATCGGACCTTTTATGAGCTCTTATGGAAACACATACATCTTGGTAGCAGTTGATTATGTCTCCAAATGGGTGGAAGTTGTTGCACTACCCAACAATGAAGGGAGGAGCGTAACAACCTTTTTGAAGAAATATATTTTCTCGCGATTCGATACTCCTAAAGCTATCATTAGCGATGGAGGATCCCATTTTTGCAGTTGAGTATTCTGTACATTGCTAGCTTAATATGGTGTGAAACACAAAGTGTCCACCCCTTATCACTCGCAAACCATTAGCCATGTGGAAGTTTCAAATTAGGAAATAAAATCTATCTTGACTAAAACAATCAACGTTAACAAAACTGATTGGGCGCAAAAGTTAGATGATATCTTATGGGCATATTGGACTGCATTTAAAATGCCAATAGGGATGTCTCCATAGCAGATGGTGTTTGAAAAATCATGTCACCTCCATGTTGAGTTAGAACACAAAGCCTTGTGGGCATTGAAAATCTTAAATCTTGAATGCGGAAGAACTGTCCAAGGACGAGTTCATAATCTACATGAGTTGGATGAATTCAAAATGAGGGCATATAAGAATGAAATTATTTACAAAGCTAGAATGAAACATTATCATGACCAAAAAGTGTTGCAATGTAGTTTTGCTCAAGGGGACTGGGTGTTGTTGTTCAATTCACCACTACAGTTATTCCCCAGGAAATTAAAATCCAAATAGTCAGGCCTTTTTAAGGTATCTCAGGTGTATGAGAATGGTGCCATAGAACTTCATGGAAAGAATGGGAGAAAATTCAAAGTGAATGTCCAATTAGTTAAAAGATAACGGGGGATGTTGGAAGAAGTTGGACGAACAGAGGTTGTATATCTAGATGAACCGTAGGTCCTGAGAGACCTTCGTCGTGCCACAATATTAACTACAGCGCTTCATAGGAGGCAACCCAAGCATTTTTATTTTCTAACTCTTCCTATATGTATTGTTGTATTTGATTTTTCTAGGTTAGGTTGCGAACTTCAAGAAGAACAAGGACAGGGCTGGCCGACGCTAGACTGGCGAACCGCAAGCAACACTCCGCAAACCGTCGATGGGGAGCTGACCTTGTCCAGTGCACTGAAGGATTCAAGACTAGTCGGCAACCCATCCGGCAAAATGCCGTTAAAAAGTGTGAACCACAAGTCAGTCGCCTATGTAAACTAGTGTACCTAGGAGTAGACCTGTCATTGGTTTCTCACCCAATGAAACGCTGGTCACATTTCGCGACACGCCGGTCAGTCGCCAATATGGTTTCCAAAGTCTCGCTCAGGTAATAGCAGCGGCAGCTATATCAGCGAATCGCTCGTGCACTCCTACGATCGCCGGTCCGCCCCGAGTTGGACTATCCCTTTTTTAGAAGTTTGACCGACCTCCCCACTTCCTCATTTTTCATTTTTCTCTTTCCCACCATTTTCAATTCTCCTAAAAACTCCATTTTCCCACCTATACTCCACTAATGACTACCATTTACCCACCCAATCAATTTCCCCTCCTTTCTCATTTAAATACCCCCAACCACTTTCATTCTCCCATTTCTTTTACTCAACTATAATCTCAACATACCAGTGGTAAGCAGAGGCTATCAATTGTGGCTATTCACCTAATTGGTAAGGTCTTTGTCACTCACTCTCTGTGATTTCGAGCTATTGCTGATATTTTGTTTCTTGGGTGTTTATCTTATGCTTTTCTTTTCTATATGTGGGTAGATTTTTTTGTCTTCACATGGGTGTCACATGGTGTTCGGGTGTAATATAAGTGGGACACCCTCTCAAGCTATCACGCCCAGCCTTGGGAGGCATGACTGGCACCTGGTGCCCTACTAAGACCTGGACTGCTGGACTACTGAGCCTAAGCACTTCTGCTGTCAGGCTGGCTCTAATTTTGGATTTATGAAAACAACGGGCTATATAACGACTGTAAATACAGCCTCCGGCCGATAAGGCCTATAGCCACCTGTAGGAATATAACAGCTACCCAGAACAACTGAACATAAGGGAACCTATGCGGGCCGACAAGGCCACCATGCTGACTAGTTATCACTGAAAAGTAGGATCAAGTGCTAAACTGATCTGTGACCCACAAGGTCACCAACTGACTGAACAAGTCCCCACACGGCCATCACATGCAAACTAAAAACATACACACGGCCCCACACGACCGGTACAACTAACCACAGGGAATATACAATCCGCAAGCCTCTAAGAATAATAAGATGGTCAGGACAGGGCCCCGGCCTACCCATACTGTACAAACAAAAAGGGAAGTAAACCTTTAGCTATCAAGCTCCAAATGATAGGAGCTGAAGACTCTATACGCTGGCTGGAACTACAAGGGATTTGCTCCTCGTCTATGAGTACCTACAGGCAAGTAATGCAGCGCCCCAAAACGGGCTTCAGTATCACTGGTACTGAGTATGCAAAGCAATAACTGAAAATAACTGAAAGTAAATAATAATACTGATAGATACTGAAGTAATAGGAGATGGGTTGAGACTGACTGAAAAGAGCATAACTTTACTGAAGAGAGTAAGAGTCATACCTAATAACATGGCGGTCTAACTTTCTATCTATTAATAACTAACACAACATAGCATACAAGAACCTTACCAGCCCCCATAAGCCGTAAGGTACCAACCAGCACACAATCTATATACCCCTATCCAGGTCATACCATCCACCTAGTAACTATGAGCATCCAGCCGGCCCCCTGGGTTTGCAACTTGGGCTCGCTGGGCCCCTGACTATAGTTGTATCTGAGTCCGGAGGACTCCTGAAATCTGAAATCTGAAATCTGAAATCTGTAATCTGAAAACTGTAATCTGCACCGTGGGCGCAAGCGCTCGACGGGGGTGTGGTATAGTGTTGATCAGCCTTCTATAGGGAATCTGCATCCCATCTTCATCCGCTGGCGGACGGCATGCCACTCCGTAGAGCGACGTATCCTCACCCTCTGGCGGGCGAGTCGAACACAGCTATTAACCCTAGGGTGATCAAGGAAGCTCTAAGGGTGCCCAACACAGAACAATCATGTCTCCACAGATAGCAATAACCGCATGTAATATATATATATATATATATATATATATATTGAATCTGATAATAATATTTATATTCTGGAATTCTGTTCTAAATCTCATACTGAAATATACTAAATCTGATATTGAAATATGTTGAATCTGATACTGAGATATACTGAGTCTGAAATAATATTTCTGGAATATTCAGCTGGGAATTATACTGTTTTACTGAGTTTCATATTGAACACTGTATAATAATTCTAACATGCTTACTGAACTTATACTGAATATAATATACGGCTTCTGAAACATTCTACTGGAATTTGTATTATTTTGCTATACTGGAACTACTAGCTTGCCGAAAGAAACTGGCTTTACATACCTCAACTGCCGACTTTCTGATTAACTAGCGTAGCTCGGCTAGTATTTAGTTATTTCTCCCAACTGTATTCATATTCACGGAAGAATAGAATTCTACTATTATTTTGGAAAGAAACCATATTATGGCTATACCTACTGCCTATTCTTCGACTTATCGAAGAACGGCCGAAAACTCGCTATTTCTCGGGGGTCTAGAAGGGAGAAATACTCACTTTAATGCTGGGAGTATATTAACACTAGTTTGGAGCAATTCCACTTACCTTAGCTCGGCGTGACGATGATTCGCCGGTGAAATTTCACCAAACTAACTCCCAGGAATGCTCCCGGCAGCTTTATACTTCGCTACCCGAAGTTAATTCGAGTTTGGACTGTGTTTGACGGTGCAAACGGAAGCAAATTTAATCAAACCCTTCGTTCCCCTCTGTTTCTGTTCGTTTACTAGAAATTATATGAAGGGAAAATAATTAAAACGAAGTGGGAGCCTTATATACTTGGGGCCTTTAAGTCGCATTTGTCGAGTGCGATTTATAAGTCGCATTTGTCGAATGTGATTTTTTAGTCGCATTTTCCTTGCGACGCTCTGACTTGGCTCTTGTCTGGTCTCTCCCCGGGCCCTTTTCTCGCATGTATGGCATTCTAAAACTCTTAACCAACATGTGAATAGGCCAACTAAGTGTGAAGAACTTACGGGGTGTAACATCCTTCCCCCCTTAAGAACATTCGTCCTCGAATGTTAACTTCCGTTTACAGAAATTTTAACTTGCTCTACCTTTTCTGGAAAAATTTCGGCAGAGTTTCCCCTGTAATATGGACTATCTCAAAAATCCTGAAACACAGAAAAGTCCAATACAAGTACTCCATATAATACTAGAGTATCCATTACATAATAAACTGAAGTCAAGATCTCACTTATACACATGAATATAAAGAAACTCATAAAACAGCAATATCAACATACCTCTGGCTGACTAAGTCTGAAATAACTGAGGGTACCTGGCTTTCATATCTTCTTTTGCTTCCCAAGTCATTTCCTCTCGGTTCCTGTTACGCCATAACACTTTGACAGAAGCAACATCTTTCGTTCTTAATCTGCAGATCTGCCGATCTAGTATGGCTACTGGAACTTCTTCATAGGACAACTCCTCTGTAACCTGAACATCTTGGACTGGGACAATTCTGGAGGGATCTCCTATGCACTTTCTCAGCATTGATACATGAAAAACTGGGTGGACAGATTCTGACTCTGGAGTTAAGTCTAGCTCATATGCCACTTGACCTATTCTTCGGCGAATTTGATAAGGCCCAACAAACCTCAGACTGAGCTTGCCTTTCTTGCCAAATCTTATTACACCCTTCATCGGCGAAACTTTTAGAAACACCCAATCACCCACATTAAATTCCAACTTTCTGCGTCGCACGTCAGCATAAGATTTCTGGCGGCTCTGAGCAGTCAGTAAATGTTCTCTGATAAGCTTTACTTTTTCCTCTGACTAATGAATGATATCTGGCCCAATCAATGCTGATTCTCCTACCTCAAACCAACCAACTGGAGATCTGCACTTTCGCCCATATAATGCCTCATAAGGCACCATCTGAATAGCTGAATGGTAACTGTTATTATAGGAGAACTCAATGAGTGGTAAATTTTCATCCCAGCTACCTTTGAAATACAACACACATGCTCGCAACATATCCTCGAGTGTTTGAATAGTGCGTTCTGCCTGCCCATCTGTCTGAGGATGAAAATTTGTGCTCAGGTTAACCTGCGTCCCCAAGCCTCTCTGAAATGATTGCCAGAATTTAGGTGTAAACTCGCCCCTCTGTCAGAGATAATGGACATTGGAACACCATGCAACCTGACTATTTCTCTGATATACAGCTCAGCATAATCCTCGGCGGAAAAGGTAGCCCTTACTAGCAGAAAATGAGCTGATTTTGTCAGTTTGTCAACAATCACCCAGATTGAATCATATCTACGCCTGGTGCGGGGTAATCCTGCTACAAAATCCATATTTACTGCTTCCCATTTCCATAGAGGCACAGTTATATCCTGAGTCAGTCCGCTTGGTTTCTGATGTTCAGCTTTTACCTGCTGGCAGTTGGGACACTGAGCTACGAATTCTGCTATCCCCTTCTTCATTCTTGGCCACCAGTAGATTTCTTTTATATCGTGGTATATTTTCATCAAAGCTGGGTGGAGAGAATAACGGGCATAATGTACCTTGCCCATAATCTGCTGACGAAGCCCTGCAACATTTGGAACACAAAGGCGATCTTTATATCGCAATACCCCATCCTCGGTTGTCTGAAAATCTATCACCTCTCCTTGCTAAACTTTGTTTCTAAGCTGAACTGGGCTAGGATCTTCACACTGCCATTCCTTTACTTCCATGACTAAAGATGACACTGCAGTGTTCTGGATTACTGCTCTGTTGTCCTTTGTTTCTGCTACACGAACGGCTAAACTGGCTAATTGATGCAATTCTCGAGCTAATTCCTGCTACACAGGCTATAAGTATGCCAAACTCCCCATGACTTACAGCTAAGGGAATCTGCCACCACCTTGGCCCATCATGGGTGATACAGAATATTCACATCATAGTCTTTCAATAGCTCTAACCAGAGATGCTGCCGCAAGTTCAGTTCTTTCTGGGTGAAGATATATTGTAGGCTCTTATGATCAGTGAAAATATCCACGTGAACGCCATACAAGTAATTTCTCCATATCTTCAAGGCGCGAATCACTGCGGCTAATTCTAGGTCATGGGTAGGATAGTTCTTTTCATGTTTCCTCAGCTGTCTGGAAGCATAAGCAATTACTTTACCAATGCTGCATCAACACACATCCTAACCCAACACCCAAAGCGTCACAATAAACTGCATAACCTTCTGTACCTTCTGGCAATGCTAACACTGGAGCTAATGTTAACCTGTCTTTCAATTCCTAGAAGCTCTGCTCACATGCCTCAGTCCACTGAAATTTTGCTACCTTCTACGTCAGTTTAGTCAGAGGTATTGCTAAGGTGGAAAATCCTTCAACAAACCTCCTGTAGTACCCTGCTAATCCCAAGAAACTGCGTACCTCGATCGGAGTGGTAGGTATGGTCCATGTTTGCACTGCTTTTATTTTCTGTGTATCTATCTATATACCAGCATCCGACACGATATGCCCCAAAAAGGCTACTGAATTCAGCCAAAATTCACATTTAGAGAACTTGGCATATAGCTGACGGTCTCTGATAATCTGGAGCACTGTCCGCAAATGATCCTGGTGGTCTGCCTCTGAGCGAGAATACACTAGAATATCGTCAATAAATACTATCACGAACAGGTCCAGGTATGGTCTGAAAATATTGTTCATCAGGTCCATAAATACTGCTGGAGCATTCATCAGCCCAAAGGACATGACTAAGAATTCAAAATGGTCGTATCTGGTCCTAAAGGCAGTCTTCGGAATGTCCCTTTCATGAACCCAAACCTGATGATATCCGGACCTTAAGTCAATTTTGGAGAAATATCTAGCTCCCTATAACTGATCAAACAAATCATCTATCTTGGGAAGCGGATACTTATTCTTGATCGTAACTTTATTCAGTTGTCGATAGTCTATACACATATGGAGGGAACCATCATTCTTTCTCACAAACAAAAATGGCGCACCCGAACGTGAATTACTCAGCCTGATAAAGCCCTTGTCTAACAAACCCTTCAACTGCTCCTTTAGTTCTCTAAGTTCAGCAGGAGCCATGCGATAAGGGGGAATTGATATGGGCTGAGTGCCCGGTAATAAATCAATTGCAGAGTCTATTTCCCTTTCTGGGGGAATACCAGGTAACTCATCTGGAAATACATCGGGGAATTCATTCACCACTAGAACAGCCTGGAGAGTTAGAGGCTCTACCCGAACATCCTGAACTTTGACAATGTGGTAAATGCACCCCATGGCTATCAACTTTCTCGCCCGACGATAGGAAATAAACCTACCTTTTGGCGTAGCTGTACTGCCCTTCCACTCTCGTACTACCTCCCTTGAAAGTGGAATTGGACCGTCTTGGTCCAGCATTCTACATTGGCATAGCATGGAGCTAACCAATCCATACCCATAATGGCGTCAAAATCAACCATTTCTAACTCTACCAAATCTGTTGTAGTTTGACGGCTAACAACCTCTACTGTACACCCTCGATAAACCCTTATGGCTATGATAGAGTCATCGACGGGTGTGGATACTGAAAAGGGTTGCCGAAGAAATTCTAGTACAATACTGAACTTTCGAGCCACTAATGGGGTAACATAGGACAAAGTGGTGGTGTATACCTGCTCTGCTCTACTCTCCTCTGCTGGGGTGAATCTACTATTTGAGAACTTCCGCCGGACTCTAACTGTCCTCGACGACCGAATTTACCCCTCTGCTATTGTAATGGAGGCGGGGGTCTAGGTGGCCTATCTGACAACCGTGGCTTAGGCCCTCTCCGAATCTCCCCCTGTAACTCATCTGACCTGACCCTACAGCGCTGTTCCTGACTTGTTCGTCTGCTATCTTGTTGTCGTTGTCTGAGGCCCTCAATAGTCTGAGCAAAAGCCTGCACTCGAGCAACACCCATATCTTTCCCGCAAAGTAGCTGTCATACAGGCCTCAATATACTCTGGGTTCAGCCCCATAATAAACCAGTAGAATTTGGATGGCATGGTGTCTACAAAGGCCGGAGCATAGCGGGCCAAAGAATCGAACTACAGGGCGTATTCTCAAACACTCATTGCCCCATACTCCAGGTGTAAAAACTAGTCCATCCGAGCCTGTCGGATCTCTCGTGGTAAGTAACGGTCCAGGAAATCCTCTGAAAAGCAGGACCAGGTCGGAGGGGCAACATCTCTCCCTCGAGACCTTTCCCAACTCTCATACCACAACACAGCAATATCCCGCAGTCAGAATACCGCCAATTCGACCGACTCTGTAGATGTAACATGCATTACCCGAAAAATCCTCTACATCTGATCCAGGAAGTCCTGGGGTTCCCCTGTTCGATCTGTCCCTGTAAACTGTAGGGGACCTAGTGCCAGGAATTCTCGGACCCTCGAACTACCAGGCCGACCTGATAATTCTGCCGTTGTAGGTGGCATTGACTGGTGTTGAGTAGCCATCATTTGCGCTAACATAACTACTGCACTCCTGACCTCCTGGTCAGATGGTGTAGGTATAGGAACTGTTGGAGGTGGTGTCGTCCCGAGTGGCTCCTGATGGGGTGGAGACTGCTGAGAAGGTCAGGACGATGCCTCTGTATCGCCCTCAAATCGGGATGATTCTAAACTAGGCTGAGGCATCCTACTGGTGCCCTCTCCTGCTGCTATGTCCAATCTTCTGCCTGTGATAGGATGTCGTTGATCTGACATTTTATATTTAAACAAAAAGTATAGTAAGCTTTAGGGACTCAACCCTATATTGTACTACTCTATGGCACGACTGAATGTGAAGAAAGAGTAACCATCCTATCATGCCTTGCAGCCTCCTGCCTATGGTATGTGGTGCACAACACATCCATAGACAACACTCTACTTAGCATGGCTTGCAGACTCCCTGGGATACGACCTGCTCTGATACCAAGTTTATCACACCCCGCCTTGGGAGGCATGACTGGCACCTGGTGCCCTACTAGGACCTGGACTGCTGGACTACTGAGCCTAAGCACTTTTGGTGCCAGGCTGGCTCTAATTCTGGATTTATGAAAACAACGGGCTATATAACGGCTGTAAATACAGCCTTTGGCCGACAAGGCCTATAGCCACCTGTAGGAATATAACAGCTACTCAGAACAACTGAACATAAGGGAACCTATGCGGGCCAACTGAACATAAGGAATATAACAGCTACCCAGCTTTCAACCACCTTTTGGCCTCTCCCAACAATGAAAATGGGAAGACGGTACGTCGGACATAGTCTGTGGACACTCCGGTGGGGAAGAAAGTGTCACTAATCTCTAAAAAGCTCTGTAAGTGCTGTTGCGGGTCCTCATGTGCCATCCTAGTGAACTGACCACTAGAATGTAACAGCTGCACCATGTTCTGTTTTAATTCAAAGTTCCCTCCAGGTTCCGGTTTACGGATACTAGAGTTCACATTATTCGCTTGTGGTATTGCCACTTCGCGAACTGGTCTGGCTGCCATTGCTTTCGGCGACAATTGTGCTTGTCCTGCGGGTGGTGGTTGTTGTACCTTTTCTTGAAGTCTTTTCAACTTTTGCTCAAGAGCTACTCTCCTTCACAAATGAATTTGACGTTCTGGTTAAAGCAACGGTTCCACAAGCTCTTTATTCCTAGCCAGCTCGGCAAGACAACCTGTCACTTGCAATAAGTCAGACTAAGACCAAGTTTCTCAACACTTAAGGAAATTAAAAATCACAGAAAAATAGAAAAATTTACTAAACTTCGCCGAGTCCCCGGTAACGGTGCCAAAAACTTGTTGACGACTGTGCCCAAGCGCACACGCAAGTGTACGTGGTCTTACAAGTAATACAGTGGCCCTTTTTAAGAGCCGGATGTCGAACCCACAGGGACTGGACCAATTCAGCTAATTATCAAGTTCAAGTGTGATATTAACTTTCACAAGTGTTGATTTAGACTTTTTCGATAAAGTTTAATTAAGTCTAGGGGTGGTCACTGAAATCATTCAAGAAGCAACTAGGGCTAACGCCGGATAATCCTGTGATACTATGCTTTGTAATGGTTTAAGTATGGAATTATCAATTTTGTCTCACATAATTACAATTGCATGTTCATGGTCTTTCGAGCCTCTAAACACGACAAACTAGCCTAACAACTACATCATTGAGCAGGGATGTGACATTCTAGTTCGTGGGCAATTCAATTATGGGAATGTGGTTTACAGGGTTTATGCTATTGATTAGGGACTTTCGTACCTCTAATCATTTAACCGAACTTAGCTTCACAACTACTTCTACCAGTGGTGATGTGATACTTCTAAGTTGGTGTCTAGCTCATCCCGTTTTAGTAACCAAGCAAGGCAAATTAGGTATAATTTCTTATCCTAACCGTGAATTATATCGTAAGATACAAACTTGCTCCCTACATTCTTTGTTCTTGCCTAGGTTTACTTTCTCAAGATTTTACCTAGGTGTAACGTGTGTGTTTTCATGGTGATCAATCATAAAAACAACCATAATTAAGAACGTAAGACAGAACAACAATCAATAACTTAAAACCAAAACAAATTCACATAGTCACAATCATATCTTGTGGCCTCAACCATAGAGGAAGGGTTCTAGCCACTCAAGTTCATATAATTACAAGAAAACATAATTAAAGTAACATACTTACAAGAATTGATAGAAGAGAAGATGAAATTTAAGAACCCTAGGTGAGTTCTCCCACTTCTCCCTTCACTCCTTGGTAGTTTTTCAGAAATATTACGTGACAAAATGTTTTTAGGAGCTAAGGGACCTATTTACAGTAAATGAGAGGTGTATAAAATTATGCTCGGCATGAAATAGCTCCGTGGCACGGAGCTTATCGCGCCAATTTGCCTCCGTGACATGGAGGCATCGCGTAGGCACACTGGAAATCCAAACAGTCCGCAAGCAGCCCCCTGTCGCGTTGGCAGCGTGTCACGCTGCTTGTGCAGCGCGCTAGGGGCCGTGGCACGTTACTGGTCGCACAGCCTGCCTGTCGTGGCACGTTGCCAACGCGCAGGTGGGCTGTTTCTCAGGTCCACCTTGCTGACGTTCGCGTTTTACTTCCGATTCCATGCCTCCATTTCACCAACTCATGGATTAGTTCCTCAAATTCATTTTAAACCTACAAGAACTAATCATGTTAGTTAGTATATATATTCACATTTACATAAAATTACATGAGAATGTATATAAATAAGTAGCTAAACAAGACAAAACTAAGTTGTAAAGTATCCCTTGGGCATATGCCATTTTGCCCAAGATCAACTACCCCACACTTAAAGCCTTGTTCGTCCTCGAACAACCCTTTTACATCTCATGTAAATGAAGACTCACACATAACTAATTTACCAAGACAATTCAAGTTATGGCTACAATGATTGTTTAAGATAGCAAGTTAACAATAGAGCATGCACGATGTAGTCATTGAATTTAACTACAACTATGTTAAGACTTCCTAACCTCAAGAATCGACTCTCAATCTTAGCAAACTCATGCAAATCAACCGATCAAGAAATCCGACATGAATGTTATCTTTCATTAAACATGTGCCCTCACAACAAGAGAGTTACCCATTCTTACTCGCAAGTTTTTAAAACACAACATGTATGGGTAAATGAATAGAATTACGCTCACTCTCTCAAAGAATTCACATGCATCATGTAGTGAACCATAAGCTTGCCCTTAGTGTTTTACTCCACTAATTTAAGGATGTATGAACATAAGATCAAGTAGGACTTAATGGGTTGTAATGTAAGCCAAGGGACGGGTAGGTAATATAATGGATAATAATAGTGGCTATCTTCCCCAAGCGCTTTTAATAACTTCAACCTTCATTAAGGACATCTTTTTTCTTACTTCCTCCTCATTCTTTTCACTCTTGAATTTCCTCTTCTTGTTTCCATTTCTTTAAGCACATTCAGCTTATTAGTAAGGGGTACTTAAGCAACTTTTTCATTCATTTATTTCTTATTCCCTACCAATTACTCAGGCATTTTCAAACAAGTGCACCCTTGACCTTTCTCAACTTTTACAACTGCTACTTTTTCTTCTTTTTCATGCTTCTCACTCCTTCACTCTTTCGGATTTTTCCCTTAAGCGCTTAGGAGTTTTGGATCAAATTCAAGGCTAGTGAAAGAAAAAGGATTAAGCTTATGTTGTAGCTATCAAATAATAGGCTTAAGGCTCAATGGGGCTCACTAGGATTCAACATTCAAGGTAGGTAAAGTGAGGGATAAAAATTAGGTTCATTCAAAGAAATGCCTAAATCATCTCCTACAGTCCACATCCTTCATTTCATTTTATATACACACCAGGCAAGTTCTAGACATTCCATAATAGCACGGAATATTCAAAAAACTTACACTCACAGCACATGCTCAATTCAAGACACATTTAGTAGACTCTTACTCAGCTAATCACAAGAATTCAGAATTAAGCTTCAATCACATCGAGTCAAATTCAAGAGCCTAAGTGTCTCAAAAAAAGTTATACACTTCTTACATGCTTCAACACTAACCACACTTGTATCTTACAATTATGTATAGCACATAACAAGAACATCAAGCCATCCATTAGCTATGGGTTCAAAAACCAAAACCTATTGACTAATTATCCTCAAGACGATCGTCATCCATCCATCGTCGAAAATAGTCTCTAACTATGACTAAAAACATTATATACAGACAAAGAAAACAATTTTATTATTCGGTTCAAAGACCCCCCGGTCGGAAAAGAACCAAAAAGAAAAACCAACGGGTGATGAAGTCATGCTTAATTCACAAATTTTGTTCCAATATTTCTCCCAAGCACTGATTCACCAAAAATGATTAAGCACAAAAAAATTTTAAATATTCCTCACCCCACACTTGAATCATGCTATGTCCCCAAAGCATCTAATTAAAATTTAAAAAGGGTGAGAAGTACTCCCTGAGGCCTCTAGGCCTAGCTGATAGCATGTTTTTCTTCAAATTTGCACAAGTGGGTGTTTGACCCCACACTTTTTCTCTTCCATGCTTTTTAGCTTCCTCCTCCACGGGTACTCAGACTTCCCCTCTTTTTGTGCCTAACTCAGACTTCCCCTCTTTTTGTGCCTAAATTTCAACAAAAAACAACACAAATTGAAATTAAACAAAAACCCATAAAAAAAATCACAAATTGTACCTGTGGTACCCTTGGGTTGCCTCCCAAGCAGCGCCTTATTTTACGTCGCGGCACGACGTTGACTATCCTTTTCAGGACATCCTCATACCTGGGTTCCCTTTCAAGAACCATCTTCTTTTCTTTTGATTTTTAGAGGAAACAGCCTCCACTCTGTTCCTCTCTTCCTCCAACTTCTTATCCAACTGAAGCCCTTTATCAGATTCGGGCTTAACACTTGTCATTACCTTTGGCCGTGGACCTATGGAATCACCCACCCCACACTTATCCTCTGACAACACACTAACCTTACAAAGGTTTTTGTAGTGTGTGGGTGGGTTAATCTCTTGGTATACTCGGAAGAGTTCTTCTTCATCCTCGATCCTCATTTTCAGGGTCCCTGCTCTTAAGTCAATTACCGCTCCTCTGGTGGCCAAGAATGGTCGTCCTAAGATTAAGGGTACCTGGTCATCAACATGAAAATCTAAAATAATAAAATCAGTAGGTATAATAAACTTACCCACTTTAATGAGAAGGTCCTCTATGATTCCATCTGGTGCCACTCACAACTTATTTGCCAGCTGCAGCATCAACCTTGTTGGCCTTGGTTTTCCCAACCCCAGGGTGTTAAATAAAGATAGGGGCATTAGATTAAATGCTGCCCCTAGATCACATAAAGCTCGTACCACCTCATCTTTACCAATTTGTATGGGGAGGGTAAAACTCCCTTGGTCTTTGAGCTTCTTAGGAATCTTGCTCAATACCCTATGACTGCACTCCTCCGTCAGTGCTACCGTCTGGACATCCACCAATCTAACTTTGTTCGCCATCACATCATTCAAGTATTTAGCATACTTGGGCATTCCCTGCAAAACATCAAGCAAAGGCAAAATTATGTGAAGTTCTTTGAAAATCTCAAAGAACTTTTTGAAGCATTCCTCCTCCTTGCTCTTTTTGAATCTCTGAGGGAATGGTGGTGGTGGTCTTTGTGCTGGTTGTAATGAAGATTTTGCATTTTGTTGCACAACACTCTGATTCTCTCCCTGGTCAGTGGATGATCCTTGTCTAACCAACTCCGGCTGCACCTCATTTCTCTTCTCTTTAGGTACCACATCAGCTACTTGTTTGCCGCTCCTCAGACTGATAGCGTTGACCTGATGGGGCTTAGGATCTGTGTCACTTGGTAGTCCTCCCTGCGGTCTTATATTTTGAGCAGCGGCCATCTGACCCATCTGCTTTTCTAGATTGCTAGTGGCCAATTGCTGATTCTTCAGGTCTGATGCCATCTTCGCCTGATTTTCTACTAATTGAGTCTGGGTCTCCATGATTTTCTACAACATTTCCTCAATGTTGCTGCTAAACTGGCCATTATTCTGCTGATTCTTCTGATACTACTGTTGTTCGGTTTACTGATATCTTTGCTTTTGATTTCCACCCCAAGAAAAATTCGGGTGGCTCTGCCAATTTTTGTTGTAGTTGTTTCTAAAATTCTGAGTGTTCCTCTACACATTCCCAACAAAATTGACTGATTTCGGATTGGCTCCACAAGATTCTGCATTGTGCCCATTATTCTCACAAATTTCACACCAACTCGGAGCTTGCTGAACTGCATTAACCTGACCCTGATGTTGGTTCATACTCAGTTTATTGAACTGAGTCATAATCTGTTGCTGGAATGAAGCTAATTGTGCAGCCAAGGCATTCATACCATCTATTTCTATAAGCCTTGCTGTTTTTCCTGCCCCCCTCGATGATTCACTGTGCCATTCTGGATTTCCTTGAGCATTTCTATTCAACAGCGTGTACAGCTCATCATACGTCTTCTCTAAGGCTTGCCCACCCGATGCAGAGGCTAGAAAAATTTTTGTATGTGGGTCTAGACTTTCTACAAAGGTATGAGACAGCACGTCATTGGATTGCTGGTGATAGGGACAGTCTCTCAGTAATGACTTGAATCTCTCCCAAGCCAAAGATAAGTTCTCATCAGGCCTCTGCTTGAAACTCAGTATTTCACTTCTCAAATTTACAGTCTTGCCTGAAGGAAAGAATCTGATCAAGAACTTCCTTGCCAAATCATCCCAAGAAGTTATGGAGTTCGGTGGCTCAGCTTTCAACCACCTTTTGGCCTCTCCCAACAATGAAAATGGGAAGAGGGTAAGTCGTACATGGTCTGTGGACACTCCGATGGGGACGAAAGTTGTCACTAATCTCTAAAAAGCTATGTAAGTGCTGTTGCGGGTCCTCATGTGCCATCCTAGTGAACTGACCACTAGAATGTAATAGTTGCACCATGTTCTGTTTCAATTCAAAGTTCCCTCCAGGTTCCGGTTTACAGATACTAGAGTTCAGATTAGTCGTTTGTGGGATTGCCACTTCGCGAACTGGTCTGGCTACCATTGCTTTCGGCGACAATTGTGCTTGTCCTGCGGGTGGTGGTGGTTGTACCTTTTCTTGAAGTCTTTTCAGCTTTTTCTTAAAAGCTACTCTCCTTCACAAATGAATTTGACGTTCTGGTTAAAGCAACGGTTCCACAAGCTCTCTATTCCTAGCCAGCTCAGCAAGACAACCTGTCACCTGCAATAAGTCAGACTAAGACCAAGTTTCTCAACACTTAAGGAAATTAAAAATCACAGAAAAATAGAAAAATTTACTAAACTTCGCTGAGTCCCCGGTAACGGCACCAAAAACTTGTTGACGACTGTGCCCAAGCGCACACGCAAGTGTACATGGTCTTACGAGTAATACAGTGGCTCTTTTTAAGAGCCGGATATCAAACCCACAGGGACTGGACCAATTCAGCTAATTATCAAGTTCAAGTGTGATATTAACTTTCACAAGTGTTGATTTAGACTTTTTCGATAAAGTTTAATTAAGTCTAGGGGTGGTCACTGAAATACTCTGAAATCATTCAAGAAGCAACTAGGGCTAACGTCGGATAATCCTGTGATACTACGCTTTGTAATGGTTTAAGTATGGAATTATCAATTGTCGTCTCACATAATTACAATTACATGTTCATGGTCTTTCGAGCCTCTAAACACGACAAACTAGCCTCACAACTAAAGGGCCCAAGTACATGAAAGCCAGCTTGTGAAGCTAGCTAAAGCTATCCCATCCATGATACAACTTGCCATCAAGAAAGCCATGCAGCCTGCTAGAGATAAGTTGAAAAGCCTATGCTCTACTATTGAGGTCCTCGAGAGCAAAGTGTGTATGTTGAGGAAAGAGATGGATGCACTCAATGGACCTCCATATACCAGCAACCCAATCCCTCCTGAACCTGCAACGTTGCTCACGCAGCCCAAGGCACCCAGGAGTCCACCAGACGATTGGTGGGTTGGGTATGATAGCACGTCAGAAATAGTGTCAGATGAGGAGTTATATCATAGCCGGCTGCCACCACCTCAATGGTCACAGTGTATGACGTAGATCCATCCTGTACACCTGGAGGAGTGGCAACAACTTCTTATCATGAGCTTCATACTCTGCTGAACAGATGGGTGGTGCCAGAATGCGGACCAGTGGAACTCCCACCTAATCCACTGCGACCAAGTACTAAAGAAATGCCTTCTTGGAAATTTGATGCAGCCACATATTCTTGGAGGCCTCATCCCGACCACTAATTCAATTAGGAAGCCTCCTCCACCTTATTATCTGTCATTTTTGCTACATTGGGAACAATGTCTGGTTTTAAGTAAGGGTATGTATATCTTGCAAGTTGCAAAAGTTTTTTGTGTGCTAAGAATGATAATGGGGTCCTTGTCTTGAATTATTTACTCCATCTGGACCCAAATCCTTTGTTTATTCTCCATGTAAATAGTAGAATAATAAATAGACTCCAAGGGTTTTCTTTATATCACAATTCTTTCCCGGGGAGCGTTCACTTGTTTCTTTCTCTTTTCTTTATCGAACCGGGTTGGCACTTCCTGATGATAGATTGACTGGCGACTTTCATAAGGAAAAATGCCATGTCATTTTTAAGTCTTTTATGGAGCTGTTTTGAGAGGCACCACCAGAAAGATTTTTAAAATGGAATTTAAAAATGAGGCAGGAAAAAGAAAATAATAATGAGCAGATGCTTAAATCAAGAACATAGCACTCTTTGTCATTATTTGTAGATTCCTTGCTTGACTTACGAATTTGCATGTTTTAATGTCTTAGACCAAGATTTTATGTAGACAATGACTTTTGTGGTGTCTTGAGGAGTGATGCCTTGTGTGGTAAGGACTTTTGTGAATCCCATGCACCTCTTCTTGTCTAGAACTTGCCCCAAATGTGACTCAAGGCGAAATCCTAGATGTTGTTTCACTTAGAACATGATCTTAGGCCCTCTTTTGGTAGTCACTTCACCAAAAATTACCTCCTTGAGCGTTAATCTTTGATAGCCAATGTTTGAGCCTCGGACCCTTTCTTGGAAATCACATTACAAGCTTAAGGACCATTTCTAATCCTTCTCTTTGGCACTCATCCTCCCTAATTGCTAGTAATAAAATAATGAAAATGGGGGCTTCAAGCCAATGAATCGGGGAGCAGTAAGGAGATGAATGTGAATATGAGGCAAAAGCCTAAGTTTTGGGGTTTGCTAGAGGAAAGGGAAAAATGAGAACTTCAATGTGAATCAGCACCCAAAATTGTGATGAAAGGAATGAATCATTCGGGTTGAAAGACCTCAAATCACCAAAAGAGAAATGAATGAAAAAAAGTGCTATCTCTTGTGTACAAAAGGCTAACTGTGAAATTCATGGGTGTGAAAAGGGTGGTTGGTATTACACAAAGGATGAAAATAATGAACAAGGAGAAATAAGGTGGAGTAATTTCAATAGGATAGCAGAATGTTGACAATGATTATAAAGGCATTAGGAAGGCATTAATCGCTAAATCTAAACATTTGTACTACCCTTATCCCTAGCCTACATCATGACTGCAAGTCCTAAGTGATTTTAAGTGCAGTTGCTCTATATTAGTGGCGATTTACACGAAGGGCAAGCCTATGAGTCAAGTTGGGTGCATGCAGATTTCTTTTGGAAGAGCGAGTGCAATCTTACCTTTTGTGAAATCCCTTGTGTGAGTGCAGTGAGTCATGAAGAAAATGGGGATTCTCTCTTCGGTGAGTGGCATCACCCCTTTTGAGGGCACAATTGCATTAAAGATAATTTGTGCATAAGTCATGAGAAATGCAAGCTCTAAGGTAGGTTTTGAATGTGCAATGATTGTGAATTGAGTTGCTATGTGTATTTCTTGGATGAGCAATGCCCTTGTTCTATGAAAGGAAAATTCTTGTGAACCATGTTTGTGAATAGTAGTAGTCTCTTGAAATATCTTCATTGTTCTGGTTTTTAGAGAAATTTGCTTATCTTTTTTGGTGAGATTGGCGAGCATATTTGGGTTGTCATAGACTAGGTTGTTGTTGATGCTTAAACTTTTGTGGAGTATCATATTTTTCAACTGATGAGAATTGCATTACTTGAGGATAAGCAATGGTTCAAGTTTGGGGGGTTTGATGAGTTGGTAATTCACCAACTCATTAGGCTCTTAAGCTTGAATTTTTGTTTAGTTTTTGAGTCGTTTATGTGGATTTTATGTCATTTTTGCTTTTATTGTGTGCAGATGCCTAATGTGAAGAAAAGAGCAAGAAATGGAGCAAAAATAAGGAAGTGGGATGAAATTCAGCGTTCCACCAAAGAAAACTGGCAAAACGCTGGTCAAAAGCTGACCACCACTGCCTCTGGGAAACAAAGCCATCAGCGAAATGCTGGTTTCCAATGGCAACTTGCCGGTCCAGTCACCGAATGACACCTGACTTGCTGGGTTGAAGAGCAAAGAATCGGCAGTGCATGGATGGAGATTGGTGAAAATGAACCACCGATGTTTACTGAAATTTATTGAAGGCTCAAATAGTGAAACTAGTGGTCCGCGGATTGTGACTGGCGAACCGCCTGTACTTCCATCGATGCCAAAATGTTGCTCAGGGGCAAAATAGTCCAGCATGGAAAAAGAGAGAGAAGATACCCTATTTTCATGGATATATATTCTAAAAAAAAGTATTGTGTACTCATCAGCTTTAAATTCCTAGATTTTAGAACATTCCCTTGAAAGAGAAGAAAAGATTTTTGATTGGTAGAATTTGAAAAGAACTATTCTCTTTTTCTTCTTCTTCTTCTTGATAGCAAGGTACTGCCATTGTTGAAGACTACTTATTGAACTTGATTTTGCTACTCTTGTTATTAAATTCAATGAGTTTATTTTTAAATGTGCTTTTGATTTTCTTAATTATGAGTAGCTAAATCATTAACTAGAGGTGTGTTATGATGAATTCTTCATTTGAGTGGGTATTGGTAAAGTCATCTCAATATTGTTTAACTAAGTGTAAATATGTTAGATTCTCTTCAATCTATAATTGAAAATCCATTGATTATGATGTGGGTCTAATTGTTCTTACTTGAGTCTTGCTTGCAAAAGAATAATTAAGTATTAGGAGAGAATTGAATGGTGGGTATGGATGAGAGATTGTGAAATTGGGCTAGAAATAGCCAAAATTACATTCTCACTCCTAATTAGTAGCTAATAGATAGAAATTAGTGCAGCTATTAATCCAAATCTGATCTGGTTAAGCTAATGGTGTCTAGAGGTTTATGAAACTCTAGCAAGAGGTATTTATAGGTTGAAAAGCAGTAAATACCCATTTTCCCTAGATTATTATACTCATTGTAATGATATGACCTAGCATGACCCTATCTAGTTAGCATATCATCTACACCACACCTCTAGTCTTTCACATTCTTGTCAACAGCCTTGGTAATTTTGCTATCATGGTTAACCAAATTAGAAATTAAACACTATTACAAATTTCAATCTCCCCCAACTTGTTTATGTCTATGTTATTTTTAAGTGGTGCAAGCTAAATTCAATTTCTCAACCGACACTGGTAATTATCTGTTATACCCCGTAAGATTTACGACACCTAGATGGCCTATTCGCACGTTGGTTAAGCACATTTCAAAGCCATACATGCTAGAAAAAGGCCCGGGAAAGGATCGGACGGGTAACCGGTCGAACCATCGCGGAAAGAGCTGAGGCAGAGCCCCTCCGCGATGGCAACGTGTCACGGAGGTGGAGCCTCCGCGTTGGCTCCGTGACACGTTGGGCCTGTCCAGGCCCAAGTATATAAAGCCCCACTTCGGTTTTTAATGAAATAATTCTTATATTTTCCAGTGAAAACAGAGAGAAAAACCAGAGAGAAGAAAGGGACGAAGGTTCCTTGATAATTTCCATCCAATTACACTGCCAAACATTGTCCAAACTTAAATTAACTCCAGATACCGAAGTATTTAGCAGTAGGGAGCATTCCTACGGATTTAGTTTCGCGAAATTCGACTGACAAATCGTCGTGCTACCGGGCTAAGGTAAGTGGAATTGCTCCAAACTAGTGTCTATGTACTCCTAGCCGTAAAGTGAATACTTCTCTCTTATGGACTTCTGAAAAATAGCAAGTTTTCGACCGTCTTTCGATAAGCCTAAGTTTAGGCTATAATTATATCAAAAGTGATGCCGTCCTTCAGAATAGTATTGTATTTAGTACTAATTGACATGTTTATGAATGCAGTTGGGAGATTTAGCTGGAATACTGACCGAGCCTCGTCCGACAGTCGGATAACTCGAGGTTAAGGTATGTGAGGTTGTTCTTCGGCAAGTTAGTAAGCCTTAGCTTGGTAAATCACAGTAAACTCCGTACTTGTAACTCTCGGAGTTGAACGTTGGGAATTAAGTAAGTCTAATAGATTCTGAGTTGTGTTGTCATATCGTATTCAGTCCGAAAGTTAGTACAGCATGCGCCGGAGGGCGAGTTAGCATTCCAGATTCAGTATAGCTTATTGTATGATTAGCAAGCATGTTGTAGAATAAAAAGATACAGATATTCAGAATAAAGGCTAATAAAGTAAAATTAGATAGACAAACAGTTTTATGGCTACAGATTAGCCATTCAGACAAATAGTATCCCGGCTACAGATTAGCCAAGCAGTTAAATAAAGATTTCAAAATCAGTATAATCAGCAAAGAATCAGTTCAGTATAGAAACAGATCAGAATAAGAAATCAGATTTCAGATAGTCTTTTTCAGTTATACATGCTTGCTATTTATATGTGCTATTTGTTTGTTGGGACTTAATGTGGCGTGAGGGCACCTTATTGAGCGTCCTCACCGCCCCTGGGTTGGTAATCGTGTTGCCCACTGAGCGGGTGGGTTTTACGTCACTCCGAGGGGTGGCATGCCATCCCCAGCTTGGACGACGATGGGATGAAGCTTTCCCCATAGCAGTCTGATCAGCATTACAGGTGCAGCTCCGGTTTCAGATAGCTCTGTTGAGTTTTGTGTCCAAGGAACCAGACCCTATCTATTATTGTCCGTACATTCAGTTATTATAGGTGTAGCTCCGGTTTCAGATAGCCCCGTTGAGTTTGTTTTCGGGGATCCAGACCCTATCTGTTACTGTCTACATAGGAGTCCTCCGGACCCAGACACGGTTGCTTATATCGGAGGCTATGGCCTAAGCCGGAGACCCAGGGGGCCGGTAGAGGAGCTCCGAAGTGAGCAAATGAGTGGAGTGACTTATTTTTGGCTGGTTTTGACCCGGGTAGGGGTATATAGATTGTTTGCTTGTTTGGCGCCATCCGGCTTATAAGGGTTGGTATTGGCTCTTGCTTGCTAAATGTATATGTATTTATGTGCTTTATATATATTAGTTAATAGACAGCAGGCCACCGTGACTACAGACACGCTCTTGCCTATCAGTGCAGAAAGGTTTGATCTAGTTCCTATCACCTCTTCAGATTCAGTTATCTTCTGCCCAAAGATTTGTTAGTTATGTTATATGTATTCAGTTGTATTATTTCAGTTGCTTTGCATACTCGGTACCAGTGGTACTGACGCCCGGTGGGGCACTGCATTACTTGCCTGCAGGTACTCATAGACAAGGAGGCGATCCCTCGTGATCCTAGCCAGCGCAGAGTCATCAGCTCCCGTCATCCGGAGCTTGATATTTCAGAGGTTTATATCACTTCCTTTTGTTGTACAGTACGGGGCCCTATCCCGACCATCTTATCAGTATTCCTAGAGGCTTGCAGTCTATATATAATTCTCTGTGGTCAGTTGAGCCAGCCGTGTGGGGCCGTGTAGTTTGTTATAGTTGTTTAGCATTTCAGTTATGTTGGCCGTGTGAGGCCTTATCCAGTCAGTAGTGGTGACCTTGCCGGTCACGTAGTTATTCAGTATTCCATTGTTGAGTTACAGATAACTAGACAGCATGGTGGCCTTGTCGGCCCGCATAGGCTCCTTTATATTGGTATGTTTCTAGTTAGCTGTTATTATAGGTACAGGTGGCTATAGGCCCAGCTGGCCGGAGGCTGTGTTTACAGCCGTTATATAGCCCTTTGTTTTCAGAAATCTGAGTTAGAGCCGGTCAGGCACTAGATGTGCTCAAGCTCAGTAGTCTAGCAGTTCAGGTCCTAGTAGGGCACCAGGTGCCAGTCATACCCCCCAAGGCGGGGCGTGACAAACTGGTATCAGAGCAGGTCGTGTCCTAGGGAGTCTACAAGCCGTGCTAAGTAGAGTCTTGTCTATGGATGTGTTGTGCACCACATACTATAGGCAGGAGGCTGTGAGGCATGATAGGATGGTTACTCTTCTTTCATACTCAGTCGTGCCATAGCACAGTACAGTATAGGGTCGAGTTCCTAAAACTTACCGTATCCTTTGTCTACAGATAAGAATGGTAGATCAGCGACACCCTACCACAGGCAGGAGACTAGACACAGCAGCAGGAGAAGGCACCAGCAGGATGCCTCAGCTTCAGTTAGAGTCAGCCCGATCTGAGGGCGATATAGAGGCTTTATCACAGCCCTCTCAGCAGTCCCCCTCACATCAGGAGCCGTTGGGCACTACACCGCTCCTGATAGCTCCTGTGCCTTCGCCATCAAATCAGGAGGTTCGTAGCACTGTAGTTATGTTGGCACAGATGATGGCAACACAGCGCCAGTCGGTACCACCTGTAGCAGCAGAGCCTTCAGGTGGATCAGGTAGTTCCAGGGTCAGGGAATTTTTGGCACTAGGTCCTCCACAGTTCACTGGGTCAGATCAGGCAGAGGACCCTCAAGACTTTCTAGATCAGATGCAGAGAATTTTTCGGGTTATGCATGTGACCCCTTCACAGTCTGTTGAGTTGGCAGTGTTCTGGTTGCGGGACATAGCAGTACTATGGTACGAGAGTTGGGAAAGGTCCCGAGGGAGAGATGTTACCCCTCTGACCTGGACCAGCTTCTCGGAGGCCTTCCTGGACCGTTACTTGCCACGAGAGATCCGGCAGGCCTAGATGGACCAGTTTCTATATCTAGAGCAGGGGGCGAGGAGTGTACGCGAGTATGCTTTACAGTTTGACTCCTTAGCCCGTTATGCTCCAACATTTGTTGATACCATGCCAGCGAGAGTTCACAGATTTATCATGGGTCTGAATCCGGAGTATACTGAGGCATGTATGACGGCGACATTACGAGAGGATATGGACATCTCCCGAGTACAGGCCTTTGCTCAGACCATTGAGGGTCTTAGACAGCGGCAATAGAGTAGTAGACAGACCAGTCAGGAATAGCGCCGCAGAGATAGATCGGACGAGATGCAAAGAGAAGTTCAGAGAGGACCCAAGCCTCGACTATCAGATAGACCCCCTAGACCCCCACCTCCTCCACAGCAGCAGCAGCAGCGAGGTAGATATTTGCGACGAGGGCAGTCAGAGCCCAGTGGCAGTTCCAGAACAGTAGAATCTCCGCAGCAGAGGAGGGGAGAGCAGAGCAGATTTGCACCCTCACCCTGTCCCTATTGTAATCGACCACACTCCGAAGCTTGTAGATATGGCTCCTACAGAACTCAGAGAGTTGAAGGAGCAGTTGAAAGATTTGTTAGATAAAGGTTTCATCAGTCCGAGTACTTCACCATGGGGTGCGCCAGTTCTATTTGTGAGGAAGAAAGATGGCTCGCTCCGTATGTGCATAGATTATCGGTAGTTGAACAAAGTGACGGTAAAGAATAAGTATCCGCTACCCAGAATAAATGATTTGTTTGATCAGCTACAAGGGGCCAGATACTTTTCCAAGATCGACTTGCGGTCCGGATATCACCAGGTTCGAGTTCGTGAAAGAGATATTCCCAAAACGGCGTTCAGGACCCGATATGGACACTTTGAATTTCTAGTTATGTCCTTTGGGTTAACGAATGCCCCAGCAGTATTCATGAACCTGATGAATAGTATTTTCAGACCATACCTGGACCTGTTCGTGATCGTGTTTATTGATGATATTCTGGTGTATTCTCGCTCTGAAGCAGATCACCAGACTCATTTACGGACAGTGCTCCAGATTCTCAGGGACCGCCAGCTATATGCTAAGTTTTCCAAGTAAGAATTCTGGCTTAACTCAGTAGCCTTCTTAGGGAACATTGTGTCGGATGCTGGTATATAGGTTGACACGCAGAAGATAGAAGCAGTCAGATCATGGCCTAGGCCTACCACTCCGACCGAAGTCCGTAGCTTTCTGGGATTAGCGGGATATTATAGGAGATTTGTCGAGGGATTCTCTACTATAGCGGCACCTCTGACCAAACTGACACAAAAAGCAGCAAAGTTTCAGTGGACAGAGGCATGCGAGCAGAGCTTCCAGGAACTAAAAGACAGATTAACCTCCGCCCCAGTGTTAGCGTTGCCGAAAGGTACAGAAGGTTATTCGGTGTATTGCGACACATCAGGCGTTGGGTTAGGTTGTGTGTTGATGCAGCATGGTAAAGTGATTGCATATGCTTCCAGACAGCTGAGGAAACACGAAAAGAATTACCCTACCCACGACCTGGAGTTAGCCGCAGTAATCCACGCCTTGAAAATGTGGAGACATTACCTGTATGGCGTCCATGTTGATATTTTTACAGATCACAAGAGCCTACAGTATATCTTCACTCAGAGGGAGTTGAATCTGCGGCAACGTCGCTGGTTGGAGCTGTTAAAGGATTATGACGTGAATATTCTGTACCACCCGGGAAAAGCCAATGTTGTAGCAGATGCTCTCAGTCATAAGTCCATGGGAAGCTTGGCGTATTTACAGCCCGAGCAGTGGGAATTGGTCCGGGAGATACATCAGTTAGCTAGCCTAGCCGTTCGTGTAGCAGAAATAGAGGACGGTAGAGCGGTAATTCAGAACACCGCCGTGTCATCACTAGTTATGGAAGTGAAAGAACAGCAATATGAGGATCCTGACCTGATCCAGCTCAAAGACAGAATCCAGCAGGGTAAAGCGCTAGATTTTCAGATAAATGAGGAGGAAGTGATGTTATGTAAAGGTCGCCTCTGTGTTCCAGTTGTTTCAGGGCTCCACCAGCAGATTATGAATGAGGTACATTATGCTCATTATTCTCTTTACCCCGGTGCGACAAAAATGTACCATGATATCAAAGAAAACTACTGGTGGCCAGGTATGAAAAGAGAAATTGCCGAATTTGTAGCCCAGTGTCCTAACTGCCAACAGGTAAAAGCGGAACACCAGAAACCAGGCGGTTTGACTCAGGACATAGCTGTGCCTCTCTGGAAATGGGAAGCAGTAAATATGGATTTTGTGGTAGGATTACCCCGTAATAGACGCATACATGATTCTATATGGGTGATAGTTGATAGACTGACAAAATCAGCTCATTTCTTGCCGGTAAGAACTACCTTCTCGGCCGAAGATTATGCGGAGTTGTATATCCGGGAAATAGTCAGATTGCATGGAGTACCAGTATCCATTATTTCAGACAGAGGAGCACAATTTACGGGTAGATTTTGGCAATCGTTTCAGAGGAGTCTGGGAACGCAGATTAATTTGAGCACCGCATTCCACTCTCAGACAGATGGACAGGCTGAACGCACAATTCAGACGCTCGAAGATATGTTGCGAGCGTGTGTGTTAGATTTCGGTGGTAGCTGGGATGAGCATTTGCTGTTAATTGAATTTGCTTATAATAACAGCTATCACTCAGCCATCCAAATGGCGCCTTTTGAGGCTTTATACGGCCGAAAATGCGGATCGCCGGTTGGCTAGTTCGAAATAGGAGAATCAGTGTTGGTTGGGCCAGACATTGTTCAGCAGTCAGAGGAAAAGGTAAAGCTTATCCGAGAATGCTTACTGACTGCACAGAGCCGCCAGAAATCATATGCAGATGTGCAGCGCAGAGACCTGGAGTTTGATGTGAATGACTGGGTATTTTTGAAAGTATCCCCAATGAAAGGGGTGATGAGATTCGGAAAGAAAGGTAAACTCAGTCCGAGGTTTGTTGGGCCTTATCAGATTTGTCGAAGGATAGGCCGAGTAGCATATGAGTTGAACTTGCCTCCAGAGCTAGATTCCGTTCATCCGGTCTTTCATGTATCTATGCTGAGGAAATGCATAGGAGACCCGTCCAGAGCAGTCCCAGTCCAGGATATCCAGGTTACGGAGGAACTGGCCTATGAAGAGGTTCCATTAGTCATCTTAGACAGACAGATTCGTAGATTGAGAACTAAGAATATTGCGTCTGTCAAGGTATTGTGGCGTAACAAGAACCGAGAAGAGATGACGTGGGAGGCTGAGGAAGATATGAAAGCTAGAGATCCTCACTTATTCCAGTCCTAGTCAGGCGACAGGTATGTCCGTATTATTACTTATGCAGTACCTTGTGGTTGTGCATGTATAAATGAGAAAGATTGATGTTTAGCTATCCAGTGAATCTTAAAGTATTGTGTGCAGTCCTGTATTGGACTTTTCTACGTTTCAGGTTTTCAGGATAGTCCATATTACAGGGGAAACTCTGCCAAAATTTTTTTGGAAACAAGTTGAGAAGTCCTCTAGATAAAAGTTTACATTCGAGGACGAATGTTCTTAAGGGGGGGAGAATGTTATACCCCGTAAGATTTCCGACACCTAGATGGCCTATTCGCACGTTGGTTAAGCATATTTGAAATCCATACGTGCTAGAGAAAGGCCCGAAAAAGGATCGGACGGGTAACCGGTCGAACCATCGCGAAAAGAGCCGAGGCAGAGCCCCTCCGCGATGGCAACGTGTCACGGAGGTGGAGCCTCCGCGTTGGCTCTGTGACACGTTGGGCCTGTCCAGGCCCAAGTATATAAAGCCCCACTTCGGTTTTTAATGAAAAAATTCTTATATTTTCCAGTGAAAACAGAGAGAAAAACCAGAGAGGATAAAGGGACGAAGGTTGCTTGATAATTTCCTTCTGATTACACTGTCAAACGTTGTCCAAACTTAAATTAACTCCAGATACCGAAGTATTTAGCAGCAGGGAGCATTCCTACGGATTTAGTTTCGCGAAATTCGGCCGACAAATCATTGAGCTACCGGACTAAGGTAAGTGGAATTTCTCCAAACTAGTGTCTATGTGTTCCTAGCTGTGAACTGAATATTTCTCCCTTCTGGACTTCTGAAAAATAGCAAGTTTTCGACCATCTTTTGATAAGCCTAAGTTTAGGCTATAATTATATCGAAAGTGACGCTGTCCTTCAGAATAGTGTTGTATTTAGTACTAATTGACGTGTTTATGAATGCAGTTGGGAGATTTAGCTGGAATACTGACCGAGCCTCGTCCGACAGTCGGATAACTCGAGGTTAAGTTATGTGAAGTAGTTCTTCGGCAAGTTAGTAAACCTTAGCTTGGTAAATCATAGTAAACTCCATATTCAAAACTCTCGGAGTTGAATGTTGAGAATTAAGTAAGTCTAATAGATTCTGAGTTGTGTTGCCGTATCGTATTCAGTCCGAAAGTTAGTAAAGAATGCGCCAAGTGGCGAGTTAGCATTCCAGATCCAGTATAGCCTATTGTATGATTAGCAAGCATGTTGTAGAATAAAAAAATACAGATTTTTAGAATAAAGGCTAATAAAGTAAAATCAGATAGACAGACAGTTTTATGGCTATAGATTAGCCATTCAGACAGATAGTATCCCGGCTACAGATTAGCCAAGCAGTTAAATAAAGATTTTAGAATCAGTATAATCAGTAAAGAATCAGTTCAGTATAGAAATAGATCAGAATAAGAAATCAGATTTTAGATAGTCTTTTTCAGTTATACATGCTTGCTATTTATATGTGCTATTTGTTTGCTGAGACTTGATGTGGCGTGAGGGCACCTTATTGAGTGTCCTCGCCGCCCCTGGGTTGGTAATCGTATCGCCCACTGAGCGGGTGGGTTTTACGTCACTCCGAGGGGTGGTATGTCGTCCCCAGCTTGGACGAAGATGGGATGAAGCTTTCCCCATAGCAGTCTGATCAGCATTACAGGTGTAGCTCCGGTTTCAGATGGCCCTGTTGAGTTTTGTGTCCAGGGAACCAGACCCTATCTGTTACTGTCTGTACATTCAGTCTTATAGGTGTAGCTCTGGTTTCAGATAGCCCCGTTGAGTTTGTGTCCGGGGATCCAGACCCTATCTGTTACTGTCTACACAGGAGTCCTCCAGACCCAGACAAGGTTGCTTATATCGGAGGCTATGGCCTGAGCCGGAGACCCAGGGGCCGGTAGAGGAGCTCCGAAGTGAGCAGATGAGTGGAGTGACTTATTTTTGGCTAGTTTTGACCCGGGTAGGGGTATATAGATTGTTTGCTTGTTTGGCGCCATCCGGCTTATGGGGGTTGGTATTAGCTCTTGTGTGCTAAATATATATGTATTTATGTGCTTTATATATATTAGTTAATAGACAGCAGGCCGTCGTGACTACAGACACGCTCCTGCCTATCAGTGCAGAAAGGTTTGATCTAGTTCCTATCACCTCTTCAGATTCAGTTACCGTCTGCCCAAAGATTTGTTAGTTATGTTATCTGTATTCAGTTGTATTATTTCAGTTGCTTTACATACTCGGTACCAGTGGTACTGACGCCCGGTGGGGCGCTGCATTACTTGCCTGCAGGTACTCATAAACGAGGAGGCGATCCCTCGTGATCCTAGCCAGCGCAGAGTCATCAGCTCCTGTCATCCGGAGCTTGATATTTCAGAGGTTTATATCATTTCCTTTTGTTGTACAGTACGGGGCCCTGTCCCGACCATCTTATCAGTATTCCTAGAGGCCTTCAGTCTATATATAATTCTCTGTGGTCAGTTGAGCCGGTCGTGTGGGGCCATGTAGTTTGTTATAGTTGTTTAGCATTTCAATTATGTTGGCCGTGTGAGGCCTTATCCAGTCAGTAGTGGTGACCTTGCCGGTCACGTAGTTATTCAGTATTCCATTGTTGAGTTACAGATAACTAGACAGCATGGTGGCCTTGTCGGCCCGCATAGGCTCTTTTATATTGGTATGTTTCTGGTTAGCTGTTATTACAGGTACAGGTGGCTATAGGCCCAGCTGGCCGGAGGCTGTGTTTACAGCCGTTATATAGCCCTTTGTTACCAGAAATCTGAGTTAGAGCCAGTCAGGCACTAGATGTGCTCAGGCTCAGTAGTCTAGCAGTTCAGGTCCTAGTAGGGCACCAGGTGCCAGTCATACCCCCCAAGGCGGGGCGCGACATTATCACTCACTAGTCCTTGTGGGATTCGACCCCGACATTCGTCAGGATATTTATTTTGATACAACAACCGTTTATACTCTTTGTATGAGGAGTACATTTTGGGCGTTATCAAAAGTTTGTGAACATATAAACATTCGCACCATAGAGATAATGATGTCAAATCTTTAATGCAAATAGTACAGCTGCTAACTCAAGGTCATGAGTCCAATGATTCTTCTCATGGACCTTAGGCTGTTTGCAGGCATAAGCTATAACTTTAATATTCTACATTAACACACAACAAATGCCTACTCTAAGTGCATCACAATATACAACAAAACCATCGGTACCCTCTGGTAGGGTCAACATTGGAGCAGTAGTCAAACGAGTTTTCAATTCCTAAAATATTTTCTCACAAGCTTCAGACCATTGAAGTTTGACCTTCTTCCTAATCAACTTAGTCGGCGGAGTAGCAATGTTTGAGAATCCTTCTATGAACCTCCTGTAGTAACTAGCTAAACCCAAGAAACTCCTGATGTCAGTTAGGGTTATGGGTCTGGGCCAACTCCTTACCGCTTCAATTGTAACACCTCATATAATTTGATAAATAAATCCATACTTTCAATATAGGACTAAGAGTATTTAGTAGGATAAGAAGGGTGTGATATGAGATATTTGAGTCACTCTATCATTGTATTTAAGATTGGACGTCGATCAAGTTGTAGAACGAAATTCAGAAAAAGCTATTGCAAATTTCTTTCTTGAAATTGTCTGAAATTTGGGTCAAATGTCTCAAAACTTTTCTCCCAATCTATAAGGATTTAGGTGGCCTACAACCTATAAAATTAAAGGTCTTATGATTCAAGCTTTTGTCTTATTAAATCATTCGTCAATCCGACTTTGAAATAGAAAGATATTCATGTTTTCACGAGACCTGTATAAGTAGGCATGTCAAAAACAGGCTAAGGCGTAGGAGGACTATTTAAGCCCCTTGGTTTGTGGTTGTTATCCATTTCCCATTTCTGGAAATTTCAAACAATTAAAATTCTCCCTAGAGGTTTTCCAACATGTTCTTGATCGTTTTGGGCTAAGGAAACATAATCAAAGGTAGAATTGAAGGTCGGGAAATTAAGAATCGCGTGTAGCTTGCGTTTAGGTGTCTTTACGGGGCTTTTGGTGGCTATTTCCTGGTGAATCTATTGGCAAATCTTCTTCTTTTGTTATTTATTAGTTGTTCATATAAGTTATGAATTCATTATAACAATAGGTTGTTGTTTCATAGATTTTACCATTGAGTTCGTAAGAATCGTATCTGGTAAGCTTCGTTTGTCTTGTTTCTTTATTGAGTTTGTTGGATGTGTTCTTGACAGCATCTTGGACTGACTTTAGGCAGTAGGTTCATGGTGTTGAAGGCTCGAGTTGGATAAGCTTGAATCTAAGGTATGTTAGGCTTGTCCCTCGCTTTGTCGGCATGAATTCTATAGATGTAGTCGTAGGTATCGATGTGCGTGTCAGCTGTTTCATCAAGCTTTGAGTTATATTGTTATTTTTCTCTCTTTATGTTGTCTATATGATGCTAAATGTGTATGAGGTGCTGGTTTGGTTGGTGGCTCGAGCTTGAGTGCAGAGGGTCATAATCATGGCATTTGTTAGGCTCGTATCGAGAAGTCGTGCGAGAGGCCTGTGATTCTTGTAGCGAGTTGTAGGCTGCTTGTGTGAATAAGATTAGGTGATGATATTTACAAGTTAATGACAGTCTAGAGTGGTTAAGTTCGATGGTTGTAACAATCTTTTGTTATATTTGAGTCGGCAACTATGTCGGCCATGTCGATGGGAAATTGATAGTCATGGTGACACTTGGATTGTCTTGGTTGGGTACCCTATTGTTAGTGGTGAGTAAATTGTCTTCTGGGCTGCTTGTAAATCTTGGAGATATACTGGTTAGGATAGTGATCCTTAGCTCGGTTAGGGCTCATCGGTGGACGGCTAGACGTGAAAGAATAGTTCCATGTTGTGATAATCGGTTGGTAGGATCTGAGAGCTGGTTGTATACTATTTGAGAATGTATTATTATTGTTGTTAATTTTAAATGTTGTAATTTTGTGTGTGTGTTGGGTTTGAAGCCTTGGGGCTCATGGATACCCAACTCAAAGAGTGTTTCTGGCCAAGGGTTAAGCCCAAGGGGTGAAATGACCTACAAGGTTAAGGATTATGTGTTACACCCCGTAAATTCCCGGCATATAGATGGCCTATTCGCGTGTTGGTTAAGAGTATTTTAAAATCATACATGCTAGAAAAAGGTCCGGGGAAAGATCGGACAAGCGCCAAGTCGGCGCGTCGCAAGGAAAAATGCGACTTATAAGTCCCAATTATATAAAGCCTCCAACTTCGATTTTTCATTAAAGTTTCTTATAATTTCCAGTGAAAAACAGAGGGTAAGCAGAGAGAAAGAGGAACGAGAATTATTTGATAATTTCCTTCCGATTACGCTGTCAAACGCGGTCCAAACTCGAATTAACCTCAAGTACCGAGGTATTGAGCAGCAGGGAGCATTCCTACGGATTTTGTTTCGCGAAATACGGCCGACGAATCGTCGAGCTACCGAGCTAAGGTAAGTAGAATTGCTCCAAACTAGTGTCTATGTGCTCCTAGCTGTGAAGTGAATACTTCTCCCTTCTGGACTTCTGAAAAATAAAGAGTTTTCGACCGTCTTTCGATAAGCCTAAGTTTAGGCTACAATTATATCGAAAGTGACGTTGTTCTTTAGAATAAAGCTATATTTAGTATTAATTAGCATATAAATGAATGCAGTTGGGAGAAATAGCTGGAGTATTGATCGAGCCTCTTCCGACATACGGATAACTCGAGGTTAAGGTATGTAAAGCTAGTTCCTTCGGCAAGTTAGTAGCTTTAGCCTTGTATAGTACAATAAACTCCGTAGTAGAATTCCCGGAGTTGAATGTTAAGTATTGTGCAAAGTTCAGTCAACCTAGTTTGCGTTGTTATATCGTATTCAGTCTGAAAGTTAGAAAAGTATGCGCCCGAGGGCAAGTTAGTATTTCAGATTCAGTATAGCCTATTACGTGATTAGCAAGCATGTAGTAGAATAAAAGAAACAGATTTTCATAATAAAAGTCAATAAAGAAAGATCAGATAGACAGACAGTTATGGCTACAGATTAGCCATTCAGAAAGACAGTATCTTGGCTACAGATTAGCCGTACAGTTAAACAGAGGTTACAGAATCAGTATAATTAGTAAGAATTAGCTCAGTGTAGAAACAGATCAGAATAAGAAGTAGATTTCAGATAGTCTTTTCAGTTATACGTGCTTGCTATTTATATGTGCTATTTGTTTGTTGAGACTTGCTATGGCATGTGGGTGTCCCATTGCATCCCCACTGCCCCTGGGTTATAGCTGTGTCAATATCAGATTCAGATACCGCCACCAGCTGGGCGATGCCGTCCGCCTAGAGGACGATGATGGCCGACCACCATGATAATACGGTCCAGATTACCCTGCTTGCAGGGGCAGTTCAGTTTACTTTGTGCAGAGCCAGATTACCCTGTTTACAGGGGTAGATTACTCTGTGTGCGCTTGTGGCCGGGGGCAGTTTCACATACAAATTTTTATAAAGGTACCCTATTGCGTGCTTGCACCCAGGGGCAGTTTCAGTCACAGATACAACAGCAGATTACCCCGTGAGCGCTTGCGCCTAGAGGCAGGAGTCTTCAGACTCAGACACAGTTTATTGTCAGAGGCCAAGGCCTGAGCTACGCACCCAAGGGGGCCGGTAGGAGAAGCTCACAATTGTCAAATGAGTGGAGTGGCTTATTTTTGGTTGGTTTAGACCCGGGTAGGGGTAAATAGATTGTTCTGTTGGTTGGCACCTTCCGGCTTATGGGGGTCGGTCAGGTTATGTGTGTATTTATATGTATATCTATATGTGCTATTAGATACTAATAAACAGTAGGACGACACATCTTCAGGTACGCTCAGTTTAGTTACAGAATAAATAAACTCTCCCCAATTATCCTCAGCTAGATAGACTCAGCTACTTCCTGCTTATATGTCATGTTACTGTTGTTATTCATTTCAGTTGTGTATTTCAGTTGCTTTACATGCTCAGTACCTGTGGTATTGACGCCCGTGGGGCGCTACATTACTTGCCTGCAGGTACTTACAGACGAGGAGCGTGATCCTAGCCAGCGCAGAGTTATCAACTCCTGTCATCCGGAGTTTGATATTCAGAGGTGTATTTCATTTTCTTTTGTTGTACAGTACGGGTAGGTCGGGGCCCTGTCCCGATCATTTCTATTGCCATTCCTAGAGGCTTGTAGTCTGTATATATTTCCCTGTGGTCAGTTGAGCCGGTCGTGTGAGGCCGTGCAGTTTGTTATAGTTAGTTAGTATTTCAGTTCCTGTTGGCCGTGTGTGGCCATAACCAGTCAGTAGTGGTGACCTTGTCGGTCACGTAATTATTTAGCATGCTATTGTTGAGTTACAGAGAACTAGACAGCATGGTGACCTTGTCGGCTCGCATAGGTTTCCCCCTTGTAAGTATGTTTCTGGTTAGCTGAAGTTCATACAGGTGGCTACAGGCCTAGTCGGCCGGAGGCTGTGTTTACAGCCGTTATATAGCCCGTTGTTTTCCTGAATCTGAGTTAGAGCCAGTCAGGCACCAGATGTGCTTAGGCCAGTAGTCTAGCAGTTCAGGTCCTAGTAGGGCACCAGGTGCCAGTCATACCCCCCAAGGCGGGGCGTGACAAGGTGCCAGTCATACCCCCCAAGGTGGGGCGTGACATTATGTCCATCATAGTGTCGAATTAAGACATGATTTAAGAGTAGTCCGACATGTCTGAGCCTTTCTAGGATCACGATTGGTTCTCCCTGATGGATTGATCTCCGCTAATTGTGGTAGCCGATAGAGGGTCCGACAACGCTTGATGGAAGATGTTGATTAACTAGTGTTTATTTTTTATTTGCTTAGCATTGTATTATGGTTGTTTCTTGTGTTATCTATTACCTGATAACAGTAGATGCTAGATGTTAGCTAGTGTTAGCTAAGGTCGTCGAGAGGTCGAGAGGTAATGACAGGTGAGCAGTGTCGACTAAGTGTCACTTGTTATTGTTTACTTATTTTGGACTTATTGGGCTTATGGGATCTAGGTAGGTTTTGTTTGTGTATTGGTGCCCGGCTTTTATGGTCCAGGTAGGTTATATGTGTTTACTTAAGCTAAGTTTCTCCTCCTATGATATCCAGTATATCTGTTGATCTCTAATCTGAATCTTGTAGTTGTTTCTGCCTTACATACTCGGTACATATTTGTACTGGCGTCCTAGCCGAGGTGTTGCATTCATGCTTACAGGTGATGATGGGCGGGTGGATCGAGTTCTTGGTCGCTGAGCGGAGTTCTAGCTAAGTCGGTATGCTCCAGGTCTTCTAGAATTGCCAAATATTTGAGTTAAGGTTAGTTTGGGGCCCTGTCCCAATCATTTGATTACTGATATATTTCATACAAGCTCGTAGACATCTGTTGTGGTTGCACTGTTGTTGTAAGCCAGGAGGACCATATTGTATAATTATTTTCCATTCTGTGGCCTTTATGTCCTATTGTGAATCTATTGGTTGGTCTGTCAGCTAGCTTCCATTTTATTCTATCATTTACTCTAATTTAGCTTGTGTTGAAATGTCGAACCTCATCGGTTTTGGCTTATTGTAGTTAGACTATTGTAGGTTCGCTCGATTAAGTAGGTCATTGGGTGCCGGTCACGCCTCCCCCGGTTGGGCTGTGACAAACTTGATATCAGAGCAATTCGTGTGCTAGGGAATCTATGAGCCTTGTCTAGTAGAGCCTTGTTTATGTGTGCATTACGTAGTGTACTTATAAACAAGAGGCTACAGGACATTTAGGATTGTCACCCTTCTTTTTGGATTTGACTCATACAGGAAGTCAACTGTTGTAGGAGGCGGGTCTAGACTCACATTTGCTGACTTGTGCAAGGAATGCTTGCAATATAATGGTTATGACTGGCCAGTGGCTAGACGTGGCAGCTGGTAAGATCCTTATCCTAGTTTTTTATTAGAGTGGTGTTTTACGCCTTAGTAGGGTACAGTGTCGTCTTGTTTGGAGTTTTTTGTGATAGACCCAAGAGTTTCATGATTTTGTGAGCTCAGTCGTGCTATGATACTACTTTGAATTGAATCGTGCATATCATCCAACATTTGAGGACGGTTAATTTTAAGGAGGGGAAGGATGTCACCTCGTGCAATTTGATAAAATAAATCCGTACTTTCGAGATAGGACTAAGATTACTTAATAGGCTAAGAAGGAAGTGTTATAAGGTATTTGAGTCACTCTATGATCGTATTTAATATTGAACTTCGATCAAGTTATAGATCAAAATTCGGCAAAAGTAATCGCAAATTTCTTTCTTGAAATTCTCTAAAATTTGGGTCAAATATCTCAAAACTTTTCTCCCAATATATAAGGAGTTAAGGGGCCTACACCTATCAAATTAAATGTTTATTAGTCTAGTTTCTAGCTTATTAAATTGTTTGTCAAATTTGACTTCATAATATAAAAATATTCGCATTTTTTCTAGATCGTGCAAGCAGGCATGTCAAAAACAGGCCAAGGCGATGGAGGACTATTTAAGCCCCATGGTCGGTGGTTTATACATTTCCCATTTCTGGATATTTCTAGAAGTGAAAATTCTCCCTAGAGGTTTTTCAACATGTTCTTGATGGTTTTGGGCTAAGGAAATATAATCCAAGGTAGAATCGAAGGTCGGAAATCGCGTGTAGCTTGTATTTTGGTGTCTTTTTCGGGCTTTTGGTGGCTGTTTCATGGGGAAGCTATTGGTAAGTCTTCTTCATTTAGTATCTCTTAGTTTTTCATATTAGTTATGAATTTATTAGCAATAATATGTCGTTGTTTCGGAGATTCTACCAGTGAGTTCGTAAGAATCGTGTCGGGTAAGCTTCATTGGTTTCTTTGTTGAGTTTGTTGGCTGTGTTTTTGGCAGCATCTTGGACTGCCTTTTGGTAGTAGGTTTATGGTGTTGAAGGCTCAAGTTTGGATAGGCTTGAAGCTAAGGTATGTTAAGCTTGTACCTCCCTTTGTCGGCATAAATTCCGTAGACGTAGTCATAGGTATCAACATGCGTATCGGTTTTTTTGTGAAGATTTGTGTTATATTGTTATTTGACTATTGTTTTGTTGTTTATATGATGATAAATATGTATATGAGGTGCTGGTTTGGTTGGTGGTTAGGGATTGAGTGCGGAGGATCGTAGCCATGGCAATTGTTAGGCTCGTGTTGAGAGGCTGTGCGAGATGGTTGTCACTGAGCGGAGTTCTAACTAAGTCGGTGCACTCCAAGTCTTTTGGAGTTTCCAGATGTTTGAATTAAAGGTAGTTCGGGCCCCTGTCCTAATCATTTGATTACTGATGTATTCATAGAGGCTCATAGACGTCTGTTGTGGTCATAGTGTTGTTGTAGGCCAGGTGAGCTATATTGTATAGTTGTTTTTCATTCTGTGGCCTTGACAACCTATTGTGTATCTATTGGTTGGTATGTCAGCAAGCTTCCATTTTATTCTATTGTTTATTCCGATTTAGCTTGTGTTTAAATGCCGGACCTCGTCGATTCTGGCTTGTTGTAGTTAGACTGTAGCAGGGTTCGCTCGGCCAAGTACGCACGGGGTGCCGGTCACGCCTCCTCGGGTTTGCAGGGTGACATCAATTTTCTGAGAGTTAACCTGAGTACCCTTGTTGGAGACCATATGTCCTAGGAAAGCCACTAACTTTCAGCTGGAATTTGCACTTGGAAAACTTGGCAAATAACTCACGGTCTTTCAGTGTCTACAAGACTATTCTAGGATGACTAGCATGCTCCTCCCTTCTCTTAGAGTAAACCAAGATATCATCAATGAACATAATAACAAACATGTCCAAATACTACTTAAACACTCGGTTCATGAGGTCCATAAATGTTGCATGAGCATTAGTCAAACCAAAGGACATAACAAAAAACTCAAAATGACCATAACGAGTCCTAAAAGTTGTCTTGGGAATATCACACTCTCTAACTTTTAGCTGATGATACCTCAATCTGAGGTCTATCTTTGAGAAACAAGTGGCATCCTGTAGCTAGTCGAAAAAGTCAACGATTCTAGGAAGGGGATCCTTATTCTTGATAGTGACTTTGTTCAAATGCCGATAATCGATACACACTCTAAGAGTATCATCTTTCTTTCGCACGAAGAGAACTGAAGCAACCCAAGGTGAAGTACTAGGGCGAATGAAATCCTTATCAAGGAGATCTCTTTACTGCTCTTTTAACTCTTTTAACTTACCTGGAGCCATTCAATATGGTAGAATAAAGATAGGCTGGGTGTTAGGAAGAACATCTACCCCAAAATCTATCTCCATATCTATAGGAACTCTAGAGAGATCATCTGGAAAGACCTCTGGAAACTCATTCACGACTAGAACTAATTGAAGGGATGGTGTCTCCACATTAGGGTCTCTCCCCTCTCACCAAATAATAGACACACCCCTTAGAGATTAACTTTTGGCCTTAAGGTATGAGATAAAATGACTGTTAGGCATAACGGGACTACCCTCCCAAACTAAGAATGGCTCATTTAGAAATTGGAACTCCACTACTTGGGTCCTTCAGTTAACTGTAGCATAACAGGAATACAACAAATCCATGCCTAGAATGATATCAAAATCTACCATGTCTAACTCCACTAGGTCAGTTGTAGTATCTTTATGATGGACTAAGACGGTACAATTTTTGTAGATTCTTTTATCTAGGATTGACTTATCGACTAGAGTAAAAACACTAAAAGGCTCTAAGAGTTGTTCCGGGGAGATCCCAAACTTAACGGCTACATAAGGAGTCACAAAAGATAGAGTAGAACCTTAATCAAGTAAAGCATACACATCAATAGAGAAGACTTTTAACATACCAGTGACAACATCTAGGGAGTTCTCCTGATCCTGGTGACTAGATATAGCATACAGACTGTTCTGACCTCCACCTGTCCCTACCTTTTTGGGAAAACTTTGCCTGCTGAGGGAGTAGTCTGGGCTCTGTTGCCCCCATTTCCCTATCAGGACGGGAAATCTCTCAAAAAATGGCCCTGTTGGCTGCATCCATCTCTACCCGAACGATACTCACCCAAGTAGGCCCTGCCACACTTGCTACATGGTGGGTGTCGAGGGGTTCCCTGAACTACATTACTTTGCATCTGAGACCTCTATTCATTCTTATTACATGTGGCTGAAGTATTAGCAGCTAATTGTGTAGGTCTAGAGGACCTCTTCTTGAAGAAGAATCTGTTCCCATTTTCATTCCTTTTTCTGTGCAATCCCATTACCTAATAGCTTAGCCCTCTTACTCTGGTGCTCCAGTCTATCCTTCTACTTATCTTCCTCTTACTGTTGGGCATACACCATGAGTTTAGAAATATCCATATCACTAATCAATAGAGAGCCCTTGCACTCCTTCTTCACGTTCTTGCCCAACCCAAACACGAACTTCCTCATTCTAGCCCTCATGTCCAATACCATCTCCGGAGTGTAATATCCCGAAGGTTATTAAGACTAGACCCGAGATTTGAAATGTGTTAAGCAATAAATAGGGAAAATTTTGCACAGAACGACTCGTGGTACGAGTCATGATGAGAAGGTACGACTCATAGGAAGTGTTCGTGGTTAGGACCTGTAGAAGGACTTCAGTGATAATAAATCAAGGTACGACTCGTTGGATCGTGTTGCAAGTCATAGGTTGAACCGTGGTTTGAGGACTGAGTTACCCTAGTTAGACGGTACGATTCATTGTACGAACAGTTGTGGAAAATCGCGGGTCAATGTACGATTCATTAGAACGATGGAGAAGCTGGACGAGTGAACTACAAGAGCAAGCCACGAGTCTTAGGTTGATGGCACCATTCATGGTCAGTAGTCAAAATGGATCTCTTGTGTATCAGATTTGGAAGGAATTAGTCATGATACGACTCATAGTATGAAAAGACAAGTCGTGGCCTGCACCCGTGAGGAGGAACTAACGATCTTGGAAATAGTGATCACGGGTGGATCTAACGACTCGTAGGTTGTTGGTACGAGTTGTTGTCAGACCCATGGAGAACTTCAGAAATTTAGGGAAAACAGTGGTGACTATGGATGATAACCATGAGCCGTGGTATTGAGGTACGACTCGTGGTGTGAGTCGTGACACCTGGCAGAGTGAAATTTTTTGCGATTTAAGTAAGGACATTTCTGTAATTCCTAAGTTTTTAAGCCCTAAACTATGTTCTTTTAAGCTCTGTTAGAAGGTTTTAAGAGGGTTAAACCTATTTTAAACCATTCCTCTCCCATGCATGCAATTTTAGACCACTCCATTGAAGATCAAGCCTAGAACCCTTCAAATTCTTATCCAAATCCTTTGAGCTTTCTAGGTCAAGTGTAGATTTGGTTCTTCCAAGTATGTGAGGCCATGAATGAGGGTTCTTTTCACTCTTATGCTCATAATTCTCCTCAACTTCATGAATCACGTCGCAATTCAAATTATGATCAAAAGGGATTTCAATCTAATTTCATAGAATTCTTACAAATTATTTATGGGTCGATTCCCTCTATGTTTTAAAGTATGTTTGAGGATTAATGGGTAGATTCTATACATGTTTTGATTATAAATTCATAAGTTCAAGTTTTAGAAAATTATGCCCATTATGCAAGTTCATGTAAAGTTTAGTTTATTATTGATGATTTCAAGTATGATGAAGTATCTAGCATGTATGTATGTTTATAAATTACCCATATATGAATCTATGATTTTGACTAGTGAAGTATATTTCAAGTATGCATGATCTTCAAATTTTGGGTAATCCCACTCAGATTAAGCATGTTTTTATGATTCAGTTTAGTTCTATAAATCAGCTTACCATATGGTTTTGGAGTCTATACCCCCACTTTCAGCTTATGGTATGATTTCAGCTTCATTGAAAAATAATGGTGAGCACTTTGCATGTTTTTGGGAGCAGTATCTAGCACTGAGTAGACCAGGGGTTCATGAAAACCCCGGGTCTTAGAACTACGCGCCAAAGTAGGATTTCACATTTACTTTGGGACCTCCCTTGTGAGCTTCCCTTGCCCCTAAAGGGCCTTCAGCTTGATATCGATATTATGGTAGTGCCCTTAGCCCTGGCAAGATTTTGGACAGCTCTGCCCACTTGAGTGTAATAGTTGGAATCATGTGAGCTCTATCATGATGGTGTTGGTTATATGGCGAGTCTCCCATTGTTCCTCATGATCTCAGCTATGCATGTTTTTCAGTTATGATATTATGTTTTAAGCAGGTTTGACCCAATGATCAGTTCATCAGATTTTACTTATGAATTTCAGTTTCTTCTTTGGGTCATTCGATTCAGTTATGAGATCCAATTTATGACTATTCATATTTTCAGATATCAGCATGTAGTCCCTACTCATATGATGTTATGATTTATGTTATTTGCATGATTTCAGTACATACTTACATAGCCTATTTTACTTATCTTGCATAATCAGTACATTCCAAGTACTGACCGCATACTATATGTTGTATCATTTCATAATACAAGTCCTAGCGATCAGACTCAGTCGCGTCGTTAGTCCCGCTCCCATTCCAGTTCAGACCCTGCCTTGGGTGAGTCCTCATCCTCCGAGGACATCTATCTTTCAATATTATTATGTCAGTTTGTTTCAGACTTAGACGTAGTTGGGGGCTTGTCCCAGCATCTCATCAATTAGTAGAGGCTTTTCAGACATAGATTTGCATATTCAGCTTGGGACTTAGTGTTGTAATATTACTTTTGGCTAGACGTTTTATTATTTAGACTTCCGCAATTTCAAAATTCAGTTATCAGTTTTGCTTAAATGTTGATCTTTAGTTATCATGTTCATAACATAGATTGACTTGGAGCTATTCATGGTTCTAGGTTCCGTGTCTAGATTCGAGCCCTGTTCGGGTCATGACACGGAGCATATCTGGACAGATGTGATGAACTTAAGGTTGTACTCCTTCATGCTCATAGTCTTGCCTCAAGTTTACAAACTCCTTTGTTTTCACCTCTCTCAGCTCTTGAGGAAAGAAGTGGTTCAAGAAAGCCTCTTCAAAACTTTCCCAAGTGGCTGGAGCTGCATTCTCACCTTGTCTTTGCTCTAACTGGTCATACCATACATTAGCCACATCCTTGAGTTGGTAAGAAGCAACTCCACTCTATTTTTCTCTGTGGTGTGTATTGCCTTCAGAATCTTTCAAATCTCACCAATAAAGTTCTGGAGATCCTCATCAACTTTACACCCCGTGAATACTGGAGGATTCATCCTCAAGAACTCTCTAATCCTTGATGCTCCAGAATCATGAGAATTGAAACTAGTTCTATTGAATTCTGACGACCTGACTGAGCAGCCACCAACTAAGTGAGCATCTAAATAGCCCCTCTAACTCTGCCTCTGAAGTGCCAACGCTAGGAGGTTGAGAAACTGGTGTCTCTGGAATCCTTTCATTAGTAGTTGATGCATCCTGGGCTCCAACACTAGATCCCTAAACTGGAGTACTTGGACCATTCCGGGTTTGCATCCTATTCTAGGGATGCAGGTTAGCTGCATTCTTTTAGCTGGCAGTGCGTTTCGGAAGCATGATCAGGAACACGTGAATGCATGAGTTAGGAGGAAGACTTCATAGAGTTAAATTATATCGCATGATTTAGAGTATGAAAGAAGGAAAGTATTTACTAACACCCAGCAGTCTCCCTATTATAGATGTGGCACGCTTTACACCTACAAGAAGAAAACTACTAGACGTAGCTTTATAGACACCCTAGGACTCTTTAAACCTAAAACTTTGATACCAATTTTGACAAGTCCCAAGTCTATACCCTGGATGTGGCCCATTCAGACCACCTAGTGATCCAAGTGAACCTTTGTCCTGACTTACTACTAGTTGAGAATACAATAAAGTATAGTGGAAGTAGTAACGATAATGGGCTAAATAAAATACACTAAGATTTATTGGCTGAAACCAAAATCCATGTTAAGAAATAATATTATTGACTCAACTCTAACTAATCATCTATGAAGCCTCTATAACTGAAGAATACGTGCTGGTACAAAGCTCCCACGGCTACCTCAAGCTCTATAAAACAAAATAACTCAATAAGAAAGGGACTCTCCGAATATAGGAAGCTTCGCCAAAGTTGTATGAGAGTGAGATGCTAACAAAGTGTCTGCTGCTGATCTTGTCTACCTGTATCTGCATCATAATAAGATGCAGTGCCAGGTGGTATTAGTACGTGGAATGTACGGTAAGCAATATGACTGAATGAAACAATAGTTAAGAAAGAATATCTAAACTGAAATTATAAACTGAGTACAGTAAACTGACTGAATGAACATGAATGAAACTAAAGATTTGAAGGATGCGTAAACACAAGTATGAAATATATGTAAAAACAGTTATGCAATAAAACTGTTTATCAAAATAATCTATGAAAAATACATGTATAAATGTATAATGTTACTTGGGAAGTTTCTCATAACCAACACCATCATGAATGAGCACATAATGCCCAACTATCTCGCTCAAGTTGGTAGAGTTGTCCAACGCCTTACCAATAAAGAGGACGATCACTATCTGTGGATCTATAACTGAAGTCCTTATCAGGGACTTATTTGAGTCATCTGAATCAATGACATGATCCTAACCTACGCTGGCTACGTAGTTCTAGGGCTTACGAGTTATCTGAACTCTCCACCCAACTCGATGCTAAATAATTCTTTCAAAACTATGCTCATATAAATATGTCTATTTGAGGCAGTTGAAAAGGAAAAATGTGATATGATCATGACCCTGCTGTCACAGTTTTCAATAGGAAATGCGCCTTTGAGAGCCCTCTTTACAAAACACTTCAGCTATGATTATAATAGATGTTTAAAAACTCTTGTTGAGCCTTGGCTCAAAATCTTTATACTTTGCTCATGAGCCTTGACTCAAAAATATACTTTGAAAACTTGTGAGCTTCTATGCTCAAAATCTTTGATTTTCAAAAATAAGATTTTACTTTAGCTTTTAAAAATCATCTATAAACTTGTACTTTCTTTCTCAAGATCACTTTATGAAAACCCTCTTAAAAATCTAATCAAGTTTATGAAAATAATGCATTTATCTCAAAATATAAAGCTTTCAAAATCATGACTTTTCATGCAATTGGGTTCATGGGATAAGAGACATGAACCATCAACAATCAATCAAGAATTCAAGAGATATGATCGATAAACATTAAGAGAGTAATGATCAACAATCAAAAGTTACAATAAATACAATTCAATATGAAGAATTCAACAATGAACAATTCATCGTATATAGTAGAAGACTAAATCAAGAATTGGGGAAAGCCTTACTTTAACTTCAATGAACTCATTACTAGATGTAGGGAATGAGGGAGAATAGAATTTCCCACTTAAGTTAGCCTTACATACCTGAAATGAAGAACTTAGACTCAAGCTTAAAGAACCCTAAGTTGAAGATGATGAATCCTTAGCTTGCTTGATAACTTGAAAGCTAATGATTCTTGATCTTACATTGTTATGGGAGAGGGAATAAGAGGTTAGACTAATTAAACCCTTAAATATACCCCTTAGAAATTCCAAAATATTCTAGTTTAGGTAATTAAAATATGAAAAGTTACTAAACTAACCTTAGAATCCCGTCTGTAAAAATTACTTGCTAATGACGATGTGTCACTTGACGACTCAGTATGACACTTGACGACTCGTGAGGTGTGTTCGTTACTACTGGAGCAAATTAATTACTTTCTGATCTTCATCTCATGACCCGTGAGATCACCTAACATAACGAATCGTCACATAGGCTAATTGATCGTTGTCTAAGTCACTGGAATTGGGAAGAAAATGTCAAGTTTTGGAACTTTGCGTAGGACGACTTTACCTAACAATTCATTAGGTCCCCTAACGACTCACCTGATAAGTCGTTCTAGGATGACTTGTCTGGTTTCTATTAGTTTTCTGTTTCATGTCTAGGATCTAATCTTAGGGACTTTTGGGGGTCGTTACAGTGACATGTGGCCTTGTTGGCCTAAACGTTACAGTCTTAGCTGAGATATAGCCGGTTGCTTGGTCTGTCGGGTAGTGGGTCCAACTGCACCTTCCCTAGTTTGGGGCGTGACAAAAATACCCCTCTACTTTTATTTATTAGTTAGATTTGTCCCTCGTTATACCATCAGGCTAATTTTACCCCTGTTGTTATGACCCTTAACAAAATTACCCCTAAATAGACAAATTTTTCAAGTCCATAAAAAATATCCAATTTCAACTAAATTATTCATTACCCTCTTTTAACCCGACACGGAACCACTAAATGAATTAAACATCCCATTACATATATAGGAGAGCACTAAGGGGGAGCTCACATTTTGGAGATTAGAAGGGTAATTAGGAAGAAAAATAAATAGAGGAGTACTTGGGGACTTCTCTTTTTCCTTGGGAGCAATTCTTACGCACAATAGATATATAGATAGCAATAGAACTAGAAAGGTGAGAGGTTCACATTTTTGGGATTCAATATTAGAAATAGTTGATTGTTGATATAGAGCATTACATACAGGGGAATAGGGTATCTGGTACTCTTTGAGAGAAAAAAGCAAAAACAGAGAAGGCATAATATATAATATTATATGGGCACAAAAAGAATAGGATAGAGAGATAAAAATCATGACATAGATCAAGGGATTTTAGATATTGTCTTAGAGATGCCATTGATAGAGAGAAAGAGGGAGAGCATATGCTTTACATAATTGAGAGCATAAACGAAGAGAATATTTTTTTAGTCACATTTTTTAAGGGCTGGGAGCAATACATTAGAGAGAGAGAGATTGATATCACTCATAGGGTAAAGGGGAGGAGCACAATAAAAAACACACGTGTCTACTATCAAAACAGGGTTGAAACAACACTAAATCATAACTAAAATTCCATCGGCGCCATCCCTTCTTCCATTAATACCACCACTCATTTTTGATACTAGCAAGCATTATACAAAAAGGTCAAAGGGTCTATTCCAGCTCATTTAATTGCTGATGTCACCGAGCCATTCTCATCCAAAAGAAAAGGAAAATGGGTTGCGGTGTTTATATTTGAGGTTTAATTCATGTTTGGTTTAACTAGTCTTGTGGGTCTGAGTTGGGTTAAAAGAGGGTAACGGATAATTTAAGTGAAATCGGGCATTTTTGATCGATTTGGAGGGTTTCATATAGTTATGAATAATTTTATTAAGTTTAGTAATGATAGAGGTATAAATAGCTAATAGTATAATGAAAGACAAAGTTAACTAATACATGAAAGTAGAAGGTTATCTTTTATAACTTTTCGCTAACCGATATGTAGGGTTTTTTTTTATAATAAAAATATAAGTGCAACTGCTGCAACCTATGAATTCATTGTAGCGATTTCTTGAAAATTTTTCTCTTCCCTGCGATTGTTGCATCTCGTGAAGGTAAGTTTTCAGCTTCTTCATTTTCTTCCCTTTCTCTTTTTCTCTTCTTCTCTTCTTCTTTTCTTTTTCTTTAGTTTTTAAACGTGCTGCAATTATTTTGTATGTTCTGCTTTCTTTTTCTATCTGCTTTGCATTTCTTTTAATGTTCTGCTCTATTCGTTGTCTGTGTTCTGTTGCTACAATTTTTCTCTATTTTGTAATTATTTTCTCTGTTCTTTAGCTTCACTATTGTTATGTTGATGCAATTTTAATTTAAGAATTGAATGATTTTCTTAATATATTTTTTCTATTGAATTTTTAATTATTTATGTTACACCCCGTAAGTTTCTAGCACTTAGTTGCCCTATTCGCATGTTGGTTAGGAAATAGCTGAATATTAGCCGAGCTACGCCAGTTAATCAGAAAGCCGACAGTCGAGGTATGTAAAGCCAATTTCTTTCGACAAGTTAGTTGTCCCAGTATAGTAAAACAGTATATATTCCAGTAGAGTATTTCAGAAACAGTACAACGTACTTAGTATGAAATTTAGTAAAGCACGTCAGAAATATTATATCGTGTTTAGCATGAAACATAGTAAAACAGCGTAAGTCCCAGCAGATTATTTCAGAAATGTCATATCATGCTTTAGTATGAGACTCAGTACAGCATGTTAGAGATTATATTATTATCCTATTCAGTGTGTATTATATGTAGTTATTTCTATCATTTGAGACTTGATTGTATTGTTTTGGGCTAGATTACCTAGCTTCCGTGACCGCCCCAGGGTTAATAGCTGTATCGACTCGTCCACCAGAGGGCAAGGATACGTCGCTCTACGGAGTGGCATGCCGTCCGCTAGGGACGAAGATGGGATGCCAGTTTCCTCATATTTTGCCGTGGTTGGCCTTTATACACCCCCGTCGAGCACTTGCGCCCGAGGTGTTGATTTCAGGAGTCCTCCGGACTCAGGTACAACTATAGTCAGGGGCCCAGCGGGCCCAAGTTGCATACCCAGGGGATCGACAGGTTGCTTATAGTTAGTAGATGATGTGGTATGACCTGGGTAGGGGTAAATAGATTGTGATGATTGTACCTTCTGGCTTATGGGGGACAGGTAAGGTTTATGTTATGTTAAGTTATGTCATGTTATTTTATTTATGGTTAGATAGACAGTAGGAAACCACGTTACCAGGTACAACACCTACTTTTTTCAGGATAGTTAAGGTTAGTCCTGAACCCACTATTCCAGTCAGTTTCAATCTGTCTTTCTTATTGCTCCAGTTACTATCAGTTTCATTATTTACTTTTCAGTTATTGTTGTTGCTTTGCATACTCAGTACCAGTGGTACTCACGCCCGTTTTGGGGCGCTGCATTACTTGCCTGCAGGTGTACATAGACGAGGAGCAGATCCCTCGTAGTTCCAGTCAGCGATACAGAGCCTTCAACTCCTTTCATCCGGAGCTTGAAAGATAGAGGTTTACTTTCTTCTTGTCTGTATAGTATGGGTAGGGCGGGGCCCTATCCCGACCATCTTATTATTCTTAGAGGCTTGCAGATTGTATATTTTCCCTGTGGTTAGCTGCATTGGCAGTGTGGGGCCTTATTCAGTTGTTAGTTGGTGGCCTTGTCGGTCACAGATCAGTTTAGTGCTCGATTTCATTTCTCAGATATATCTAGACAGCATGGTGGCCTTGACGCCCGCATAGGATCCCTTGTAGTTGGTTGTCTGGTTAGCTAGTTATATCCTTACAGGTGGCTATAGGCCTTGTCGGCCGGAGGCTGTGTTTACAGCCGTTATATAGCCCGTCGTTTTCTTGAATTCAGAGTTAGAGACAGCCTGACATCAGAAGTGGTTAGACTCAGTTAGTCCAGTATTCCAGGTCCTAGTAGGGCACCAGGTGCCAATCATGCCCCTTGGGACGTGACAATTTATTTATATAAATTTAATATTTTTATTTTATATTAAATTGCCGCTTAAAAAAAAAGACATGCTTCGGTTCATGTTTTTCGCTATCGAAGCGAGTTCTCATTTTTTTTCTTTGCGCTCTCCAAAACAGTGGATTACATGTAACGATTGTTGACTTTGGATACACTTAAATGAAATTGTAAACTACCAATTCACTTTGTGTTATTGCTTAACAAAAGTGACAATTTTTTTTTATTTATCAAAATTAAGAAAGTTTGAATTTTCTTCCACCTATTTATAAAATAAAAAATAAATTTTTCTACGATTTGAATAGAAAAAAATATTATTTTAAATTTTTTTAAATATAAAAATAATAAAATTTAAATAAAAAAATATTTCTAAATTTCTTTACATGAAAAGATAATAATATCTTGTGTTTAAAAATAAAAATGTCCTAAAAAAAGCATAAAATCTATAATATTTTCAGAAGACTGGGAAATCATTTCTTAACGGCGAACTCTTTTCACATTTTTTTGAGAAAACAATGATTTACACTAGCAGCAGGAGAATCCAAACTCCAACGCGAAGTGAGGAGGTGAAGAGCATGAGATACAATTTCGACTTGTCGGAGCCCCGTGACGACGACGACGACGGTGGCCGTCAATCAGAAACGCCATCTTCTGCTTCAACACCCAAAGAAGAACTCGAATGGCTACCCTTACAACACCACCCTGTCTTTTCTGCTTCCGACGGTGATTCCTCCACCTTCAAAATACCCAAAAATCTTTTGGCTTGGGACGGAGCTTCTCGTCTCTACTTCTGGGACTCTTACAAAAGCTGTCTGCATCGACTCTCTGTTCGATTGGGCGAACCGGACCCTACTTCCGTCCTTGCTGCTTCTCCCTCTAAGGTCCTAACTTATCTATCACAAGTAGAAATTTTATCTTATGATATACATATTGATACATATTTCCTTCTCCATTTTTTCACACACCGGACACGACAATATCCCACGTTTACGTTTTAGTTTTGTTAGGGAAGTGAACATGAGAAACTTTAAATTAGGGCTTGGATAGAGTATGCCATTTTTCTTTTTTGAAGAATCATAAGATTGTATCATTAACATATAGAATGCAGTTCTTAGGTTTTAAGTATGTCCCTCAAACTAGACCAAAAAATACTTTATAAGTATGGATTGTTATTAGATTAATTAAGCATGGCGACTTGGGCTCAGATAGAGCAGAGCCGATATAGAGGATTTGTATATCAGATCCCAACTAGTTTGGGTTTGAGGCTTAGTTGATTGATATGTGATGAGAACATGAGATTACTAATTTAGCTAAAACTAAAAAAGATACAACAGTTAAGCTTATACTGGTTTGGCTGATTTCCAACTTCTACTGCAGTTTCAAGTTGCTTATTAGTGTAACAGTTTGAAGCGAATGGGGAATTAGAACATTGGAACTGTTTGATCCTTATGAACCTTAGAATATGTGGGATGTATCAGTGGGTTTTGTTTCTTTTTCACTTTTTATTCCTGAGCTAAGTCATAGGATTATTTCTCCAAAGTTCAAGGAGCTAGATCATTCTTTAGTTCCTCAAGAGTTTTCTGTTGAAATGTGGACTTTCCTTCTTCGGAAGTAAGAGAATAAAAGCTGAACAATTTGCATTATCAGTTGGCATAAACTTCAGTACACCATAAAACTGTGGTATCTCTTGTCTTCTGCTCTGCAATGTTAAGTATGGAATACCTCGAACAAGAATCGAAGTCTTAACACTCCTATGCTGTGTTATCAGATCACTAGTCCATTGATGGCAGATACAACATATTTTTTGCTGCATGGCTTTTATAAAGTGCATTGGTACTACTGCTTCCTGATATCAAGCTACTAATTTTTGAAGCTTCGTATTTGATGGTGCTGGTTGTTGCTTAGGTACTGCAAGCTGATGTGCAATTGAATCTTGAGGTCCAGCGAATTTCCATTAACAGTAATGGATCAGCACTTTTCCTAGTTGGCTTAGATGGTTTATACGTCATGTATCTCTATGGGAGGACTTCAACGAAAGAAAATACAATTATTTGCCGGTATAACTTCCTCCTTTTGGTTTTATGGTTATGTTTTCTTTAGACTCCGGTGTGTTTAAAACAATAGTGTTATTGTTCTCCTCCTACTGTCATTTGATACTATTTGTCATTTGAAAAGTACATTCTCCTTTATCTTCGGAAGCATCAAATGTATTTAACCAGACCTACGCACTATTATTGCTGGTGCCGGAAAGAAATTATGACTTTTCTGGTATAGCTATCGAAAACCACCTTTTCCTTTTTTGTTAAATTTTTTTTATTTTTAAATTCTATTTTGGATGTAGCATTTGTTTTTGAAAGCTGTTCTCGATCTTGCATATGTAATTTTCCTCTTTGAATGGCTCCACAAGCTACTTATGCTAGGATACCCATCTTGTTGATTGCTGTTTATGATTAGACTTTCAATTAGAATTTCGTTTTTCTTTGTTTTATTTATTTATTTATGTGTTTGGGATTTCTCGTTCATCTAGAGACCTTGCGAATCTGTAATTACATGCTGATATCTTGGATAATTCAAGGGCAAGAGGCGGGTTAGATTTAGATTTACACGTGAATGCAACTAGTATTAATACCATCTGTTAGGTTATCTCCTTGTTCCGGCTACTGCTCATCTAATGATAATATTCATATGAATTCACACCTAAACGACTCCTGAGTCTTTGTAAAAAATGGTTCTTGGGAAGAAATATTATGTCGAAGAAGCATTTTTGGTGTGTAGAAGCTAAAAGATGGCAAGTAATTGCAAAATTTGGTTGTTGGTGTTCTTTTGGTGAACAATTGGCTCTCCTTGATTTGAAATAGAAATGTTTGAATATATGAAATGATGGTATAAATATCCTGATATGCCACAAATGAGCAGTAATAGGATATGTGATAATGAGCTAGCTGCTTTTTAATTAAATGGTCTAATGCATTGTGCATAAGCCATCCTTACACTTTATGACTGGAAATCTCAAGTAGGGCTACTACGTATTCAATTACAATAATGGTGATACCAATTTTGCTTACTACTCCAGTGTCCCGTCTGTCACCCTTCTAAGCTCCTTTTCCTTATGCCTTCAATCTTCTTTGAATTTTCGAGATGACATATGGTTCGCTGTGCTTTTTAGGTTCTCTTTCTTCTTTTACCATGGAAAAGCTATAATTTTCAAGAACTTGAGAAAAAAAGGGAGGATTTACTAGTCGTTAGAGGAGAGAGAAGAGAACAACTATGACAAGCCCTTTTGATCATCGACAACATCTCTGAACTTGAAACATTTTTGGTGAGCAAAACCAAATTAGCCTAAGAAGTCAAGAATTTGCTAGAGGAGACATGTGCCAAGAAGGTGAAAATGTTGGATGAGTCACCTTTGCACATCGGCGAGGGATATCCCAACGATATCCATCAGCAACACAATTAGGGAGTCAGTTAGGTTATCCTTTTCTATCTATCCAGACTGTCTTGCTGTGCTTTTCTTGAATTTCTCCCCATGAACTATGATTCCTTGGTTTAAAGAAGTAAGGCAAGAGTGGGACTTATTTTTCTCTCTAGAAGTCTGAAAATCAAGTCACAAACTTATGAGGAAGCCTTGACTTGGTCAACACTTGATGTAGAAGAAGCTTTAGAAGATTGGAGGTTGGTAAAGAACCCAGCTAGTATGCAAATTTGTTTGGTTGGAGGTTTTATGAGATGGCTTGATTGTTGGTCAATAACTCAAGATATGATAAATTCAAGAAACAACAACAATGGATTTATAGCTTTCTTTGCATGATATTCTTGTACTTACCTCAAGCTCCTTTGGTCAAATGTGGTAGGTGGGCATATGCTAAAAATATTGAAGTTGATTAATCACTAGAGTTTTGATAGAAAAATTTGTATAGGGATGGGGAATGTGATTGCATGTGAAAATATAAATAAAGTATATAAGCTTTACACAATCTTCGTTTTATAGCAAGTGAAAAATTTAATAAACATTGTTCACATATTCCATTTAGAGGTTCTCCTCCAAATTATTGTAGATGTACAAACATACGAAGAGAGATAAGATTAGAATGAAGATATTCAAGACAAGGCAGGAGTGGCTTCTGTGGAAGATAAGACGGGGAAAGTGAGGCTGAGATGGTTCATACATGTGAAGAGGAGAGGTGCAGAAGCTGTAGTTAGGAGGTGTGAGAGGTTGGTCATAGTGGACTTGAAGAGGAGTAGAGGTAGGCCTAAGAAGTATTGGGGTGAGGTGATTAGGTAAGATATGGAGCGACTTCAGCTCACCGAGGATATGACCTTGGATAGGAAGGTGTGGAGGTCAAGGATTAGGGTAGAAGGTTGGTTAGTAGTGAGTCGTATTTCGTTCCCTTTACTAGAGTTTAATGTTGTTTTTTCTTTCCTATGTTTAGATTTCTATCACTATCTTATTGTCTTGTTGTTTCTATTTGCTGCTATTGCCTCTTTCTCACTATTTTCCCAGCCAAGGGTCTTTCAGAAACAACCTTTCTACCTTCTCAAAGGTAGGGGTAAGGTCAGCGTATACTCTATCATCCCCAAACCCAACTTGTGGGAATACACTGGGTTTGTTGTTGTTGCTACAGATTTACCTAAAAAGAAATTAAAAGGCTAGCTCGCGAGCAACCCATTGGGGTTGGTTGGGCTAACATTATGAAGGCCTTTTCAAATGAAGGATTAAGATGGACTATTGAATTATCCGCCCAGCTAAAGTGGGTTAGGTTGGCCCAGGTTCTTTTAACGGTTTTGCTAATTACGTACATGGAGGTGTCATTGCTGGGAGACTTTAAAGTAGTCGTCATTTGTTTTGCTGATTAAGAGAAAGCCATGATAGTTCTATACAAAGGCGATAAATTAGGGAAAGGAACCACAAATTTTTTATACTTGAATAATGGAACAAGTTGCGGGGTGTGCAATGACCACTGTGTTCACTATAACTTAGAATCCTGTTCAAAAAACCGAACTAAACATACTGAAATTGATTGACACTTCATCAAAGAGAACGCAGTGGCACCTTGAATTTGCTTCATGTACCGCCAAAACAAGAACTAGTGGATGTGTTTGTAGAAGGCCTCAACAAAATGACTTTTTATACTTCTGTTGGCAAGTTGGGCATCTGCGATATTTTTGCTTCAATTTGAGGGGAGTGTTGATTGTGTTAATTGATTAGTATGATTTTAGGAGACTTTATTTTTCCTTTTTCTAGCATAATTTTAGGAATATAATATTTTCTTTTATTGTAATTTATTGTCTTTCCTTAATTGGTTAGGATTCACTTATATAAATACCTCTTCTCATGGGATGTAAAGACATTGAAATATGAAAGAAGTCTTTTCTTATTTTCGAATTCTACCGAAGAAGTGTGGTAGAAAACTTAAAAGATGGAAGAATACGTGAGCATATCTGGATTAGTAAATTATAGTCACCGGGAATAACAAATTAGATACATTTACTAAGAGAACCCATCTAGACCTAAAAACAATTACTAGAGCTTTGATCGTGTCGAAAAAAGATAAAAGGGGAGGGCGTTTTTGTGTAATGGTAAACCTTAGAACAAGATCGAAACTTCATTAGGAAGCCTCTTTGATACTGGAGGGAAAGGTAGTCTACTTTATGAGGTTGACGACAAGAGAAAAGGGGAAACTTGTGCTCCAAGGAGCTGAATAAGTTATTAACTATTGGGCTCTTCCTAACATGCCTACTTTTTCTTATTAGTTCTAATAGTAATAGCTAGGTTCACAATGTATAATAAACTGCAATAAGAAGAAGGTTGCATTTGGAAGGACTAAGCTAATCAATCTTCGAGAAGAACAATTAAGGTCCACCACCAAAGACACATGCTTCATAGGGGAGTGGGCAACTAGAAGAATGGGCGGTGAATTTAGGCTTGAAAGGGATAATACTTTTTGGAGTAAGGAAGCAATAGGGACATATGAAAAATGGCCAATCTTTAGCCATCATTGAATGTGGAGGAGAATGATAAAGTGGGTGTGGAAAAGATTCCTTGACTTTGGGGAGTTTCGGGGGTTCTTTTAAAATAGGAGGATATGGTTGTAGAGTTGCTAATGATATTTCAAAAGGCAAGAAGAGAGTGAGATAAAAGGAGAGGAGGAAAGAGGTAAAATTATAGTGCATAAAAGAAAATATGGGTGAATATGAGGAGAACGATGGAAGTGGAAATGGGAGACAGTTGTAAGGATGTATTTCAAAAGGCAAGAAGAGTTAGTGAGATGAAAGCAGGGGAGGAAAGAGGTAAAATTATAGTGCACAAAAGGAAATATGGGTGAATATGAGGAGAACGATGGAAGTGGAAATGGGAGACAGTTGTTAGGATATATAAGCTATGATATGTATAAAAATAATTTTGTGAAGGGGTTGAATGACACAAACAAAAAGGGCCATCATCAAAGTAGGTGTTTGAAAACTGGATGTGAATCTACTATGCTTTCAAGAAACTATAATGGAGCTCATGACAAATGCAATAATGAGAAACGAGTGTGGGGTGTGTGGATGATGGGTTAAGTACAACACATTAAGGGCCAATAATATTGAATGAGGGAAGTGCTTTATTATTATGGGATAAAAGCAAATTGAAAGCTCAAGTGGCTTAAGGTAAGGCCCCCCGTTATTTACTTCAAATTTCAATTTGGTGATGGAAGTATGAAGTAAGATGATTGACAAAACTCTGGTAGGAGGTTATTTGAAGAGCTTTTAGACTATTAGGGAGCGATGGTCACACACTAACTATTTGTTGATAACATACTAGTGCGTATGTAGTGAAGATATTTTCTAGTTGACTTCCTTAGAACCAGACCTTCATATAATTCAAAATAGTGTCAAAACTCAAGATTAACACTAAAAAGTAAGATCATTTCAGTGGACGAGGTCGACTAGGTGGACAATGTTGACCCCTTGCCCAAGTGTTTAATTGCAGGTGGACAAGCTCGAGAGGCTTGCAGTAAGAGGTTTGTTATTTCCTATGCTCTTCAATTTGATGATGGAAGTCAAGTAAGATCTAAGATGATAGATGAAATTGTGACGGGAGTTAGTGTTTCTCAACCTTGATAAGGGAACATAGTTGCATGATGGTCAAACACTTACTATTTGTTGGTGACATACCAATGTGTATCTAATGGGGATATATGTTAATTTTCTAATTGACTTCTTTGAAATAGACCTTCATGTAATTCCAAGTAGTGTCAAAGCTCAAAATCAACACTTAAAGCGAGATCATTTTGGTGGATGAAGTGGACAATGTTGAACACCTAGCACAAGTGTTCAGTTACACGAATAAAACCCTCCTAACCATTTACCTAGGATTGCCTTTGGGTGTTTCAAGCAAGGACAAGTTGTGTGAGATTCAGTAACAAAAAGATTTGAAAGGTGACTAGTAGGGTGAGAAAAGAGATACTCGTCAAAAGGGGGAAAGGAAGCATTAGTCAAGAGCACAATATCAAGCATACCCTCATATTACATATTTCTTTGCAGGCTCCAGTTAGCGTTATGGAGGAGTTGCTAAGTTGCTTGGACTCAGGCGCGAGTGTCCGAAATGGGTGCGGATCTAGAGGTCGGTTCCTTCATGGTCTAAATTTTAAGATTCGGGGATACGAATCCAAGTATGGATGCGGGTGCGGGGATTCGGCTAAAAATAATTCAAATATCTAAAAATAGAGTTGTAAAACCTAGATTATGAGATATTATGTGGAAAACTTGAGGAGAAAATTTTAAGCAAGAGGGAATTTGAGGAGATAAAAGAAAAAGGAGTGACATAGAAATTTCTGTATACAAAGTATTCCATTTTATTCAATTTCTCCTTAGCTTTGGTTTTAATTACAAAAATCATTGAATCTGTTCGGAATTTCCCGATCGATTTTGGTCAAAGTAAGAATCGATTGACCACATCGGGTACGGATCCTACACCCACACCCACACCCACACCCACGTCGTGTGGACACGGGTGCGGCACCGAAAGTGAAGAGTCCGAGCAACTTAGGGGAGTTGTAATGGCTCCAAAAAAATTTCCAATGGGACTCAACAGAATGTACTCATAATTTTACCTAGTTAGATTGGAGATCGTAAACTCTTTGAGAGAGTAAGGAGGTCCTATAGTGGCTGACTTTAGTGTTTTCAACAAGATACAGTTTGATAAATAGCTATCGGGTGATTTCGAGGACCAAATATTATAGAGGGAGGTGATCACAAGGAAATATGCAATTGTAGAAGGGGATGGAGCACGGGAACCATTGTATTGCCGTATGGATGCTATCCTTGGTGGAACATCATAAATGAATGAGAAGACTTCAATGGCATCGTTACATATAGGGTAAGGGTGGTAGCAAAGTTAGCTTTTAAGGTCACTAGGGTGGTGGTTGGAGAAGAACATGTTAAGGATTGCCTTCCCCAACTCATAGAATCTTGAGCCAAATGAGATGACAATGCAACGGATTTGAATGGCGCAAGACAGAAGAGTTCTCTTGAACTTGAGATCTAAGAGGAATTTACAAGAATAAGAGGTTGCTGAATTTCCAAGTTTGGGGGAAATACTCTAGAAATAGAGCACTTGTTCACTAGCTATAATGGAGGTGGAGGGTGAGAAGTGATGGTACGTTCTTTGCTCATACCACCACAAGCTTTTGTTGAAGGATGATTTAGGCTCCCACATGTTTCAGTTTGGATTCCTATGTTGCCTAGGAAGGTGCGCTTTTAGTCTGGTTCAAGGAAGTAATTCTGTCAACTGAGAAAATGAGGAAGAGGATTATTACATGTGTTAGCTGGTGTTTTATTTATGGTTGTGCAGGGTGGATCAACTAGTGTTTGCATTAGGTTAGACTGTCTACATTATAATCATACTCCTTGTTGGGTGTAGGGCAGCCCTTCTCTGCACCCCGCTAATGCGGGATTCTTTGTGTACCAGGTTGCCTTGCCCAGGTTTCCGCATGTCTGCAGTGGGTTATGTCAAACTGGTTTAGAGTGCAATTTGGTGATTCTTGGTTCAGTAAAGGTCATGTTACGTATTTTGGGTTTTTATTAGAAAGAAGAGAATTCGAAGTGTATAGGATGTTGCTGCCTTAATCATCACGTGGGACTTGTGAAAAAAAAAGAAATATGAGAACTGTTGAGGGGGTATAAACCGATTTTGCTATTTGAGAAATAGCCTATTGTTTTTAGTTAGTCTCTTGTGTACCTAGGAGGTTCCTTTTGTGTAAAAGTTTTAGTGTCATATTTAGAGAATTATAATCTTAGTGTAGGCTCTTCTCCTTTTCATACATTGCATATATATAGGAGTTATCTCACATTGATAAAATTATCTACCTTATTAAAAAAACATTAAACAAAATATTTTCAAAGCATCTTTGTTTTACTTCAATTTGTTTGTATTTTAATATCAAATAGAGGACTTTTATAATCATAGATTGCAACTTGTTTGTTTGCACCTCCTAACTTAAGTTCTATGCTGTAAAGAACAATGTCAGATAATGTCAAATGAAGAAGAGTTTCTTTCTAAGAATGAAGAACATTGATTACTGTAATCCTTGAGCAAACCAGTCAGATTATTCTCACCTGTATTAGGAGATTAAATCAAAATAGACATGATAGTTCCTTCTTCAGCACCAATATTTGAGGTTAATTACGTTGTTTTCTGATAATCAGTTGTGGTGCATTTGAAGTCTCATTAAGTGCGTTCATTTCCTTTTGCTGGTTACAGGACAGTTTTAATTGGTTCAGAGATCTACTTTGACAGAAACAATGCAATACGCACGTTGAAGGTTTGTTGGCACCCTTACAGTGACACCCATCTTGGAATCCTCTCTTCTGATTCGGTTTTCAGGTACTTCTTTCTTTATTGACAATTTACCGTAGGACTATTTGATGATGCATTTCTCAAGCGGTGTATGTTAAAAACCTGAAAAGAGTTTCTAAATCTGTGTTTTTTAGACATTTTAACTGGACTTGTCTCTCGACATGTGCGTTGACGTGGTTGCCGACTCATGTAGTCAAGTTGATCATATACTAAAAATTATACACAAATGAATAAAGTAAGCGGTTTTTTGAATGATAAATGTTGATCATTGAACGGTGTCTTGTTTGCCAATTCAAGATAATTTCATATCGTTTGAACCTATAAAGATGAACAATCAAAATTTAGTTAGAATATGTAATTGTTGCTTTTATGAGGTACAATCTTGTAATTAACCGTATCTCACCTAATACTTTCTTCTAGACAATATTCTAGGTGTATGTTCCTTTCATTCATTTCGGCTGCTGGCATAACCAAATCTCTTGTCACTGACATTGAAATCCCTCTTGAGAGTGCAGCATAAAGTTGACCATGTGAGAGAGCATGTTACGGTAGATACAATTTGGTCATAATAGAATAAAAGTGTTTAAAAAACTTGAACCTTGTAGGAGTAGATAGAATTCCAAACTAAATGAAGATTAGATTGTTTAAATTGTTGGACACTAAACCAAAAAAAACCTATCCCTTCCGTTTATATAAGTGCATTTCTCTAATCTTATTTGGGAGGCAATAAGTACAAAAGAATATGTCGCCCTATAAAACATAACATGTTTAGGCTGTTATCTCAAAGTGTATTGGAAGACTAATGGTATAAACAATAGAAGGAAAAAGTCAATTGACATTCAAATTTCGATGGCAGTCTTCTATAGTCTATACTTAAAAGAGATTCTTGGTACTTGAATTAAAAAAAGAAAGAAGTTTCTGAACATATGGCAGCCTTAAATTCTCTCCTCCTCTGTTTATTCATTCCCAATCGGCTCATCTTCATGAAAGTAGGTCTAATATTAAATATTAAATATGTTATTACGTCAATAGGGAGGTATTTTATTAAGGTTGGATAGTTAGTTAAATTAGAAGGGTATTTTAGCAATTTAACTTTTAGCTTAAGGGCTTCTCACTCTTAAATACTCCCTCCTTTTTAAACTGTTTGTTTGGTTTTGACTTGACACGAGTTTAAGAATGTAAAGGAGACTTTTAAATTGTACGGTCTTAAATTAAAAATATGTTGAATCTACCAACATGCCCTTTAATTTTGTGCTATTTAACATGCCATGCGGAAAGTTGGAATTAAAAGTTGCCAAAAAAGGAAAGAGAAATTCTTTTTTCTTGAGAAAGTAAAAGAAAAGGAAAGAGACATCCTTCTAAAACGGAGTAAAAATGAAAGTAAGACAAATAAATTGGAACAGAGGAAGTACTATAGATTAGCAATCATTTTGCAGTAAAAACTGTGGTGGCTTCCTCTCAATCCTTATAAATCCTGGTTTCATGCATAGAGAGACCTACTGCTTGATCAGTTTTAGTTACTAAATATGAACATCTGTGAATATATTCTGTTCCTTGATCCTTTTGATGGGTTGAGTTTTTTACATCTGCAAAGATGATTCATCACGTTTCATTCTCTGAAATAAATGTTTTAGACAGAATCTTTAAGAGTAAATTATTTCAGACACTGTTTTCCCAAGAGCAAGTCTTTCTAGGATATATGTTTCAGTTTTCTTGTGATATGGTTCTTGTAACTGTGCTGAGATTTGGCTTTGTCTCCCCAGAGTGTGCCTAGTGGTCAATATAATTGTTGCAAATCTTGAAGACCAGGGTTCAAATCCCATTAGAAACAATAAATACTAGGCGATTTCTTCCTATCTATTTAAGTGTTGCCGGGCCGGCAAAGTTACCAGTTCCTGTAATGGTGGGGGGTAGGTATCCAGTCAAATAGTCTAGGTGCATGAGCTGATCTAGACGCTACCATTATAAAAACAAATTTTTGGAATTTGTTTCCCACTGGCTTTGTATGAGGCCTCCTAACCCCAACAAGTGATTCAGAATCCTAATTTGATGGAGACATCAAAATGGACCAAATTGGTAGGGGAAAGCATGCAGCGCTTGGTGTTAATGCAGCAGGTGTTGAGCATGAGATTCTTGACATGATCCTGCTAATGGAGGAAAAAAACGATTACAATTAAGTCAACAAAAATCAACAAAGGTAAGCTTGAAGAAGAGCAAGAAGAAAGGGGAAGGGAGATGAAAAGGCTGTTATGCTAGCGAAATTTCGAGGTGGAGAGGAGAAGACCATGGGTAGGTGATACAAATCACCTTTGAAGGAGGATCAAAATATTGAGTTGGAACATAAGAGGCTTGAATGATACGGGCAAAAGGGACACCGGCAAATCTTTAGTTTGTAAATGGAAGGCTGAGTTCTATGCCTGTAGACAAATTCGGGAGTCGAGATGGGCAGATTGGGTAGAGTTAAAGGACCGTGGCACCAGCGGGGGAATCATTATACCCTGGGACAAGCATCAATGGAGCTGCATTGATCTACAACAAGGTTTCTATTCACTTTCTAGCTTACTAAAGACGAACGATTGTTCTACAGCTACGAACACCAAGTATTTTTCATTAATATTAACATCTTAATAGTAGAACTATTTTCGTACTACTAAATAAGGAAACCTTTGGTTCCCTTTGCTTTAATAAATACCGCTTAGTGGTCTACGAGAAGCTTAGATGCTGATTCATTGGAGCTTATGGTCCACATACAAATATATAGAAAGAAGAACTATGGGGGAATTAGAGGACTGTGGAGTCATAATTGTGATATTGGTGGGGATCAAACTGTGTCATGATTGCCAAAGCAATTAGAAGCTCCTCAGAAACAATACATGATCTTGATGATATGGTCGACCTTCCCGTTTAGCGGGCTTTATACACTTGGTTAAGAGAGGACGATCTGCTTCAATCCTCTAGAATTGACCGATTTTTAATATCTGAGGTGTGGAATGATAGCTTCAAGGCAATAAATCAGCTAGCACTTCTCAAAGTACTATAAGACCATTGCGCTATTATGCTGGAATGTGGTGACTGGAGAGAGGCCATTCATATTTCAAATTTTGAAACTTCAACATGAGGCTTTCTTAAATAAATTAAAGGAATAGAGGGAGAGTCACAGAGTCAGTGACAGCCTTGACTACATCCTAGTACAGAATTTGAAACATCTGAAAAGGATATTTCCACCTGCGACAAAGAAGTGTATGGAAAGCTTGCTACTAGAAGGGACAAGATATTTCAAGATTTTATTAGCCTTACAACAGTATAGACTTCTAGGACAGAGCCCAAACCAATGCTGATAGTTCCAGAAAACTTGCACTGCAGACAGAAATTCAGCAACTGGCGAGCGTAGAAGAGGTATCATGGAGGCAAAATTCCAGGTTTTTGTGTCTCAAGGAAGGTGATAGGAATATTGGATACTTCCAAAAGTTAACTAACTTTCATGGAAGAGTCAACTCCATTGACAGGCTCAAGGTTTGCAATGAAATTTTGGAGGACAGTTCAAATCAGGGGTGAAACTGTGGGTTTCTATTAGAATCTTTGCATAGAGAAAGAAGCATGGAGACCTACAGCAATTTTTGAAGACTTGTCTTCTATGTCAGCTGAGGAGAAACATGATTTAGAGAATGTGTTCACAGAAGAGGAAGTGTTTGCAGTTGTCAGAGCCGGTGCCCTAACAAGGCCCTAGGCCAAGACTAATTTCCTATATCTTTCTAGCAGAAAGCTTGAGACATCATAATGCAGGAGGTAATGGGAGCTTTCAGCTGCTTTTATCAAAATGGCCGCATGGTCAATGCTGCAATACTCTTTTGTTGCTCTTGTCCCTAAGAGATGAAAGGCTATTGAACTCATGAACTATAAGCCCATCACTGTCTTTGGCAGTGTATACGAAGTTGCATGAAGATATTGACTGAAAGACTGAAAAAAGTGGTGAGGAAATTGGTTTCAGCTCAACAGAATGCCTTCACAAAATGAGACAACTAACTGATGCAGCTCTGGTAGCAAATGAAGTGCTAGGCTGGCAACAAAAACTTGGGGCTTAGCCTACTTTCTTAAATGTGACATTGGGAAAACTTTTAACCAATTAAACCGGTCATATCTAAGTTTAATTTTGAGGAAAATGGGTTTTAGGGGGAGATGGATTAGATGGTGATTTATTTCTTCTTAATTGTAAAATGCTTAATATTGGTGAATGATAGCTAGTGGGATTCTTTTCTCCTTTAAAGGTTTTGGACAGGGTGACCCTTTATCCCCTTTCCTCTTTATTCTGGTTATGGAAGGCCTTAGTAGAATGTTAGAGAAAGCCAAGTAAAAAACTGGTCACATAGTGGGCAGTATCCTGGGAACTCAATCTCAATGTCACACCTGCTATATGCAGATGACAATCTCATTTTCTGTGGGGCAGAAAAATCACCTGTTTAACAACTTAACACTGCACATCTTTGAAGCTCTCTTCGGGCACATAAACATGTTGAAAAGTATCATCTATCCTGTAAACAATGTCCTACGTTTGGAGAATCATGCATCTATTATGTGCTGCTCTATTGGATCTTATCCTACACTTACATTGGCCTACCTCTAGTGGAAAAATACAAGTCAGTTGAGATTTTGAATAGGGTGATAGAAAAATCTGAACAAAGGGTGGTCTGTTGGCACCAACAGTACCTATCATTGGTGGAAGATCGACTCTTTTCAATACTCCCTCCATCCTAATTTATGTGGTATCGTTTGACTTGGCATAAAGTTTTAGAAAGAAAGGATGACTTTTGAAATTTGTGGTCTAAAATAAACCTTAGACATTTGTGTGGCTATAAATCATTTCATTAAGGGTAAAAGGGGAGTTTCAAAGTTAAGTTGTTTCTAATTATAGAAAGGTGATATTCTTTTTGGGGCAGACTAAAAAAGAAACGGTGTCACATAAATTGGGATGGAGAGTGTAGTATGCTTGATAGCATTCCTACTTACTAAATGTCATGGTTTCTTATCCCAAGCAAAGTCCAAAAGAGGCTTGGACCAGATCAGAAGGAATTCATAGTCAGAATCATAATTTTCATCTAGTAAATTGGTCTTAATACACAGCCCCTAAGCTTCTAGTGGGGTTGGGCATTAAAGATCTCACTAGCCGCAGCAATTGTATGCCACTGAAATGGTACTGGAGGTATATTATGGTGAACTTGGGTTATGGAAAGATGTAGTCACAACAAGATGATGTGCTTAATCATTGGTCTACTAAGTAGGCAAGAAGCCCTCATGGAACTGGACCTTGTAAACATGTTGCTAAACTATGGGATGATTTTGTCCCTAACATGTACTTCAAAAGTAGGGAATGGATTTGACATAAAGCTCGGGAAGGACCGATGGCTGGTCAGCATCCTGAAAAATGAGTTTCCCCCACCTCTTTTTACTAGCAAGCAATCTTGATTCATCAATTGCCCGAAACAGGGATGGGAATGTGCGGAATCTACAACTGAGAAGGAACCTGCAGGATTGGGAATTGTAGAGTTCATTGAGCTTCTTACAATACTAGAAAATTGTATTCTGAACCCTCAGGAGACTGACACTATAGCTTGGAGCAATTCAAATGACAGGTAACCATGTGCGCACTACATTTCAAACAATTTGATGATTAATTCTTGACCATGGAAGTTAATCTGGAAAATAAAGCTACCAACTCAAGTAATATGCTTTAGTTGGACAACTTTACATGATGCATGCTTGACCCAGGACAATCTTAGAAAAAGAAGCATACAATTGGCAAACAGATGCTACACGTCAAAACTTGCTACTCCTCCGTATAGTGCGAGTGTTGGGTCATGCCATTCAACATCAGCGAGGCATATAGGTTTTGGAGCTTATACGAAGTTGACAAAGCCATCAAGAACATCTGATTGATGGTCCCTGGAGCTATTTTTTGTTGCATCTTGCCAGAAAGGAATAGAAAATGTTTTGATGGAATCTCAAATTCGTGTCACTCCCTGAAACCATTACGTTTAACACAACTTTTTTTTTTGCTGGCTCAAGCTGACTCATATGTGTCTAGCATTGACCATTTTTGGATTTTCTCCATTCACTAGTCATAGCCTAGTTCTTAGTTGGCAGAACTGACTCTATCTTTGTGTTTTTCTTCATCTATGTAAATTATTGCATCAGCTCTGAAATTATTATTTCCTCAAAATTTGGTTAAGATGGTGCTTGGTTGCTCAGATTTGGGTTATAAATTAGTGTTTTTTGTCAAAGATGTAACCTGAAATATTTTAAGTAATAGTCCTTCTCAAGATTCCTAATTTGTTTAGTGGTTACTAGTCATTTGAAATACATACGGATGCTCCAGGGACAAATACCACTTTTGGTTTCGGGAAAGGAAGGCATTGAGATGGCTCATTCCCTCATCTTGTCTCTGGATGCGAAAAGGCATTTGGATGAGTCGTTCCAAGACACATCTTATCTTATCCTTATATAAGAGATTAGGTAATTCTAGGTGGAGGTAGTATGAATAATAACGAGAACAGAGTTTACCATATAAAAGAAGACTTTTATGCACTTAAAACCAATTACCAATCTACAACAATATGTTCACAAAGTGGAATCAGGATAGAGGGGGTAAGTCATCACTAAGCTAATTAGGTAATTAAATATGTTCTAATTAAATATAGAATATCATAAGCTATCCTACAAAATATTTTATATGATTTTCCTTGTTTTCAAGTACAATGAATCTGATACATATTCAGTTGATATTCTAACATGTCTCCTCAAAGTCAAAGTGGTGAAACCAACTTGAGTTTGCTTTTTTCTTTTTCTGAAAACATTGGAACTTGAAGCTGAAACCTCACTAGAATAGTGAACAATCACTAAAACGGAAACCGGCGTTAAAGCTCTTTCCTCCGAAAAGTGACTGGTAACTGCATAACGAAAGAAAGTGCATCTTGCAGTACACACGAAAAGGAATTTATTCCCAATAACGGAAAAGCGATATGGTGTAGGATATCACTGGGACATGGTGTTCTAATGGAAGGTTTTGTTTGAATGCATAGTTCTACATGGTTGTCGAGAGCTGTCAGTATATATGCCGCTTCCACGTGGGAAAATAATTGTGGCGTGGACCTCTTCATGGCAAACATGGCATTCAATTGGTTTATTTAAACTAGATTGATTGTCCGTGATCTGCTTCTTTTCGTGAACATGACAACATGCACCCAAAAGGAAAGGATAGAACAAACTGAAACCTCTTTCTGTTAGTTCAAACATACAAATGACAATGATATATCTCTAAAATGAACAGTTCCCTAAGTTGTATAAGTAGGTTTTCTAAAATCAAGAGTTATGGAGAACAGTGTGCTGTCTTTGCTCTGCTAAATGAGTCTCTTTGTAGCCATCTGAGAGCTCTCTAAATTTCCTAAGTGAGATGCAATACTTCGTTAGCTTATTTCTTTCAAGAAAGCTGATCCTTTTGGACTTGATGAGCTGAAAGATGTTAAGGAGTAGCAACAAATACCAAAGAGGACATAACCTTAAATTAGGAAGTGAGCTGTTAATTTCACCCATCTGCATTAAGACAAATTGACGATACTCTTTTCATTTGCAGCAATGCATATTGATAACTATTGGAACTCGGACGCTTGGATCCATTTACATGTGGAGCCAAATGTTGGGTTCAGTAGAACCATGTTATTGCATAAAACAACACTATCTGCACAGTAGCTTCTTTTCCAAACCCCTTGGTGTGCATGTCCAAATGATCACTACTTTTGGGGCTTGTAGTTGTCAGAGCTGAATAGGTGTGTAGCATTTCATTTGTTCTCCAACAGTAAGAATTTTTTCCAATTTAATTGTACTACTTTCTTAACATATCAGTTGCATGTTAAATCACTTGCTGATTGGAGAATTATGTGTTATTTCTGCTTATTCACAAATTACATTGTGTTATATTTACTGATGTATTACTTCATGTTTAGGATTTACGATTTGTCTTCGGCCCTTGGTCAGCCAGAGCAGGCGTATTATCTACAGCCTGTGGAGCCTGGGATTTCACACAATGCTACATCAATCTGCCCTGTCGATTTTTTTTTTGGGGGTGATCATATGTGGGACAGGTTCAGTGTAAGTACAATTCTTTATCACCTTTCAGTTATATTATAGACCCTTGTGCTTGTAAGCTCAGGTATTACTGTGGTAATGCCCTGTTGACATTCTTCGGGGACTTCATAGAGTAGATTTCATCAGTGAATCATGATCTTTTTGCTATGTGAATATGTTGGATGATAAAAAATAAAAGAAATGGCATGGTAATAGTTTATGAACGTAGCTGCATCAATATGTTTGGTGATAACTATATATTGAACAAGTGTATAACTATATAAAGTAAGCAGATTTAATGTCTATTTTATAATATGGATCTCCAGGCAGTGGTGGTTATTGATCAAGTGGTTTTACCATCATTAACTTTGTATAATGAAAGTTGAGTAATTATATTATTTTCTGCAGGTTTTCATCGTGTTTAGTGATGGCTCAGTTTACATCTTATGTCCTGTTGTTCCATTTGGAAGGTAATTTGCCAGAGATCATAATGCTGCTGCTAATATTAAGGTTTTGATAGGAGATGCTTATGAACAAAAATTTAAATGTGATGGTTGTGAAGTGATATGAATTTTTCTAAGGTCTTCACTTCTATTAGCCGGAAAAAAGAAAAAGTATATTTTTCCCATAATGCTTCTGACATTTCTTACTTTTGCTTAGTTGTAAACTAGATCAGTTTAGGTTAATTTCCAATCTTTTGATACTCGTGTCGTGTGTGTCTATAAATGATCTCATAGACTATTGGTTTCCCCTAAGAGCAATTATTTCCCCTCCCATGTGTCTCATTATAATACTCTTCAAGACTTATAATTTGCATATGTTTTCCCTTATGCTCTGTGTTGCTATTTTCGGCCCATGCAAGTTGCAGGGTGTAATATGTCACTCAATCTCACTAAAAGTAGCTGCTTTCTATTGAAACAGCGTGTACAAATGGGAATCTATACTGGAGTTATATAGTGATGCTCATACATTTGGTCTGAAATCTGCGAATTCAAAAGCTGTGAAAAACTCAAATTTGGCAATCTCTTGGTTGGAAGCAACATTTCCTAAACTAACTCGGAAAGAAGTTCATGCAGAAAATGCTGCTGTTCTTAGAGCTCAGCCTTATGCTTTATTTGATGCTTCAATCTCATTACAGGTACTCTATTAACTTACAGTACTTATGGTCTTGAGTATAGCCAGCTGGTCCATATCTTGCAATATGCATTTTGATTTGCTTAGGGGGATGAGAACCATCTTAGACGTTGTGGGAAACAAATCTGCTGTGCGTTATATCTTGATTTCATTTTCAATAATCCTCTTCTTCTTTCTCTTGTTAGTCAATTCCACATGTGAATATTCATGAATATGAACTGTCAGATTTGATTGCCGTAGTTGAAATGCTGTCGGCACGCTGTCCTTTCTTACAGGGGGACAAACTATTTGCTTTTAACTTTATGTTCACGAATTGAATTCTACTAGTAGAATTTGAGAAAGAAGAAAAGGCTCTTACTTCTTTTAGTATATCTTTATGTTCCATGAGAAGGGGTATTTATACATGTGAATCCAAACTAATTAAGAAAGACAATCAATTACAACAAAAGAAAATAATTTGTTCTTTTAATTACACTTGTAAAGGGAAAAATAAAGTCTCCTATAATCATGCTAATTAATTACCACAATCAACATCTCCCAAGATGAAGCAAATATGTTGCACATGTTCAACTTGCAAACCAAAGTATGAAAAGTCTTTTTGTTGAGGCATTTTATAACTACATCCGCTAGCTGTTTTTCTGATGGTATATGAAGCAAACTCAAGATGCCACTAGTAACCAACTCTCTGATGAAGTGGCTATTAATTTCAATGTGTTCTGTTTGGTCATGTTGAATAGGATTCTATGGTATATTGATTGCAACTTTGTTATCAAAGTACAAGGATATTCTTCTTTTTGCAGACAATCTCAATTCTTCTGGAAACTTTTGTAGCCAAAGAAGCTCACAAACACCCTGGCCATCGCTCTATTTCTGCTTCCGCACTTGATTTTGCAACTACACTTTGCTTCTTCTCCAATTAACTAGGTTCCCTCCTACGAGTGTACTATAACCAGATGTGGATCTTCTATCATCTAAAGATCTAGTCCAATTCGCGTTTGTAAAATCTTCTATTTAGAGGTGATCATGTTTAGAGAAAAACAAACCTTTCTTTGGAGTAGACTTCGGATGCTGCAAAATGTGAATAAGTTTGCATATGAGGATCTCGGGAATCATGCATGAACTGGCTCATCAAATTGGTTGAATAAGCTATGTTAGTCTAGTTTGAGAGAGATGAACGAGTCTTCAAACCAACCTCTTCGTATGTCGACTAATCCTCCGATACCTTGTTTATAACTTGTGATTTTGCTAGCTTGCATCTGTCATCCCAGTTTCTTTCCAGAGATCTAGAATATTCTTCCTTTGAGAAATTTCTCCTTTTTATCTAGCAACCTGAATTCCCAAGAAATGTTGCAACTTCCCTAGATTTTTAATCTCAAATTCTTGTACTAACACTTCAATCGGGCCATCTTCTCTTTGTCATCTTCTGTCATTACTATGTCATCAACAGAAACGATAAGAATGATAAGAAGAGTGAGTTTACCCATGTCTCATAAAAAGGATGTGATTGACATTAATTTGTTGGTAATTGAAAGAGATTATCACTTTGGTGAATTTATCAAACCAAGCTCTAGGGATTGCTATAGTCAGTATAAGGCCTTCTTCCATCTCCATAAACATCTCTTTTTCCATGTCTCCATGAAGTAATGCGTTCTTCACATCCAACTATTGTAAGTCATAATCAAGATTAGCTGCACCGGACAAAAGAATTTCTGATAGTATTCATCTTTGCAACTGGAGCAAACGTCTCTTGATAATTAACTCAATAAGTTTGAGTGAATCCCTTAGCCACCAATCTTGCTTTGAATCTTTCAACCGAGCCGTCAGCTTTATGTTCACAATGAAGACCCATTTACATCCAATCAATTTTTTGTTTGGTGGTAAAGTGATAAGTTCCCCCAAAGCCTTCATTTCTTCAATAAATAATAGCTTGCTTCCATTTAGGATCTACAAAAGCTTCCTTCCAACTCTAGGGAATAGACACAAAAGAAAGAGACAAGGTAAAGGCTCAATAAGAGGGGGACTATAAGAGACAAAATTAGATAAATGATGTTTGGTACATTATCCAACTTCTCTTCTATAAGTTACAGGAATCTAACTCATTAAGAAAGTAGACAACTTAACTTACTAGTAGAACAGGATTCAGCTTTAGCAGATTGCATAATTGCTTCTGCTCTATTACTCCTTGAGTAAGTTATTAAATCAGGTTTTATCCAAGCGCCCAACAGCCACTTCCCCCCGTAGTGGTTTCAACAATGGAACTATGGAAAATCATCTCTCATTATTCCTCTCTCCCTCGATGAGGTAATGGTATAATGTAAAAATAGGCCTCAGATAGCCTTTGTACTCTTACCATGTGAGAGAATATCCAATAAAGACACAATTAGGTATTTAGGATCACTTTTTCCAAAATTCCTAGAGTAAACAAAGTAGAAGATACACTCAAACATCTTCGGAGGAACAATATATTTATTCTCACCCTTTAAAGTGTTTAGAAGACTTCGAAAATTGAGGGTATTAAGTTGCATTATGTCGATAAGATAGGCAATAACTAGAATAGCATCTCCTAGCAGGTTTTTTGTAGATTCATGGTAAAGCTAAGAGATATCGTCATTTGTAACAAATGCCTAATTTTCCTTTCAACAGTCACATTTTGTGGACTAGCATAGGGACAATGTTTGATGAGTTATCCCATTAAACTCTAGATAAGCACCAAATCTTTTATCTATGTATTTTGTGTCATTGTCAGTTTGCAAAATTTTGTCTTAGCCTCAAATTGAGTACAAATCATCCTATGAAATGACTAAAAGCAAAGGAGTAGCTCACTTTTGGCTTTTAACAGATACACTCAAGTCATCCTAGTAGCAACTAGCAACAATCAATAGAGGTAACAAATCATAGATTTCCCAATTAAGATTACAGTTTGAGTAGGAACCCATGCCTCAGAATGAATAGTTGTATAAGGAATTATACTTCTATTATCACTCAAAGGGTAGGGATTTCTAGTATGCTTGGCATGTTCATAAGCATCAAAAAACACAGAGTCAAACTCAATTGTAGAAAACAGTTTGGGAAATAACTTCTGCAAGACAAAAAAGGGTGGGTGCCCCAACCGCATATGCCACTGATTATTTCTCGGCCGACATCCATATTTCTCCAAAAAAAATGCTTGACAAGAATTTCAAGTCTCATCTAACCTGTATAAGCTATCATGCAATTTAGCTCTTTCTTGTTCGAAAATCCTGAAAAAAAACACAATGATCAGGGAAGAATTCGATACTACAATTTAGTTTGTTGGTGATGGAACTAACATATAATAGTTAATAGGTCATGTCACAAATTGTTGTTTGAATTGATAAAGTAATATTGTTGATTTTATACTATGTTGCATGAACTAATCTTAGTCGGTCGATAATGCTTACCAGTACGTGTGGTGTACTAATACTACTCTTGCTACACCTTTTAGGGCGTAGGTTTGTGGCAGATTATGAAGTTTCTTGATTGACATGACGTACTCGCATCAGCTTCTGCATTCTCTTTGCAGGCGAAGCTGTGTCTTTTATTGTCATTACTTGATTAGAGCTCTTGTACATGTCTAGACCAGATCCTCGGGGAAGAGTATGATTTGGGGATTTTTGTTTTAAAGATATGTTCCATTTATTGAAAATGTTTAAGAAATGAGGTTTCATGTATTGATCGTGATTGATTATAATGATGATTCTGTAGACTAAAAATTGTGTTTTAAAATGTGTTCTCCTATTAGACTAGAATCGAGTAGGTGCTTGCCCGATTCCCCAAAATAGGTCGTGGCATTGGATGTCTTCACATTTTTTTGCAATATACGGCAGACCTCTTGAGGGGGCTAAGCCTGGCCGGCGGGACAGACGGGCGGGACGGTCCCAGCAGGGATTCGCCGGCGGGCCAGGACAGACTGGACGATCTAGCAGTCCCTTCCTATCCCACTTTATTAATGGGACGGGATAAATGGGACAAATGGGATGGAAAATAATTTTTAAATCATTTAAAAGTGTAAGTTATGATTTTAAATTACTTTTAAAGTTTGTCTTACTGTTTAGATTAGATTTAGAAACTTTAAATTTCAAATTTCAAATTTGAAATATGAAGTAAAAAGTATTTTAATTTGAATTTTGAAATAAGAAGTAAGTTAGCTAAGTAAAATATTATCTATCAACGTTTTGGAATTTATAAGTTTGTTAAAGTTTCTGTACATTAAATTCTATAGTAAGTTTGTAAGTTGTACGCTTGTAATTAAAAAATTGAAATAAATAAAAAGACTTGTATTAAATATAACACAATAAATAACGTAATGATACAAATTTGTATTACAATTTACAAATATTAGTAGAGTGCCTAATTTATGCAGCCACCTTCTAGGAAGGGTTGCGTTTGAACTAGGCCTCGAATATAGTACTAATATTTGTATAGTCCTATAAAATTTCTTTCTAACTCTTCTATCATTTGAGCGAAAACATTCTCTGACATTGACTCCTTTTCAAAAAAAAAAAAAATTTCTCTGACATTGACATAGATCTTGGGCTTCCATGTTATCATCACGATTGCATTCAATTGTTGAATCTAAAAAAGTTTCTTGTTGGGAACTTAATTTTGGTAGCCCATTGGTAGCCCATGATCTCTTTGCTTGACATCAGCACAATCTTTGAACAAAACTGATATCTCCAAGCTGTCTTTTGCTAATGAATATCTGTGGTCTCCGATTTAAAATCTTGCCACGTTGAGAGCGGCTTCTGAAGAGACTGATGATGCTTGAATAGCTAGCATGTCTCAAACCATCTTGCTAAGTCTTGGAAATGCGCTGCCACGAGCCTCCACCAATCCAAAACATGTGGGATGCCTTCATCATTCGTAATGTCTTCCAATCCCTGATTAAGATATTCATCAAAATCACATTTGTCTGAAGAATCAAGAACAATAATCTCTTTTACAAAGTTATTTAAAGTATCTCCTTGAGGCCTAGAAGATTGAGGACCATCTATATTATTTCTTTGTAAGGAGCAATAGGTGTCATGCATTATTCTACTTTCTTTACTATATTTGAATTGTGTTATAGGGCCACTTGGGTGTCTAACTGGCTCTGAACCATGTTGTAACTCTAGTCGATCCAACAAGAGCATTACTAGAAGAGCCGATTTTGGCGGCTGCTTTTAGCCGCCGTATATTCAATTTTACAATATTGTAACAAATGTCTATTTAACCCCCTGTTCTATCTGCGTTTCCACCAGATTCATGCTTAAATCTTTTTTTACATTTATTACAAAAAACATGCATTTTCCCCTCATTTTGATGCATAAATTGCCACACAGCAGAAGTTTTGGGACGTTCAACCTTAGTCTTACCTCTTTTAGGAGATATAGGGGGAAATTGAGCTCCAGATTGAGGGTTACCTTGAGTTGGAGCTTCTGCGACCGGATTAGTACGTGCATCATCTAATTCTTCTTCTTCTAATTCTACTTCTTTCTCTAATTCTTCTTCAAAATTATCATAACATCTTTCTAAAGTTCAATTATCTAGTGGAGTATCCAAATTAATATTAATTGGAGTATCGTCAACATACGTAAAATCATCTGTATTAATTTGAACTCTAGGCATTGATTGAGAATAACTACGAATTTTTTTAGAACTAGAACCTTTACTTTTTTTTTTTAGAAATATTCAACACATCTAATAATGCTGCTAAGTTCATACCAAAAGTCTTTTGTTTTTCAGAATTTTTCTTACCAGAATTTATATTATAATTTATAACTAAATAAGTATAACACAAGCAAATTAAAATAAATAAGAGACAAAAATTAAATAAATTAAGAGAACGAAGTATGTAACAAATGTACCAGACGTCTGTGTAGAAGCAGACGACTATAACCGATAGTCGAAAATTGATGTACCAACTAGCAACTTGAGTATCATCAAACTTGATAGTTGATGCTTGATTATCACGAATATTAATATTTAAAATTATCACGAATATTAATAAATTAAATATAACTTGGAGAGATTATAGTAGTAGAAAGATAGAATTGGAGAATGAGAATGAGAATGAGAATGAAAGACTAGATGAGTAGATGATTGTGCATTTGTGAGAAGTTGTGAAGGGGTATTTTATAGTTATTAGGTTGGACATAAGTGTAGTTTTTAAGACTTTGGAGTTTAAAAATAAGTTAAGGGGGTAAGGGGTGGAAAGGGGGCTGGTGTGGGTGAAATAGCGCCCCTACTAGGCGTTCCCCAGTAGTCCTCAGCTAGTAGCCAATTTTTTAAAAAACATTTTTTAAAGAAATTTCTATTGGGACAAATGGGTTGACCGGTTCGCTATCGGGACAGACCTGGCCGGGCCAACCGGTAAAAAACCTAGGCTCATCCCATTGCGACCCAGCTAATCCCTGTCTCCCTTATCCCGTGGTCAACCGGAATCGGGACTACCGGTACGACCCGGGACAGTACCGCGCCGAATCGGGACGTCCCATCCCCTTGGCCAGTCTTAGATAGACCTATGTACTTTCTCCCACGACCTCTTTTTGGTCTGCCATGTAGTTTCCGACATGTTTCCTTTGCATGCCTTGGTTTTTCCATAATAATCACAATACAAGTGATCTTTATCAGAAGTGATCGGCTTTGATTGTTCATGAGAGACAATTAACTCAGACTTTTCAATCGGAGCCTCATACATCATAATACGTCGTCGTCTCTTTTCCTATTGTACATAGGAGGGTGCATCGTCAAGAGAAAGAAAAGGATCTTTGCCCAGAACTTGAATCCTGGTTTAATCATACTCGCTCTTCAATCTGCCAGAAAATTATAAATCCTTTCCTTTTTAATCAATTGTGAAAGAGAATTGCATCATCGGTACACTTTGTTGGGAGATCCTGATAATAGTCAATCTCCTATCATAACTTATTTAACCCAAAATAATAAATAGTGATAGTCAACTAAACTTGCTTAGTGACATGAATTTAATTTCGAATCTCAAAGATATGAAAATCATTACCTTGTGAGAGTAGGTGTGCTTAGTTAAATTATAAATCTTTTCAGTAGTTTCAACAATAAATATTGCTTAGAGATTTGGGAGTGTATAGTATTCAAAAGTCATGTAATAACAAGTGAATTCTTGGAATCCTATAGACCATTATCAGATGCAGTAGTTGGTTCTGCTCTCCAGCAATATAACCAAGCAATCTTCTAAATTTAATATAGAGCAAGCAAGACCTTGACTAAGCAAGACATGTACTAGCCCCATCTAGTTTCACAACATTGATTTTGCAAGAGAATTGTTCTCTATTGCTTTGTGTCCCCCACAGAAGAAGAAATAACCAGAAAAATTGCTGTATGGATCAGTCTCGAAACTTGGTGCGTAGACTCGGAATTAACAATAAGAAAAAATGAAGCTCAAAACATTCCATTGTGAGTAGCCTTTGGAGACAACTTCAAGGAAGGAAAGCACTCAACCTTTTTTTGAAAAAAAAAAAGGAACCCTAGTGCTGCGGGGGGAAAAAACCCACTTCAAAAGATAGCAATAACTTTGACACGATGTAGAATTTGAGAAAGTAGGCTTCTTTGTATTTCAGTATATCCTTTTATCGCATGAGAAGGGGTATTTAGGTAAATGAATCCCAACTAATTAAGGAAAGATAGTCAATTACAATAAAAGAAAATATTCAATTCCTATAATTACTTTAGGAAAAGGAAAAATAAAGTTTTCTAAATTGTGCCTAAGTAATTAACACATTCAACACTGTTTCATTTTTTCCATAATTTAGTTGTGTTTACCATGCATGTTAGATATAGCAGCCATTAGATTGATTTCATTGGGCATCATTTACGTTGAACTTCAGAAACCAACGTTAATTTGAGTTTCAGAATATGAAGGAAGAAAGCTTCTATGTCTGCCCCCTTTTTAATTGGGATAAACAGTGATAGTAACATGGCAATATTAAATGTTGCAAATTGTAATATTGTTAAAAACTAATAGAGAACCTGCTAGTTTTTTACATCAGAGAGAGGCTTAAGGCAGGGAGATCCACTATCACCTTTCCTTTTTATTTTGGCAATGGAAGGGTACAACAGTATGATGAGAATAGCAGTACAAAACAGGTGGATAAAAGGCTTCATCTTAGGTAAGCTGGCTGGGGAAGAGATGCAAGTTTTCCATCTGCAGTATGCAGATGATACTCTTATTTTCTGTGAGGCAGAAATGGAGCAGTTGGTTTACATAAGACTGATATGGGTGGTGTTTGAAGCAGTCTCGGGCCTAGCAGTCAATTGGAGGAAAAGCAGCATATTTCCAATTAAAGAAGTAGCACAACACAGAGTATGCAAATATCATGGGATGCAGAATAGAACATCTCCCAATAGTATACTTAGGAATGCCTCTGGGCAACAAGCACAAGGAACTGGAAATATGGGATGGGATCATAGAAAAAGCAGAGGAGAGACTAGCTAACTGGAAAACACAATGTTTGTCACCGAGAGAGAGAAGTATCTGATCAACTCAGTCTTAGACTCCCTTCCCGCTTATGTAATATCTCTTTTCCTACTGCCTGACAAAGTGGAAGAGAGGTTGGACAAGCTCAGAAGAGATTTCCAATGGCTGGGAAACGAGGAAGGAAAAGGTATGGAAAAGGTATGCACCTGGTAAACTAGAAGACTGTGCAACTAGATAAGGCAGTTGGGGGGCTTGGCATAAGGAACCTGAGAATGCAAAATACATGCCTATTATCTAAGTGGCTTTGGAGATTCTCCACTGAGGAACAAGCACTTTGGAGGGAAGTAATCCTAAGTATGGCCAAAGTGAGCACTGGTGCTCTAATTAAGTGACAATTACCTATGAGGTCTCAGTATGGAGGACTATCAGAAGCCTGTGGCCAAAGCTCAAGAAAAACATTCAGTTTAAAGTTGGGAATGGCATCAACATACTATTTTGGAAGGAGAATTGGATAGGACAAGAGGCTTTATGTGACACATTTCCAGACCTATTTTCTATCTGCTCTAACCCTTAGGCCAAGGCAGCGGATGTCTGGTCACCTCAAGGCTGGGATCTCTCCTTTAGAGATATCTAAATGGCTGGAAAATGGTAAGGATTGCAAAATTACAGAAGCAGATTAATGAGTTCAAAGGGACAAACACAGAGGCAGATTCAATTAGATGGAGGCACAGAAACGATGGGAATTTCTATGTAAAGAAACTGAATGACTGGGAGATGAGGGAACAACAAGGAGGATGCAAGGGGCCATGGAAGCAGATCTGGAAGAACAAGACCCCTATAAAGATAAGATGCTTTACATGGCTGGTAGCCAGAAGAGCATGCCTTACCCATGAAGAATTGAAGAGAAGAGGCTTTCAAATAGCCTCATGGTGCTCTCTATGCAATGAAGCTGAAGAAACCAACAGCCATCTGTTCCTCCACTGCAAAATCACCTCACAACTATGGACACTATTCCTCAAATTAGGACAGGTGGAGTGGACTATGCCAGAACATACAACAGACCTTCTCAACTGCTAGATAAGGAGGGGGGAAGCAAAAGTCAGAAGAGATGGTGGAACATGATACCACAATGCATATGTTGGACAATTTGGAGGGAGAGGAACAACATATGTTTTGAAGGGATTGCTAGTCCAATACAGAGGGTCAAAGAAAAGTGTGTGGCAGCCTTCTACTTTTAGTGCAAAGAAGAAGAAACATAGGAAGCTGGACAACTAGTAGACTTCATAGGTTCTTTGTAAATTGTATAGCTTTTGTACTGTTTTACCTAGATTGTAACAAACTTTTGGAGGTCGCCAGCATACCCTTAATGCTGAGGAATACAACATTACCATTGCTCAAAAAAAATATTGTTAAAAAAGCGGAAGATATATTGATACTGATGCATGTGGGAGAAGAGGACAAAATAGTTATCTACCCTTCAACTAAGCATACGTGGGAGAAAAATATACTGGCATTGTTTTCCGGCTGGATCTCACGGAAGAAGCAAGATACAGTAGAAAGTCTTTCCCGTCTGTCCTTATTATCTAGTGTATTGAATTTTTTCTTGGCTAACACCTTCTCTTGTTGGACAAGTTACTCTTATTCTGTCTTAGTTACTTGTGTATTGGCTAAGGATGCAGCCTTGGACAAGTCATAGGAACTTTAGACTGAAGATTGTGATAGAAAACATGCTGAAACAAATTGAGACGTATTTCAACAGAAATAGCTCTATTTTCTCTTCATGTATCTCCTCAGAAAGAAGTCCACCGAACTTCCATTTCTTCATGTGGAGGGGCCTCATTCCAGTTATCTTTCTTATCATTTTTATGCTAAAACAAATACCACAAGAATCTTTAATATATGAGCAGCACATTGTCCTTTTTTCTGTATCTTGAAGTGGAGAAAGTGTATGTGAAATTGCAATTTTACATTATAACATCTAAATTTGGCTGTGCTGCTATGTGAAACAAGGATATGTCATGTGATTACAAAACATATTTGTTTGTTCTGGCTTATGTTTCGGTTATATTATGGAACTGTTTTCCAGAATAGATAGCTTGATTGTTTCTTTCCAACTATGTAACACTGGCTTCACTTGCAGGGACCTCTACGTAGAGTAAGTCACGGCATTGAAGATGACTCAGTTCGCCCTCCAGTTTGTGAAGGGCGTGCTGTCAGTTTTCTTTATGATTTAGTTAGCAAAGATTCTATCCTAGTAACTGCTTGGAGTGGGGGGCAGCTGCAGATAGATGCTTTAGCTGATGAAGTGCAGCCTGTCTGGAAGGTTGGTAGCCCACCTCGGATTTGTCTGGATTCAACTGATAGTATAGTTGGCCTTGCAATGATTTGCGAGTCATTGTCAAGTGACACCTCCATTTTGAAGCTTGATCTGCCACCTGATCATACCTTATGGTTGGGGCATCCACCTCCTCTTTTGAGGTTGGCCATTGTGGATTTAGCTCTGCCCAGAAGAAGTGGTTCTGTTTTATCAATGTTTGTTGATCCCATTATTTCAGAAAGAATATATTGCCTTCACGATGGAGGAATTGATTCAGTAGTGTTGCACTTCTTGCCTTTCACTAATCAGACTCGTGGCAAAGAAGATGTGATGAGAAGTCCCTCTGTGCATCCCGTTCTTAGCACTTTCCAAGGAGAAGCATCCTCAGCCTCCCCACTTTCTGGTTTCTTGGCTATGTCAGATTCTTTCGGAGATTCATGGATTGTGGGTCTTACCCCTTCTAATGAGTGTATAGTGGTTGAGATGGAGACTTGGAATACACTTCTTCCCCCAATTATTGATAAGGTTGACAAACTTATAGGCGCAGAAGTACCAAAAGATACAGATATTTCTACTATCATAAGCAAAGAGCTCCTTACTGGGCCCAGGGCAGTTCTTTTGCCCCCTTCTTCACCTCATTTGCGCTCAGTTGCTGCGGATTCAATTGAAGGCAGATCAACCCTTCATCAGTATTTCAAGCTTTTTCATGAAAACTACGTGGAATATGCCCACAAGGTAACATTGTGCTGTTCTTATGCTATAATTTTGATTTCAGGTTTTGACTTTTTCATGCCGGGCCTTCTCTCTTTTTGAGTTAGATATTCTTATTATCTATAATTCTTCAATATTTCCCGCTCAAAAAGGGGGGGATGGGGGGGGGGGGGGAGGGTGGGCGTGCACCTTATTCTTTGTGCTACTGAAAGTTTTGGTGGCAATATGCTTTTATGACGAACTGTTTTCTGTCATTTTTACAATTGCTTAACCATGTACCATCTTTAACATGTCTGGTCCACAATTTCTCAAAAATTATCCATTTCTTTTCTGACATTGGAGTGGCTTTTTGTGGTTGAACTGCTATATGTATCATGTACTTCATAGTTCTTGAATGTTCATCATGCTATATCTTTTGAAGTTATGGGAAGAGTCTGTCTAGTGAAAGAAATCCTCTCTATATTTCGGGCCATACACTGTTTCCAACCAACTTTAGTCCAAAAAAGGTCCTTAAAATCCACTCCCCTTGCGTCAATCCACACCTTTTCACATCCTTTTTAGCAGCTTTTGGCAACTCAATTCAGATCTACTTTTGGATTATATCTTAGTAACATAAACTTAGTATGCAAGGATGAGACTGGATAATACTCTGAAGGTAATAATGGAAAGGAGAACTTCCTTTGTTGCTGGATAAGACTTACCAAAGAATAGACTACGGAAAAGCTGGCATAGTTCGAGCTCATTGAGTGGCAAAGATATGAGCAGGATGATGATTGATAGACAAAATCTATAGCGGATCTGCAATGTATTGAAACTAGGTTCTGAAGGCATTGGTTGAGAGAATTATGATGGGAGAGTGATTCATAAAGAGAAAGAGGCTTTCTCTCAAGCAGTGGTCTCCGACTGTCGGGTGCAGTTGGAACAGAGCTGTATCAAAACAAGTCTGGATCAGATTGGTGGCCATTCTGCATCACTTAAGGATAGAAATGCTTTCCGCACCTTATAAATAAAAGGATTTCCGAGTTTAGATATGGGAGAGACGCCCTTTCAATAGAGAAAGAAAATCAAGAAAAGGATTCTGACGACCATTGATATAGAGGCAGGAAATTAGAGCTTTGAAATTTAAATTTGGGATGAAATCACAATTGGAGCGAGCAAAAGTGCTTATCCAAAAAAATAAAAGAGCGAGAAAAAGCATGACCTAAGATAGCCAATGGCTCAACTCTTGTTCTCTGGAGGTTGTCCTATGGCCAGCTTTGGAGGAGTTGGAATTTTCAAACAAATATAGTTGTTGGAACTAACAAAATACTGGCCTAACGTATGCTTACTAACTCTTAAATTTCATAGCAATGGAAGCGGGGATGGACCTGCTTCTTTCGTCCTCAACATAATGAAGGAATTAGCGATGATGAGCTGGAAAGATGAGAAATGGACCAGATCAAAATAGAGCCACTTATTTACCCCACATCTGCTGCAGATTCTCAATTTCAATTTTTGGGAATTGATTCAATAGAATTCATTTGTTCATCTTTCCTAAATGACACAAGCAGAACATCTTGTGCGCACGATGGAGTTTTTCAGCTAGATGTCAGATGCATCTGCTGGATGCTAATTCATTTCTGTGGAGCATATTGCATGGATATTTCTATATGCCTTGTAAATGGAGTTCCCACCCCTGCATTTCATAATAAGAGATTTACTAATTAAAAAACTGAGTGAAAGACTTTTATTTAATTTGTTAGCAGTTTTCTTCTTGTTATGATGGTGTTGTTATCCCCCTATTATCTGAGGATGTTTATTTCAAATTTGAACTGTGCGTTGCTTTGAGAGTGGAAGAGGAATTTAATCCTTCAGTTCTATACGCTCTTCCTCCTATTTTCTCACTTGGGTCAGACTCAAACGAAAATCTTCTTTATTTTTCTTTCTTGTTTCTTAGTTCTTTTGACAGTAAACTGGTCTCTTCGTGCGATGACAAAACAGTATTTTTGTTCTGTTATCAGGTTTACTTTGAGCTTCAACATCATGCACCACATATAAAGAAGATCATTGATGACCAGCATTCTCGATTGCAGAAAGCACAGCAGAAGATTTTGGAAGTTGAAAGGAAACAGGAAAAGATAACGGATCGTGTTGAGCATGCAGTTCGGTTTCACAGTGAACTAGAAGAGCGCTTGCAAAGCCTGGGACACCTGCAGGCAGCACATAAGAGATCTCTATCTAAAGCTGAACGAGAGTTCAAGTCTGAACTTGGTAATATGCTCGTCGAATGCTAATGCTTAATGTAGTTTTATTTTGGTTTATTGTGAACCCTAGCTTATCATAGTGTAGAAACTGGTACAATGCACGTATATGTCTAGTCTTCTGTATTTGGCCAACAGATTGTTTTTAGCCACCTCTCTGGATGCTCTAGAAGCCACCCTAATGGCGACTGACCTGTAAGCCCTAACAATGGCCAATGAGCTATTTGTTGGGCTTAATACATAATATCCTCTAGTTCCACCAATTTCTCGTTTACACACCATACAAAGGGGAAAAGGGGGGGGGGTGTTCCCTTTACCCACCTAAATTTGAAAATTCCTTAGCTAATATTGTCACGTCACAGCCTAGGGCCTAGGCGAAACCGCACCCAATGCCATATTTGGCTCGAGCTTACCGCTGAATTGGCATGAAACTATAAGCAACATCTAATAAAGATAGAACATGAATAATAAAACTTGAGGAGCTGAGGATAAACATTCGACTGAGATAAGGCTTTCTATAAAATCACTGTTTTTTATACAAAAGTGACACGACGGTCAAAAGCAGAGTAATAGCAATAGAATTCACTATTTGACGGTCTGCGAAGCCTCTAGTAGACTGAAAATATCTGAATTACCAGGCAAGGTCCCCAACATAACCTCTTAGAGAACTCGACATGATGCTAAAAGATAACCACCCTAAGAGAGTGGGGCTTACCAAAAGCTGAGTTGGGATAAGCCAACTAAGCTACTTGCTTGAGAGTGTCTGTACCTGATGCTGCATTATTAAACAATGCAGCACTCCCGGCAGGAGGGGTTTTCGCACTTGAAATTGTATTACATGTAAGATGTCATAAACATGAAACATAGAATGCTGGCGAGTAGAGTGACTCTGCATAAAACCATAGTTAAAATGTGTGAAACTAATCATAAGGGTTCTCAAAGAAAAACATGTAATTTGCCCTTTTAAAATCGATACTCATACTGTAACTGAAAATACTGATGGAAAATACTGTGGATGTTCATGGCGTAACCAACATAGTGCATCATGTAGACATGGAGCTAACCCCTATGGCCCGATCAACTAAGTCACCACCTACCTTGCCGGGTAGGAGGCCTGAATTGACTTGCTAATAAGATTTCTGAATCATCCCTCCACTATGAGGAAAGAAATCTTGGGATGCGTCTGTACTGCATTACGCTCCACTCCTATGTTGGCGAACAGTTTCCGACACGTGCCTTGGAAGACTCATGCTATCTCGGTTAACCATTTACTTCGTTTCTAAAAATACTGATACTAAAATAGCTCTTGGGCTTATAATTTGATTGATAACTATTCCAAAAAGCTCGGCCTTAGGTAAAGGCTCAAATCTAAAAATGTTTCTTTTCTAAAGGCCTATGATTAGCCCTTGGGCTCAAACTGATATACATATCTGAAAGCAAGAGGCTAAAACAATTTACAAGATCATGCTTTTAAATCTTAAAAGCTCATATACATGCTAAGGCATTAAAATACACAACTTAAGAGAATCATGTTTGGCCTTGGCTAAAATTTGTGACAATAATAATCTCAAAACAAGCATATGTGGCCTTGGCCAAAATCCATAATAATAATCTCAAAATATTTCATCAACTCTATAATTTGATCCTCAAGGGCAAAACGGTAATTTTAAATATTTTCATGGATGTTCATAAAGCTTCACAAAATTCAATCATGTAAGAGGTTTAAGCTGCATCATGCTAGATATATAAGGTTCTCATTTTAGACATTAAATCAGCAAATCATAGAACTTTTCAAGATCATGTAGTAAAGCTTTTGCATGAGTTTAAAGAAAGAAGTTGCGGGAAGAACATGACGTCCCATGTTTTTAGGGTTGCCTTACATACCTTATTGCTAGAGCACGGGTAGAGTACTAATACAAGCTTGAGAGAAGAGGTTGCCAAGTGCTCTTGAGTTAGAAAGTGGATTTTCCTTGAAACGTTAGAGAGTAGAAGCGACATACAAATCTAAACGTGCATGAAAGAAATCATCGACGGAAATAGCTTGGGAAGGGACTTACCCGAGCCTGGAGGATTTGGAGAGGGAGAGAAGTCGGTTTCCACATGTTAGAGATGGAGAAAATGAAGAAAGAAATTGAGTAGGAGCTACATATATAGACGCTGAGAAAAGGCACGACTTACGGTATCTGAGTCATTGTTACGGAATGTGGATCTGATTTGCGGTCAGTAAGTCAGATCGTAGGTCGAACTGGGTGAATATATTTCTCTGAAGTTCATTTACGGAAGCTAGGTATGAAGCGTAAATCACATCTGTGGTCCATAGGTCACTGTGTATCCTTTATCCAGTCGCACAACATTTCTAGGTTTCCATATACGTTGGCCAGGTACGGTTGGTAAAATCGTCTTATGGACCGTGAGTTGTTTCGTTTGATGGTCCTGTAATTGCACAATCTTTGAAGTTACATTTGCGGAGCAAAGGTATAGTTCGTAGATCTCATTACGGTTCATATGTTATTTCGTAGGTCAATCCAGTGACTTAGAATATCTGGCCTCCACATATGGTGGGACTCATGACTCGTAGTTTAGATAGGCCGCTCGTAGGTCACTTGTGACACCTGCACACAAGAATTTCTGCAGCATTTTACTCCTATTATTTCAACTCCTGGGCCTCTCATATATTGGTTAAGGACTTTATACATCATATACAATCCCCATTATAGGTGCAAAAGTTACGTACTTAGGTCGGAAATTATTTCCGAGGATACGAGGTGTTGCAATATCTCCCCCTTGAGATCGTTCGTCCTCGAATGATAAAACTGAGGATACTAGTAGATTCTGAAATCCTTTGAAAATTTCGCCAGAATTTCCTTTGTAATTGGTACTATCCCAGAATTTTAAATCACAGATAAGCTAACCAGAATCAACATCGTAGGCCTCACAGGGCAAAATTAATCACAACAAGGAAATAATGCACACAATCACCCTAAGCCCTATTTGGCCTCTAAAGTTTCTGAAATGGAACATCACACCACTTGGATACTTTGCATATTGCCTTTTCCTTACTCCCTGTAACTCCTTTGTACTGATGGAACAATATTATTACTAGGCATCGGATCGCAAGGGAAGAATTTATGGAACCATAGAGGGTAAGCGATTATAAGAACGAGTCATAGAGAATAAGGGAATATAACATGAGTCAAGAATTCACCGAGCATGCATGACAAGTAGCTATTTAAGCATGATGCATGAAAACACCGAGTAAAGCTAGAATCAGTACCTGGGGCATCTTCCTCCTGCTCGAGGAATAATTGGGGATACTTTTCTTTCATCTCATTCTCGACTTTCCATGTAGCCTCGTCGACATTTTGACTTCTCCACAACACATTCACTGAAGCAATCTTTTTAGTTTTCAGCTTGCGAACTTGGCAATGAAAAATAACCACTGGGACTTCTTCATAAGTCAGGTCCCCTTGGGCATCGATATTCTCAACTGGGACAAGTAGAGACAGGCCTCCGATGCACTTCCTCAACAGACATGTGGAAGACCAAATGCACTGAAGTTAACTCTGCAGGCAACTCTAACTCTTATGCCACCAACCCAGCTCTCCACACAGTCCTTTAAGGGTCAATTTACCTTGGGCGGAGTGTCTCTCTTCTCCCAAACTGTATGGCGCCTTTCATAGGCGATACCTTCAAGAACACTCAATCATCAACAGCAAACTCCAAGTCACTACGCCGTATATTTGCATATTATTTCTGGTGGCTTTGAGCAATTCTCAACCGCTCCTAAATCAACTTTCACCTCTGTCTGGTGAACCAAGTCAGGCCCAAGTAATTTTGCCTCTCTAACTTCAAACCATTCAATAGGCAATCTACATCTTTCCGATATAAAGCTTCATAAGGGGCCATCCAAATACGTGCATGGTAATTATTATTGTATGCAAACTCAATAAGTAGAAAATGGTCATCTCAACGGCCTTTAAAATCATGTACACAAGTCCTCAACATGTCCTCGAGTGTCTGAATGGTGCTCGGCCTGGCCATCTGTTTGCGGGTGGAAAACTGTACTCAAATTAATGCGAGTACCTAAACCCCTCTGAAGGACTTCCAAAAGTGAGTTGTGAACTGAACATCTCTATCTAAAATGATGAACGCTAGAGTCCCATGTAGTCGAACAATCTCTTGGATGTATAACTTGGCATAGTCTTCTGCTAAGTCTGTCGTCTTGACAGATAGGAAATGTACCGACTTCATAAGTCAGTCCATAATTATCCAAATTGAATCATGCTTCTGAAATGAGCGAGGTAAACCTGTCATGAAATCCTTGTTGATCATCTCCTACATCCACCTTGGTAGTTCTATGTTCTGTGTTAGGCCTCTGGGCCTCTGATGCTCTGCTTTCACCTTCTTACAATTCAAACACATAGTTCATTATATTCTTCTTTATATCGGCTCACCAATAAATCTCCTTCAAGTTGTGATACATCTTGGTGGACTATGGGTGGATAGAGTATCGGGAACTATGCGGCTCGACCATAATTCTCTTCTGAGGCTCGTCCACATTCAGGACACACAACCTGCCCTGGTACCTTAACGTACCATCTCCCCTTTGCTCGAAGCCACAATTTAGTGCTTGTGGATTCCCTCCTTCAACCATAGTAAGGTGGGATCATCTTACTGCTTCCCTTTCACTTCCGCAACTAAGGACAATAGTTTTCTTGATCTACTCAATCGGTTAAGGAAGTTTTTCTGATGGTATACCTCTAGGAATCTCTGGTACTTTCAATTTCATGATTGTATTCCAGGATGAGTTTGCTTTGTTAAACACCATTGCACCGCCATCTAATAGGCGGACTCTTAGGCTTGCCAACCTCTGAACATCTCTAGCCAACTTCTTCTTGCTCCCTTCAACATGAGCCAAGCCCTCCATGGAACACCGACTAAGAGCATCAGCTACTACATTAGCCTTTCCCCGATGATACAAGATGTCAACATCATTAGTCCTTAAGCAACTCGAGCCACCTCAGCAGTCTGAGATTCAGTTCCTTCTGCTTGAAGGTGTACTGAAGACTCTTATGGTCTGCGAAAACGTCTGCATGGACTCCATACAAGTAATGGCGCCACATCTTTAGCGTGAAGATCACTACTGCCAATTTTAGATCATGCATCGGGTAGTTCCTCTCATGAACCTTTAGTTGCCTGGAGGCATATGCTATTACTTTCCCATTCTGCATTAACACACACCTTAGACCTATCCCTGAAGCATCAGAATACACTACGAACCCATCAGTCTTAGGCAAAATCAACATTGGCGTTGTAGTCAATCTAGTCTTTAACTCTTGAAAGCTTTTCTTACAAGCCTCTGACCACTGAAACTTGGTCTTCTTCTGAGTCAATTTGGTCAGTGGAGCGGATGTAGAGGAGCTCCCTCCATAAACATCCGGTAGTAACATGCCAATCTTAGAAAACTCCTTATTTCTGTGGGAGTTGTGGGTCTCTACCAATCCTTCACTGTCTCAATCTTTTGAGGATCTACCTTGATGCTTTTACCCGACACTATGTGGCCTAAGAAAGTCACTGAATCCAGATGGAACTCACACTTGGAGAACTTAGCATACAACTGACAATTTTTGAGTGTTCACAATGAAATTTGAAGGAGATCTGCATGTTCACCCTCATTCCTTGGATACACTAATATGTCATTGATCAACACTATCACAACAAGTCGCGGTATGATCTAAAAACTCTATTTATGAGATCCATAAAAGCCGCTGGTGCATTTATCAACTCAAAGGACATAATAAGAAATTCATAGTGTTCGTACCGGGTCCTGAAAGCCTTCTTCACGATATCCTCTTCTTTGGCCTTCAACTGGTGATACCTTGATCTAGGGTCAATTTTGGAGAAACACTTGGTATCGTAGAGCTGATAAAAAAATCATCAATTCTCGGCAGTGGGTACTTGTTCTTTATGGTGATCTTGTTCAACTGGCGGTAATCAGTGCACATCCACAGGATCCCATCCCTTTTCTGGATAAGTTAGACTTATGCACCCCATGGTGAGACACTTGGTCGAATAAATCCTTTATCAAGGTCCAATTGCTCCTTCAACTCCTTCAATTCTATGGGAGCCATTTTGGACGGGGAACATAAATAGGCTTCGTTCTGGAAAACATTAATCCCGAAGTCAATCTCTCTCTGGAGGGATCCCCGGTAGCTCATATGGGAACACCTCTAGAAACTCGCTACCAATTGGTATTTATTGGAATTTTGTTGCCTCAACATTCGGTGTCCCTCACCCTCACTAGGTGGTATAAACATCCTTTGGAAATTAACTTTTTGGCCCTTAGATGGAAAATAAACCTACCGTTTGAAACTACAATATTTCCCCTCCATTCTAACATCGATTCATTGGGAAAGTGAAGTGAAATCACCTTGGTGCAACAATTTATGATAGCATAATGACGTTGAAATTAACTATACCCATGATGACGTTGAAATCGATCATTTTCAATTCAACAAGGTCGACACTAGTATCTCTACAACATTTCGTGACTATGCAACTTATATATACCCGTTTTACAATTACAGACTCTCCGATTGGAGTAGTTACTAAGAAAGGCTCATCGAGTTGTTCATGCTCCAACCTAAATCTCTCAGCAATATATGGGGTCACATATGATAAAGTGGATCTAGGATTCATAAGAGCATATACATCGAGAGCAAATATTGTTAGCATACCTGTGGCAACATCTGGAGACACCTCTAGATCCTAGTGGCGCAACCTGCTAAAGTATATAAGCGGTTTTGCCCATCGCTTTTGTTCACACCTTGCCCTCCTGGGCCCGAGTACCATGAGAACTAGGGCAGTATTATGGGATCTGACTTACCCCAGCCCTTTGGCCCAGGGTTGTGAAAGGCGAGCGCCTCTCGCTAAAGGTGACGTGGCGAGGCGAGGCTGTGTTGCCTTCCCCCCGTAGCGGCGATGCCAAGTTCAAAAGGAATGTGAATGGCGCTATAGGCAACGAGGCGACCATGGCGATGAATGGCGTCGCCTTTTGTATTTTATTTAAAAAATTAGGTCTTTAATAGGTAAAACTTTTTTTAGGGTTTTAAAATAAAACACTTACGGGCTTGGGACACTCGATCTTTACTTCGCGACTCCAAGGCGACTTCTTCTGCCCTTCGTCTTCTCCAGACCAGCCGAGTGCCAAACCAGGTATGCTGCTTCAGTTCTTTTTCGTTTTTCTTCTTCTGCTGCTTTCTTCTTTCTTCTTCAGCTCTGCTTCAGAGTCAGTTCTTTTTTCTCCTTCTTCTCACCTTCTCGACTTCTCCAGTCCAGAGTCCAGACACTGTTTTCTTTAATTGAGTTCACTGTTTTCTACACAGAACAGAAAAATCTGTCTGCCAGTTCCCTCTGCGTTCTGCCACAGTGCCACTGCCTATTTTTAAAAAAATAATTGAAGTCTTTTTATTTTTATTTCTCCCAACTAAATTTATTTAGTTTATATATCAATTAATATAGTAATTATTTGTTAATGAGTAGCAATTCCAATGGCGTCTCAGTCCGATACTAGTAGAAGAAAAAAGACATCGGATGGAATTATGGTATACCGGGACCAATTAAAGATTCGGTTATATGTGTGTTTTGTAAACATACATATAATGGTGGTATTACTCGGCACAAGCACCATTTGATGGGTGGAAATAGGAATGTAAAAGCATGTCCAAGTTGTCTGGTGGAGGTTAGGGAAGAAGTAAGGGCGTTTGTCGAAAACAAAGCCGCTACTAATCGAAAGAATCAAATACATGAACCAGCGGTTAATCTGATTAATGATGATAATATGGATGAATATGATGAAATGATGCCTCCCTCCAAAATGCAAAAAATGTCTTCCAGTGGTAGTGCCTCATCCACAGCACGTAACGTGACTAAAGGTCCTCTTAATCTGTATTTCACAAAAACCACAACAAAGGGGAGGCATTGGCAGTGTTCAGGAAAGCGGTCGCTTCATCGCTTTAAGCGTGAAGCGACGTGAAGCGTGACTGTGTCGCTGCAGTCTCTTGAAGCGAGCTCAGGTAAATAAAGCGCACGCTTCAATAGCGGAAGCGTGAAGCGAGCTAAAGCGTGAAGCGCAGAAAAGCGTCGCTTCTCTGTTTTTGTCTTTTAAAAGTCCTATTTTAAATTAAAAAACAATCGAAACTTAACCAACAACAGAGTCCTCGATATTTCAGAGTGTTCGATAAACAATCGTAAAAAAAAATCACGACTAGGGTTTTCTTGTCATCGGCTGCTTCTTCCTCTTTCTTCACATCAGCTGCTTCTATACATCACCTTCAGGTATGTACTTCTTCTTTCTTCTTTTTTCTTCTTTCTCCTGCTTCTTCAGGTTTTTTTTTCTATTTTCTTTTTTGCGCCTTCTTTCTTCTTCTTCTCTTTTTTGCTCGGTTCAACTGTTTTCAGGAAGCATAAAAACAGAGCAGCAGCTGCTGTTATGCTGATAGTTTAATTCTCTGTTTGCTGCTATGTTTTGTTGCTGTTATGTTGATAAATTTTTCTTTAATCCTAACAGCTATTAAAAATGGGTGACCTGAATTTGATTTTGTTTGTCTTATTGTATTTTGTGATATGTACTTTTGAGCTTTTAATTTGAACATTTGCTAATATATAGTCTCTATTGGTTTTGGTCTTTTTTCGTTAAAATTATGCTTCACTTCAATGAAGCGAGCGCTTCGCTTCACGCTTCACGCTTTAAGCGAAGCAAGGCCTTGTCGCTTTTTTTCGCTTTACGCTTCCCTGAACACTGGGCATTGGAAAGGGAGGAGGATGGGAAGGAATTGATGACACAATTTTTTTTAAGGGAGCGAGCTGTAAATGCTTTTGCATTGTGGATGTACGATGCGGGGCTTCCTTTTTTGTTGTGTCAATTATGAGTCATTTGATAAATTCATTGAGGCCGTAGGACAACATGGGCCGGGAATGAAGCCTCCTAGATATCATGAGGTTAGAGTGATTCAGCTAAAAAAAGAGGTGAAGAAAGTAGATGCACTAGTTGAGGAGCATAAAGTGCAGTGGCAAAAGTTTGGTTGTTCCATTATGATGGACAAATGGACAACACGTAATGGAAAGATGATCATCAATATTTTGGTGAATTGTCCAATAGGTCTTGTGTTTCTTGGTTCTATTGATGCTAGCGATGAATCTACCAATGCCAACAAAATGTACAGCTTGTTTGAGAAGACAATTGAAGAAATTGGACCGAAAAATGTTGTAAAAGTTGTCACTGATAACGCTAGTGAAAATGTGAAAGCAGGTGACGTGATGATGGCTATGTACCCACAAATCTATTGGACTCCATGTGCTGCCCATTGTATTAACTTGATGTTTGGTGACATATTCAAGATTAACCCATATGCTTCAGGTAATAGCTCTCTGTTCTCCTCTCTTCTAAGTTCTAAGTTCTAAGTTCTAACTTTCTTTAGACTTTACAATAATATTTCTTTTACAATTACAACTTTCAAGAAGGCCACCAAGGTATATTCTTACATTAGTCAAAGGCTGCTGTTGTTGAATTTGATGAGGAAATTCACCAATGAAAGAAATTTGGTGAAACCGGCCAAGACAAGATTTGCAACGGCCTTTTTGACTTTGCAAGCTATGTACTTGCAAAAGAAAAACTTGAGATCTTTGATCCTCTCTCCTGAATGGGCTTCAAGTAGATTTGTAAAAGAAGTTTTGGGGAATGAAGTTGTTGCGACTCTTATTTTTATACACTTTTGGAACAATGTTGTCCGAGCTCTCAAGGTTTGTGGTCCTTTGATTAAGGTGCTTCGTTTGGTGGATGGGGAAAAAAAGCCACCAATGGGCTATATTCATGAAGCAATGGATAAAGCCAAAAAAACTATTGAATGGGCATTTGGTAATGATCGGAAGCAATATGAGAAAGTCATTCAAATCATTGAAACAAGGTGGATTGACCAACTCCATCGACCTTTGCATTCGGCCGGCTATATTTTGAACCCAGGATTGTACTTTAAATCCAACATGAATGAAGAAATAAGTTTCAAAGTATGGGAGAATTACTATAAATGTGTTGAGAAGATGGTCCCCGATGAAGCAACACAAGATATACTAGTTGGTGAGCTTGTTAAGTACAAAATATCAGATGGGTTGTTTGGTTCCGATTAGGCTATTAGAGCTAGAGACACAAGGTCGCCGGGTAAGTGAATTGGCTTAGGTGTCTTTATAGCTTTAACTTAAGTTATTTGACTTATTAAATATTAACCTTTACATTTATTTTTTTATAGTTGAATGGTGGTCGCTATTTGGTAGCCAAACTCCAACCTTGCAAAAGTTTGCCATGAGAATATTAAGTCTAACTTGTAGCTCATTTGGCTGCGAGCGAAATTGGAGTGTGTTTGAACATGTGAGGAGAAGAATTATTATATTCTTATTTCTATATTGCAGCCAGCCATTATTAGTATCTACTATCTACTATCTACTAATTAATCTCTACAACTTATGCGCAGATTCATTCCAAAAAGAGGAATAGGCTTGTGTTATCGCGTCTCAATGATCTAGTGTACATTAAGTACAATAGAACATTGAAACGTCGTTATAATGCTTGTGATATCATTGATCCAATTTTATTGGATAATATTGATGAGGCAAATGAATGGTTATTTGGCGGCCACGAAGATCAAGAAGATGAACTAGTATATGAGGAAGGTGATCTTAATTGGGGTACTGTTACTATGACGGCTAGAGTTGAGGATAATATCTATGGTCTTAGGGTTAGGGGAAGTTCTTCAAGCTCAAGGTCAAGGTCACTTGACAAGGGAAAAGCAAAAGCTACAAGTTCAAGTCAGACTCGGACTCTAGTTGATGAAGAATCCGAGGAAGAAGATGAGGGGCAATATAATGAAATTGATGTTGGGCTTGAAGATTTTGAAAATCTTGAAGAAGAATAGACTTTTAGAGTTTTAGTATTGGCTTTATTGCTTATTTTATAACTTATGGATTGTTTGAGACTTTGAGACTTGAGTCATTCAAGTTCTCGACTTTTAGTGTTCACTAGCACTATCTATTTTTAGTTTTTGAATTGAAATATTTGCTAATATATGTTATTGCTATTGTGATTTTGATTATTTATATATGCAATTAAATATTTCAATTTTTTTATATTAATTGGTGCCTTACTTCAAAAAGGCGAGCGCCTTGCCGCTCGCCTCGCCTCGTGGCGAGCCTTTCGCCGTCCAAAACACTTCTTTGGCCTGCATTGGTGCAGTCCCTCTGAAAATGGCCTTGTTGTCCGCATCCGAAGCATCCACTTGCCCCAATCGAAAATCTCTCGGGTGTCTTCTCCCACATCTGCTATACGGGGAAGTTGTAGGACACTCTGAGTCACATTGGCCTATGACGGGACCCTAAAGTTGTGTAATCATGACCCTGACTACTTTGGCCTCGCTAATCATTTTTGAACCTTTGGGGGCAGTGTACTGGGTGCAGATGGAGGAGGTCCTAATGACCTGTGATGGAATGCGGGTCTGCTACTACTCTCTGTAACTGCTATACTGGCCAACTGACCTGACCCTCTTACCGTGTCATTGCTCTCTGTCGAGTCTGTTTGTAACTTCCTGTCCTAGGTTTGCTGGGCATAGACCATGAGTCTAGCGATGTCCATATCGTAGTGTAACAATGCTGCTACACATTCACTTGTTATGTGCTTCCATAGGTCGTACATAAACCGGCGCATCTTGGCTCTCATTGTAGAGACCATCTCTTGAGCAAAACAGGCTAACTGAGTGAACTTGAGGCCGTACTCCCTCACACTTATATATTAACCTATTTGAGAGTCATGAACTCTTTGGCCTTGGCCTTCCTTAGCTCTAGGGGCAGAAAGTGGTGCATGAAAGCTTCCATGAAGTCGCCGCACACTGCTGGGGCTGCATCATCCTCTCGGGACATCTCCTATTGTTAGTACTATGTGTTAGTAATGCCCTTCAACTAGTACAAGACTAGCTCAACTCCCTCTGTTTCACTGACATGCATGAACCGGGGAATTTTCTGCATCTCATCTATGGAGTTTTGGGGGTCTTCTTCCACTTTGGACCCATGAAAACTGAAGAGCTCATACTAAGGAGTTCCCTAATTCAGGATGTGCTGGTTTGATTTTAAGAACTAGCATGAATAGGAGTTGATTCTTATTGCTGAGACTGAGCTGCCACGAATTAGGTGAGCATCTGAATGCTCCCCTCTGCATCTGAGGTATTGGTTGCTGAGGAGGAGAGAATTTGGGTTCCCCACTGGGTCTACTGTCGGGGGAGGAGATGATGGTCTTACAGGTTGGCCAGCTGAATGACCCTGTGATCTGGTCTACATCCCTTAGTTCAAGGCAACTCCCTAGCCTCTCTATTTGTAGTAACATTGGCACTAGTACTGGCCCTTGGGCCTGCTGTCGTCTTCCCCTTAGGAGGCATTTTCAATAGCAAAAGCTGAAACCCGTAATAATTTATGAGTTAGATTCAATTCTTAGGGCTTGCTCTATAGCATGATCTGGAGTGTGAAAAAAGAGTAGCATTTCCTAAATGTCCTGCAGTCTCCCAATTAAAAGTATGGCGCACTACACACCCAAAAGTAGGACTCTACTAGACACAACTACAGACTCCCTAGGACACATCAACCTAGTGCTCTGATACCAAGTTTGTCATGCCCCAGCCTAGGGCCTAGGCGAGACTGCACCGGACGTCATTTCTAGCCTGAGCGTACCGCTGAACTAGCATGAAACTATGAGCGACATCTAATAAAAGATAGAACATGAATAATAAAATATGAGAAGCTGAGGATAAACATACAACTGAGATAAGGCTTTTCATAAAATCACGTTTTTATACAAACGTGACACAATGGTAAAAAGCAGATTAATAGCAAGAGAATTCACTATCTACCGGTCTACGAAGCCTCTACTGGACTGAAAGTATCTGAATTACCGGGACAAGATCCCCGGTATAAGCCTATTGAGTTGCTTGCCTAAGAGTGTCTGTACCTAAGGCTGCATTATTAAACAATGCAGCGCCTTGACAAGAGGGTCGTTAGTACATGAAATCGTACTTTGAGCAAGGGCAAAATGGTGCCTGCATCAGCATTTTCATGGATGTTCATAAAACTTCATAAAATATACTCATGTGAGAGATTTGAGCTGCATTATGCTAGATATATAAGGTTCTCAAGATTTTAGACATGAAATCACCAAATCATAGAACAATTTCTCAAAGTAAAGCTTTTGCATGAGTTTAAAGAAAGAAATTGTGGGAAAAACATGATATCTCATGTTTTTAGGGTTGCATTACGTATCTTATTGTTGTAGAGCAAGGGTAGAATACTAGTATACGCTTGAGAGAAGAGGCTGCCAAGTCCTCTTGAGCTAGAAAGTGGATTTTCCTTGAATCCCAAGAGAATAGAAGTTAGGATTTACAAATCTAAACTTGTATGCAAGAAATCATCGATGGAAATAGTTTGGGAAGGGACTTATTTGAGCCTGGAGGGTTTGGAGAGGGAGAGAACTCGGTTTCCACAAGTTGCAAATGGAGAAAATGAAGAAAGAAATTAGTAGGAGCTTTATATAGACGCTGAAGAAAAGGCATGACTTACGATACCTGAGTCACTGTTACGGACCATGGACCTGATCTGCGGTCCGTAAGTCAAATCGGAGGTCGAACTGGGTGAAATATACTTCTTTGAAGTTCATTTATGGAAGCCAGGTGCAAATCGTAAATCACATCTGCAGTCCATAGATCACTTTGTATTCCTTATCTAGTAGCTCAACATTTCTAGGTTTCCATTATATGCTGGCTACTACGGTTGGTAAAATTGTTTTACGGACCATGAGTTGTTTCGTCTGACGGTTCTGTACTTGCACGGTCTCTGAAGTTCCATCTGCAGAGCAAAGGTATGGTTCGGAGTTCTCATCCATGGTTTGTATGTTATCGTAGGTCAATCCAGTGATTTATAATATCTGGCCTCCACATATGGTGGGATTCTTGGGTCATAGTTCTAATATACGGCTTGTAGGTCATTTACGACACCTGCACATAGAAATTTCTGCAACTTTCTACTTATATTATTTCAACTCCAGGACACTCCCATACATCGGTTAAGGACATCATACATCATATACACTCCCCATAACACGAGCAAAGTTACTTACTGAGGTCGGGAATTCTTTTTGAGGGTACGAGGTATTACAAATACCCCACTATTTGGACACATGATAGGCGCCTACTTTTCCAACTCTTTGATTGTGTTAGGAGCTGAAATCTTTTTAAAAAAAATCTGAGATAGAATCAACTGTCTAGATAAAGACGATCCAATGGTCTAATCCTTGTTATTCTATTATTTTTTCATTTTCCCTTTTCTTTTGAGTTTTTCTTTTCCAGCACCTCCATCCCCCACCACCTCCTCCTCCACCTCTACCTTCACTTCCACCGAAGCCGCCACCAGCCCACTACCACTGGCAACACCAACACTCTTTCTTCTCCATAACATCACCTTCAAGACCTTGAATTAAACCAGTCTAGTGGAGTTGCTGGGGTACAAGAGGGGTTTGCCGGTATTTATGGTGGTCCTGTTTCTTTTCTTGGGCAGAGATGAGGCGAGACTGGTGGTAGAGAGAGAAAATGAGGGGTGAATGAGATTAGAAAACATGGTGATTGTAGTGAGTGAGTGATGGGTGGTGGTTGAAGTTGAAAATAGGTGGTCGTGTGAGGAGCTTTTTCAGATTTCTTTTAATGGCTGAATGGGATGTTTTTGCTAGAATTGAGGGTGTAACTGAAAGATGATGGCATTTTCTTTTCCTTTTGCTGAAGCCCGTGTGAGGGAGGTTGCGGTTGGTGTTTTTTGTTTTCTTGTGGGTGGTGTGTGAGAGGAAGCGAGTGTTCTTGTGTTGAAACAAATTGAGAGGGGTTTGTAATGGTGGTCAAATAGTGTCTCACTCTATGAGTAGCATGTAGTACTCCCGAAATAAAGTAGTCTTAGGCCATGTAAGGGGGTCTTAGTTACATAATTTTGTTTATTAGGTGCGTAAACAGGATCCTATTCCTTTTGGTTAGGGTGTGTAAACAGGAAATAGGTGTAAGCTGTCAAAAATAGAGAAAACCGTGAAGAACTAAAGGAATGATTGCCTCGATCTGTTGATCCAATACATCAGATTTCTTTGGTATTTATATATAAGAGAAATAAGAGATAAAAGGAAGCAAATTATTCTACATTTAATGTAAATCCTACCAAATATCCTACCAATTATGTATTTAACATTCGTCTGGCTTTAACCTTCCATTATGTTTTATGTAATGCAGACAGATATAGGGGAGTGGAGTTGGATGCTCTGCGCTCTTCTATTGAAGCAGTAAATGCCAGGTTGAAAAGATACACACATTCTCCACAGGCCAATCGATCAAATAAAGAGCGACAACCATCAGTGAGGAGAAAAAGCCATGTTCAAGAGAATGAAATGTCACTGCTTAAAGCATCACTTGAAAAGCTCTCACTGGTGAACATTGAAAATGCAAAGAAGGTTAAAGTAGTTGAATCAGCACTGAAATGCCGCGAAATAGGCACTACATGATATCACACCGGGTATTTAGGATAGCCTGTTGATTTTTTGCTTCTGATGCACAAGGAAAACATCACTTTTTTTAAGCAGCTTGATTGCCTTTGCCATTTTAACTGGTTAGTTGTGTTGATAAGAGAATTTATTGCCGAAATTGTTCTGGAATTAGGTTATTAGTGCAAAAGCAATTTGTGAAGATTGCATCTCTTGAATGAAAATTGTATATGAAGATGTACAAGACTGGATACTTTTAAAATGACATGAGATGGAGTTTTAGGTCATGTTTATTCAGGATTATACTGGCATTCTCGTATTTCTATTTTGCATTGCAATTCGAAAGCTGAAAAATGAGGGTTTAGGTTTGAAAGTGGATGGTTACTGGTTAGGCTTCTTGTTTGATGATTTTATCTTTATGGGTTCTCAGTTATTCTTATCTATCTATCTGTCTATGTGTTCCATTTGTCTCTAAATTTTGTAGGTCATTTCGCTATTCTAGTTCTAGTTCTAGTTCTAGTTCTAGTGTTTAATCTTCAAGATTTTATCACGCAGTCTAGGAAGAGTCATACATCTTATGCAGTTTTGAAAATGTTAAAAGTTAAAAGCATACATGAACTATATTCCTCAATCATCAGCTAGAGAAAAAGCGAGTTAGTTTTGTAGAAAAAATTAATGTCGTCAAATTCCTCGACAGTTGGGGACCACCTCCTTTTAAATTTCTATACAGAACATTAATCTCCTTTGCTCCTATACTCAGCCTCTAGAAGAGGCACATTGTATTTGTGTTGCTTTCGTACGCGCATGCAATTACACATGATCCACAAGTAATCTATATATATACATGTAAAAGTGGGCTTTCAGTCTTGATCTTTTATTGACTTCAAAAAGTCAATTTTTTGCTTTTTCTCGGGCCGACTTCATATATTCTATTACTTACCAGATCGAGCCCGGGATCTTCTTGGAAATGGGAAGATCTAGGATAGGCGGCCAACCTCCTGGAGAGAGCGATGTGATCAGTGATTCACCGGCCACTAGATCGATGAAGAATCTCTTCAAAATCTGCTCTTTGATCAGTGATTCACCGGCCACTAGATCCAGGAATCCCACCAAATTCTTGTGACGTGACACTCTCCTAGGTCATAATTATTATTAATCTAATTATTTAGATTATTTCTCTTCATAGTCAGTTATTTATCGCATTTTTTGAAAAAAGTAAATATAATTTGAACAGTTACAATTTTTAGTCTATGTATTTTTCGAATAGTTGTATCAATTTATTTTCAACAATAGTTACTTTTTGACTTCTTGTGATTACATCAATTCCTAAAATAATAATCTTGGATTTCTGGTTCTTTTTTCTTCCATTTTTGCTCTATCTTTTTTCATTTTCTTATTTTCTTTACTTTAAAAAGTTCACAAACATTAAATAGTTTGGTTCTTTTCTCTTTTCATGCCTTTACATAGTTTTATATTAAACGATGACAAAACTCTTTGATTCCTTCACGTTATGCCTGCAATGTTTCCTATCTAAGAACGTATTAATATCTCATGTCAATCAAAAAGATGAGAAAAAAATATATTACATCCCTCATGTTAGATCACTTTTTTTCTTCATACTATCCCTCTATACCAACTCTTACCCTAAATCTTACCCTCTAAACTCAAGCTTAGAATTAAATCAAAAGAAACTATGTTTTTTAATAAATATCAAATATTTTTTAGGATCTTTTTTCATGCTACAAAGAATTATTTTTTAAGAATTGAAACTTCTTTCCAGTTGAAGGCTTGAAGCACTTGTGAGATGAATTTTCTTTTCTTCTTCTTTTTTCACAGCTTGAATATATATTTTTTACAGTATAGTATTAACTATTTTAAATGTGCATTTTATGTTTTTTCTTAATACTAATTTTCTTTATGTAGTAATGAGTTTCTATTTTACAATTCATTAGTATAATATTTTGATAAACTTGGATATTGTTAGATTTATCAAATTGCTATAAAATAAAAATTATTTGTAATATTCTTAATCGAATTAATATCTCATGTCACTAAAAAAGATGAATAAAAAACTCTACACCAACTCTAAACTAAATCTGACCCTCTAAAATCAAGTTCAAAATTAAATCAAAAGAGAGTGTATATTTTTCTTTTATATAAACATCAAATATTTTTCAAGATTTTTTTCATGCTACAGGAATTAATTTTTTGAGAATTGAGGCTCCTTTTCAGTTGAAAGCTTCAGCACTTGTGAGATGAATTCTTTTTTTTTCTTCTTTTTTTCGCAGCATTGAATATATTTTTTTACAGTATGATATTAACTATTCTAATTGTGCATTCTTTCTTAATACTAATTTTCTTAATTAGTAATGAGTTTCTATTTTACAATCCATGAGTATAATATTTGGTGAATTTGGATATTGTTAGATTCATCAAGTTGCTATAAAACTTTTCAAGATTTTTTTTCGTGCTACATGAATTATTTTTTGAAATTGAGGCTTCTTTCCAGTTGAAGGCTTCAGCCTGGTGGCATGACACTCTCCTAGGCCAGAATTGCTATTTATATAATTTTTTAGATTTTTTCTTTTTCTTTTTTTCCTTCTCAATCAGTTATTTGTTGCACCTTTTGAAAAAAGTAAACATAATTCTAACAGTTACATCTTTTAGTCTATATATTTTTCAAATAGTTGTATTAATTTATTTTCAACAACAGTTACTTTTTGACTTCTTATGATTACATCAATTCCTAAAAAAATAGTCTTGAATTCCTGGTTCTTGTCTCCCGTTTTTGCTCTATCGTCTTCCATTTTCTCATTTTCTTTACTTTAAAAAGGTTCACAAATATTAAATATTTTGATTCTTTTCTCATTTCATGCCTTTACATATTTTTATGTTAAACAATGACAACACTTTTTTGATTCATTCACGTTATGCAGGTAATTTTGCTTATCTAAGGACAAACTAATATTCATGTTAGTAAAAATGATGAGAAAAAAAAACTTTATATCCCTCATGTTAGATCACTCTTTTTCTTCATATTATCTTTCTACACCAACTCTTAAATTAAATGTTAACCTCTCAACTCAAGTTCAGAATTAAGGCAAAAGAAAATATATTTGTTAATAAATAACAAATATTTTTCAAGATCTTTTTCATGCTATAAAGAATTATTTTTTGAGAACTTAGACTTCTTTCCAGTTGAAGGCTTGAAGAACTTGTGAGATGAATTTTCTTTTCTTCTTGTTTTTCACAGCGTTGACTATTTTTTTTTTACAGTATAATATTAACTATTCTAAATGTGCATTTTATGTTTTTCTTAATACTAATTCTCTCTATGTAGCAATGAGTTGAGTTTCTATTTTTCAATTCATTAGTATAATATTTTGGTAAACTTGAATATTGTTAGATTCATCAAATTGCTATAAATGGAGATTATCTGTAATATTCATAATTGAATTTGTATCCCATGTCAATAAATCTTACCCTCTAAACTCAAATTCAGAATTAAACCAAAAGAAAGTGTATATTTTTCTTTATAATTATCAAATATTTTTCAAGATTTTTTTTTCATACTACAAAAATTATTTTTTGAGAATTGAGGCTCCTTTCCAGTTGAAGACTTGAAACACTTGTGAGATGAATTCTCTTTTCTTTTTCTTTTTTCACGGCATTGGATATATGTTTTTACAGTATGATATTAACTATTCTAATTGTGCATTCTATGTTATATCTTAATACTAATTTTCTTTATGTAGTAATGAATTTCTATTTTACAATCCATGAGTACAATATTTGGTGAATTTGGATATTGTTAGATTTATCAAGTTGCTATAAAATGAAAGTTTTCTGTAACATCATAATTGGATCATATCATAATTTGTACTTTTTGCACTTGTTCATAATTATTTTATTTATCCAGTTTGATATTTTATTGCCTAAATTTATTTTTCTTTGATTAGTTGCATATAACATCACAATTACTCCAAAATCTTCCTTTCTTTTGAATCTCGACCCTCATATGTTCCTAAAGCTTCTCTTCCTTTGCATGAATTTGATAGGTGTGCGTATCACATATTCCTACAGTAACATCTTGGGAATTAAAACTCGTAGTAAGTAATTAAATTATTTTTCTCTCTCCTTTACCTTTTTCATAAAAAATAGAGATAATAAACTTTTCTTGAAAGAAAAATTAAGGTCAAGTGAGTGTAGAAGGGTCAAGAAGATGGCATGAGAAAGTGATAGTGTAACCTTCAGAACTAAATACTGGGATTTAAAAAATATATATTCATTTTACAAATATTTGATTCTTCTCTTTTTTAATTCCGAAGATGTGAATAGTATTACAAGTAGTAGTTACATACACCACTTAATAATAATACTATCATAGTGAATATTGATTTAATCATTTATACAACACCATATATATATAATATTTATCTCTCCTTAATAACTAGAGACAGATTCATTGTTCTTTCCATGAAAATAACTGAAAACAAAATGAAGTTTATGAATACTGTAGTTTCTTCCGTAAAATGCATTTATAAATTTTTCACATTTTGAAGGTCTTTTTTAGGAATACACTCTCTAGGTAAACATCTTTAAGGAGTATAATTTTTTCTCCGTTCAACAATTTTAAAAATTTATAGGAACTCTTCGATTTAGAAAGAGGAAACTGACAAGCTGACATCAAGTTTTTCGGATTTGATATTATGAAAATTTAGATGATGATGATAATATCATATGACTTTAGGAGTAGGAAAAAATAGAATTTTCATAGCATCCCTGACAAAAAGGATGAGATTTTCATAAAAATACGACAATCAAAGAAATCATCCCGCCTTAAAGTTACAAATAACATATAAAAATTTCTAAACAATACACAAATCTTAGTAGAAATTTATGTAAATTTTCATTTTAATTTGAGTTTTGAACATTAAATATTTCTTAATTAGATAAAACTTAAATACTTTATACAATGCAACTATCTATGAGTATCATTACCTATTCCTTCGACAATTTTCGTAATTTGAAGGTCGAATAGTTAGCTTTAAAAGGAGAAAATTGAAAGACAAACACCAAAATTTTTTAGATTTGTTATTATGAAGATTTAGCTGATAATAAAATCAGATGGCTTTAGGAACAGAGAAAAAAACTCTTGACAAGTTATATAACATTTTTGAGAAAAATAGTGAGATTACATCATAGGAATATGACAATCAAAAAAATCATGTCGTCTTAAGGTTACAGACGACCTGCAAAAATTTCTAAACACGTCTTAGCAAAAATTTATGTATTTTTTAAATATAATTTAAAATTTGTACATTAATACTCTTTAAATATTACTTAATAAGGTAAAACTTAAACTACATTATAAATAAGTATCTACTCTAAATAAAAAATTAGTAAATAACTCAATTATGTGTCATTTATAAATATATTTTTCTCATAAAAAAGAAGAAGAATTTTAAAATAATTATTAGCATGTTAAATTTTTGATAAATTGATTAATATTTTTACGACCGCGCGAAGCGCGGATAAATTTACTAGTAAAATGATAAAATTGAATATCGTCTCCCAAAGACTTTTCAAAAACTATTATCTAAATGGAATAAATTTAAATGACCACAAAGATTTTGATCACAATAACCATAGATCTGTGTTCATATTCTGAACTATTTTATTTTAGATATTCTTACCCTTGTGGTCATTTAGATTTAGATTTATGTAGGAGTAATTCATAAAGGCATTGACCTAGGAATCTCATGCAACATTCATTCTTTCGCTGACACATTGATTAATTTCTCAAACACATTTATTCTTTTTTATTTTTTTATGCCATATAAATAATAGGAATAAATAAACAATCAATAATAATTATTCATATATCATAAGTAAATACTGAAAAGAAAGTAAATACTTTCTCTCTTCACTTTTACCTATTCACTATATTAAAAATAAATATTTAATTTTATTTACTCAATTTTTGAAAAATTAAGAACTAATTTGTTACTTAGTTTATCTTATTATCAATTATAGTCATTTCTCAAAATATCAATTATCGCCTAAAAAATGGAGCACATGAATCTGTAGTTTTTCGTAAAGTTAAGTATCTAATATATATATATATATATATATATATATATATATATATATATATATATATATATTATTTGAGTTATGTTACGAAAAAGCTAAATAGTGCACTTGATTGAATAATGAATCATTTAAGACATTAATTCTTACTTAGTACATTTTTTCCTTCTTTTTTTAGTGGTGCATTCATGTTTTAAAGATCCTAGATTCATCTCTAATTATATAAAAGAATAACATAATAAAATTGTCATTTTATATATTGTTATTTAAAGAGCGAAGGGTAAAAAGACACAACTAAAATATCCACCTAAAATGTTTTATTAGTATTTATTTGCACAAATAATATTTATAGGAAGTTGTATATACATACACGATAATCGGACAAACCCTAAATTTTCTAATCAATTTATTTATGATTTTTTTTATTTTATTCATGAAAGTTTTTTTATTAGTATTTGTTTACACATATGCGTATAGGAAGTTGTATATACATTACTAAAATTTTAAATTTCTCTTAAATTTATTTATTAATTATTTTTCAATGCATGAAAACTTTCTCCAGACATGAAAATTGGACAAAAAATAAAATTTTCAAATATAATTTATTTATGTAAAAAATTTTATTTATTTATTTATGAAAATAATTTTATAAGTGTGTGTATGTGTGTGTGTGTCTATATATATAAGCAACTCAGATGGGGTACAACTTGCAGATAAATCAGAAAGCAATTAAAAAATATTTAAAAAATTAAAATCGATGAAATTGTGAAAATCGAGGGACAGGATCGGTTAAAACCAAGGGACATCCGACCCATTTCACTGGTTCTACTAAATTAAAAAAATTATTTTCCGCAGTTTGTCGCGAGAAAAAATTTGATAGACAAACGACCCTGTCCGTCGGTTTTTTAAAAATTTAATTACAAAAAATCTTCGTACTGGATCGATTTTTCATCAATTTTTTAAACCAACTCTGTCTGTCGATTTTTATTCCCTCAATTTTGGAGAAAATTTTAAAGTGTTATCATAATCTGCAAAAGTTCCTTTCTTTATAAGGTGATGCTAAATGACCACATTATTTTAATAGTGTTATCATAATACAATAATTTTTTTTTCAAAAAAATATATAAGTTAAAAAAAAAGTGGTAGGCTGCGAAATGTAGTTTGGATGCATTTGTATTTATTGAGAACTGTATATTTAATTAGAAAGTCGTACCTTTTCTATTAAAAAATTATTATATTTATTTCAACTCATAATACAAGGAAGATTAATATATTTGTTCTTATCTTTAATAACCTCTTGGTATTCCCAATATTAAAGAGTTTCTGTCGATCATGGAAGCATTCTCCCTAAAAATTGGAAATAGAATAAAATTTAATAAAAGATAAATATTATTTTGAAAGAAGAGGATAATATTAACTTTTTTATAGGTGTGATCAAATTATGGACACAAATTTGTATCCATTTAGTATCACTCTTCTAATTAATCTTCTCCAACCAAAAAATAAAAAAGGATCCAACCAGATTCACTCATACACATAAACACACTTCGTTGTTTTTGTGATAAAATTCCATCGAATAATAATAAATTTTTGAATTTTTCTATTAGTGTTGAGTTCCATGTAGAGGCTCCCCTAGGTGGATCTGAATTTTAATTAGGAAAAGTCTGGCCACAATAAAGTCTCTCTCTCTCTTTTATATATATATATATATATATAAAAGATATTTCTATTTATGCTGATTTAATAAATTGTGAATCATTAGTTATATTTGTTATTAGAATGACCTCTAATTAAGTAATTTTATTAATAATTATGTTTAAATAAATTTAAACTACATGTTTAAATAATTATTTAAAAATAGCTTAAAATAGTTTAATAACGACAGTCAGAATTCAAAATATTTTAGCCATGATAGACATCAACACATTAAATTTTTTTATAAAAGTCATATAATTCATAAGTGTCGACCCTAATTAATAACAACCTAAGAGAGTCACACATTAATGTTGTAGTATTATGTCCTTAAGTTACAATGATTTGATAACTTATGAATCATTGTTTATATTTATTATTAAAATGATCTCTAATTAAATAATTTTATTAATTATTATATTTAATTTAATTTAAACTACATATTAAATACTTTTAAAAATATAAATTGAAAACATTTCATGGTAGAAATCATAAAAATCATATAGTTCATGAGTATTGATCCGAATATTAATACTGTAGTCTTGCGGCGCTATCTATAAATTTTATTATGTATGAGACATGCTAAGTCATACTTGTGTGAGAGCATCCGTTTATTTACAAATGGGTTGGAGTAGATTTCACTTTTCATGCAATAAAAAATTCAAGCCCTTTTTTCTCGGCTAGTTTCCCTGCTCCTATATCTTCTTTTTAACTATTATGAAATTGAGCCAATATTCTTGAAAAATATTTGATATTTGTTAAAAAACATAGTTTCTTTTGGTTTAGTTCTAAACTTGAGTTTTGAGGGTAATTAGTTTAAGAGTTGGTGTAGAGGGATTGTATGAAGAAAAAGAGTGATCTAACATGAGGGATGTAATATTTTTTTTCCTCATCTTTTTTATTGACATGGAATATTAATTTGTCCTTAGATTGGGAACATTACTGGCATAACATGAAGGAATCAAAGAGTTTTGTCATTGTTTAATATAAAAATATGTAAAGGCGTGAAAAGAGAAAAGAACCAAACTATTTAATGTTTGTGAACTTTTAAAACTAAAAAAATATGAGAAAATGAAAGATGATAGAGCAAAAATGGGAGAAGAAAGAACCAGAAATCCAAGACTATTGTTTTAGGAATTGATGTAATCACAAGAAGTCAAAAAGTAACTATTGTTGAAAATAAGTTGATACAACTATTCGAAAAATATATAGACTAAAAGTTGTATCTGTTCAAATTATATTTACTTTTTTCAAAAGGTGCAATAAATAACTGACTATGAAGGAAAAAATCTAAAAAATTAGATAAATAGCAATTCTGTCTTAGGAGAGTGCCACGTTACTGGGCAGAAGACCCTCTTTTATATGTATACTAGTAAATTTATCCGCGCTTCGCGCGGTTGTAAAAATATTAATCAATTTATCAAAAATTTAACATGCTAATAATTATTTAAAATTATTCTTCTTTTTTGTGAGAAAAAAATATTTATAAATAACACGTAATTGAGTTGATTACTAATTTTTTATTTAGAATAGATGCTTATTTATAATGTATTTTAAGTTTTATCTTATTAAGTAATATTTAAAGAGTATTAATGTATAAATTTTAAATTATATTTTAAAAATACATAAATTCTTACTAAGATGTAGTCTCTGGGTTAGAAATTTTTGCAGGTCGTCCATAACCTTAAGACGATATGATTTTTTTTTGATTGTCGTATTCGTGTGGTGTAATCTCACTATTCTTCTAAAAAATGTTATATAACTTGTCAAGAGTTTTTTTCTCTATTCCTAAAGCCATCTAATTTTATTATCAGCTAAATCTTCATAATAACAAATCTAAAAAACTTTGGTGTTTGCCTTTCAATTTTCTCCTTTTAAAGCTAACTATTCCACCTTCAAATTATGAAAATTGTCGAATGAATAGGTAATGATACTCATAGATACTTAGTTGCATTGTATAAAGTATTTAAATTTTATCTAATTAAGAAATATGTAATGTTCAAAACTCAAATTAAAATAAAAATTTACATAAATTTCTACTAAGAGTTGTGTATTGTTTAGAAACTTTTACATGTTATTAGTAACTTTCAGGCGGGATGATTTCTTTGATTGTCGTATTTTTGTGCTAAAATCTCATCCTTTTTCTCAGAGATGCTATGAAAATTCTATTTTTTCCTACACCTAAAGTCATATGATATTATCATCATCATCTAAAATTTCATGATATCAAATTAAAAAACTTGATGTCAGCTTTTCAGTTTCCTCTCTAAATCTAGGATTTCCTATAGATTTTTAAAATTATCGAATGGATAGAAAATTATACTCTTTAAAGATGTTTACCAAGAGAGTGTATTCCTAAAAAAGACCTTCAAAATGTGAAAAGTTTATAAATGCATTTTTTGGAAGAAACTACAGTATTCATAAACTTCATTTTTTTCATTTATTTTCATGGAAAGAACAATGAATCTGTCTCCAATTGTTAAAGGAGAGATAAATATTTTATATATATGGTGTCGTATAAATGATTAAATCAATATTCACTAAGATAGTATTATTATAGAGTGGTGTATTTACTATTATTTGTAATACTATTCACATCTTTGATATTAAAAAAGAGAAAAATCAAATATTTATAAAGCGAATATATATTTTTTTAAAATTTCGGTATTTAGTTCTGAAGGTTACACTTTCACTTTCTCATGCCATCTTCTTGACCCTTCTACACTCGGTTGACCTTAATTTTTCTTTCAACAAAAGTTTATTATCTCTATTTTTGATGAAAAAGATCAAGGAGGGAGAAATAATTTAATTACTTACTTTTTAATTCCCAAGATGTTACTGTAGGAATATGTGATATGGACACCTATCAAATTCATGTAAAGGAAGAGGAGCTTTAGGAACATATGAGAGTCGAGATTCAAAAAAGAGAAAAATTTAGGAGTAATTGTGATGTTATGTGTAACTAATCTAAGAAAAATAAATTTAGGCAGTAAAATATCAAACTGGATAAATAGAATAATTATGCGCAAGTGCAAAAAGTACAAATTATGATATGATCCGATGATGATGTTACATAAAACTTTAATTTTATAGCAACATGATGAATCTAACAATATCCAAATTCACCAAATATTATACTCATGGATTGTAAATTAGAAACTCATTATTATATAAAGAAAATTAGTATTAAATATAACATAGAATGCATAATTAGAATAGTTAATATCATACTGTAAAAAAATATATTCAATGCTGCGAAAAAAGAAAAAAAAGAGAATTCATCTCACAAGTGCTTCAAGCCTTCAACTGGAAAGGAACCTCAATTCTCAAAAAATAATTGCTGTAGTATGAAAAAAATCTTGAAAAATATTTGATAATTATAAATAAAAATATACACTTTCTTTTGGTTTAATTCTGAACTTGAGTTTAAAGGGTAAGATTTAATTTAAGAGTTGGTGTAGAGTTTTTTATTCATCTTTTTTATTGACATGAGATACAAATTCAATTATGAATATTACAGATAATTTTCATTTATAGAAATTTGATGAATCTAACAATATCCAAGTTTATCAAAATATTATACTAATAAATTGAAAAATAGAAACTCAACTCATTACTACATAAAGAAAATTAGTATTAAGAAAAATATAGAATGCACATTTAGAATAGTTAATATTATACTGTAAAAAAGATATATTCAACGCTGTGAAAAAAGAAGAAGAAAAGAAAATTCATCTCACAAGTTCTTCAAGCCTTCAACTGGAAAGAAGCCTCACTTCTCAAATAATAATTCTCCGTAGCATGAAAAAAAATCTTGAAAAATATTTGTTATTTATTAAAAAAATATATTTTCTTTTTGTTTAATTCTGAACTTGAGTTTAGAGGTTAAGATTTAATTTAAGAGTTGGTGTAGAGAGATAATATGAAGAAAAAAAGTGATCTAACATGAGGGATGTAAAGTTTTTTTTCTCATCATTTTCACTGACATGGATATTAATCTGCCCTTAGATAGACAAAATTACCTGCATAACGTGAAAAAATCAAAGAGTGTTGTCATTGTTTAACATAAAAATATGTAAAGGCATGAAAGGAGAAAAGAACCAAAATATTTAATATTTGTGAACTTTTTAAAGTAAAGCAAATGAGAAAATGAAAGACGATAAAGCAAAAACGGGAGAACAAAGAACCAGAAATTCAAGACTATTTTTTCAGAAATTGATGTAATCACAAGAAGCCAAAAAGTAACTGCTGTTGAAAATAAATTGATACAACTATTCGAAAAATATATAGACTAGAAGATGTAACTGTTCGAATTATGTTTACTTTTTTCAAAAGGTGCAACAAATAACTGATTGAGAAGGAAAAAAATTTAAAAAATTAGATAAATAACAATTCTGACCTAGGAGAGTGCCACATCACCGGTCTGAAGCCTTCAACTGGAAAGGAGTCTCAATTTCAAAAAATAATTCTTGTAGCACGAAAAAAAATCTTGAAATTTTTTGTAGCAACTTGATGAATCTAGCAATATCCAAATTCACTAAATATTATACTCATGGATTGTAAAATAGAAACTCATTACTAATTAAGAAAATTAGTATTAAGAAATAACATAGCATGCACAATTAGATTAGTTAATATCATACTGTAAAAAAGTATATTTAATGCTGCGAAAAAAGGAGAAGAAAAGAAATTCATCTCACGAGTGTTTCAAGCTTTCAACTGAAAAGGAGCCTCAATTCTCAAAAAATTAATTCCCGTAGCATGAAAAAAATCTTGAAAAATATTTGATAATTATATAAAAGAAAAATATACATTTTCTTTTGGTTTATTTTTGAACTTGATTTTAGAGGGTAAGATTTAGTTTAAGAGTTGTTGTAGAGTTTTTTATTCATCTTTATTATTGATATGGGATATTACTTCAATTAAAAATATTATAGATAATTTTCATTTTATAGAAATTTGATGAATCTAACAATATCCAAGTTTACCAAAATATTATACTAATGAATTGTAAAATAGAAACTTATTACTACATAAAGAAAATTAGTATTAATAAAAACATAAAATGCACATTTAGAATAGATAATATAATACTGTAAAAAATATTTATTCAACGTTGTGAAAAAAGAAGAAGAAAAGAGAATTCATCTCACAAGTCCTTCAAGCCTTCAAGCTTTCAACTAGAAAGAAGTCTCAATTCTTAAAAAATAATTCTCTGTAGCATGAAAAAAGATCTTAAAAAATATTTGATATTTATTAAAAAACATAGTTTCTTTTGGTTTAATTCTAAACTTGAGTTTAGAGGGTAAGATTTAGTTTAAGAGTTGGTGTAGAGGGATTGTATGAAGAAAAAGAGTGATCTAACATGAGGGATGTAATGTTTTTTTCCTCATCTTTTTTATTAACATGAGATATTAATCTGTTCTTAGATAGGGAACATTATTGGCATAACGTGAAGGAATCAAAGAGTTTTGTCATCATTTAATATAAAAATATGTAAAGACGTGAAAGGAGAAAAGAACCAAACTATTTAATGTTTGTGAACTTTTTAAAGTAAAGAAAATGAGAAAATGAAAGAGATAGAGCATAAATGGGAGAAGAAAGAACCAGAAATCCAAGACTATTGTTTTAGGAATTGATGTAATCACAAGAAGTCAAAAAGTAACTATTGTTGAAAATAAATTGATACAACTATTCGAAAAATATATAGACTAAAAGCTGTAACTGTTCAAATTATATGTTCTTTTTTCAAAAGATGCAATAAATAACTGACTATGAAGGGAAAAAATTTAGAAAATTAGATAAATAATAATTCTGGCCTAGGAGAGTGCCACGTCATTGGGCTGAAGACCCTCTTTTATATGTATATATAGATATATAGATATAGATATTTGAAACCGATGACTGAAGATTTATTTACGGCAAGATTTGCTTATTGTCAGTTTGATGAATCAACATACCCAACATTAGGGGGAGAAACTAAGCAGTTGGAAAAGGAGATAGATTGGAATACATTATCACTATCTCACTTAGATCCTCAAACAAATCAATGTGAACAAGAGGTTCAAATGATGATTTATTTGCAAAATGTTTCAAATCACTTGCCAGATGCATTTACTAACCTTTCAAAGGTTACTAAATCTTATATTCCAGCTGCAAATATTTCAGTTCGAATTGATATCCCGATAGGATAAATTATTCATGCAAATGAATCTAAACCACGTCTGAAACGTGGTAGGCCAATCGGTTCCAAGGATAAAAATCCTCAAAAAAAAAAAGAAATAATAAATGATCATAATATAGAGGCAATTTCTCAAGAAGATCCTCGATACATAACAAATGATAAGACCAATGAAGAGGTCCAAATACCAGAAAATAATGAGAATGAAGAAATCTCAATAAGTTACGTTATGAGAAAAAGGTGGAACCGAAATGATATTATAGTTGACAATATTTTTTCTTATAATGTTGCTATTGAAATAATGCAACAAGATGAGGATTTTGAACCAAAATTTGTTGATGAATGTCGACATAGAAATAATTAGCCAAATTGGAAGGATGCAATTCAAGCAGAATTGACTTCACTTGAAAAATGTAAAGTTTTCAAAACAATAGTCCGAACACCTGAAGGTGTTAAGACAGTGGGGTATAAATGGTTTTTGTGCAAAAATAAAATATAAAAAGTGAAGTCGTAAGATATAAAGCACGACTTGTGCCACAAGAATTTTCGCAAAGGCCTGACATTAATTATATGGAGATATATTCTCCTGTGGTGGATGCAATTACCTTCAGATATCTAATAAATCTGGTAGTTCATCAAAAACTTGAAATGTGGCTAATGGATGTTGTCACAACCTATTTATATGGATCATTGGACCACGACATTTTTATGAAAATTCCTGAAGCATTCAAAGTTCCTGAAGCATACAAAAGTTCACAAGAAACTTGTTCAATAAAGTTTCAGAAATCCTTATATGGACTGAAACAATCAGGACAGATGTGGTACAATCATCTTAGCAAATATTTGCTGAAGGAAGGGTACAAAAATGACCCCATTTGTCCTCGTGTCTTATAAAAAGGCCTGGATTTGAGTTTGTTATAATAATTGTGTATGTTGATGACTTGAACATCATGGGCACTCCTATAGAGCTTTCAAAAGCTGTTGAGTGTTTGAAGAAACAATTTAAAATGAAAGATCTTGGTAAGACAATGTTTTGTCTTGACCTACAAATTGAGCATTTAACAAATGGAGTATTTGTCCATCAATCAACATACACTGAAAAGTCTTAAAGAGATTTTATATGGATAAATCACATCCGTTGAGTACCCCGATGATTATGAGATTGCTTGACATAAATAAAGATCCATTTCGACCTCAAGAAAATGATGAAAAGCTTCTTGGTGATGAAACTCCATATCTTAGTGCAATTGGGGCACTAATATATCTGGCCAATTATACCCGACCATATATTTATTTTGCAGTAAGTTTATTGGCAAGATTCATCTCCTCTCTAACAAGAAGACATTGGAATGGTGTTAAACATATATTCAGATATCTTCGAGGAACTATTGACATGAGATTATTTTATTCTAATGAATCTAAGTCAGAAATGATTGGTTATGCAGATGCAGGATATTTGTCTGATCCACATAAAGCTCGATCTCAGATGGGCTATTTGTTTATATATGGAGGCACAACTATATATTGCCATTCAATGAAGCAAACAATAGCCGCCACTTCTTCAAATTATGCAGAAATAATAGCCATTCGTAAAGCAAGCCGGAAGTGTGTTTGGTTGATGTCAATGACTCAACATATTCAGGAAATGTGTGGTTTTTCTTTGAAAAAAGATATTCCAACTACATTGTATGAAGATAATGCTGCATGTATAGCTCAATTGAAGGGAGGATACATTAAAGGAGACAGAACAAAACATATTTCACCAAAATTCTTCTTTACTCATGATCTTGAGAAGAAAGGTGAAATAGATGTTCAACAAATTCGCTCAGTTGATAATTTGGTGGATCCGTTCACTAAAGCATTACCAACTTCAATATTTGAAAAGCTTGTATACAATATTGGGATGCGTCATCTCCGAGATATTATATGAGTTTTACATTAGGGGGAGTAAAGTATGTGCTTCACTCTTTATTCCTTGGCCTAGGTTTTGTCCCAATGGGTTTTCCTGGAAAGTTTTTTAATAAGGCAGCAAATAATGCGTACTACAAAATATGTGTACTCTTTTTCCTTTATTAGAATTTTTTCCACAGGGTTTTTTCCTAGTAAGGTTTTAACGAGGCATATTATCTATCAATGGACATCCAAGGGGGAGTATTGTAAATATTATTAGTTAATTTTGGATGTCCATAACTTTTAGATATAACTCCTACCATTATGAATAGTAATATCCACATCTCCACTATCTTTGCATTAATCTTCCACACCCTTTGATCTCCCCCACATTCTCAAGGACTAATGTCATGTTTATGAAAACCTTTGGTGCTCCTCAATGTAATCCTATAAATAGAGGTCTTGAGGATGATATTATACATACTTGAAAGAAGAAAGTTATCTTATATTTCTTCTATCTTATTGTTTCTCTTGTTCTTTATATTGTTTCTTTACATTGTTGTTTGAGCTTTATTTTACAACATGTATTTTTTCTAGAGGATGTAATTACTAGTTGATTGCCAATTTTGATACAAAATATTCATATGTTAATTAGCCCTCTAAGTGAGATATTTAAAATATGAAAGTTTAGAACTTAATGTATATTTTTTTTATTTATGAATTTACATTTGTTTTTAAATGTTCACTTATTTACTGTTTTCATAGCACCAACAATGTCTAAATTTGCTTTCATGATACCAAAGAAGTATCTAAGAAATATTTTGTAATATAAATTAATGATCAAGGTCTCCAGGAGAGCCTGATTGTTTTTCTACAAGAATCATGACACCGGTAGTGTCCAAATAATATTTTATCATGAAAATAATTGAAAGCTCCTAAGAGTTTATTTAATATTATGTCATACATACTATATTGTAACATACAAAGTTATTATGATAAAAAATACAGGTTGTAGTAAATTTGAAGTTTTATTGATAAAAATGGTTAAGACTACAAAGGTTTATGGGTAAGAAATATGTATATGAAAGGTTACCCAATTTGTACTGCAATATAAGCATGATGAAATTACATGTTATAGTAAACCATAAGTTTATTAATGTGAAGTAAACATGAAGTTTACTAAAATAAATAATACATATCATGATAAACTTGAAGTTTACTATTATAGATAATTTTATCAGTTGACATGGCCATTTTGGTTATTTTGATATGATGTTATGATGTATTAATGTCACGACCCGAGCTGGGACCCCAACTCGAGACATGGGACCTAGAACCACGAATATCTCCAAGTCAATCCATGACATATGCATAGCAACTCAAGAGCATAAATTAAAGAGAAAACTAATAACTTAAACATGAATAAGCGGAAGTCTGAATTAACATAAAACGTATATCATATGAATACATCACGATGTTGAATCTCAATCTAATATACTAGTCTATGTCTGAAAAACCTCTACTATCTGATGAGATGTTGGACAAGTCTCCAACTATCTCCAAATTTGAAACAAAACTAGACATGATAACATAACTAAATGAATGTCCCCGGGAGATAAGGACCCACCCCATAAGGGCTAACTAGACTAATAGGGAAGTGAGTTATCGGCGTAACTGAGCTGGATCACCTAAACCTATATCATGAAATGATATAGCATAAAGTATGTGGTCAGTACTTTGAATGTACTGAGTATGTAAGGTAAGTAAAACATGCTTAGTAAATGTTAACTAAAATCATGCATATAAATATAAACCAAATAGATCATGCGAGTAAGGACTGGATGCTGAAAACTGTATCTGAGACATACATAGACATAAGCTGGTTATCATAACTGAACATAGTGACCCAAGATTTAGAAGTAGAAATCATATGACTTGTCATAGCTAAAATCGTAAGTAAAAGCTCACAAACTGATCATTGAGTCAAATATGTTGTAAAACATAATATCATAAGTCATGAACACGAGTAACTGAAATCATGAGGAACATTGGGAGACTCGGCATAACCTACACCATCATGATAGAGCATACGTGATGCCCCAATTATCACACTCAAGTGGGCAGAGCCGTCCAAAACCTTGTTAGGGATAAGGATGCTATATATGATATCGATATCAAGTTGAGGCCCCTTAGGGTAGGGGAAAACTCTCTTGAGAGGTCCCAAACAAGTATACATATACCTATGTTTGGTATGTAGTTTAGAGATCGGAGAATATCGAACCCCAAGCCTACTCGGTGCTAGACACTATTCCCAAAAACATGCATAGTGCTTACATCATTTCTCAACGAAGCTGAAATCATAATTTATATGTAGTTTAAAATATGAACATTGGGAGTCTTGACTCCAAAACATATCATATGCTGCATTGGGAGTCTTGACTCCAAACCATATGATAAACTGATCTTATTAGCCCTGGCTAAATCATAAAAACATACTTAACTTATATGGGACTTTCCCAAATCATAAAATCATGCATACTTGAAATAGACTTCATAAATAAAAATCATGAATTCATACGTGGGAAGTTCATAAACATTCATTCATGCTAGATATTTTATCATACTTGAAATCATGAATCATAAGCTTGACTTTTCATAAAACTTGCATAATAGGGTATAATTTCTAATAACTTGAAATCATGAATTTATAATCAAATTGTATATAAAATTTATCCATTAGACTTAAAATATAATTTAGAACATGAGGGGATTAGACCCATAAACATAACATAAATAATTTCATAAAATTGGTTAAAATCCTAGAAGTCAATAAACTTGATTAAGAACTTGAATTCATGAACTTGAAGAAAAATTGGGGAATGAGGGTGAAAGGAAACCCTCATTCATAGCCCTACATACCTGGGTAAACTGATCTTCAAACTAGTCTTGAAAGCCCTAGAGAATTGGGGAGAATTCTAGCTTGATCTTGAAGAGGAATCTCAAAAACTTGCATACATGGGAGTCTAATGACTTGGAGTAGGCTAAATCCTCCCAAAACATTTCTTTCAGGGCTTAAAACAACATCATTAGGAAGTTAGGAGCTTAAAAATTATAAAAATACCCTTAATAATTCATTGGAAAAATACTCACTGCCTGTCATACGATCCGTACCATGAGTCGTACCACCAACCCACGACTCGTGATTTCCTTCTGTAGCTAGCCAGTTTAATTCTCCAACTCTATAATTACTTTCACGATCCTACCACGACTCGCAGTTCCCTACTACGAGTCGTACAATCACTCGTTGGCCAACACCTGGAAATTCAGCAGCATGTTACGACTCTATGACCATGAGTCGTACCACCAAACTACGACTTATGGTGTGGAATCGTGGTATGGGGGAAGAGCCTATGAATTTTACCACTAGTCTTCTTATGACTCGTACTAACTTACTACGAGTCGTACCGATAATCATACTAAGAGAGAATTGCAGACTCCTCTGGTGAACATATTCAACAACCCAAATATAGTCTAGGAATCTTTGGGGTGTTACATTATCTCCCTCTTGGGAACATTCATCTTCGAATGTAGATTAAGCATACTATAAGGCTAGGAAAAGAACTGCAATCTGAAAACTGAACAACTGAATTTGGAAACTAACGGAGTGACTGACTTTGAACTGATACACATGACTGAACTGAATTCATGAAACATACATACATGCAATGACATGAAAGGAGCTTAGAGGCATGAACTGTATAAGAAACTGAATAGAGTACTAAGGAGGAAAATGATAACTCATGCTGGAATTGAGCTGTAAGGGAAAAGATGCGGGTATCTGACCATCATATTTATTTTGGCTTTCCAGTAGCTCCCTCAACAAGTTGATTCCTCTACAAAACCTTCACTAAAGCTACTTCCTTATTTCTCAACTTACAAATCTGACAATTAAGGATCTCAACCGGAACCTCCTCATAGGTAAGGCTATCCTTCACACCTATGCTCTCCATCGGACAATTAAAGCTGGGTCACCATTGCACTTCTTCAATAATAGATACATGGAAAACTGGAGGCATCAATGCTAACTCTGCTGGTAGCTCTAACTCATATGTCACTTTGTTAACTCGCCTCAGAATTCTATAAGGAACAACATATTGGGGACTAAGCTTTTCTTTCTTCCCGAACCTCATCACCCCCTTCACGGGCGACACCTTCAAAAATACCCAGTCATCAATCTCAAACTCAGGCTCTTTCTATCTAACATCCGCATAAGATTTCTGACAACTCTAAGTTGTTTTCAACCTTTCTCTAATAAGCTAAACTTTCTCCATGGCCTCATGGAATGAATCTGGCCCTATCAACGTAGCCTTATCTACCTCAAACCATCCAATAGGTGATCTACACCTCCGCTCATAAATAGCCTTGTATGGAGCCATTGAAATGCTGGAGTGATAACTATTATTGTAAGCAAACTTGATGAGAGGCAAGTGGTCATCCCAACTACCCTTGAAGTCAATCACAAACTCTCTTAAGATATCCTCAAGATTCTGAATGGTCCACTCAGCCTAACTATCTATCTGTAGGTGAAAAGCTGTGCTAAGCTTGACCTGAGTACCAAGACCCCTCTGAAACGACCTCTAAAAATGAGAGGTGAACTGAGTACCCCTATATGAGTTGATGGACTAAGGAACTCCATGAAACCAAAACAACTCCCAAATGTATAATCTAGCATAATCCTCAGCTGAATCAGTAGTTTTAACTGGTAAGAAGTGAGCTAATTTGGTCAACCTATCCACAATCACCCATATAGAGTCATACTGTCAGCGGGTATGAGGCAACCCCGTAATGAAGTCCATATTAATCTCTTCCCACTTCCAAGTAGGAATACTAAAATCCTGAAGCATACCTCCATGTCTCTGATGCTCAACCTTCACCAACTGGCAATTCGGACACTTAGCCACAACCTCCGCTATGTCCTTCTTCATACCATTCCACCAATAGACTTCCCTTATATTAAAGTACATCTTGGTGGTACCTGGGTGGATAGAATACCGAGAGCCATAAGCCTCACTCAACATCCATTCTCTCAAGTCATCTACAACTGGCACATACAATCAACCCTAATATCAGAGTACACCATCTCCCCCTTGGGAGAAAACCTCCACTTTCTGATTTCGATCAACTTCCTTTAGCTTCACCAGGATAGGATTCTCATCTTGCCTAGATTTAGCTTCCGTCACCAAGGAAGATCCCGACCCATCTTAAACAATCACACCACCATTTGTTGAGTCAACAAGGTGAACCCCTAAACAAGCAAGCTTGTGGACATCCTTTTCTAATTCCTTCCTTCTATCCTCAACATGAGACACACTCTCTAGGGAAAACTGCTAAGAGCATCTGCCACTATATTTGCCTTCCCCGGATGATAAATGACACTCATGTCATAGTCTTTGAGAAGCTCTAGCCATCTCCTTTACTACAAATTCAATTCCTTCTGAGTGAACACGTACTGAAGGCTCTTGTTGTCTATGAACACATCCACATGCACCCTGTACAAGTAGTGCCTCCAAATCTTCAATGCAAACACCACAGCTGCCAACTCTAGGTCATGCATTGGATAGTTCTTGTCATGAGTCTTAAGCTATCCAGAGGCATACACAATGACTTTACCATGCTGCATCAACACACAATTAAGACCAACCCTAGAGACATCACAATACACCACAAAACCATCCGTGCCTTTCGGTAGGGTTAATATTAGAGTCATAGCGAGTTGAGTCTTTAACTCCTGAAAACTCTTCTCACAAGCATTGGACCACTGAAATTTGACCTTTTTTGAGTCAATTTAACCAACGGTGCAACAACAGATGAAAATCCCTTTGTGAACCTCCTGTAGTAGCCAGCTAAACCCAAGAAGCTCCTAATATCTGTCAGACTGACAGGTCTGGGCCAATTTTTCACCGCTTTTATCTTTTGAGAGTCCACCTGCACACCCTCTCTAGATGCCACATGGCCCAAAAATAGTACTGAATTCAGCAAAAACTCACACTTGCTGAATTTAGCAAACAACTGGTGATCCTTGAGAGTCTGTAACACAATCCTCAAATGAGCAACATGCTCCTCCTTGCTCTGAGAGTATATGAGAATATTATCTATAAAGACAATCACGAACATATCCAAATATTACTTGAACACCCTATTTATCAAACCCATAAAAGTTGCAGGAGCATTTGTTAGTCCAAAAGACATAAGTATGAACTCATAGTGACCATACCGAGTCCTAAGGCTGTATTTGGAATGTCATTTTGTCTAACTCTGAGCGATGATAGCCGGATCTGAGGTCTATCTTTGAAAAGCACCTAGCATCCAGAAGCTGGTCAAACAAGTCATCTATCATAGGGAGGGGATACTTATTTTTGATTATGACCTTGTTCAACTGTTATACCCCGGCAATTCAAGAATCGGATCCGAAAGTGAATCAGGAGAAAAACTGAAAAATATTGTAGCAGTTGCAGAATGGGTCACTTAACGACTCATGGGGAAGGCCTGGGATGATGGAGGACTCGAGGTCCTCAAGGGCGATGTAACGACTCGTGGTCAGTCACCACGAGTCGTCATATCAGTTGTGGGGTGGTCTTAGAGAAGGACAGTGAAGCTTATCCAGTGTACTTGACGGATGGCACCCAACGACTCGTCGTTAGTCCTAATGACCCGTTAGGTGGGCCGTTACCAAGCCAGTGGAGTTTTCATGAATGATGAGGCAGTGCACTTGACGGGTGAACCAACGGATCATGTGCCCTAGTAACGAGTCGTCAGGTCGTCCGTTAAGACCCCCTGACAGTTATTTTCAGCGATTTCAGTAAGGGTTTTTTCGTAATTCCTAAGTTCTAAGGGCCTATACTACGTCGTTTTAAGCTCGTAATAGAGGGTTTTAAGCTGAGAAAGACCCATCTAGGCCATTTTTCTTCATGCATGCAAGGGTGAGAGCTTAAAGGGAAGAAAGTGAGGAGAATTTCAAGGTTTTCAAGGGAAATCTCAGCTGGGCAATTAGGGAGAGTAAGGATTCTTCATTCCCAGGTATGTAAGGCTATGAGTGGGTGCTTTCTTCCAAACCCATGCCCATTCCCTATCAATTTGTGATTTATTTGAGATGATCAAGTATGGGTTTTCATTTAATTGCATGATTCTTACATTTCTACTCATGGGTATGATTAATTGAGTTGATATTGATGATTTATCAAGCTTGGGCGGATTCTAACTTAATTTCTTTTACAAAATTATTTTCTAAAAATTGAATCTAAAACGCCCATGTGAGGGGAGTTCCTAATAGAATGTGATGATGATGGAATAGATGATGAAAAGCATATCTCCAAACTTACCCATGATTTTGATCATGTTTTCAAAGAAGGTTGAATTGACCCGAGTATAATGAAGCTTTGGGTAGTGCCCAATGTTGAGTATGGATGATGATTTCTCTTGAATTGATTTTATTACTTGTTTTGGAGTGAAATCTCCCAAATTATAATGTTTTCAAATGAATTGAATGGGTCCAAGTATGATAAGGTTTTGGGCAAGGTCCCTATGTTGATGATAATGATGTGATATTTCTAAAGTAGCCTTCCCACATGATTTTGGAGAAAAGTCTCCCACTATTCTTGAGCTTGTGGTATGTGTCGTAGTAAAGCTTCTCATATGCATGAATTCATAATTGAGATGCATGTTGCCATTAAGCCTCATTTCACATGACGTTGAGTTTAAGCATGATTCTATTCTAAGCTTTGTTGAGATGACATTGTTGAGCTTCATATTTATATGATGTCTAATGCATGCATGATTTCATAATGAGATTTGTCAATATACAATGTTGAGCTTTATTTCATACGATGTTGAGTTTATGCATGAATTCATGTTGAGCTTCGTCACTAGACGATGTTGAGCTTCGTATTTATACGATGTAGAACATTGCATGTTTTGGGAAAAGAGTCTAGCATTGAGCGGGTTAAGGGTCGACTACCCTATTGTTGTGACTGCGCCCAAGAGCACATGCAAGCGCACGTGGTCTTACAAGTAATACAGTGACCCTTTTTAAGAGCCGAATGTCGAACCCACAGGGACTGGATCAATTCAGCTAATTATCAAGTTCACGTGTGATATTACTTTCACAAGTGTTGATTATAAAAGTTTTCGATAAATTCTATTTAAATCTAGGGGTGGTCACTGAAATACTCTGAAATCATTCAAGAAGCAACTAGAGCTAAGGCTAGATAATCATGCGATACTATGCTTTGTCATGGTTTAATTATGGAATTATCAATTGTCGTCTCACATAATTACAATTGCATTTTCATGGTCTTTCGAGCCTCTAAACACGACAAACTAGCCTCGCAACTACATCGTTGAGCGGGGATGCGACATCCTAGTTCATAGGCAATTCAATTACGTGGATGTGGTTTACGGGGTTTATGCTCTTGATTAGGGACTTTCGTACCTCTAATCATTTAACTCAACTTAGCTTCACAACTACTTCTTCGAGTGGTGGAGTGACAATTCTAAGTTGATTTCTTATTATCATCTCGTTTTATCAACCAAGCAAGGCAAATTAGGTATAATTTCTTATCCTAACCGCGAATTATATCGTAAGATACAAACTTTCTCCCTACATTCTTTGTTCTTGCCTAGGTTTACTTTCTCAAGCTTTTATCTAGGTGTAACATGTGTGTTTTTATGGTGATCAATCATAAAAACAACCATAATTAAGAAAGTAAGACAACACAACAATTAATAACTTAATACCAAAACAAATTCACATAGTCACAATCATATCTTGTGGCCTCACCCCTAGAGGAAGGGTTCTAGCCACTCAAGTTCGTATAATTACAAGAAAACATAATTAACGTAACATACTTACAAGAATTGGTAGAAGAGAAGATGAAATTTAAGAACCCTAGGTGAGTTCTCCCACTTCTCCCTTCACTCCTTGGTAGTTTTTCAGAAATATTACGTGACAAAATGTTTTTAGGAGCTAAGGGACCTATTTATAGTAAATGAGAGGTGTATAAAATTATGCCCGACATGGAATAGCTCCGTGGCACGGAGATGGTCGAACCAATTTATCTCCGTGACACGGAGGAATCACGGAAGCAATCTGGAATTTGCATCAAACACACGCCAGGCAGCCCCTTGCCGCGATGGTAGAATGTCACGCTGCTTGTGCAGCGCGTTTGGGGCCGTGACATGCCCTTGTCGCGCAGCCTGGCCTGCCGTGGCACATTGCTGTCGCGTAGGTGGGCTTCTTCGCATGTCCTCCTTGCCGACTTTCGCGTTTCGCTTCCGATTTCATTCCTCCACTTCACCAACTCATATATTAGTTCCTCAAGTTCATTTTAAACCTACAAAAACAAGACTAATCATGTTGGTTAGTATATATATATATATATTCACATTTACATAAAATTACATGAGAATATATATAAATAAGTAGATAAACAAGATGAAAACTAAGTTATAAAGTATCACTTGGGCATGCCATTTTTCCCAAGATCACCTATGCCTCAGAAGTACGCACCAACGTAGGTTGATTCCATCATATCATTGTGACCTCCCTTGTGAGCTATCCCCGGCCCGATTGACCCTTTGAGCTTGATATCGATATCATGGTATCGTCCATCATGCTGGCATGGTTATGGACGGCTCTACCCACTTGAGTGTGATAGTTGGGACCACATAAGCTCTATCTTGGTATGTCGGTTAAGTGATGAGACTCCCACTGTCTATATCATTTGAATTTGCATATCCATTACTCATGATGATTATCTTATGCATGCATGTTCGAAAAGCAAGGTTTGACTCATTGTTCAGCTTTTGATATAAATGTTATGATTTAGCCTTGAGTCATTCAATTTAATCATGACATTCTAAAGCCATGCATGACCATGTATTAAATAAGAATGATTTCATAATGAATGCTTGTGATCTTTTCTTACCCTTAAAGGATACCATATATGTATGAATTGTTTTGAAAGACTATTATTGCTCTAGCGGTTTTACTTACCTTGCATATTTGGTACATTCCATGTACTGACCACATACTTTCTATGTTGCATCGTTTCATGATGCAGGATCTGGTTCTCAGGTTCAGCCCCATTCGTAGCCGCCTATCAGAATTAGCATTTGCTTGCTTGGTGAGTCCTCATCCTCCAGGACTAGACTTTCAGTTATTTTGAGCATATTTTTAGTTTCAGTATTTTCGAGCTAGTTGGGGGTCTTGTCCCATTAGCTCGTCCAGATTAGAGGCTTATCATACTTAGATATGTATTCAGCTTCAGATGTTCATTCTATTGTTATGTTAAGTTAGACTTCCGATGAGTTTATATTTATGTTTCCTTCATGTTTATTGAATGAGTTAGTGAATGCTTATGTGTTATACCTTGGAACTCAAGGATCAGGTCGGGAAGTGAATCAGGAGAAAAACTGGGAAATGTTGCAGCAGTTGCAGAACGGGTCACTTAATGACTCGTGAGGAGGCAAAATGAGTCATCAAGTGAATCGTGGGGAAGGCCTGGGATGATGAGGGACTCAGGGTCCCCACGGGCGATGTAACGACTCGTGGTCAGACACCACGAGTCATCATGTCAATTGTGGGGTGGTCCTAGAGTAAGATAGTAAGGCCTATCTAGTGTACTTAACGGATGGTACCTAATGAGTCGTCGTCAGTCCTAACGACCCGTTAGGAGGGCCATTACCAAGCCAATTGAATCTTCTTGAACAATGAGGTAGTGTACTTGATGAAAGGGCGTAACGAGTCGTATCACTGGGGGATGAGTCGTTATGTCCTTCGTTAAGAGCCAAAGGAAAATTTCCAGTGGACTTAACGAAAAGACCAGATGACCCGTCGCTCTTGGCAACGAATCATCAGGTTGCCCGTTAGGGTCACCTGACAGTTATTTCTTGCGAATTAGTTAGGGCCTTCTCATAATTTCCTACCCTCCTAAGACCTAAACTATGTCGTTTTAAGGACGGGACCAGGTCTTTTAAAGGGGAATCATTCCTAAAAACTTCTTTTCTATTCATATAAGATTAGAGAGGAAGGAGGAAAGGGAATTCAAGTGTCTTCTCCAAAATTCTTCAAGAATCTACCTAGAGTTTTCAAGGAAGTTGGGAGACTCAAAATTTCCAGGTATGTGGGGTTTGAATGGGTAGTTTAGTCCCTACCCATGCCCATTTCTTCCCATTTCCTATGTTTAACTTGCTAAATTCTTATGGGTCTTAACCCCGTTTGCATGATTCCTTAAAAGTTTACATGAGCTTGTGGTATTGTGTTTCAATTGTGGGTTTTGAAGTGCTTGGGATGATTTTACTTGTATATATTTTATATTCCCCGACTTAAGACCATAAAAGTATGGATGTCCAATTATGAGGTATTTTTAGTTAAATTTATGTCCATAATGATTCAGCAAGCACGATATGAATTTTTGAATTTAAGCATGTCTTCAAGTTTTCTATTTCTCATGTTGTCATGACCATGTTTCGCATGAATTAAGCATTTCAAACATGATTAAGATTTTGGGCCATGCCCTAGATGGCGTGAATGATTCATGAACTATGTCTTTGGCCTACTCACGGGCCCAATTCCATGGCTAGTAATATGAATTCTCAAGTATGTCATGATTTCCATGTTTTCACTAGCCATGCATGTCATGTTATGAATGTTATGAGCATGTCGCATGCTTTGGGAGTAGTACTTAACACCGAGTAGGTTCAGAGCCTAGGTTACACCCTGAATCTCAGAATTACATGCCACCGTAGGATCATGTTTGGGACCTCCTCAGTGACTATCCCCTATTCCCTACAGGGCCTTCATGAGTGATATCAAGCCTTCATGGTTCATACCCTTGGAAAGGTATGAACGGCCTCCCAACTAGGCGTACAAGTCGGACTTCATGTGTGCTCATGTGGAGTATGTCGGTTATAGAAATCTCCCATTGTTCCTCATGGTTTTGAAATATGCATGATTATGTTCTTTTGTCTCAAGTTAGGATTTATGAAATGTTTTCCCCGCATGTTATGACTTTGATGAGTTTATGAATATTTTTGGAAATATTGAGCCTTATGATATACTTATGGTTTCGATTTTATGATCATGATGTCCCCATTCCTATAACTTTTATGTTGGTAAGAATTGTTTTGCATACCTTACATACTCAGTACTTTCCAAGTACTGACCCCTATATTTCAGGATTTGGTTCGCAGGCTCAGTATCGTCCCTAGTTCATGCTCAGTTCTACTAAATCTCCAGTGGTGAGTCCTCATGATCCGAGGGCTTCATGTTAGGACTTGTTAAATTATCTTAGGTTTTCCAAATGTTTGGGTTAGTTGGGGTCTTGTCCCTTCAACCCGTCTTTTTATGATTAGAGGCTTTCAGACTTATGTATAGTATTTTGTCATTGATGGATGTATTTCGGTTTGTCATTCCTTACAATTCATGATATGATTTTCAGTTAACTTATGATTGATAAGTTAAGTCTTCCGCCTTTTATGAATGAATTAGTATTGTGCTCATGCCATGGGTTGACTTGGGGTCTCTCGGGGCTCCTTGTCCCGTGTCTACTGATTAGGGTGTACTCTCGGGTCGTGACATTATGCTATGGGTTGACTTGGGGTCTCTCGGGGTTCCTTGTCCTGTGTCTACGATCCAGGTCCCCTCTCAGGTCGTGACATCAACTATCGATAGTCAATGCACATTCTAAGGGAACCATCCTTTTTTCGAACAAAGAGAACAAGAGCACCCCATAGGGATTTACTAGTCCTAATGAAAACCTTATCTAGGAGATCTTTCAACTCTTTTAGCTCAGCTGGAGCCATTATGTAAGGAGGAATAGATATAGGCTGTATATTAGGGAGAAGGTCAATACCAAAGTCAATCTCCTGCTCGAGAGGGTAGATCATCTAGAAACACCTCCAAATACTCACATACTATAGGAATTGACTAAAGAGTCAGGGTCTTAGACGTAGCATCCTTAACCCAAACTAGATGATACACATAACCCTTAGAGATCATCTTTATGGCCTTGAGATACGAAACAAAGCGACCTACAGGCACACCTAAACTACCTTTCCATTCTAGGACTGGCTCTCCTAAAAATTGAAACTCTACCGTACGGGTTTGATAATTAACTGAGGCATAATATGTATGTAACCAATCCATACCAAAAATAACATCAAAATTGGTCATGTATAAATCTACTAAATTGGATGGGGTGACTTTTTAAAGGACCGTGATAGGGCAGTTTTTGTATACCCGTCGAGCTATAACTAAGTCACCGATTGGAGTAGAGATTGAGAAGGGTTCTGACAGGATTTCGGGACTAACTCCAAAACTAACAGCAACATAAGGAGTCATAAAAGTTAAGGTAGCCCCTGGATCCAACAATACATACACATCAAGATGGAATACTCATAACATACCAGTGACCATATTGGAAGAGACCTCCTGCTCCTAACGAGATGATAGTGCATAAAATCTATTTTGATACTGGCCACCACCTGTACTAGTGGATGCACCCTGCTAAGATGAACATGCTGGTGGAGCTACTGAACTGGTGGCTGGGTCACAGCCTCTACTATGGCCTTGTCTAGATGAAGGTCAGTCTCTGAGCATGTGTCTAGGCTTCCCGCATCTGAAGCACATGCCTGAACCCACTAAGCATTCTCTAGTGTACCTCCTACCATATCTCCCATAAGCTGCAATGCTGGGCTCTCCTGACATGCTCCCCTAACCTCTAGAGCCTGATGCTCTACCCCTCTAATCATGCCTAGGTCTGGATGGAATACTAGTTGATGATGGAGTTGGGGCTGACGACCTTTGGTGAGATTGAGGGCGATGTCTACCATCGAATCTATGCTGGAACTGTCCATAATTCCCTGTCTTGGCCCTCTTGGCTTCTCTCTCGTCCTTCATCTGCTCCACCTCTATATGCTGCGCGTATATGACCAACTACGAGAAATCTATTGTCATGCCCCACCTTGGGAGGCATGACTGGCACCTGGTGCCCTACTAGGACCTGAACTGCTGAGCTGACTGAGCCTACGCACCTCTGGTATAGAGCTGACTCTAACTCTAGAATCAAGAAAATGATGGGCTATATAGCGGTTGTAAATACAACCCCCGACCGACAAGGCCTATAGCCACCTGTGAAAATAAACAATTAACCAGAGACAAACAATCATATACGGCCAACAAGGCCACCATGATATCTAGTTATAAGCGGAAAGTAAAATCAGATGCTAAACTGAACTATGGCTGACAAGGCCGCCAATCAACAGCTAAACAGGGCTCCACACGGCCAACACACATAATCTAAAACATATATGGGCCCCACACGATCGATATCAACTAACCACAGGGAAGTAACACAATCTGCAAGCCTCTAGGAATAATAAGATGGTCGGGACAGGGCCCTGACTTACCCATACTGTACAAACAAGAGAAATAAACCTCTATCACACAAGCTCCGGAAGAAGGGAGCTGACGATTCTGTACGGCTGACTGGAACTATGAGGGACCTTCTCCTCGTCTATCTATACCTATAGGAAAGTAATGCAGTGCCCCATAAGAGGGCGTCAGTACCACAGGTACTGAGTATGTAAGGCAGTAACTTTAAATAACTGAAAGTAAGGAAATACAACTGACAATGACTGAAGTAAAGAAACCAGACTGAAGATGACCGAATAGTGAAATCAGGGCTAAACATAACTATAATAAGGAGGGTAGGGGTCATATCTGACAAACGAGGCCTCTTATTGTCTAACTATCAGTAACTAAAGCAACATAAACCTTACCTGGCCGCCATAGGCCGGAAGGTACAATCAGCACAGAATAACCCACCTGGGTCCCCATTAGCCCTTGTGAGTACACCTCAATCTATATACCCCTATCCAGGTCATACTGAATCAACTACCAGCTATAAGCATCCTGCCGATCCCCTGGGTCTGGAACTGGGCCCGCTCGGCCCCTAACTGTAGCTGTGTCTGAGTCTGGAGGACTCCTGATATCTACACCCCGGGCGTAAGCACTCGACGGGGGTGTGTATAAGGCCAACCACAACATATGAGGATCTGGATCCCCATCTTCGTCCCTTGTGGTCGGCATGCCGCTCCTAGAGCGACGTGTCCTCGCCCCTGGTGAGCGGCGACACAACTATTAACCCTGGGGTGGTCACGGAAGCTATACAGGTATAATCCAACCCAAAACAATACAAATTATGAGCCTCAACTGACAACAACAACTAGACATGATAACGTTCTCCTAACATGCCTTACTGGGATTCATACTGGACTACTATGCTGAAGAAACTAACTTGCCGAAAGAAAATGCCTTAACATACCTCGTTAGCTGTTTACCAATTAACTGGCGAGTTTCGACTCGTGTTCAGCTGCCCTTCTCAACTATAATCATATTTAACGGAAGAATAGGGATGCTTTATTACTATATTCGAAGAAAACAATAACTTTTTATATATATATATATACTGACTATACTTCAACTTATCGAAAGACGATCAAAAACTCATAATTTCTCAGGAATCTAGAAGGGAGAAATACTTACTTTAGGCACATGATCGTATTGACACTAGTTTGGAACAATTCCATCAACTTAAGCTCGGCGGGATGACGATTCGCCGGGCGTATTTTAAGAAAATAACTCCGTAGCGATGCTCCCTGCAGCTTTATACTTCAATACCTGGAGTTAATTTAGATTTGGACGTGTTTAGTGACGTAATCAGATGATTTCCCAATGTTTTCCTTCATTCTCCCTCTGTTATGGCCGTGATTTATATGAAAATAACATAACATCTAAGTGTGAGGCCTTTATATACTTGAGGCAGCAGACAAGGCAACGTGGCACTCTGCCCATCGCGCTGATTCTGCTCTGTGCCACTCTAGGTAACGCAGAGGGGGCTTCTCCGTGCCACTTTGCCCCTTTGGCAACTTGGTGCGGCCTCCTCCCATGAAATCCCGACTTTGCACTCGTTCGGCCTTTTCCCGGGCCCTTTTCTCGTAAGTATGACACTCTAAAACTCTCAACCAACATACGAATAAACCGACTAAAAATTAGAAACTTATGGGGTGTAACATCTATGTCATTGATCAACATGGAGGTCCTGCACTCTTTGACTAAGAAATCTGCCACTTCATTCATAAACCTGCTAACATGATCCCTAAGATCAGTGACCATCTCTGCTACATACTTGGACAACCATGTAAACTCCAAGGCATACTCTTGAACTTTCCTGTAGTTTTGCTTTAGATTGGCGAACTTTGCCGCCTTTGCCTCCTTCAGCTCTGTAGGAAGAACTTGTCCAAGAAAGTAGTCACAAACTCATCCCAACCCATGGTAACTACTCCAACTACTCTACTATCCTTCCACTGATGGAACCATATGTGAGCAACCCCTTTCAGCTGATAGGAGGCTAAATCTACAGTCTCCTTTCCTGTCACCCCCATAATCTAGGTGGTCTTCTGCACCTCCTCAAGAAACTCATGCGAGTCCTCATCCACCTTCAACATAAGAAACTCAGGTGGGTTCATCTTGAGAAAGTCTTGCACTCTCGCTACTCTTGCGTTCCCATTCAGGGGAACATGGGCCACTGCCTATTGGTTGACTTGAGCGGTTATTTCCTATGCCAACATCTAAAATGCCACTCTGAACTTGGCATGAGTGATCTACTCGAGCAAAGGATCCATTGGTGCTGGTGGGGCTTGCTGATGCCCATCTCTATTGCCATGGTCATGGCCATTTCCGTTGCCATTTTCTCTACCATTTACTCGATGTAGAGGCTTATTTCTGCAAATGCGTATAGCACGAGTTAGAGGAATAGAGGTACTTCATCACATGACATAGATCATGAAAGAAGGAAAATTTCCTGAAATGTCTTGTAACCTCTTCCCTATAAGTGTGACACGCTTTACACCCATGAAAAAGACTCTACTTAATGCGGCTTTTAGACACCCTAGGACACTCTAAAACTTTTCTATGATACCAAGTTTTTCACGACTCGAGTTGGGACCCCAGATTGAGACACGGGACCTAGAACCATGAATGGATCCAAGTCAACCCATAGCATGTGAATAACAACTCAAGAGCATAAACTAAAGAGGAAATTGATAACTTAAACATGAATAAGCGGAAGTCTAAATAATATAAAACATATATCATATGAATACATCATGACGTTGCATCTCAATCTGAACATACTAGTCTATGTTTGAAAAGCCGTTACTATCTGATGAGATACTGGGACAAGCCCCCAGCTCTCTCCAAGTCTAAAATGAAACTAACATGATCAACATAACTAAATGAATGTCCCCGGGAGATGAGGACTCACCCGACAAGGGCTAACTGGACTGATAGGGAAGCGAGCTATCAGCGTGACTGAGTTGGATCACCTAAACCTATATCATGAAATGATATAGCATAGAGTATGCTGTCAATACTTTGAATGTACTGAGCATGTAAGGTAAGTAAAACATGCTTAGTAAATATTAACTGAAATCATGCATATAAATATGAATCAAATAAATCATGCGAGTAAGAACTGCATGCTGAAAACTGTATCTGAGACATACATAGACATAAGCTGGTTATCATAACTGAACATAGTAATCCAAGATTTAGAAATAGAAATCATATGACTTGTCATAGCTGAAATCATAAATAAAAGCTTATAAACTGATCATTGGGTCAAATCTGCTGTACGACATAATATCATAAGTCATGAACATGAGTAATTAAAATCATGAGAAATATTGGGAGACTCTTCATAACCAACACCATCACGATAAAGCTTACGTGATGCCCTAACTATCACACTCAAGTTGGCAGAGCTATTTCAAACCTTGCCAGGGCTAAGGACGCCATCCATGTTATCGATATCAAGATGAGGCCCCTTGGGCCAGGGGAAAACTCTCTTGAGAAGTCCCAAACAAGTATACATATACCTACGTTGGTACGTAGTTCTGAGATCGGGGAACATCGGACCCCAATCCTACTCGGTGCTAGACACTATTCCAAAATTATGCATAGTGCTCACATCATTTTCCAACGAAGCTAAAATCATAATTACATGCATAGTACTCACACCATTTCTAAACGAATCTGAAATCATAATTTATACATAGTTTAAAATCTTAACATTAGGAGTCTTGACTCCAAAACATATCATAAGCTGCATTGGGAGTCTTGTCTCCAAACCACATGATAAGCTGATCTTATTAGCCTTGACTAAATCATAAAAACATACTTAACTTGTATGGGCTTGCCCAAATCATAATATCATGCACACTTGTAGACTTCATAAGTCAAAATCATGGATTCATACGTGGGAAGTTCATAAACATTCATTCATGCTAGATATCTCATCATACTTGAAATCATGAATCATAAGCTTGACTTTTCATAAAACTTGCATAATAGGGCACAATTTATAACAACTTAAGATCATGAATTTATAATCAAATTATGTATAAATCTACCATTATACTTAAAACATACTTTAGAATATGAGGGGATTAGACCCATAAACATATCATAGATAATTTCATAAAATTAGGTTAAAAACCTAGAAATCAATGCACTTGATTAAGAACTTGAATTCATAAACTTGAGGAGAAATTTGGGCATGAGGGTGGAAGGAAACCATCATTCATAGCTCTACATACCTGGGTAAACTGATCTTCAAACAAGCCTTGAAAGCCCAAGAGAATTGGGGAGAATTCTAGCTTGATCTTGAAGATGAATCTCAATAACTTGCATGCATGGGAGTCTAATGACTTAGAGTATGCTAAATACTCTTAAAAAACTCCTTTCAAGGATTAAAATTACATCATTAGGAAGTTAAGAGCTTAGGAATTACGAAAATACCCTTAATGATTCATCTGGAAAAATACTCACTGGTAGTCATATGACTCGTACCACGATTCGTACCACCAACCTATGACTCGTGATTTCCTCCCGTATCTTGCAGTCCAATCCTCCAACTCCCTGATTGTTTCCACGGCTCATAATTCCCTACTATGTGTCATACAATCACTCGTATGACCAACACCTGGCAACTCAATAGCATGTTATGACTCCATGACCATGAGTCATAGAACTAAACTACGACTCGTGGTCTGGGGGAAGAGCCTCTTAACTTTACCACGAGTCTTCCTACGACCCATACCAGCTTACTACGAGTCGTGCCAGCAGTCGTACTAGGAGAGAATTGCAAACTCCTCTGCTGAGCATATTCAACTTCTCAAATATAGTCCTAGAAAACTTTGGGATATTGCAATTAATTGAGTATTTAAAATATATTGAAGAACTAGAAGATTCTTCAAAAAAATCTATTATGTTGTTTGTTCTCATGATTAGTTGATTGTACCAGTTAATGTTGGGACTAAATCTCCAAAATTTTAAAAAGTATAAAAAGTGAATATGAGCTCATTCACCTGCCATGTGATGTCTTAAATAGATGTTTCTATAAGATGGTCACATGTGCATTTATTGTCAACCTGTAGTTTGATATTTGCAAAGTTGTTTGCTCACTATAAATTGAGTTAAGAGCATAATTTCAGATTGTGTAATCAAGACAATTCATCTTTATAATGTTGGTTATACCCAAGCTGATTTGACGTTGAATGCCTTTGATAAATAGTTGAGTCAGTGCTTATGAGAACAAAACTTAGCGGGTTGGTCTATGATATGATATATTACATACAATAACACTTGTATATTGACCAATAAATTATGATTAATCCCCACTTCGCTCTTCAGTGTCAGGAACCAACTATTTTTCATCTAATAACTTTTGATGCGCGATATATGATTAATAAATATATCAAGATGCATACAAATGAATTCTCTAAAGAAGATCAGAGATAGATATTAGTTTTTCTAGCATGAGGGGGATAGAATATGACATGACCCAAATGAACGAGGCACCTACATTTGACTCTAACTCGATAGGATAACCCCTTTTTAAAACAAAAAAAATAAAAATATTTAAAGTTCTTATTAACTTGCACTAATAAATATTGTTTTCAAAATATCAACAAAGTGCTTCCCAAAAACCTTGACTCTCCTAAGATCTAGTCTAGATAGTACAAGAGTTCTATATGGAATATTGACAAATAAAAAACACAGCTTCACCAGCGAATGAGATGTGGGAGCTGATGCTGAGTATCGCTTTGCCAATCATGAAACTTCAAACTTGCTACAACCTACACCCAAAAAGGTGTAGCAAGGTAGTATCAGCACACTACACGTACTGGTAGGCATCATCAGCTGACTAGAATTAGTTCACGCAATAGTTATAATCAACATGCAATCGATTAACCAATTCTAACACAATTCCGACTTATAATTACATCCTATCAAGTTCATCAATCAATTCACCGATTCATATAACTCGAACAACAAGCATATCCCTTTCAGGACCCTAGCCATTAATCACAAACCTCTATTATGTTTTCTTATCTTGATGCAGCAGTCTCGTAGCATCGGAAATTAGTTCGCTGTAGCAATGCCCTATTTAAGTAGTAGCTCAATTTCACCGGCCTTTCTCTTTTTCAACACACCATTTATACCCTATGAAAACACCTTATTCAGTCATACACCAATTACTAATAACTAAGTCTGTTCCAGTTATCCAAGATTCAATTATTGACTCAACATAATTTACTAACCCCTTTCAATTCTTTTAATACTCATTTAAAAACTCTATGATATTATGCCTATACTGACTTTTGCATAGTTAGTTACTACAATCGTTAAATCAGTCATGTTACATTTTACAACCCTCAATTCTACATTCCTTTGAAGAACCGCCCTACACCCGCAGTAACAACCCACAAGCTCAAATAATCTATTTCAGACCATGCTTAATCAAGCATTCCCTCACAACTCACAGTGACCACAACAAATAACATTTAACCACAAATGTCAAGAAATAAACTTAAGTACTCAACAAGAAAAGCATCAAATCATACAACTGGAGTCACATTCTCCAAAAATATGAGCACAAACATATACCTGCACCCCACAATTCTACACTGCATAATTCAATACCAATTACTATATCATGCAGTACAGTACCTGTATCATATCATCATATATTATCTAGCCTCTGTATCTCTCACATCTTGCCCGAATTGCATCGGTATATCCAATATTACATCTGTATATCTGTAGCTTGTCACTCATATGCATACCTATACACACATGCCTGATAATGTCCAAATCCACTCCTCACCAGGAGAGAGTGTACACATCTCACGCCCCCTGTCTACACCCTGGACGAGACGCGGTACTTGGAGTCACAGGTAACCCCAAGTCAACCCATGGTCTATCATAACACTGGTAATCTGAGTAAAAACATAGCATAAGATTTAAAATAATAAGATAAAACATTTAAGAAAAAGAACTAAGTCATAAAGTTTTATACAACTAAAAACAAACTAAAAATCTGATTCTCTAACTATGTCTGAAAGCCATCTATCTGATGAGTTGCTGGGACAAACCCCAGCTAAATTTAAGTCTAACTGAAAGAAATATAACTGAAAATAAATAACACTCGTCCTCGAAAGATGAGGACTCACCACTAGTACCACTGATATCACCTGCAAAAAATCTACTAATGGTGCTGAGTTTGAGAATCTGCGGCTGTATCATGAAACAATACAACATAAAAGGTATGCTTCAGTACTTTGAATGTACTGAGTGAGTGAGAGATATAAATAACATGAAAGAACTAGTAAGTGAACTGAAATGACATGAAATGACCAACTGAAAATACTAAAAACTGATACAACTGAAATATAACTAATATGGTCAATAATGACCCTGGCTGATGGTCATAGACATGCCCTAAGTCTGAAATACTACACTGAACTAATCTGAGCTGAACTGAACTGAGAAATCTGAGAATGAACTGAATTGACTAGTGGGAGAGGTTATAACCGACATATAACCACGTGAGCTAGACGTGGAGTCCGATGTACATACCCTATTGGTAGGACCCAATATACCTTGCCAAGGTATAAAGGCATGGACTATAAGATCACGGTCTGGGGACATGAGGCCAAATAAATAAAACCTATGGTGGCAATGTATTTTTGGTACCTGGGTGCGCTGGAACCCCGACCCTCTCAGTGCTAAGTCCTACTCCCACTGGATATCCTACCATGACTACTACTGCCAAATGGATAGCTCGATATTGGGGCTCAAGACTATAGCTGACTCATGGATACTGTCTGAGAGCACCCTGAGCGTCTTATAGGGCCGAATTTGGAAACTGAGCTCTAAGACTAGTCAGAGCTGCTTATTTGAAAGCGTTGTAACCATCTAAGAACAAACTGAAGCTGAAGCTGGTGGTTCTAAGACTGGTCAGAGCTGCTTATCTGGAAGTGTCATAACCATCTAAAGAACCACTAAAATCTTGTAACTGGAAACTGGGAGGAACCTCTGACACCTCAAGAAATGACTTTAGTCAAACTGATTAGTTGACATTATTCTGGTCAACCCGGAGGTTGCTAAAAAATCTGACTGAGGCTAGAGTAACACTCCTGAGTGATACTGAGTAAATAAATTTTTGTATGAGACTGACTAATTAAACCTTTAACTGAGTTTCTCATACATACAAATACTATAGAAATTCCCTAACTTTGAAAAATTCAAGCATGATTCAATAATTCAGTACATATACAAGATTCTAGTTTCTACTTCAAAAGTTAGGGCTAAAATTCTATTTCACTAGGATAGGCATCATTTTGGTCACAAACTGGTGGGAATGAACTACAATGAACATAGATTAAGATTCCACATGAATTATTCAAGGTATGACAACAATATCTTCACTTTTGAAAACTCAAGGCTAGAACTGATAGTGAACAGGGAAAGAGCTTTAGGGGACACAAGGGGATAAAAATCTTATTGTTGAATTCCCACATACCTGGTTAAAGGATCTCTCTAAAGATCTTGAAGCTGCTGCACCTTGGAGAGGAACCCTAGTTCTTGAGCATTTAGAGAAGAAGGGAGAAGAAGAACTTATGATGGTTGTGAGAAGAGTGAGGGGTTAGACTAGGAAAACGCCTTTAATTCGACTTAAAGGAAGCCTAAAATGACCTATTTTAAGTGTTAGAAGCATAGAAAATTACAAAAATAACCTGGGGAAAAAGTTACGCAAAAATCTGTCTGTTTGGTGCCACGGGTCGTACCATGACTCGTGGTGGCTTCCTACGGGTTGTGGTATGCCATTTTTGGCTTCTAGGAGGCTTAAAAAGGTTGCTGAAACTCCCAGTATGGGTGCCTGGTAAGAGTTGTACCTTCATACCATGAGTCGTACCAAGACTCATGGTAATAGGGTTGGTCCTGTCCGCCAAACCTGACAGTGCTTTACTAAACTGGCCATAACTTTTTACTCCAAACTCCAATTGATATAAGGTTGGATGCGTTGGAAAGAAGACTCAAAAGGATTTAATTTGATATTCTAGATCACCCAAAAGCAATTTGTATAATAGGAGTTATGATCATTTAAAATTGTCCCTTATAAGAACTTTCATGAAAAACCCAATCAGTAGGAAGACTCTCAACTCAACTTCTTTCTAGAGGTTCCTTATAACCTTAACTTGCATTCAATGCACTTCTTACACTTAAGAATTTATGTTAACACCTTTTTTTCCTTAAATTCATCAGGTTTGGATCTATCCACCTACCTAGAATAGTTCCAAACTTAGCCGAAAGTCCATGGTGTACAACATCTCAACTCACGACTGACATGATGATTCATACCATCATCTTACGACTTGTACTGAGTCTTTGTAGCTACTGATCCTTCCTTGAAAATTCTTTGAACCTCCTATCTATGATCCTTTACTACGACTCGTACTACCCTGCTACAGATCATAAGATCCAATCGTGGTTTTCCTTGTTTCTTCCTGCCAAACTCTCTGAATCATACCATGAAACCTTGGTACGACTCGTATTGACTTGGTACAAGTCGTGAGAGCCTTTCATGACTTCTCAATCAAATTTTGTTGAACTCTGTGGAACACATTATGAGTCCTTGATACGACTTGTACAATCCTTGTACGAGTCGTACTGAGGCTCATTCTAAGGACATTTTCCAGTTTTCTCTGTATGATCAACTTCAAATCTAGGGTTTAGTCATAGGGATTTTTGGGGTGTTACAACACAGTTGTTCGCAATATAATTTACCCAACTTTATGAGTCGAGGTCAAATCCACAGGGAATAGGGAAAAATCACTACTAAAGTTGTATATCAATCTAAACTAAATAGCATCATTGCATCACAATTCATAAAGTAAATGTTTGTGGGAATATAAGATCGCTATATGATTCTAAAGAAATATCAAAATGGGGTAATGCGAGTTGAAGCAATAGTGAGAGAAAATACTAGGGATGTGCTAGTGATTGGGTGTTGATATGATTGGGGTTAATCAATAAGTCTAAAGAATCAACTATTAACTTGAATAATCATGGACAAGGTTATAACCAATATCTTTCCACCACTTGGGTATATTCTACTTGGGTTCTTTCAAATCCCAAGCTCACATAACAAATTACCCATATAGGCTTGGAAAAGAATTAAGCTATTTCTAGTTTTAGTCCTTGAATTGAGTTATAAAAATGGGTTCTGGCTATTTCTAGCCCTACCCCACACTTACAAAACTCAAATCCCCACTAATTCTTTCTATCCTACTTCCCTTTTTCAAGCAAAAGCAAGATATGTAATCACAATATATATTTTCAACCACAAATAGTTTAATTAAAACTTAGAGAAAGAATTATATCATGCATAATAAGTGATTCTATGACTAAATCAATAACACATCAAATCAAATCTAAATCCACATTAATACACACCTCTAACAATCAAATTAGCTACTTATGAATGTAAAGATGAGAATTAAATCAACAAGAGATTCACTAACAATCATCATTGAGTAGTAAATTTTAAGCTTCAAAGTATGCTTCAATGGTGAATTCTTACCCTACAAATTGATGAAGAAGAAGACTAACTCTCACTTCTCTCTATATTTCTCTCTCTATAAAAACTGATATTCAAAAAATACTTTTCTTGTAAGATCAAGGTGTGTACAAATTAGGGAACGTCCACTCTTCTTTATGCTACACGGATTCCCATTTTTCCTTGAAAAGCTTCCAAAATATTCTATGTCAGATCTGGACAACTTTACCCTTCTCAGCATAGAATTACTAGCGCGGCACTTGCATTTCGCAGGTGCCTATCCGCAAGATGTGGTTGCTTCGTAAGTCGAGTCAGTCAGTCTATCTTTACTTTTGTGTTTCACAGGTGCCAAACTGCATTACGTAGTTCTCTTCCAGCTTCAGGACAATGCAAATCTGTGCCTCACTTGTGTTTCACCGGTGTCAGACTTGCAAAATGCAGCTACTTTCAGCACTTATTTTTTGTTCACTTCCTTTGCTTTCTTTGTTTGAGCCTAATACCTGCAAAATCAAAGGAAAAAGGCATACAACCTTCCTAGATGAGTTGAAAACAAAGAAAAAGCTCATGCTTAAAAGTCTAATGAGTTGGTAAATTACCAACTCATCAATGCCAAAGAGTCTTATTCCTACTCTTCCAGTCATGATCTGCAGATGACTCTAGAAATCCATGTACTGTACACCTAGCCATATGAATATCTCATCATACCTATTTGTGTACTCATATCCGTACACCCAGCTATATGAACATCGAGTCATACATGTCTATGTACTCATTTCATATTGCTCACCTGGATGCTCACCTCAGGCACGAGCCACTATATCTAAGTACTCACACACATGCTCGATCATATTAATTCGCTCGTCCGAATACTCACCTCAGACACGAGCCTCTTATCTCAACGTAAAGATGTCCTCATTTTTCTATCTCAACATGTTTCCTTATTCCCTCAATCGGTTACCATGGACTCCCTTCAGTAGTTTTGGAACAGTATATCACAGTTCAATTGACTTAACAGAATACATTCACCAACAAAAATTAATCAATATAAAGTCTAACACAATCATTATCCAAAGACCAATTCACATAAATAATTATTCATTGAATCACCCTATTCTTAGAATTATTCCGAATGCGGTGTAATCTGGCCTACTCATTGGATTAGGCCTCGTTGTGGCGGGGTTACTACAGCGGTGACGGTCTTGCTATGGTGCGTATAGTACTGTTGCAGCGGTACTGTGTAGGCAGTACTTTGTCCAACCTTTCCTCCTTAGATTTCCCTTATAATGGTCTTTTGCAGTCAGCTTATCTACTCAACAAATGCATATTAACCAAACTCTACTATCAGTTTACCTTTTTTCATATGGAGCAACAATCAACTCAACATGAAAGACAAGAATTATAGACACATAGACCATTGCAAGTGAACTATTAACTCATCAACCAACATGAACACATGAACCACCCGAATGCCTACACCTATTACCATACTCTAATCACCTTATTCGGGAGCATACCTTAGAAGTATCCCTTAAGATCTTCCACCTAAAATGGGAAGCTAATAGTCTAGATTCAAGCCTATTAGTACCCACGTGATTTCATAATACAATAACTACATCTCTTCCTTCTATCTTTTTTTCGATTACTTTCCTCTCTTACTAATTACTAACTATAATCAGATTAGTTGTGATTAGCATGATAACTTCTGTTTTATTTATAGACAACAAATCAAGCATACACATATATAGGAATCTCTAATCAAAGCCTAACACGAAGGAAATCCATAGCCTAGATGGGCGCCAAACTGCCGTTAATAAAACTATAGGTTGTATGCCTTCATCGAGTTCTAGGTTCTTACAGGGAATTGTCATGTTGGAGGGTGAATTCCTTGCCCTCTGTAGCCTCCTTACTTTCTTTCCTTGTTAGAAATCCCAACTTTTCTTTGTGGATGTTTTTACTCACCCAACCTTATGGGAATAGGTTTTTATATCCAAACTGGTTCAGAATTATGGATTTCTGGTTCTTGTAGCCCACTGCAGCGAGGGGTCTTCTGCTGCAGTGGTCCCATTATAGCAGAATCATTCCACCGCTGTGGACCTTCTCCTGGGCCTACCTGATTTTAACATAGCCCATTCTAAATTTGTTGATCAGATAATCACTTAATTCGAGGACATAACCCAAACTCATAAAAAATTTAAATTTTCTCACGTTTATGTAATATCCCAAAGGTTCCTAAGACTAGACTGAGATTAGAAATGTGATCAGCAAAAAATGCTTGAAAAATGACTCAGAAAGACTCATGGTACGAGTCATGTGAAGGAGTAACGAGTTGTGGTACCACCTGTGGTCAGAATAGGCAGCAGGAGGTCTAGTAGTAACGAGTCAAGGGATGACCCATTGGATAATATAACGGATCGTGGGTTCAAGTCGTTGTTTGTTTCTGAGGTACGAAGATTGGATGGTATAAGTCATGGTTGACTCGTTGTAAGAAACAATAAGTCATGGTAAGTACCCGTGAGAAGGTGTAGTGAAAGTTGGTGCAGAGGCAACGGATGGGTCCAACAACCCATGATTTGATGGTACGATTTGTTGTTTGACCCATGGTGGAAGTTCCAGAAGCTTTACTTGTGGAGTTGGTGGTTACGATGAGAGGAATGACGGGTGGTTGTGTCGCGTAATGACTCATCCTGTCGAGTCGTCATTTAAAGGCCTGAGAACTGAGAAAATTTTGGAAGGAATTAACAGGAGATACCACAACTCGTGGGATGGAGATATGGCTCGTGGTGTGAGTCGTGACATTTGGCAGAGTAAAACTTTTTGAAATTTAAGTAAGGGAATTTCCATAATTTCTAAGCTCCTAAGACCTAAACTACATCGTTTTAAACTCTGTTAGGAGCATTTTAAGAGGGTTTAGCCTATTCTAACCCATTCCCTTCCCATGCATGCAAGTTTAGAGGATCCCATAAGAGATCAAGCTTAGAATTCTTCAATTTCTTCCCCAAATCTCTTAGGCTTTCAAGGAAGGGTGTAGATTCAACTTACCTAGGTATGTGAGGCCATGAATGAGGATTTCTTCCACCCCCATGCCCATAATTCCCCTTAATTTCATGAAGCAAGTCTCAATTTAAATTCTGATTTGAAAGTGATTTCAATCTAATTTCATAGATTTCTTACAAATTGTTTGTGGGTTGATTCCCTCTATATTTTAAAGTATCTTTGATGATTAATGGGTAGATTTTACGCATATTTTTAATTACAAATTCATGAGTTCAAGTTTTAAATTTTTTTTCCCAATTATGCAAATTTATGAAAAAGTATAGTTTATGATTGAGGATTTCAAGTATGATAAAATATCTAGCATGTACGAATATTTACAAATTACCCACAAATATATTTATGATTTTACTTATGATGTCTATTTCATGCAAGCATGATAACGCTCAAACCATACTTCCTTACGAAGTATGAAGCAGACATTGTCAATAAGGAACCCAACAAAGGTTGGGGTCGACCCCACAGAGAATACGGAAGAATGTAGAAGAATGCTAGTGCTTAATCTTTTTAGTTAATTATTTCCTAAGAGGGGGGAATTTGTAAAAGTAATAAGTAATTATTTTGAGAAATTGATTGTTGTATCCAAATTAATGCAACTAACTAGGGTAAGTGCATGACTTCATAAACCACAAGGCATTTTATACTAGTGCTCTATTCCGGTGCTTAACATGCAATATCGGTAAGTTAATTTCACCTAAATGGTTGGTCCCCTATCTATATGATTTTCACCATGAAACTTGGTCCGTCTATGGATGTACTTTAATTGACCCTTACCCTTAATATCGGATTAGCTATCCTCGGACAAGTTCAAGCTATTAAATGAGGGTTGGTAGCCTCAAATCTCTGTTGTTAATCCCTTTTTCCATTCTTTACTTCCTTGATCCTGTAAGTAAGAATAAGTCAAGTCCTAACATTTGCAACCGTCAAGAATCAATCAAAACAAAGGAAAAAATAATACATGCATAAAACCCTGTTCAAGAATCACTAAGTGTTTTTACCTATGTGTGTTAATTCGTCATGGTACCCACAATCCTAGTTGTGGTGGTTTTGGCCTATCATGTTTATAAGTGAATTAATAGATTTCATAAATAAAAGAAAAAATTAATACTTACAAAGTTAATAGGAAGAAACTCACTTGATTATTGCAACAATAAAGAAGCACAATTCAACAATCGTCTCGAAGGTCCAAAAGTAAGACACCAAACTTGTATCTAAAACCTTGAGACTTAAAATTCTACTCCTACTTGAAGACTTTTGAACCTGAAACTTGATTCTTAAAACTTTCAAAGTTAAAACTTGATAGTTCAATTCTTGAAGACATAAAAACAACATGACAATAAAAGGGTATTTATAGTAATAGATTTATGCATTGCTTGTTCCTTGTTGAATTTGACTTGGACTTGATGTTCCTTTTCCTAGTTGAAGTAGGAAATCCAATTTTTTGCCCATTTTGGAAGCCTTGCCGCGTTGCAGCTTCTTTTGTTCCTTCATAGAATTAATTTGAGATTTTTATCTCCTTTCCTAATCAAAAAAGGACTCCAGGTCGTCAGTGGTCACGGGCTAAGTAACGACTCATTAGGACCTCAAATGAGTCATGATCAGTCAAGCACAGTTGTCCTCAACATTAGGCCTAGTCGTGGCAACGGATCACCTAACGACTCGTTAGGACTGGGCACGAGTCGTTAGGACCCTCGTGTCCATGGATCATCACATCCTCCAGTGTACTTGACGGATGCACACAGTGTCTGGCGACGAGTCGTCACTTCACATGATGACTCGTTATGTCACTCGTTACCTTCACTAGACACTTCTTCAGATTTTCTCCTCCCAGTCCTCACTTTATTCCATTTTCTTCAAATTCATTTCAAAGAATCAAATACACTAAAATCCATCGTTTTTAGACCTGAAAGCATCTAATCATGTGCGTTAGCTATTTTAACAAATATATAACATAAACCCATGCAAACACACATAATTTGTCCTCAAAACATAGCAAAGTATGAGAAAAATTATGTCTATGAAGTGCGTGAGTACGCCCTTCATCAAAGCATGATGTTAAGATTTGGGAAAGCCCACTCAAGTTAAGTATGATCTCATGATTTAGCGAAGGCTAATAAGTTCAATTATTTCAAGTTTTGGAGTCAAGACTCCCTATATGTTAATATTTAAGTTATGTTTTGATATGTGATTATATGAGCATTATATATGTTTTGGGAGTAGTGTCTAGCACCGAATAGGCTAGGGGTTTCAAGGTTCACCAGTCTCATAAACTACGCCGCCAATATAGGTATACTTTAGGGCCTCTCAAGAGAGCGTTTCCCCAGTCAAGGGCCCACCGTGATATCACACCTCATTTAATCCTTCGCCCTGGCAAGGCTTAGGATGTCCCTCCTCCATGTGGGCAAGACGTGGGATCATCATGTGCTCATACATGGTAGTTGTCGGTTAAGACAAATCTCCCATTGTTCCTTATGATTTCAGTAAAGCATATACTATAAGACACTATACCATGTTTTCTACAGGTTTGATACAAGGATAAGTTTATGAGCCTTTACCTATGATTTCAGATATGGCAAGCCATGTGCACTTCTTTTCAGTTTATGTCTATTCATGGTTTCAGATATCAGCATGCAACCTTTACTCTCAAAATCTTATGATGTTATGATTTATGATATGCACGATTTAAGTTTTACTTACTCAGCCTATTTCACTTACCTTGCATACTCAGTACATTTCAATTACTGATCATATACTCTATGTTGTATCATTTTATGATACAGGTTCAGATGTTCAAACTCAGTCTCGCTGCTAGCCAGTCTCTCTAGCTTGAGTCCAGTTCTCCAGTTGGTGAATCCTCATCCTTCGAGGACCTTCAGTTAGTTAAGCTATGTTATTTCAGTTTCAAACTTCTAGTGAGCTAGTTATGGTGTTTTCCCATCAGCTCGTCAGTATGTTGGAGTCTTTTTCAGACATAGACTTGTATTTTCAGCTTCGGATTCTGTGTTGTGATGTTTCCATTGGATAAACGTTGGTTATTCAGATTTCCTCTATTTCAGATTTCAGTTATCAGCTTTGTTATAATGATCTTTAGCTGTCATGTTCATGCCACGGGTTGACTTAGGGACATTTACGGTTCTAGGTTCCGTATCTCAATTCGGGCTTATGTTCGGTTCATGACAAACTTGGGATCAGAGAATTAGGTTTTGAAGTGTCCTAGGTTGTGTGAAAGTTGCGTTAAGTAGAGTCTTTTTCATGGGTGTGAAGTGAGCCACACTTATGATGAAGAGGATATGAAACATTTTAGGAAACTTCCCTTCTTTCATGATTTTATTTCGTGTTATAAGTTCAACTCTCTCGATTCCTCTAACTCCAGCTTTACGCATTTGCAGAATCATGCCTCCATACAAAGTTAACGGAAGAAGGAATGGCAGCGGAAATGAGAATGACCATGAGGATGGCAATGGAGATGGGCACCAGCAGGCCCCACCAACCCCAGCAAATTTCGTGCTGGAGCAGGTTGCCCATGCTGAGTTTAGGGCAGCCATTCAAATGTTGGCATAGATGTTCATCGCTCAGGTCAATTAGCAAGCAGTGGCTCATGTTTCCCAAAATGGGAATGCAGCGGTGGCTAGAGTTTGGGATTTCCTCAAGATGAATCCCCCTGAGTACCTTGGGTCAAGAGTGGAGGAGGACCCATACAAGTTCATAGAGGAGATCCAAAAGATCACCAAGATTATAAGGGTGATGGGGGAAGAGTGTGCAAACTTAGCCTCCTATCAGTTGAAAGGAGTCACCCATATATGGTATGGGCGGTGGAAAGATAGTCGGGGAGTTGGAGTGGGCCCCATTGGTTGGGATGAGTTTCTCACCGCATTCTTAGATCGATTCTTTCCCCAGGAAATGAAGGAAATCAAGGTGGCTGAGTTCGTGAATCTGAAAGAGAACAACATGACCATCTAAGAGTATGCTCTTGAGTTCACCCAGTTATCCAAATATGCGCTAGAAATGGTGGCCGATTAGAGGGCTCGGCTGAGCAGATTTATGAATAGAGTAGCAAATTATTTGTTCAACGACAATAGGACTGCTATACTTCATCAAGACATTGACTTTCCCTGATTGGTCTCGTATTCCCAACAGATAGAGGCAGTGTAGATGAGGGAGAGGGAGAGAGAGGCCAAGAGGGCTAGGACAGACAGTTTCAGGTTTTTTCAGCAGAGATCCAACGATAGACATCATCAGCAGTCCCACCACCAATTGTCAACCCCAGCGTCGTCATCAACCAGTGTGCCATCCAGTTCTAGGCATGATCAGAGGGGAAGGACATGAAGCTCTCGAGGTCAGGAGAGCCTAGCATTCCAATTTGTAGCAAGTGTGGTAGGAAGCACCCCGGAGAGTGCTTAGCAGGTTCAGGGGCATGTTTTGGGTGTGGGAAGCCCGACCACATGCTTCGAGATTATCCAGTGCTCAAATAGGTCCATGGTAGAGGTTGTGAACCAGTTTCTAGTTCAGCAGCTCCACCAATACGCTCAGCTCAATAGGGTGCATCCACCAGTGCAGGTGGTGGTCAGCGTCAGAACTAGTTTTATGCCCTATCATCACGTCAGAAGCAAGAGGTCTCCCAGATGTTGCTATTGATATGTTACGAGTATCCCATCTTGATGTATATGCATTGTTAGATCTAGGGGCTACCTTATCTTTTTATGACTCCTTATATTGCTATTAGCTTCAAAGTTAAGTCCCGAAGTCCTGTCAGAACCCTTCTCAGTCTCTACTCCAATCAGTGACTCAGTTATAACTTGACGATTATATAGAAATTTCCCTGTCACAGTTCTTCAGAAAGTCACCTCAGCCAATCTAGTAGCGTTAGACATGACTGATTTTTATGTTATCTTTGGTATGGATTGGTTGCATGCATGTTATGCCTCAGTGAATTGTAGAACCCGTGCGGTAGAGTTTTGATTTTCAAGTGAGGCAGTCCTAGAATGGAAGGGTAGTTCAGATGTGCATGTAGGTCGCTTTGTTTCCTACCTTAAGGCCAAAAAGATGATTTCCAAGGGTTGTGTTTACCATCTAGTTCAGGTTAAAGATGCTATGTTCGAAACCCTGACTCTCCAGTCAGTTTCTATACTGTGTGAGTATCTAGAGGCTTTTCCAGATGATCTACCAGGAGTCCCTCCCGAGCGGGAGATTGACTTTGTTATTGACTTACTTCCCGATACGCAGCCTATATCTATTCCTCCTTACAAAATGGCTCCAGCTGAACTAAAGGATTTGACAGAGCAATTAGAGGATCTCTTAGATAAGGGTTTCATCAGACCTAGCAAGTCCCCATGGGGTGCACTAGTTCTCTGTTTTTGAAAGAAGGATGGATCTCTTCGTATGTGCATCGACAACTGGCAGTGTAACAAGGTTACAATCAAACAAGTATCCCCTCCCTAGAATTGATGACTTGTTTGACCAACTTCAGGTGATAAGTATTTCTCAAAGATAGACCTCAGGTGTGGTGATCATTAGCTCAGAGTTAGGGAGAGTGACATCCCGAAGACATCCTTCAGAACTCGGTATGGTCACTATGAGTTTGTAGTTATGTGTTTTATACTAATGAATGCTCCTGCAACTTTTATGGATTTGATGAACAAAGGTGTTCAATCCCTATTTGGATATGTTCATGGTTATCTTCATAGATGACATTCTCATATACTCTTGAAGTGAGTAGGAGCATGTTGCTCATTTGAGGATCGTACTACAAACTCTCAAGGATCACCAGCTATTTACTAACTTTAGCAAGTATAATTTTTGGTTGAAGTCAATAGCATTTTTAGGTCACGTGGTGTCAAGCGAGGGTGTGCAGGTAGACTCTCAAAAGATAGAAGCTATAAAGAATTGGCCTAGATTAGTTAACCTTTGGATATCAGAGCTTCTTGGGTATAGTTGGCTATTATAGGAGATTTGTTGAAGGATTTTCATTCGTTGCAGCATCGTTGACTAAGTTGACCTAGAAGAAAGCTAAATTTTAGTGGTCGGATACTTGTGAGAAGAATTTTCAAGAGTTAAAGACTCGACTCACTTCAGCCCCAATATTGACCCTACCTGAGGGTACGAATAGATTTGTTATGTATTATGGTGCCTCTAGGTTTGGTCTTGGGTGTGTGTTGATGCAGCATGGTAAGGTCATTGTGTATGCCTCTAGACAGCTTAAGACTCATGAGAAGAATTATCTGACGCATGACCTAGAATTGGCAGCAGTGGTGTTTGCCTTGAAGATATAGAGGCACTACTTGTATGGAGTGCATAGATGTGTTCATAGACCATAAGAGCCTTCAGTATGTGTTTACTCAGAAAGACCTAAATTTACGACAGCGGAGATGGTTAGAGCTTCTCAAGGACTATGACATGAGTGTCCTTTATCATCCATGAAAGGCCAATGTAGTGGTGGATGCTCTTAGCAGGCTATCTATGGAGAGTGTTTCTCATGTAGAAGATGGAAGGAAAGAGCTAGTGAAGGATGTCCATAGGCTTACTCGTTTAGGAGTTCACTTTGTTGATTCGATAGATAGTGGTGTCATTGTTCAGAATGGTTCCAAATCCTCTTTGGTGACTGAGGTTAATGCTAGAAAAGATGAGGATCCTATTTTGGTAAAGTTGAAGGAAGCGGTTCAGAATCATAAGGTAGAGGTCTTCTCTCAAGGGGGGGATGGAATACTTTAATATCAGGGTCATTTGTGCATTCCGGGCGTTGATCATTTGAGGGAGGGGATGTTGCATGAGGCTCATGGTTCTCGATATTCTATACATCCAGCTGCAACCAAGATGTACCGTGACCTCTGAAAAGTCTATTGGTAGAATGGCATGAAGAAGGACATAGCATAGTTTGTGGCTAAGTGTATGAACTGTCAACAAGTGAAAGTTAAGCGTTAAAGACCTGGAGGTGTGCTATAAGACATTAGTATCCCTATTTGGAAGATGGGAAGAGATCAATAAGGATTTCATTACAGGGTTGCCTCGCACACGTCGATAGTATGACTCTATATGGATGGTTGTAGACAGATTGATGAAAGCAGCTCATTTTCTACTAGTTAAAACTAGCGAATCGATGGAGGATTATGCTAAATTATATATTCGGGAGTTAGTGATGTTGCATGGAGTCCCCTTGTCCATCATATCAAATAGAGGTACTCAGTTCACCTCACAGTTTTATAGATCGTTTCAAAAAGGACTTGGTACTCAAGTCAAGCTTAGGACAACTTTTCACCTGCAGACAGATGGTTAGGCCGAGTGGACTATTCAGATGCTTGAGAATATGTTGAGAGAATGTGTGATTGACTTCAGAGGTAGTTGGGATGATCATTTGCCTCTTATCGAGTTTGCTTACAAGAATAGTTACCACTCTAGTATTTAGATGGCTCCGTTTGAGGCTCTTTATGGGCGGAGATGTAGATTGTCCATTGGTTGGTTTGAGGTAGGTGAAGCTACGTTGATAGGGCCAGAGTCTGTTCATGAGGCTATGGAGAAAGTTCAACTTATAAGAAAAACGCTGAAAACAGCTCAGACTCGTCAAAAGTCATACGATGATGTTAGGCGAAGAGAGCTTGAGTTTGAAGTTTATGATTGGGTGTTCTTGAAGGATCTTCCATGAAGGGGGTAGTGAGGTTTGGAAAGAAAGAGAAGCTTAGTCCCTAATATGTTAGTCCCTACCAGATTGTGAGACGTGTTGGCAAAGTGGCTTATGAGTTAGAGTTACCAACGGAGTTGGCTTTGGTACATCAGGTCTATCATATATCATTGTTAAAAAAGTGCATTGGTGATCTAACTTTGATTGTTTCGGTGGAGAGCGTAGGTGTGAAGGATAACCTTATCTTTGAGGAGGTTCCATTGAGATCCTTGATCATTGATAATGCTCAAACTCACACTCCTAATAAAGTATGAAGCGGACATTGTCAATAAAGAACCCAACAAAGGTTGGGATCGAACTCACAGGGAATATGGTAAGAACTACACTAATGCAGGTATTTAAGCTTTTAGGTATATTATCTCCAAATTAAGGGGTTTATAGAAAACAGTTGTAAAACAAGATTTAAGATCAGTTGTTGTTTATCAAGATTTGCAATTAACTAGGATAAGTGTTCCCCATGGGTTCATAACTACTTCGGGCTTACACTCATGATCTATTCCAGTGCTTACTTGTAAAACTGATAATTAGGGTTCATCCAAACGACTGATTCGTCATTGGATGACTATATTCAATTGCCGGGTTAGGTCTCATGAGCGATTTCAATTCAACCATTATCAATTTACTCCAAATTAACTATCCTGCAACTGGAACTCAAGTTATACAATGATCATAATAATCAAGTCTTTGTTGTAATTCTCTTTTCCTAATCTCTACTTCTCTAGGTTCAAGCAAGTAAAAAATTTAGGCAAGTCCCAATGTTGCACTTTGTTAAGAAACATTAAAGATGAAGAGAATACAATACAAGCATTTAGCATTGGTTTCGAATCACTTAGTGTAACCGTAGTTTGTTAATCCACCATGGTTCCCAAAACCCTAGTTGTGGAGGTTTTATCCTCTCATGATTGTATGATAATTGAAAGTACTCATAGAAAAACACATAAATTAATATTTACAATGTTGATTGTAATTAAACCTTTGAATAATGCAAGAAAAGATGATGAACAAATTCAAGAACTAACGAGAAAATCAAAGTTAAGATCTCAAGAATTGCTCTCCAATATTGTCAAAAACTGATTACAAACTGATAATGAATCGCTTCTTACTAAAAGAAACACAAAAAACATTTATACAAATAATAAAATCTTTTTCCTAAGTTAACAGGGAAATATCCAAATCTGGCACCGACTCCTCATACGACCCATAACAAGATTGTACGGGTCGTTCCTTGTCTCATCGTCCCTTGGCTTCTGCAGAATTTGGCTAAGTGTTGGCCTCTGGTTTGACTCATACCAAGATCCCACGAGTCGTACAATCAAGTCGTGGTTTGATACTGAGAACTTTGACATCTTCTGAATATTTCTACAAATTTCTTGGTACACCTTGTACCTTTCTTCCACGACTCGTAACAACTTGTCATAACATGAGATCTACCAAGTCCCACTATCTCTGAAGTTTTCCATGGCTCCTGGTATGGGTCATAGGTAGATGTTTATGAACATAATTTCTACTCGTACCAGGAGACTTAAATTGTGCAAATTTCTCTAAAGTTTTCTACGACTCAAGTTATGGATCGTATCAGGATGGTACAAGTCATACCAAGAGTCGTATTTTGCCTTTGCCTTGTACAGATCTTTTGTACTTTTCGACGAGTCTTAGTATGACTCATACAATCTTGGTACGGCTCATATTGAGATCCATACTTGGCCCAAAATCTGCACTTTTTATGCACCTTCTGCACATTTTCACTCCAACACCTATTTCCTGAAAACAAAATAAAAGCACCTCATATCCATATAAATACACTAAGTCTATGATATTTTTCTAGTTTTAAGCGTCGAAAGCGTTATAATCTCATATCACATCAACACCCTCAACGTAAAACTTTTGCATGTCCTCAGGCAAAGAAAACAAAAACTAAAAACATTGCTTAACTAGAAAGTAAACCTAGAATACCTACAACCAACACAATAAAATTCGCATTATGAACCATAACTAGCTATTGACCCTTTTTCTGTTCAAACTAAGTCAGCTATGCACATATGTAACCACAGTTAATGACATACAGGGATCAAGTTATGACATCCAACTATCAGCAGAGAATCAACCTATTACCAACGCTTTTCACACAGATAAACGGTAAAATACAACATAAACCAGGTACCCTCACAGCAAAAGAAGTCCCCAACACTCACAGATATATAATATGATGAACTTGGGACTAAACAAATAGGACTCTCACTCTCCCAAACAAGTTTCAAATACTACACATCGGATATCATAGGGTTGACCTTATTTTCTCTATTTCGGCTCTTCGGACAGCTAAGCTAGGATCAGTATAGGACTTTGTTTGACTTGTAATGTAGGCTTCGGGCTGGGTATGGTAAATATGGGATTTTAGTGACTAAATCCTCCTTGGCACTACATACTTCTGGCTTCACTTTACACCTTTTTACCATTTTTTCCATTTTCAACTTTTTTCTCCCTTTTCTCCATTTTTAAGAAATATATGGGTGTGGTGTGTTTTCAACTTTTTCATTCCTTTTTTCTTTTGTATTTTCTTTTCAAATTTTTTCCAGCTGTCTTTTTTCTTTTCTTGTCACACCAGACCTCATTTTAAACACCTTTTTCCTTTCTTTCCCTTTTTAACATCCCCATAATCTATGTACCCCTACTATAGCTACCCGCAACTTAGGCATTTTCCTTGGGTTGAGATTCACAATGTTTGAGGAGGGACCAGGGCCAAAATAGGTTCATTATAAAAAATGAGTAAGGTTGAAGGTTAATCAAAGTAAAATAGTCAATTTAAGGCTCAAAATCAGAATCAAGGGATTTATCATCATTTGGTAGGGTATTTTAGGCTAAAGTGACTAATCAATCAATAAAAGCCTATGATCATCTCCTAACCAACTATCCTAAAGCCCATGCAAAGACCAACCGGGCAAGTTCTAGATCCTCTACGCAGTATTGAACTAGGTATATAATCTCACCCACTCATGGTACCGATTTGCATTGAATCTACCTATACAATTCATGAATAACTAATTACAACTACTCATGCTCATAATTCAAATTTCATAAAAAGATCCACAGAAGTCAAGCAATTATAACTAAACTATACAGCTAGCATCAAGAAAAATTTTAGCAGGGTCAATTTTTTTTCAAAAACATCAAACTAGTGCATTTATTAGCTACAAAGTATTTCTAAGCTATTTCTAATTAAACAAAAACAACCTAAACATGATGGTTCTACTAGATAGCATGTCCGAGGAAAAATAAATAAGGCAAGAAAAACCCTCAGATGAATCAAAAATCTCAAAAAATATAAGTACACCCCCTCCCTTTTTGAAAAGCATGATTCATCTCTGAAGTATAGAATATAAAAGCACAAGGGAAAGAGACATACCTGTGGCTACTCATACTTCACCTTCCATGGGTTGCCTCCCATGCAGTGCCCGATTTAACAACGTGGCATGATGTATCTTCCATGATCATTCAGGCGTTATCAAGGTACACCGCCTTAATTCCTCTTATCTTTTCAGTTTCTCCCAGATATAACTTTATCCTTTTCCCATCCACCTTGAACATCTCACCATCTTTATTTTCAAGCTCCACTGCACCATATGGGGACACTTTTACCACTCTATACGATCCCATCCACCTAGATTTGAATTTATCGGGATGCAGACGGAGCCTTAAATTAAATAGTAAGACCAAATCACCAGTGTTGAACTCCCTCTTTGCAATGTTCCTGTCATGATAGATCTTCATTCTCTCTTTATAAATGGCTGCACTCTTATAAGCTCTAAGCCGAAACTCATCTAACTCATTGAGCTGGTCTAGTCTTAACTTGGCTGCTTCATTCCAATCTAAGTTCAGCTTTTTCAGAGCCCACAATGCCTTATGTTCTAACTCTACGATAGATGACATGACTTGCCATAGAAGCTGATATGGAGATGAGCCGATGGGGCTCTTATAAGCTGATCGATATGCCTACAGCACATCATTGAGCTTCTTAGACCAATTTTTCCAGTTGGTATTCACCGTTTTGGCCAGAATAGTATTTATCTCCCTATTAGATACTTCTACTTGCCCACTTGATAGAGGATGGTAAGGTGTTTCCACCTTATGCTTCACCGTATTTTTCAAATAGAGTTCTAAAGAGGCGGTTACAAAAGTATGATCCACCGTCACTTATGATTGCTCTGGGAGTACCAAACTTAACGAATATGTGCTTCCACAAAAATGTTGTAACACTTTTTCCTTCAGTGTTAGGAAGTGCAATAGCCTCCATCCATCGGGGGTCACAGTCCACCACTACCAAGATGTATTTCATCCCATCCGAGCTAACAAAAGGGCCTATGAAGTCAATACCCCATATGTCGAATAACTCTACTTCTAGGATAGGGGTCAATGATAACTCATGCTTATGAGTAATGCCACCTGGTCTTTGGCACTAATCACATGACTTGGCATAATGATAAACATCCTGGTGGATAGAGGGCCAGTAATACCCGTACTGCAAAATTTTGTACACAGTTCGGATACTACTATGATGACTCCCAACTAGGGATGAATGGCAAGCCTCTAAAATGCTCAACATCTTTACCTCTGGCACACACCTCCTAATCAAACCATCTGCACAAATGCGGAATAAATATGGTTCATCCCAATAGTATCTCCGAGCATTAAACAAGAACTTCTTCCTTTGCTAGGGTGTCATATCTGCTGGAATCATGTCACTGACCAAATAATTTACATAGTCAGCAAACCAAGCAATCAAGTATTGAGATGCAGCTAATACCTATTCATTTGGGAAATCATCATTGATATCAATCTCATCTTTTGATCTACCCTCAAATTCTAGTCTGGACAAGTGATCGGCTACCTGATTTTCTGTTCCTTTCGGGTCTTTTACCTTAAATTCAAATCCTTGGAGAAACAACACCCATCTGATCAACCTGGGATTAGCATCCTTATTAGACATCAAATACCTCAAGGCAGCATGGTTTGTATGGACTATTACCTTAGTACCAAGCAAGTATGCCCGACATTTTTCAAATGCAAAGACCACTGCTAGCAACTTTTGTTCGGTGAATGTGTAGTTCTTTTGGTTTGTATTAAGCATTTTACTTGCATAATAGATGGGGTGAAAAATATTTTCTCTCCGTTGGCCCAGTTCAACACCGAGGGCCACCCCACTAGCATCACACATTACCTCAAATGGGAGAGATCAACATGGAGCTATGGTAATAAGAGCAGTGGTGAGTTTCTTCTTCAGGCATTCAAAGGACTTAAGACATGCCTCATCAAATATGAACTTCACCTCCTTCTCGAGCAGTTTGCGCAGTGGTTGTGCAATCTCTGAAAAATCCTTGATGAACCTCCTATAAAATCCTGCATGCTCTAAAAAGTTCCTGACCCCTTTTACGAAAATAGGTGGTGGTAACCCAGCTATCAATTCAATTTTTGCCTTGCCCACCTCTATCCCCTTTATAGAGATTTTGTGTCCCAACATTATTCCTTCTTTGACCATGAAGTGACATTTCTCATAATTTAAGACCAGATTAGTTTCTTCGCATCTGTTCAACACTTTGCCCAAATGCTTGAGGCAAGATTCGAATAAATGCCTCAATGGTATCCTTTACCATATCTGAGAATATCGACATTATACATCACTGGAATGTGGCAGATGTATTGCACAACCCAAAGGGCATTCTCCTAAAAGCAAATGTTCCATATGGAAAAGTGAAGGTGGTCTCCTCTTGGGCTTCCAGGGCTATAGAGATCTGATTGTACCCCGAATAACCATCAAGAAAACAATACCAGCCTCTACCTACCAAATTTTCAAGCATATGATCCATTAATGGCATTGGGAAATGTTCCTTTTGGGTCCAATGGTTGATCTTTCGGTAATTCATACATACACACCAACCTGCGACTGGTCTTGTCGGTATCAGCTCATTTTTCTCATTGGGTAGCACTGTGATCCCACCTTTCTTTGGCATATATTGTACCAAATTACCCGCTTGCTATCTGCAATGGGGTACCCATACCAGCATCTAACCACTTGATAATCTCCTTCTTCACTACTTCTTGCATCAGTGAGTTTAGTCGTCGCGGGTTCTCTATACTTGGTAAGCAATTTGGCTCGAGCTGGATTTTATGGTTGCATATACTTGGAGGGATCCCGATGATGTCATCTATGGTCCATCTGATTGCCTTTTTATGCTTTTTCAATACTGTGACCAAAGCTTCTACTTGCCAGTCTGTCAAGTTGGCTGCAATAATTACTGGCAAAGTATTGTTTTCTCCCAAAACTGCATATTTTAACTGGGGAAGTAATGCATTAAGTTCCAAAATTTGTAGTACCTCCACTGATGGTTTTGCTGGACAAGTTACACGGTTCTTTAAGTTAAGGTCTAACTTCTTTGGTCTGAAGTTATGCGACCCCATTCCTGCTAGAGCATTTACCAAATTCTATGTACCCCAGTAACTCCATCTCCCTCATAATTTGTCAAGACGGCTTCTACTTTATCAATATTCATCATCTCTCCCATGGACACTAGCAACCTATTATCTTCCATCTGAGTGCTCACAGTGGTAGTTTCCTTGCTATAACCGAATTAATCACAAAAAGAAAAAAAAACATAAATGAGAAAATAACAACTAAAAGTTAAACACAAGCAATTAATTTAATATTAAGCCGTATTCCCCGAAAATAGCACCACTTTTTGATAACGTTCAAACTCATTCTCCTGATAAAGTATGAAGTCAATATTGTCAATAGAGAACCCAACAAAGGTTGGGGTCAAACCCACAGGGAATATGGTAAGAACTAGACTAATGCAGGTATTTAAGCTTTTAGGTATGTTATCTCTAAATTGGGGGGTTTATAGAAATAGTTGTAAAACAAGATTTAAAATCAGTTGTTGTTTATAAAGATTTGTAATTAACTAGGGTAAGTGTTCCCTATGGGTTCATAACTACTTCGGGTTTACACTCGTGATCTATCCCAATGCCTACTTATAGAACTGATAACTAAGGTTCATCCAAACGACTAGTTCGTCCCTACTGGATGACTATATTTAATCACTGGGTTAGGTATCATGATCGATTTCAATTCAGTCATTATCAATTTGTTCCAAACTAACTATCCTGTGACCGCAACTCAAGTTATACAATGACCACAAAAATCAAGTCTTTGTTGTAATTCTCTTTTCCTAATCTCTACTTCTCTAGGTTCAAGAAAGTAAAGAATCCAAGGAAGTCCTAACATTGCACTTTGTTAAGAAACATTAAAGATGAAGAGAATACAATACAAGCGTTTACCATTGGTTTCAAATCACTTAGTGTAACCCTAGTTTGTTAATCCACCATAGTTCCCACAACTTTAGCTATAGAGGTTTTAGTCTCTCATGATTGTAAGATAATTGAAAGTATTCATAGACAAATACATAAATTAATACTTACAATGATGATTGAAATTAAACCTTTAAATATTTCAATAAAAGATGATGAACAAATTCAAGAACAATTGAGAAAATCCAAGTTAAGATCTCAAGAATTGCTCTTTAATATCAAAAACTGACTACAAATTGATAATGAATCACTTATTACTAAAAGAAACCTAAAAAGCATTTATACAAATAATAAAATCATTTTCCTAAGTTAACAAGGAAATATCCAAATCTGGCGCTGACTCTTCATACGACCCGTAATAGGATTGTACTGGCCGTTCCTTATCTTGTACGGCCCTTGGCTTCTGCAGATTTGGCTAAGTGTTGGCCTCTAATACGAATCATAACAAGATCCCATGAGTCATACAATCAATTTGTGGTTTGATACTGAGAACTTTGGCATATTTTGAAGATTTCTACGAATGTCTTGGTACACCCCATACCTTGCTTCCACAACTCATAACAACTTGTTGTAACATGAGATCTGCCAAGTCCCATAATCTCTAAAGTTTTCCATGGCTCCTGGTATAGGTCATAGGCAAATGTTATGATCCTTAATTGCTACCCGTACTAGGAGACTTCAACTGTGCAAATTTCTCTGAAGTTTTCTAGACTCAAGTTATGGCTCATACCTAGAGTCATACTTTGCTTTAGCCTTATACAAATCTTCTTGGCCCAAAATCTGCACTTTTATGCACCTTCTGCACATTTTCACTCCATCACATATTTTTACTGAAAATAAAGTAAAAGCACCTTATATCCATATAAAAACACCTATGTCCATGTTATTTTCCCAGTTTTAAGAGTCAAAAGTGTTGTAATCTCCCAGCACATCAATCTTCTAGTTCGAAACTTGAGAAATAAGAAGTAGCTTTCGTAAAGGTTTTGTGGAGGAATCAGCTTGTTAAGGAAGCTATGTGGGAAGCTGAAGAAGATATGATGGCTAGATAGCCATATTTATTCCAGTTCGGCTCAGTCCCAGCATGAGGTGTTAGTTTCCTCCTTAGTACTCTATTCAATTTCATGTCTAGTTCATGTCTCTCAATTTCATTTATGTCAGTGCATGTATGTGCGATTCATGAATTCAGTTCAGTCATATATATCAGTTCAGAGTTAGTCACTCCGTTAGTGTTCAGTTCAGATATCAATCACTCTGTTAGTGTTTAGCTCAAATGTTCAGTATTTGAGATTTCAGTTCCTTTCCCTAGCTTCCAGTATGTTTACCCCACATTCTAGGATGAATATTCCCAAGGGGAGATATTATAATACCCTAAAGGTTTCTAAGACTAGACTCTGGATTAGAAATATTATCAACAGAAAATGCTTAAAAAGTGACTCAGAACGACTCGTGGTATGAGTCATAGGAAGAATTAATGAGTCGTGGTACCACTTGTTGTTAGAATCGACAATAGGAGGCCCACTAGTAACGAGTCAAGGGACGACCTATTGGGTGATGTAATGGGTTGTGGGTTGAATTTGTTGTTTGTTTCTGTGGTACTAGGGTTGGATGGTATAAGTCATGGTATGACTCGTTGTAAAGAACAATGAGTCGTGGTAAGTACTCGTGAGAAGGTGCAGTAAAAGTTGGTGCAAAGGCAACGGATAGTTCCAACAACCCATGGTTTGATGGTATGATTCATTGTTTAACCCATGGTTGAAGTTCCAGAAGCTTTACTTGTAGAGACAATTGTGACGATGAGAGGACACGATGGGTCATTATGTCAAGTAATGACTCATCCAATCGTGTCTTCATTCGAAAGCCTGAGAATTGAGAAAAAATTGAAAGGAAGTAACGGGCGATACCATGAGTCATGGGATGGAGGTACGACTCGTGGTGTGAGTCCTGACATCTGGCAAAGTAAAATTTTCTGCGATTTAAGTAAGGGTATTTTCATAATTTCTAAGCTCCTAAGTCCTAAACTACATCGTTTTAAGCTCTTTTAGGAGGGTTTTAAGAGGGTTTAGCCTATTCTAACCCATTCCCTTCCCATGCATGCAAGTTTAGAGGATCCCATAGGAGGTCAAGCCTAGAATTCTTCAAGTTCTTCCCTGAATCTCTTGGCTTTCAAGGAAGGGTGTAGATTTATCTTACCCAGGTATGTGAGGCCATGAATGAGGATTTCTTCCACCCTCATGCCCATAATTCCCCTTAATTTCTTGAAGCAAGTCTCAATTCAAATTATGATTTGAAAGTGATTTCAATCTAATTTCATAGATTTCTTACAAACTGTTTATGGGTTGACTCCCTCTGTATTTAGAAGTATGTTTGATTAATGGGTAGATTTTATGCATGTTTTTAATTACAAATTCATGATTTCAAGTTCTAGAAGATTTTTCCCAATTATGCAAGTTTATGAAAATGTATAGTTTATGATTGAGGGTTTCAAGTATGATGAAATATCTAGCATGTATGAATGTTTACAAATTACCCATGAATATATTTATGATTTTACTTATGATGTCTATTTCATGCAAGCATGATGTTAAGATTTGGGCAAGCCCACTCAAATTAAGCCTGATCTCATGATTTAGCCAAGGTTAATAAGTTCAGTTATCTCAAGTTTTTGAGTCAAGACACCCCATATGTTAAGATTTAAGTTATGTTTTGATATATGATTATATGAGCATTATATATGTTTTGGGAGTAGTGTCTAGCACCGAGTAGGCTAGGGGTTCCAAGGTTCCCCAGCTTCATAAATTACGCACCAATGTAGGTATACTTTGGGGCCTCTCAAGAGAGAGTTTCCATGGCCCAAGGGCCCACCGTTATATCACACCTCATTTAATCCTTCGCCCTGGCAAGGCTTAGGATGTCCCTCCTCCATGTGGGCAAGACGTGGGATCATCATGTGCTCATACATGGTAGTTGTCGGTTAAGACAAATCTCCCATTGTTCCTTATGATTTCAGTAAAGCATATACTATAAGACACTATACCATGTTTTCTACAGGTTTGATACAAGGATAAGTTTTTGAGCCTTTACCTATGATTTCAAATATGGCAAGCCATGTGCACTTCTTTTCAATTTATGTCTATTCATGGTTTCAGATATCAGCATGCAGCCTTTACTCTCAAAATCTTATGATGTTATGATTTATGATATGCACGATTTAAGTTTTACTTACTCAGCCTATTTCACTTACCTTGCATACTCAGTATATTTCAATTACTGATTGTATACTCTATGTTGTATCATTTTATGATACAGGTTCAGATGTTCAAACTCAGTCTCGCTGCTAGCCAGTCTCTCTAGCTTGAGTCCAGTTCTTAAGTTGGTGAGTCCTCATCCTTCGAGGACCTTCAGTTAGTTGAGCTATGTTATTTCAGTTTCAAACTTCTAGTGAGCTAGTTATGGTGTTTTCCCATCAGCTCGTCAGTATGTTAGAGGCTTTTTCAGACATAAACTTATATTTTCAGCTTTGAATTTTGTGTTGTGATGTTTCCATTGGATAAAGTTGGTTATTCAGATTTCAGTTATCAACTTTGTTATAATGATCATTAGTTGTCATGTTCATACCATGGGTTGAATTAGGGCATTTATGGTTCTAGGTTCCATGTCTCGATCTGGGCCTATGCTTGGGTCGTGACAGTTTATGTCGTCAAAGTGCAATAATAATCGGACAGGTCATTACAAAATAAACTACTACAATATATACTGTGAATTATCATTGTCACGATCCAAGTGGCCATGACTGACACCCATACTATTTGTCCCGGTGGGCGAACCAATGAGTCACAACTAATTACCTAATCTCCACAGCAATACGAATAATCGTATTCTAAAAATAAAGAGCGATAGCCTTAAATAAATTAAAAGAGAATAATTGCCAAATCAATCTATCACAAGCCCAAAAGCTGAAAGTCATTGTACTTGAGGACATCTATCGAACATAGTCTATGAGGAACAAATTAAGCAAATAACAAGTTCGCGTCTGAACAAAAGACATTTTCTATGGTAGATTCATGGCAGTACAACCAGATATGTGCACCTTCACTTTTCTACGACGGCTTTATAGATGGGGTCGAGTTCACTCCCTGGGTCGAGGTATACCACTGAGAAGAAGTACAGGAGTAGCATCAGTATGATACAATATATTGGTAAGCATCATCGACCGACCTTGAATAATAATATATATACGGTGAAATAACAACATACAATTACCAAAAAAAATCATTGAATAGTACTCATTATAGAATCAATTAGTCTAAGGTGTTTGGTTGGCATGCTCACTAAAATGGGCCTCGCTGTAACGGTACTTGACCGTTGCCACAGTCTTTCCACGATAGAAAGGGTACCATCGCAGCAGTACTGTATCGATAGTACTCGACTAAGCTGACCACCTTCAGCTCTCCCTTAACAATTCTCAACATCCAGTTCATTAATTCCATACAAGTTATACACTGCCGTAAATGCAATAGTTAAATGCACCACTGGCCACATGGAATATACAATGGAATTCTCACAAACAATACCTCAACTCATCACGGAATCATACATGACTTTACAAGTAATGACAAGTTATGATAAGCACATCAATATTGCTAACATATAAAAACTACACAAGCAAGGATTTTAGTTTCATCAGGTTCTCATACTATCGAACGATGTTTACTCTTTGAATTCTATCTTGATATTGTAACATTTGTGATGTGTCGAGCACATGCCTCTATCACACCACCCTGATCACTCAAACAGAACATCACTGTACATACATGCTAGAGGGTTTTATTTCTATCCTTCCAGTCGTGACCTGTAAGAGATTGTAGAAATCCATGTACTGTATCGCGCGTGGTACCCGCTCCCACTCATCTACTCGTCCATATGCTCTCATCGTACATGAGCTACTCTATCATAACCACTCACCGGGTTGCTACCCTTGGGCACGAGCCACTCATCTCAGGAAAAAACATGTTATCCACTTTCTTTATCATCAATCGGTATGTTATCACTAAGTCAATTGGACTTTTAGGAAGCCTCATCTTACCTCCATCAACTGGATTATACTTACCAATCATCGCTCACTTTCACGGAAATACGAAGGAACACTTATAACATCTCAAAAAACCCAATTTCACACCACATAAATAACAACAACATATCAAGTTCACTCCATCAATTGAATTTAACATGCAAATTATTAAAAACAACTAGTGTCCGAGGACCAACCAAGAACGTTATCATTCCACACACATATAAGTCATTATATAAAGTCTAATTCCTTTAAAATCATAACCTACATCAACTGGAGGATTCGAATGCCAATTACTCTACTGGAATCTTGCCTTTCCTCAACGCCTCGGAACGCTTGAAATCTATGAACAATAGTCACAAGAGTGATTCATTAATGACTCTTCAATTAAGGGTCTTAGGAAATTCAAACCCACCCAATTCTACTAGATATTTACGGTCTAATTCTATTCTCAAAGATTAAATTATCAAAACCCAGTCCTTCTCCTTCAATTGGCCCTAGTTTCTACCAACCTAGGGTTTTTTGCTTAAAAATTCCACCATTAAAGGTCCCCCCCCCCTCGATTCAATGGTGTTAGGGAATCCAAAGTAGAAGGAATAAGCCATCAATCTTACCTTGGTAAGAAGAATTGTTCTACCCCTGGGAAAATTACCCTTATCTTCTAAAAGTTCACGCCTTAGAGTAATAGAGAAATATCCCTGAAATCCCACTTAAAACCCACTTACTACTTCCTGTCCTCCACTACAGCGGTCTTCCACTGCAATGGACCCGCTACGGCGGTCAGGACATCACCACGGCGAATCCAACGGTTACTCTCACTGTCCGTCATGGCGGGCCTCTAATCGCAGTAATGGTCTTGCTACAGTGGTTTTTTCCATGCTGCAGCTATCCTCTGATGACCACCAGTACCTCCCGTTCCTTGCACACAAACCATTCCTCAATCTCAAGTTTATCTAACACTTATCCAACACCTTTACAAAAATAACCTAGGCAAAAAAGGGTGTTTCGGACTTATGTCCTCTGTAATAACGAATGGATCATTATATCAGATACTAATAAAAATATTTTTCATTCCTGAATGGTCTAAGAAAGCAAGAAAAGAGACATACCAGATTCCATAAACAGTTGGGAGTATCTATCATACATGTCGACTTCGGTCTCCCAAGTGGCTTCCTCTAAAGATGATTCTTCCACTGGACCTTTACCATTACGATCTCTTTCGATCTTAACTTGTGGACCTCCCTATCTAATATAGTCACAGGCTCCTCCTTGTAAGATAGGTTTTCATCAAGCAACACTGAATCCTTGTGGATTATATAAGACCCATCCCCATGGTATTTCTTTAGCATGGAGACATGAAATGTCAGATGCACTCCTGACAACCCTGGCGGCAGAGCCAGTTCATAGCTACCTCTCCTACACGCCAAAGAATCTGGAACGGCTGAATGTACCTTAGGCCAAGCTTGTCCTGCTTTCCAATTCTCATCACTCCCTTCATGGGGGAAACCTTGAGCAGCACTTGCTCTCCTACATGAACTCCATATCCCTCACCTTTTTCTCTGCATACTGCTTTTTCCTGCTTTGAGCTGCCACCGTCATTCTTGAATCACCCTAACTTTCTCCAAGGACTCTTTGAGCAAGTCAGTACCCCAAGGTCATACCTCGAATGCATCAAATCAGCCAATTGGGGATCTGCATTTCCTACTATATAGAGCTTCAAATGGTGTCAAGCCAATGCTTAAGTGATAGCTATAATTATAAGCAAATTTTGCCAAAGGTAGGAACTTATCCCAACGGCCATCAATATTGATCACACGGGCCTGATGTGTTAAGCCCCGCCTTGGGAGGCGTGACTGGCACCTGGTGCCCTACTAGAACCTAAACTGCTGAGTTGTCTGAGCCTAAGCACCTCTGGTGCAAGGCTGGCTCTAACTCTAGAAATCAATAAAACAACGGGCTATATAGCGGCTATAAATACAACCCCCGGCCGACAAGGTCTATAGCCACCTGTGAAAATAAACAGCTAAATAAGGCCCCACACAGCCAACACACATAATCCACATCACAAATGGCCCCACACGGTCGATACATCTAACCACACGGGATTGATACAATCTGCAAGCCTCTAAGAGTAATAAGATGGTCGGGACAGGGCCCCGGCCTACCCATACTGTACAAACAAAAGAAGTAAACCTCTATCACACAAGCTCCGGAAGAAAGGAGCTGATGGCTCTGTGCGGCTGACTAGAACTACGAGGGATCTGCTCCTCGTCTAGGTGTACCTACAGGCAAGTAATGTAGCGCCCCAAAAGAGGGAATCAGTACCACAGGTACTGAGTATGTAAAGCAATAGCTGTAAATGACTAAAAGTAAGAAATTAAGCTAACCATAGCTAAAGTAAAAGAAACGGACTGAAGCTGACGGAAGTAGTGGAAACAGGACTAAACATAACTGTAATAAGAAGGGTAGGGGTCATACCTGACAAACGAAATGTCTTACTGTCTAACTGTCAGTAACTAAAGCAACATAACATAAACGTAAACCTTACCTGGCTCCCATAAGTCGGAAGGTACAATCAACATAAAACAACCCATATGGGCCCCCATTAGCCCTAGTGAGTACACCTCAATCTATTTACCCCTATCTAGGTCATACTGAGTCAACTACCAGCTAAAAGCATCCTGCCGATCCCCTGGGTATGCAACTTGGGCCCGTTGGGCCCCTGACTATAGTTGTGCCTGAGTTTGAAGGACTCTTGATATCTACACCCCGGGTGCAAGCGCTTGGCGGGGGTGTGTATAGGCCAACCACGGCAAAATATGAGGAGCTGGCTCCCCATCTCGTCCCTTACGGACGGCATGCCGCTCCGTAGAGCGACGTATCCTCTCCCATGCTGGACGAGTCGACGCAGCTATTAACTCTGGGGCAGTCACGAAATCTATACAGGTAATCCATCCTAAAACAATACAATTACAGGTCTCAACTGATAACAATAACTGCACATAATAACATACTCCTGATATGCTTTACTGGGATTCATACTAGATTACTACACTAAAGAAACTGACTAATCAATATATCTGTATAACGAGAGCATATCTAGCCTTCTGGGCCTCATGCTAATGCTACTCGCTTCTGGGATAATCTGTATGGCTGTCTGCAGGCGCGCCATGCGCCCGTATCTGATCAAAGGATCCTAATAGTGATCATGATCTTTACTAGTCTGGGCTGAATAGAGCAAGGTCTGAAGTGGCCTAACAATACTCTGAATGTCCCACTCGAACCTCTATAACTCATGAATAACTGTGGGATTACGGATAGCTAACTACTTTATTCCTCTAATTAAACAACTATAGGGTTGGGCTTGATCGAACTTGCTTCTACGCCATCGACACCCTAGTCCTTCATAGGGAGCTTACCGATCTCCTTAACTTGTGGTTAACACTATACTAGTAGAGTACTACTGACTCCTTAGGCCTTGTCTGAATCCACTCAGATTTATTGTTGTTCTGGGCAATTCTCAATCTTATAGGCAATTCTATATAGACTGGACCTCTCCTGGCACTCTGTACCTGAATACCTTATAAGAACCGACTAGCGTGCTGGCCCGTCACTGACTACTGATGTTGACCCCTCCTTGGGGTACCCATAGGTTTATCTGACTCAAACGACTGGGCTGGCTTGCTGGCATCCTATATGATAACTGTTAGATCGACTAAGACTGACAATCACTGATAAGGCTAAAGGGATGGCAGGCGATCACTTAATACACTGGAGAATCCTGGTGTCGCTAACTCTAGAATACACCTATTCGGTCTCTATTTCTGGTTTTGGGATGTGCGATAACGCCAATGACCTCTAAGGATGCTTTCCTACTAATACAGGCGCCAACTGGTCGTCAGACCGCCTAACTGCGCCCATACTGTTTAACCAACTGATTCAGGCTACTAACTCTTACGAGCCTCTGAAGTCTAGGCCTGGCAACAAACTATAAGTCTACCATCACAATAAACAAAGAATTAAAAGAGTTTTGATAGCGTTCATAACGTGAATCACACTTAACCTGCTTCCTTTAAACCAGGAGTCCTGCAGTACAATCTATACATGTGTTCTAACAGCTAACCAGAATTTATGTAACTGTAATCCCTGTTAGCAGCTAGTCGCAACATATCTGATATTTATATACGTATGTCAATAGCAGCTAATTACAACATATCAAATTACAATCTAATGGTAACAACTATCTGCAGCATCTGAGATCGTTATTTTTATTTGAGAACATAAGTCGTAACACTATACGACTAGGATACTTGGCAAGGGTTAAGCCTTACATACCTCGTTCACCGATTTCTGGCTAACTGATGAGTATCAGCTCGTATTCAACTGCCCTTCTCAACTGTAATCATATTAATAGAAGAATAGGGCCAACTTCATTACTGAATTCAAAGAAAACAATAACTTTATATATATACATTGACTATACTTCAACTTATCAAAAGACGATCAACAACTCGTGATTTCTTGGAGATCTAGAAGGTAGAAATACTTATTTAAGTCTGTGATCGTATTGACACTAGTTTGGAGCAAGTCCAATAGCTTTGGCTCGACGGGACGATGATTCGCCGGGCGAATTTAATGAAACTAACTCCGTAAAAATGCTCCCTGCAGCCTTATACTTTGATACCGGAAGTTAATTTGAATTTGGATGGTGTTTAGCGGCGTAATCGGATGAAAATTATTTATTCCCTTCGTCTCTATCTCCACTGGTCATGAGGTATATGAAAATAAACAAGAATCCTAAGGGTGAGGCCTATATATACTTGAAGCAGAATACATGGAAACGTGGCACGTTGGCCATCGCGCCATTTCAACTCTGTGCCACATTGGCTAACGCGCTAATTCTGCTCCTTTCCACTTTTCCCCTCTAGGAAGCTTGTTCGGCCTCCTCTTGCGGAATCTCAACTTGGCACTCGTTCGGCCTTTCTCCGGGCCCTTTCCTCGCACGTGGGGCACTCTAAAACTCTCAACCAACATGTGAATAGGCCAACTAAACGCTAGAAGCTTACTGGGTGTAACATGAAGCATGTCCTCCAACACCTAAATTTTTCTCTGCAACTGTCCATCTGTCTTCGGGTGAAATGTCATGCTCAAATCAGACCTAGTACCTAGTTTAGCCGGCTAGGTCCTCCAAAAGTGGGAAGTGAAATGCATACCCTATCTGAGATGATCGAGAGTGGCACCCCATGCAACTGAATCACCTCTTTCACATATAGTTTGGCCAGTCTCTTCGTATTGTAAGTCACATGAATAGGCAAGAAATGGGCAGACTTAGTCAATTTGTCCACAATAACCCAAATGGAGTCTAACTTCCCAATGTCTTTGGAAGGCTAACCAAGAAGTCCATCACTATTCGCTCCCACTTCCACTCTGGGATAGGCATTCTCTAGAGTACTCCCCAGGCTTCTGATGCTCATATTTCACCTGCAGATATTTTACGCATTGGGCCACATGCTCAATAATGTCCCTCTTCATCTTGCCCTACCAATAATGTCATTTCAAGTCATGATACATCTTAGTAACTCAAGGATAGATAGAGTACATTGAGTTGTGATCTTCTAACGAGATAGTTTTAATCAGTTCCCCAACCCGTGGAACATATACATGCCCCCTTATCCTTAAATTCCTTTCATTATCTATTGTCGCCTCCTTCGCTTCCCCTCGTAAGACCTAGTCACAAATCTTACTCAATCTTGCATCCTTAAACTGCCTAGATTTCACTTCTTGTAGCAGTGATGACCTAGCATCCACATTGGCTAATATACCTTCCATCTCTGCCAACGTGAGTCTTACCAAGTTGTTGGGCAATGTTTGAACTTCTCTAGCCATCGGGGATTAGGTAGTCTCCAAACACGCCAAACTACCCATGCTCACTACTTTTTTTGGCTCAAGGCATCTGCCACCACATTTGCCTTCCCTGGATGATATAGAATTGTGACATTGTGGTCCTTAAGCAATTACATCCATCTCCGCTTTCTCAGATTGAGATCCTTCTAGGAGAACACATACTCTAAGTTGTGATGGTCTGTGAACATCTCACCCTCACAATAGTCCCCATACAAGTAATGCCTCCAGATTTTTAGAGAGAATACCACCGCTGCTAATTCCAGGTCATACATAGGGTAGTTCTTCTCATGCACCTTTAGCTGTCTCGAAGCATAAGTAATGATTTGTCCTTCCTGCATCAACACAGCACCCAATCTAGACCATAAGGCATCATAATAAACTATAAAATCTTTTCTACCGATAGTGACAAAATAGGTTACAAGGTTTTGAGCTTTTGAAATCTCTCTTCACATTCTTCAAACCACTAGAATGGCATGTCCTTTTGGATCAGCCTTGTCAATCGAGAGGCAATGGCTGCAAATTCCTTCACAAATTAGTAGTAATAGTTGGCCAGTCCCACAAAACTTCGAACCAATGTCACTGTAGTAGGCCTAGCCCAATTTTGAACCGCTTCCACCTTTTGTGGATCCACCTTAATCTCTTCCTTGAAGACTACATGCCCCAAAAATGACATTGATTCCAGCCAAAATTTACATTTTGTGAACTATGGATAAAGTTGTTTCTCTTTCAGCAGCCCCAACACAATCCTCAGGTGGTTCTCATGTTCCCACTTAGTCTTGGAATTCACCAAAATATCATCAATAAAAATTATTACAAAGGAATCCAGATAAGGTTTGAAGATACCGTTCATCAAGCTCATGAATGCTGTTGGAGCATTAGTGAGTCCAAATGACATGACCAGGAACTCATAATGCCCATACCTGGTCCGAAAAGCTATCTTCAGAAATCCTCAGCATGAATTTTCAACTGATGATACCCCAATCTCAAGTCAATATTTGAAAACATTGCTGCCCCCTGCAGCTGATCAAATAAGTCATCTATTCGGGGAAGAGGATATTTGTTTCGAATGGTTACCTTATTCAATTGATGATAACTAATGCACATCTGTATGCTACCATCTTTCTTTTCACAAACAACACCGGGGCACCCCATGGAGAAACACTCGACCTAATTAATCCCTTACTAAGAAGCTCTTACAACTGCTCCTTAAATTCCCTCAGCTCAGTTGGCGTCATCCTGTAGGGCGATATAGAAATAGGTCAGATCCTTGGCTCTAAATTTATACAGAAGTCAATGTCACGGTCCAGCAGCATACCAGACAAATCCGTGAGAAATACCTCTAGAAACTCATGAACTATTGGGACTGACTCTATGGAGGGACCCTCTGGATTGGTATCCCGTATGTGGGCTAAATAGGCTGAACACCGTTTCCCTATCAATTTTTGGACACGAATATAAGAGAAAAGCATTTTCAGAGTAGTGTTAAAATTCCCTTTCCACTCCAACCTAGACAACCATGACATCGCTATGGTGACTATCTTAAGCATGGTAATCTAGAATGGCATCGTAAAGAGAAAACCAGTTCATCCCCAAGATAACATCAAAGTCTACCAGGTTGAAGATCACTAAGTCTACCCGCGTATCACAACCCATAAAGTACACAGAACAAGCACGGCAAACCCTATTCATAACCAAAGAATCCCTAACAGGTGTAGACACATGAATCAAAATATTAATAACATCATAACCAAGATCCAATCCTATAGAATAATAGGCAGACACATAGGAAAAAGTAGAGCCATGATCAAAAAAAGCCATATCAATTTTATCATATACAAGAATAGTACCTATGATAATTGCATCTGAAGCCTCTGCCTCAGGTCGGTCGGGAAATACATAGAAGTGAGCTTGATTACCTGCTTGAGACCTACCCCTGTCGGGCTGTGTAACCCCTTTGACGGACTGAGTACCACCACATCTTCCTGTCTGGACACCTCCTCTACCAGGCTGGGTGCCACCTCTAACTGCTGACTGACTACCCCGCCCAAACTAGGGGTGATCCTTATTGAAGGCACTACCTCCCCTCACTACGGTAGCTAGAGCTTAGGAGATAAATGCAAAATAAATCTACCTACCCTATCCAAATTTGGGATACCATCTACGAATGTGGCCATACTTCCTACACTCATGACAACCTTATCAATCACCGACTTCTAAGTCGAAACGAAGGAGATAGGGAAAGCCTCAAAGTCTAAGCGAACCAACTGCGTGCTCCCAACTACACCTGAAGGTCGTTGAATGGTCCCTAGCGGACCCCCAACTGATACTTGCCTAGCCGACTGAATAGGGCATCCCGAGTACCCCTGGGGAATTGGAGTCCTAGCAAAAGAACTACTGAAGGTACCCACCTTCCAAGCCTTCTTCTCGCATTCCTCATATAACAATCCTATTTCACCCCCTCCACATTCTTCACGAATTCTACCACTTCCTGGAAGGTCTTACCTGCTGAGAGCATCTATAGAGCTGATAGCTGAAGGCCCACGTTCAGGCCCTTAACAAACCTCCTAGTTCTCTCCTCCTTAGTGGGTAATAAAGGCAGAGCATACCTAGACAGTGAATGAAATTGAACCTCATAGGCTGCAGCTGAAGAGGTCCCCTACTCGATGGTGGTGAACTCATCTCGCCTCTAGTTTTGCAGGATATGAGGCACATATTTCTCCAAGAAAGTAGAGTAGAACTGAGTCTAGGTCAGTGGAGGTGACTCCGCCGGTCTACACTCCACAAATGCTATCCACTAGAACATGGCATCTCTCATCAGCGAATGACAAATTCCATCCCATACTTCTCCACTGCCCCTATTTTATGGATCCTTTTGTGGTAGTCGATGATAACTCACAAGCATCCGCAACCTCCATGCCATAGAAAGTGGGAGGCTTCATCTTTATGAACTTCCAGAATAAGTCATGCTTATCCCCAGTCATTACCAGTCCAGCAACCAGCGTCAAAAACATAAGGCCACCAAATATCATCCATACGAGGAGCCACAGCGGCTGCATGTTGTATCCCCAATTGTTGCTCTATTGGAGTTTTTGGTGCTACTCTGTTACCCACGAGGCACTCAGAAGATTTAGAACCTGAGCCAGGACCTCGGAGGAAGCTGGAGGGGCCGCAGCCTCTTCCTGCATCGGTACCTCCACCTCTACTTCCATTCTTTCTGGATCTGTTGGAGGCACTAGGAATTTTAACCTTTTCCGATTTAGACTAGGAGCAGGACCCTACCTCTAGCAGTAGCAGGCCTTCTCCCTCGAACTCAGTCTCATCCTCTACCATGAACTGCAGTTGCTACTGCTGGCTCAAGTTCTTTTTCTCTAATTCCTCCTGTGCCTGTTCTCTCCATCTATGAGAGAAAGAAAGAAAGAAAGGAGCTGTTAGATATCAATTTGGATCACCAGATACCAATTGGAATCAAGTAATAGCACAAAAAGAAAAGAAAGAAGGGAGTTTTCCAAAAGTCCTATAGCCTCTTAAAGATAAGTAATGGACATCTCCGCAATTTGTGAGACCCTACTAGATTCGTCCTCGTACAATGAGATCAACGAACCAACGGTTCTAATACCGACTTTGTCATGACCTAAGTGGCCATGATTGGCATCCACACTATACCCCAGGTGGGTGAACCAACAAGTCCCAACTAATTACCTAATCTCCACAGCAATATGAATAATCGCATTCTAAAAATAAATAACAGAAGCCTTAAATAAATTAAAAGAGAATAATCGCCAAATTTATCTATTACATCCCCAGAAACTAAAAGTCATTGTACTTGAGGACATCTACCTAACATAGTCTATGGGAAAAATTAAGAAAATAATAAGTTCATGTCTAAACAAAAGACATTCTCTATGGTGGAGTCATGGTAGCACAACCAAACTTGCTCATCTTCAGTTTTCTGCGGCGGCTCTATAGATTGGGTCAAGATGAACTCCCTAGATCGAGGTCTGTACTCTAAGTGCAGGAGTAGCATCATTAAATACAATATACTAGTAGGAATCATCGGTCGACCTTAAACAATAACATATATACGGTGAAATAACAACATACAATTACCTAAAAAACAAAATCATTAGATAGTACTCATTCTAGAATCAATCAGTGTAAGGTGTTCAACTGGCTTGCTGACTAGATTGATCCTCATTACAGTGGTACTACATTGGCAATACTCGACTCAGCTAACCACCTTCAGCTCTCGCTTAACAATTCTCAAACAACTAGTTCATTAATTCCAAACAAGTTATACATGGCCATAAATTCAATAGTTAAATGCACCACTGGCCACATGGAATATACAATGGAATTCTCACAATCAATCCCTAACTCATCATGGACTCATACATGACTTTACAAGTAATGACAAGTTATGATAAGCACATCAACATTGCTAACACATAAAAACTACACAAGCAAGAATTTCAATTTCATCAGGTTCTCATATTGTCGAACCGATCTTTACTCTTCGAGTTCTATATATTGATATCATAACATTTGTGATGTGTTAGTCATACGCCTCCGTCACATCACCCTGATTAATCAAAATTGGACATCATTATACACACATGCCAAAGGGTCTTATTTCTGCCCTTCCAGTCATGACTTGCAGGAGACTCTAGAAATCCATGTACTGTACCACGTGTGATACCCGCTCTCACTCATCTGCTCATCCAAATGCTCTCCTTGGACATGAGCCACTCTATCATAACCGCTCTCTCGGATGCTCCCCTTGAGCAAGAGCCGCTCATCTTAAAAAAAGGCATGCTATCCACTTTCTTTCTCATTAATCGGTATGTTATCACTAAGTCAATTGGACTTTTGGGAAGCCTCGTCTTACCTCCATCAACTGGATTATACTTATTAATCATCGCTCAGTTTCACGGCAATACGAAGAAACACTTATAACATCTCAAAACACCCAATTTCACACCACATAAGTAATAACATCATATCTAGTTCACTCCATCAATTGAATTTAACATGTGAAGTATTAACAACACTAGTGTCTGAGGACCAACCAAGCACGTTATCATTCCACACACATGCATGTCATAAAGTCTAACTCATTCTAAAATTGTAACTTACCTCAACTGGACGGTTCGAATGCCAATTACTCTGTTGGAGCCCAAAATATCACTTAAATATCACTTACTGCCTCCCATCGTCCGCTGCAGCAGTCATATTTCCGCTGCAATGGACTCGTTATGGCGGTCAGGATACCGCAACAATGGATCGAACAGTTACTCTCCATGTCTATTATGGTGGACCTTCGACCGTAGTAACAGTCTCACTGTAGGGTTTTCCCCACGCTGTAGTGGTCCTCTGATAACCAGTATCTCCCACTCCTTGTACACAAATTATTTCTCAATCTCAAATTTAACTAATACTTACACAATACCTTTCCACAAACAACCTAAGTGAAAAGAGGGTGTTCTAGACTTATTTTACCCGTAACAAAGGATGGGTCACTACAAACATTGGTATGATCTCCATTCAAGAATAATTCAAGTCAAATGTCTAAAGCATTTGCTGACTCAAAATTAATTTTATATGCCAGTTGCAAAAGCTCCTATTAAGTTAATGTCCCTGAAGGATAGAGTCTACATTATGCGTGAAGCCTTGTAGATCAATAAAAAGAATGGAGCAATGATCATAATAAGGAGGCAAGATGCTCTTGAAGAGCCTATGACATAAAACTTCATGAAATCTCATGAAAGGCCTAGGTACTTAAGAAAAACATTAAAAGTGATGAGATCTTAATGAGTTATGTCCAATTACAAATTGATATATATACCATCAATGATATCTTTGATACAATATAGCGTATAATAATATAAAAGACTGTGAGGATCTGAATCTACGTCTATTAAAGCATGCCGATGTAGAAGTATTTATTAAGTGAAATGATGCATCTTGATAAGCATAATTATTAGATCTGTAGTCCACACACCTGAAGATGTCATGCAGTTAAATACTAACAAATGTTATCATTTGACCAAGTTTATATGAAAATTTCTAAAGGATTCAAAATGCCTAAAGTATTTATAAATTTTTGAAAATGTGTTCATAATCCTTATATGGAGAAAATCAAGTAAGGTAGATATGAATTAATCGCCTTAGTGAATATTCATTGATAAAGGATACAATAATAACTTTGCTTACTTTTATATTTTTAAAAGGAAAATAACATTGAGGTTTATTTTACTTGCTATTTATGTTAATGACATAAACCTCATTGGAAATACAGTAGAGCTTCAAAAGGCAAATTGTTCAAAGAATGAATTTGAGATGAAAGATCTTGGAAAGACAAAATTATGATTTAATTTGCAAATTGAACACTTAACAATCGATATCTTTGTCCATCAGTCTATTTATACATAAAAGGTATTAAAATAATTTTATATAGATGAAGCACATTCATTAACTACTTTGATGGTTGTTGAATCACTTAATATGAATAAGAAATCCTACCGACCTCAAATAAAGAATGAGAAAATTCTTGGTCCTGAAGTACCATATCTAATGCGATTACTGCATTAATGTATCTTGCTAATATTACAAGGCCTGACATAGTATTTTCAGTTAATTTGTTAACAAGATATAATTCAGCTCCTACCAGAAGATACTGAAATGGAATCAAATACATTTCGCGGTATCTAAAAGGAACTATCGATATGGGCTTATTTTATTCTAATAATTACAGTCCCGATCTTGTTGGTTATGCCGATGTAAGATATTTATCTAATCCACACAAAGCTCAATTTCAAGCGGGCTATATGTTCATATGTGGGGGTACTGTCATATCTTGGAGATCTACAAAACAAACTATTGTGTCTACTTCATCAAATTATGTTGAGAGAATAACTATTCATGAAGAAAGTCGAGAATGTGTGTGGCTGAGGTCAATTATACATCTTATTCGAGGAAAATATGATTTGAAATGTGATAAAATACGCACAATCTTATATGAAGATAATGTAGCATGGATAACACAATTAAAGGAAGGATTCATAAAAGGAAATAGAACGAAACACATTTCACCAAAACCTTTCTTCATACATGATCTCCAAAAGAATAATGATATTAATATGCAATCCATTTGTTCGAGTGATAATATGGTTGATTCACCAAGTCTCTACCAATTGCAACTTTAGAGAAGATGGTGCACAAGATTGGGATGAGAAGATTCAAGTTTTTGAATTGATGTTCTCATCAGGGGGAGTTAATATATGTTGTACTCTTTTTTCCTTGTAAGGTTTGTTCCATTGGGTTTTTATTGTAAGGTTTTGTTCCATTGGATTTTTTTTGTAAGCTTTTTAATAAGGCATCTAAAATACGTATTACTAAATATGTGTATTCTTTTTTCCTTCACTAGAATTTTCTTCACTGAAATTTTTTCTAGTAAGATTTTGATGAGACACGTTATCTATCAAATAGACATCCAACGGGGAGTGTTATAAATATATTTTTTTATTAGAGTGAATGCCTATTTCTTTGAAGGAAAGTTAGAGTTAGTAACTTTGGGACTAAGTTATTTTTTCCTATAAACAAAAGGGTTTTCATTAATTGTAATTCATCCCTCAAGAGAAATAAGAAGTCTTCTCTCTTCTCTCTTTTTCAACAACTTTCTTCTTGTTCTTCCTTTATTATTTTATATAGTGTCAATCTATATATACATAAAAGGAAGTAATTCTAGCCTAGAATTAAGTCAAATGATATTCTTGGAGAAAGCCATGTGTTAGTTTTGGGAAAAACTTTGTCAGTTTAGGTAATAATTAGTTACTCTTTTTGAATTTGAAAATAATTAAATATCGAATTTTTTAAAAGGATAAAAAATGGAGTCCTAAAACTGTGCAGTGTTCGAGATTTTTTTTTTAGAAAAAAAGTTATCAGATTTTTATATTAACTATTTAAACTAAAAATTTAAATTTAAATTTAACTAACTTATTTGAATTTTAATTAAAATATAAATAGTGAGTTCTAAAAATGTGCAACCATAATCTAAAGCATGTTTAAAACTCTCTTTGTTTGGAATTCTTTTTATTTTTATATTACCTAGTTACTTAAACTACAACATAAATTTTAATTAAACTAATATATTTGAATTTAAGTTAAAACATAAATTATATCAAAATTTAAATATTGTGTTTTACATTTTTTAGATATAGCCAAAACTTATGTAAGCTTTTCATGACTTTCAAATATTTTTCTTTTTAGGTGAACACCATGTTTTAAGTTATTTTTTTCAATAAATTTAAAATATATCTATATTTGTATTTATATATAATTAAAGGGGATGAAAAAGCCCCCCCAAGATAATAGAAACTATAAAAATATTTGAAAAAAATTTAAATATGAAAATTGGGCAATTAAACAAAAATTACAAATTTGTACTCTTTTTATTTTTTAAATATCTTAATTTAGATGGGCCTAATATTTACATTTTTTTGGACCCTTAATTTTAAAATTTAAAATCTATAGCCGACAAGGCCACAAAACACCTGTAAAGGAAAACAGCTAACCAAGCCAACATACATCAATAGAGATCCTATGCGGACCGATAAGACCACTATGTTGTCTAGTTATAACAGAAAGGAAAATAAATAGCTATACTAGGCCCCATACGGCCAACGCATAAAATAAGACATACATGGGCCCCACACGACCAACAACAACTAACTAACTGAGTACTGTAGTCTACAAGTCTCAAAGAATATAAATAGTGGTCGGGATGAGGCCCTGGCCTACCCAAATACTGTACAAATAAAAGATGATAATCTTCTACAACCTGACAACCCCGAAAGAAAGGAGCTGGACAATGTACTGACTCTGAGTAACAGCTACTGAAGATCCTGAACTCTGTCCGTCTAAACCTGCAGGCAAGTAATGCAGTGCCCACAGTTGCGTGTCAGTAAAATATGTACTGAATATGTAAGGCAGTAAATAAGTTGACTAAAAGTTGTTAAAGACTGAAAGTAAGTAGAAGGAAGGGGTAGAAAGTAACCTGGAAGTTTGCTTATTCATAACCTGCATCTAGTGAAATATTACACATATATGAACTAGGATTGTACAATCATATATTCGTAAGTTATAGCTAGCAAACAAAAATGCAAACAAGAACTTAACCTGGCCCTCATAAGCTTGGAAGGTACAATCAACATAGATTAACCTGTTCGGGCCCCAATAAGCCTTGGCGAGCACACTTCAATCTATATACCCCTAACTAGGTTTCTATGACTCTACTGGTGCTATAGACTACCTAGCAGTCCCCTGATTCTGCAATTGAGCCCACTCGGCTCCTGATCTGTAGTTGTGTCTGAGTCCGATAGACTCCTGATAACTGCACCCCGTCCATGGAATGGACTGTATAAGACCCTTGGGCCTCATCATCATCCGTTGGGATGGCATATCGCTCCTTGGAGCAACGTCATCTAGCCCTTGGCAGGCGACGACACAGCTAGTAACCCAAGGGTGGTCACAAAAGGCTCCTAAGTGAGGGAAACCCCACCCGAGGTGCTATACTGAGGTCTCAATCTAGCCACTCAAAAAGCGTATCTGGCCTTCGGGGCCTAACGCGACCGCTGCTCGCCCCTAGAATAATCTGTATGGCTGCTAGCAGGCACACCTCGTGCACTTGTATTTGACAAAGGATCCTGGTAGTGATCATGATCTCTAACAGTCTGGACCGGATAGGGCAAGACCTGGAGTGGCCTGACAACACTCTGAATATCATGCTCGGGCAACTATAACTCACAAGCAACTGTAGGGTCGCAGATGACCAATTACCTAGTTCGTTTTCTTAGAACAACTGTAAAGATGCTATTGACTAAACATGCTTTTGAGTGGTCGATCCTTTTTCCTCCACAGGCAGCTTACTGACATCCTTAGCCTGAGGGTAATATTGTGCTAACATGGTCCTAGTCCTTTAGACCTTAACTTGGTTTGCTCAGATCATATATGACCTTTCTAGGCGGTTCCTAACCCTATAGATATGTTTATATAGACTTAGCCACTCATGAAAATATGTACCTGAATATTTTATAGGAACAGGTTGGGGCGGTGGCCCTACCTCCAACTGCTAGTAAGGTCCCCTTCCTTAGGGTACCCACGGGTCTATTTGACCTGAACGACTGGGCTGACTTCCTGGCAACCTGTATGATGGATACTAAGTCAATTGAAACTGACAATCACCGGTAGTAGCTAACTAGATGGAAAGTTTTCACTCAGTTCACTAGACGACCCTAGTGTCGCAGACTCTAAAGTATGGCCCTCCTATCTAAATTTCTGGCCCTTGGGTGTGAGGGTACGCCAATAGCCTCTGGGCATGCTTTCCTGAAAATACAAGAGCCAAACTGGTAGTTATATAGCCTAACTTCGCCTATGTTGTTCAACTTACTAACTGAGGCCCAATAACTATTCACAAGCTTCTAGGGTCTAGGCTAGACAATAAAACACACAATTCTACTAATACAATGAACTGGAGAATAGAAGAGTTTCTATGACGCTTCTAGTGAGTACCACACTTAACATGTTCTTTCCCAACAAGGGATACTGCGGTATAATCTTATACATTTTCTAGTAGCTAACCACAACATACATAACCGTAATCTACTAATAGCAGCTAATCACAGCATATCTGACCTCTATATACTAGCAATAGCTAATTATAACATGTAGGATCATTATCTACGTTTAAAACATGAGTCATATCAATTTACGACGAGAATGACTTGCCGAAGGAATAAGCCTTACATACCTTAGCTGTTGATTCCTGATTATCTAATGAGTTTTAATTTGTATTCAAAAGCTCCTTCTAATATCACCGTAATATTGGGAGATAGAGACTAATTTCAATACCAAATTCGACTTAAAATGATAACTTTTAATATTAATAGCAACTATAATTCAACTACGTCAAATACAGTCAAAAACCTATAGTTCCCCGAGAGTTTAGAAGAGAGAAATGCTTACCTAAAGCCCATGGCTGTATAGGGATTAATTTGAAACAATTCTGAAAACTTTTGCTCAGCGGGGTTCTGATTTGCCGGGCATATTTTAAGAAAATAACTCCGTAGTGATGCTCCCTGTAGGGTTAGAATTAATAACTGAAGTTAATTACAGATTGGACATCGTTTTATAGCGTAATTGGACAAAAATCCAAAGAAATTTGCGTACCCTTTGCTTTCTGGTCGTGGGAGTTTATAACAAATGAAGGAAAATTAATCTAAGGATCTATATATAGGTACATGGGCGGTGGCAAGGGGCGTCCCTTGCCGCCCAATGCGCCGAAACAGCCTCGCGTCGTGCCTCGGTTGCCCTGGTGCGCCGCACTACCCAGGGCGCCAAGGTGCTGGCACGTCGCGTAGGTCCGTCTGGCCCGGCCTCGCTCGACCCGACTTTTGAGATTTTTCCCCACACGTCAAGCTCTCTTTACTCATCACAAATCCACGTGTACGCTTACTAGCCTTTAATATTTTACAGGGTGTAACATCCTCCCCCCCTTAGGAACATTCATCCTCGAGTGTCATCTTTAGGCCTAGGGGAGCTAACCCCTTTTTTTTACTAACCAATTTTTAGAAAAATTTCGGCATAGTCTCCCCTGTAATATGGACAATCCAGAAACCTAAAATGCAGAAAAGTCCAACATAGGCACCTCGTAGGGCACTATAAACAACTATTCCACCATAAAGAGGCAATCAACTAGACAGTACTAATAACTTAAGCAATAAAATAACAGTTAAATAATAACATCACCTTATCTGTTTAATCTGAATCAATCCTGGAACAAGTAAGGATATTTAGATCGTATGTCGTCCTCAGCTTCCTGGGTTATCTCATTCTTTATTTTTGTCCCTCCATAAGATCTTACTAGAATGCAACTGTGATTCTTAAAAATGGCCCCTTACGGCCTTGTCCATGTAGTAAGGTAACTCTTCGGTAGCCTGAATATTTCCAACTAGGTCAACCTGAGAGGAAATCTCCTATACGCTTGCATAATATTAATGAACAGATCCTAACCCGAAGGTAACTCTATCTCATAGGCATTTGGCCAAGCTCTCGGAGGGTCTCGTATGGTTTAGTGAGTCTAGGATTGGACTTGTTTTTCTTTCAGATTCCGTGACGCCCTTCCTTAGTGGAGTTTCCAGGAATACCCAGTTGCCACTTCAATCTTTAATTCCCTACGCTATATGATAACCCTGAGCTGCCGATATATCCTTCTTGAAAGGTTTATCTTTCCTTGTTTGGTTGATGTATTAGTATGCCAACTCAACTACCCTTAATTTATCTGCTTTATGTCACCATATAGAGGACGTACATTTCTACCCATAACAGGTCTCCGAGCATCTAACTCGTGTGCTCTGCTTGGCTATTTTCTTGGATACAAGAAGTCATACTTACATTAGCGTGCGCTCCAATCTATTCTAACAGTTTCCCAGAACCTAGCTGGGAGTTGTACCTCTCCTTTATATTTTATTAGATATTGGGGCTCCACATGACCAGACTACTTCTTAAACATTTAACTCGGCATACGCTTTTGCTGAAACATAACTCTATCCAGTGAGACATGAGTTGATCCCATTAGCCTCCCTATACCGACTCAAATGAGGTCAATTTACCCCTGGTACAAGATAACCTTATAACTGCATTCATGTTGACTTCTCTCCACTCCCCTGCCGGCATGGCTATTTCCTGAATTAGTCTGCTTGGTTCCTGCTATCTAGCTTTTCTTGGCTGGTCATTGAAGCTCTGCACTAGAACTCAATGATATATTCCCTCTTCCCATGCCATCGGTAGTTCTCTCTTTACAAACTGATGCGTTTTCATTAAATTCTGGGTGGAGGGAGTAACGGACATGGTGCACCTTGGCTATAGTCCTCTAACGAAGTTCTGCCACCTCTGGAACGCAAAGTCGACCTCTAGGTCTTTATGACTCCGCCCCTTGCTATTTTTTGGTCCAATAACTTCCTACTGGACCTTGTCTTAGGCTGTATTAGGTTAGAGTTTCCGTGTCGGTACTCATTTACCTCCACAACTGGTGGTGATATTGCAGCATTCTAGGTTACAATCTCACTATATCTTAGTTGTTAGCCCAATGCTTATTTCTCGACATTCAGCAGTGATCCCATGCTCTGTCAATCTACTTCCACCTGGAGGTGATTCTGTTCCCCTCTAGTATGAAATACTTGTGCTTCCCTCCTTATTCCCAGAGGTTGAGATCTAGGGTTCGTGCCTTCTACCTCCTACTTCCAAAGATATTACTAACCAAATCTATTGACCTGTATTCCTTATAACCCACACTCGGGCCCATTTTGTTCATATGATCTCTCTGTCCTTCAACATAACAAACTAAGTCTATAACCATTATCTTGCAGATATGCTCTACGTCATTAGCACGCTACATCAACATCATCCTATTTTTGACCTGAACTTTACTATTGTTGGGGGTTTGTCGCTGATGGACCCTCTTACATGCACTTAAGAGTTGCTGGCAATCTTTCCCGCCCTCCTGGTTTACTTACTATGAGGGTCTAGATAACTTTGTAAACACTAGGGGTCTTAACCACTTTCTAACCTTTCTCGAAGTCAACAGTTCTAGCCCTCATTTACTCTTTATTCTAGGAAACATGGCATTGCTACCTTCGCTTTCTGTTGTACTGAAAGAATAAACTGGGAGGTAGGAGGTAACCCTATCATTCTATACCAGGGCTAGGGCGCGAATTTCAAAAACTCTAAAGGCTGAGGGTACAAACCTTGCACGATCCTTTGTATGTCTTAGGTGGTCCAACCTTAACTCTTTCCCCTGTCTAATTATACATATCTAGTAGGTAAGCCAACTCATATGTATACTATTTTGAGGTACTATTGTGAAGCTGAAGAAAGAATCAGGGATGACATTGACATATTTGTTGCCTTAGGAAGTTTCCGGTGCCTCGGCAGGATGATGGGAAAATGCAAAAGACGTCTGCTTCCGCCCTTAGGCTAACCGTCTCCAATTATGGAACTTTACTGTTACCTCCTCCTGCTGTTGTAGCCATCTTGTGACAGCTGGAGTCTATCTTATATCAAACGTTATTCTAAACAGACATAACAATGAAATCTTAGGGGTTCAACCCTATACAACTCTTCTCTATAGCAAGATCTGAGAAGAAGGAGGGGTAACCATATTATCATGCCTCGTAGCCTTCTGCTTATAAAATGTGGTGCACAACATATTTATAAACAAGACTCTACTAGACACGGCTTGCAAACTCCCTAGGATACGACCTGCTCGGATACCAAGTTTATCACGCCCCACCTTGGGAGGCACGACTGGCACCTCGTGCCATACTGGAATCTGGACTGACTTGGCTAGGCACGGGCACCTCTGGTGCCTATCACTAACTTAAATTCAAGAAAAAAAATTGTTATATCTCAGTTGTAATACAGCCTCGGGCCGAATAGGCGACGCAACACCTGTAAAGGAAAACAGCTAACCCAGCCAACATACATCAATAGGGATCCTATGTGGGCCAACAAGACCACCATGCTGTCTAGTTATAACAGAAAGGAAAATAAACAGTTATACTAGGCCCCACATGGCCAACGCCTAAAATAAGACATACATGGACTCCACACGGCCAACAACAACTAACTAAATGAGTATTGTAGTCTTCAAGCCTCTAAGAATATAAATAATGGTCGGGATAGGGCCTCGGCCTACCCAAATTCTGTACAAATAAAAGATTATAATCTTCTACAACCTGGCAACCCAAATGAAAGGAGCTGGTCAATGTACTGACTCTGAGTAACATCTACTGAAGATCCTGAACTCTGTCCGTCTAAACTTGTAGGCAAGTAATACAGCGCCCCATAGTTGGCATCAGTACAATATGTACCAAATATGTAAGGCAGTAAATAAGTTGAATAAAAGTTGTTAAAGACTGAAAGTAAGTAGAAGGAAGGGGTAGAAAGTAACCTGGAAGTCTACTTATTCATAACCTACATCTAGTGAAACACTACACGTATATGAACTAGGATTGTACAACCACATATTTGTAAGCTACAGCTAGCAGACAAAGATGCAAACAAGAACCTAACCTAGCCCCCATAAGCCTAGAAGGTACAATCAACACAGACTAACCCGCTCAGGCCCCCATAAGCCTTGGAGAGCATACTTCAATCTATATACCCCTAACCAGGTTTCTATGACTCTACTGGTGCTATAGCCAACCTACCAATCCCCTGGGTCTGCAATTGAGCCCACTCGGCTCTTGATCTGTAGTTGTGTCTGAGTCTGGTGGACTCCTGATAACTGCACCTCAGGCACCAGGCTCGACAGTGGTGTACTGCCGATACGGCGTAGAAATATCCATCCATGGAATGGACTGTTTAAGACCCTTGTGCCTCATCATTGTCCCTTGGGATGGCATATCGCTTCTTGGAGCAACGTCACCTAGTCCTTGGGGGCGACAACACAGCTAGTAACCTTAGGGTGGTCATGGAAGGCTCCTAAGTGAGGGAAACCCCACCCGAGGTGCTATACTAAAGTCTCAGTCTAGCCACTCAAAAGCGTATCTAGCCTTCGGGGCCAAATGCGACCGCTGCTCGCCCCTAAAATAATCTGTATGGCTACTAGCAAGCATACCCCGTGCACCTGTATCTGATCAGAGGATCCTGGTTGTGATCATGATCTCTAACGGTCTAGACCGGATAGGGCAAGACTTGGAGTGGCCTGACAACACTCTGACTGTTCTACTCGGGCAACTATAACACACAAGCAACTATAGGGTCGCAGATGACCAATTACCTAGTTCATTTGCTTAGAACGACTGTAGAGTTTCTATTGACCGAACGTGCTTTTGAGCAGTCAGTCCCTTTTCCTCCATAGGTAGCTTACTGACATCCTTAGCCTGAGGGTAATATTGTGCTAACATGGTCCTAGTCCTTTAACCTTAACTTGGTTTGCTCAGATCTTATATGACCTTTCTAGGCATTCCTAACCCTATAGATATGTTTATATAGACTTAGCCACTCACGACAATTTGTACCTGAATATCTTATAGGAACAGGATGGGACGGTGGCCCTGCCTCCAACTGCTAATAAGGTCCCCTTCCTTAGGGTACCCATGGGTCTATTTGACCTGAACGACTGGGCTGTCTTCCTGGCAACCTGTATGACAGATACTAAGTCAACTGAAATTGACAATCACCGGTAGTAGCTAACTAGATGGCAAGCTGTCAGTCAGTTCACTAGACGACCCTAGTGCCGCTGACTCTAAAGTATGGCCCTCCTATCTAAATTTTTGTCCCTGGGCTGTGAGGGTACGCCAATGGCCTCTGGGCGTGCTTTCCTGACAATGCAGGCGCCAAACTGGTAGTTATATTGGCTAACTTCGCCTATGTTGTTCAACTTACTAACTGAGGCCCAATAACTATTCACAAGCTTCTAAGGTCTAGGCCTGACAATAAAGCATACAATTCTACTAATACAATGAAATGGAGAATAGAATAGTTTCTATGGCACTTCTAGTGCGTACCACACTTAACATGTTCTTTCCCGACAAAGGATACTGCAGTATAATCTATATACATTTTCTAGTAGTTAACCACAACATACGTAACCGTAATCTATTGATAGCAGTTAATCACAACATATTTGATCTCTATATACTAGCAAAAGCTAATTACAACATGTAGGATCGTTATCTACATTTAAAAAATGAGTCATATCGCTTTATGACGAGAATGACTTGCCGAAGGAATAAGACTTACATACCTTAGCTATCGATTCCCGATTATCTGAAGAGTTTCAATTTGTATTCAACAGCTCTTTCCAATATAACCGTACTACTGGGAGAAAGAGACTTATTTCAATACCAAATTTGGCTTAAAATGATAACTTCTAATACTAATAGCAACTATAATTCAACTACGTAAAATACGGCCGAAAACCTATGATTCCCCGAGAGCTCAGAAGGGAGAAATGCTTACCTAAAGCCCATGGCCGTATAGTAATCAATTTGGAGCAATTCTGACAACTTTTGCTCGGCGGAGTTCCGATTTTCCGGGCGTATTTCGAGAAAATAACTCCGTAGTGATGCTCCCTGCAGGGTTAGAATTCAATACCTAAAGTTAATATGAGATTAGATGGCACTTGATAGAATAATCGGACGAAAATCCAAAGAAAACTGCGTGCCCTTTGCTTTTTGGCCGTGGAAGTTTATAACAAATGAAGGAAAATTAAACTAAGGAGCTATATATAGGTACATGGGCAGTAGCAGGAGGGGCACCCCGCGCCAACCAATGCGTCGAAACAACCTCGCGTCGTGCCTCCCGTCGCGCCAGTGGCCCTGGCGCCGCGCTGCCCAGGGCGCCAGGGTGCTGGTGCATCACGCTGGCCTGTGCGGCCTGACTTCGCTCGACCCAACTTTCGAGGTTTTTCCTCCATGCGTCAAGCTCTCTTTACTCATCACAATTTCAGGTGTACGCTTACTAACCGTTAACATTTTAGGGGGTGTAACAATATATATATATATATATATATATATATATATATATATAACAAAATATTTATAAGGTTAAGCCAAATCATTCGTTAAAATAGGATATTATATATGATTAAGAGATAAAATGATATCCAAAATTATATATATCTATATAATCTATATTTATGTCTTCTAAATCTATAGAAATATAAAAATTTAAAAAATTTAAAAAAAATAAAGAGTATCCGCAAGATTAAGCTAAATTTTTTGCTAAAGTAGTATACCATATATTATTAAGAGATAAAATGATACCCAATCCAAGAATATATATCTATAAATCATATTTATGTCTTCTAAATATATACAAATATATAAAATTAAAAAAAGAGTATTTTAAGGTTAAGTTAAATCATATGCTAAAGTAATTATCTAGCAAATTGAATAAAATATAATGTAAAATATAAACGAAGAAAAGGAAAAAAAAGCAACCATTATTGAATTATAAAATTTTATAACCCAAATTTTAGGATAAAATTTAATTGTCTATCTGTAATTTAATTTAAATAAAAAGATATATATTTGCATTAAAATATAAATTATATCAACTTGGTTGGAAAATAAACACATTAAAGGGGGGAAAAAAAAGAACTAACTTAGCACATCCCTTACCCCAATTCCCCGCTAACTCGCAAGCACATACATGCACGGTTTGTACTTCAAAGATTTAAATTTTAAAGGAAAAGGGCCAAAAATGCTCTTAAATTACGTGAAATTGAATAAAAATATTTTTCGTTAATAGTTTGGTTTAAAAATATCTCTGTTGTCAATGTTTTGGTCCAAAAATGTCTCTGTTGTTAATAGTTTATTCCAACAAAACCTCTACTGTTACTTTTGGATAAATTAACAATAAATTATTGTGATTTTATATATATGAAAATTAATAATGGATTACAATATTTTATTAGAAAAAATATGTGTTTAAAAAAATATTTATTAGAAAAAAGATATTTTTGGCCCAAAAATAATAGCAGGGATATTTTTGAACCAAACTATTAACAGTAGAGACATTTTTGGACCAACATTGACAACAGGGGCATTTTTGAACCAAAACATTGACAACAGGGATATTTTTGGACCAAACTATTAACATAGGATATTTTTATTCAATTTTACATAATTTAACGATTTTTTTTTACCCTTTCCCAATTTTAAATGAACCACGTTTTTGGGATGAAACTACTAAAAATTAGGACAAAGATTTAAATTTTAAACTTAAAAATGAATTCAAAGGTTACAACTTATCAATTCTATCCTAAACCAAAAAATTAGTAGATTCTTGACGTTAATTTTTATAACTGAAAACTATGTTATAATTTATTTTAAAATTTAAAATGGTTATACATAAATTTTTGAAGGATTTATTTTTGATTTAAATATATAAAAACTTTTAAATTTGGATTAACTATAAAAAGGGTGAAAATCGTTTTCATCTCTCAACTTTGCTTTAAAAATCAAACTACTTCCTCAATTTTGAACAATACATATTCTCCCCTTTTTATTCTAATTGATTTTTTGTAATATTTATTTTATCCGGCTTCGTTTCAATAATATGTGTTACAAATAAAGATTGAACAATTATTATTTAAAAATCATGGAGTGTGAAAAAATTAAATGCATTCTATTTATACCATTAATCGAGGTCTTTCTTACTTCTTTATATTTAATTGTGTTAAGTCAAGGAGAAAAGCAAGGTTGTAAATTAGATTTTTTTAAAGGGAAAAAATTGCAACTTTATACCAAATAATTGCAAGCATGTGGGCTAGCCATAGTTTACTTTGACGTTTAGGCATCGCTTCTATCTAAAATTTTGATTAGATTTGCTTAATAGGAATCACATATTTTACTGATAAAGTAATTGTTTTGAAGATGTTCTCTTATCGAAGGAGTTCTGCATCATAGATGCATGGATGAAAAAAAATCAAAAATTTCGAGATATATAGGTGAGTGCCGCCTTACTTCTTTATATATGATCGAGTTATATCAATAAGAAAATCAAGGCTGTAAGTTATATATATTATAATCACCATTGTTTATTTTGATAGGAAAAAAATACAAGTGGTGAAGTTGAACTGACGTAGATGTGGTGTAGGTCTCTTTCCTTCTTTCTCTTCATTTAATATTGTTTGCGTATACATTTGAGAAATCCATTACATGTGATTGTGTTGTACTGGAATTCCAGCTTTGTAAAGTTCAATTGATGCACTTTGGACAGAATTAATAAGGAGATCAATATGCGACCCTGGTCTCCTCATCAAGGCCTACGACACCATCAAACTTGATTGTTCACTATACTAAGCCATGGGTCTATCTAAAGACAATGTTTAGAGATAACATGCAGGTTAATTCATGTTTATCTTTGTTTAGAGATATACCAAATTTATTTTGTGTTCTGCTTTTTAAACATCTGTGTACTTGCTATGTTTTTTTATTTATAATTAAAATGTGAAATATTACCATTTACACCAACAAGTTGGTACAAACAAGGAGCACTTTCACCTTTTAGAAAGAATGTTAAAAATAACCTGATCTCAAAAGAGAAGAAAAAAAATCAAAAACAAGCTCCCTGTGATGTACTTAACTTTTTGGTTGGAAGAATAAGCTGACTGAGATAAGATCAATCATTTATCTTTGATGCGATAGTGCAGTTTCTTTTTTAAAAAAAATGGAAAAAAAGTATAAGGTAGATGTCTCTCAATTATATTTACTATTAACAGAGATCAAAAAAAGTTATTCAAAATAACCATATGTCTCTCCTATAAATGATTTTTCTTTCTTACTCTTGATAATTTATTTTGTCTTTCTTGCTGTTATTTTTCTTAGTTATATTATTTTTATTTCTCTTTTAGTGATTTTAATGTGATAATCTATTCAGGTAGATGAATTTGAAAAATAGTTCTCAAAAACACCAAAGTTTGGAATATTATCCATCTGAACTCTTTCGATCAGTTCTCTTTGCACTTTTCGATGTGTCTGCTGAAAATTTTTAAAGGAATTTAATATCACTTAAAGTGCTCAAATATGTGTAATAACTTTTCTTTAAAGATTTAATGTATTTTGGGAGCCAGAACCAAGAAGGATTAAAGTAGCATTTAATTTTATTAATCTTTTATCCTCCATGTATATTAAAGTAAAAATTTATTAACATCAAGTGTTTATATAAATCACTTATATTGAGTATATTGTTATTGTTATTTATGTAAAATTATTAAATACATGCATTTCTATTACTTAATCATTATTAATAATGTATATTGTTACTTAATTAAATTACTTAATCATAGTCAAGTTAAATTATATTTGAATCTCAGTAGGTTCATATGCTCCAGCACCTTCTGTAGGGCGCAGTCCATCAGCTCCAGCAGATAGAGGCAAAGGTAGATCAAGGGCATCCAGTTCTGACAGTGTTCCAGATCGTACTTATACATTAGCAGGGCACAAGACTGCGAGGAGTCACCAAACGTGGTGACAAGTATATTGAATGTTTGCTCCCATTTAGTTTATGCCTTGATAAATACAGGTTCCACCTTATCGTATGTTACTCTGCTAGTGGCACGAAGGTTTAGTACAGTACCAGAGCTACTCCAGCAACCATTTTCTGTATCCACACCTATTGGTGAATTTATTGTCTCCATGAGGATTTATTGAGGTTGTACAGTAGAAATTATTGGCCGTCAAACCTCTGCGGACCTAGTAGAACTAGATATGATTGATTTTGACATAATTATGGGTATGAATTGGCTAGTGCCATGTTATGCCAATGTTGAGTGTTGGTCAAAGATTGTCCGCTTCCACTTTTCAGGAGAAGTAGTACGGGAATGGAAAGGAGATGCACCTACGCCGAAGGGTAACTTTATATCCTTTCTTCAGGAAAGAAAGTTGATTGCAAAGGGTTGTACCTATTATATTGTCAGGGCTCAGGATATACAGGCAGAACCCTCGACTCTTCAATCTATCCAGGTGGTGAGTAAGTTCCTAGATGTATTTTCGGATGATCTTCCTGGTATTCCCCCAGAATGGGAAATTGACTTCCCCATTGATACCTACTGGATACACAACCCATATATATTCCTCCGTAAAGAATGGCCCCTGCCGAGTTGAAGGAATTGAAGGATCAGTTGAGAGACTTGTTAGATAAAGGTTTCATTAGGTCTAGTGCATCTCCGTGGGGTGCGCCAGTCCTATTTGTGAAAAAGAAAGATGGCTCGCTGCGAATATGTATAGATTATCGACAACTAAATAAAGTTACTATCAAGAACAGGTATCCTCTATCGAGAATAAATGTCTTTCTTGATCAGTTGTAAGGGGCAAAATACTTCACAAAGATTGACTTAAGGACAGGGTACCACCAGGTACGAGTTCAGGAGAAGGATATTTCAAAAATGGCCTTTAAAACCAGATATGGCCATTTTGAGTTTCTTGTTATGTCTTTCGGGTTGACGAATGCCCTAGTAGTATTTATGGATTTGATGAATAGCATATGCATACTATTTCCAGATTTGTTCGTCATAGTGTTTATTAATGACATTCTGGTATATTCATGTTCAGAAGTTGAACATAGAGATCATCTGTGAACAGTACTCTAGATCCTCAGAGATTGGAAGTTGTATGCGAAGTATTCGAAATGTGAGTTCTGGTTAAATTCTGTAGCTTTCTTGGGCCATATTGTGTCAGATGCAGGCATTTAGGTAGACTCGCAGAAAATTAAGGCTATAAAAACTTGGCCCAGACCCAAAACTCCAATCGAGGTTCATAGCTTCCTGGGGTTAGTTGGGTATTACAGAAGGTTTGTGGAAGGATTCTCTGCCCTATCAGCACCGTTAGCAAAGCTGACTCAGAAAGCAGCTAAGTTCCAGCGGACTGAGGCTTGTGAACAGAGTTTCCAGGAGTTGAAAGATAGACTGACATCTGCACCAGTATTAGCCTTGCCAGAGGGTTCAGATTGTGACGCTTTAGGCAGTGGGTTAGGATGTGTTTTGATACAATATGGTAAGGTAATTGCCTATGCTTCGATGCAACTGAGGAAACACGAGAAGAACTATCCCATCCATGATTTAGAATTAGCTGCAGTTATTCATGCTCTGAAAATTTGAAGGCACTACTTATATGGTGTTCATGTAGACATCTTCACTAGTCACAAAAGTCTCCAGTATGTTTTTACGCAGAAAGAGTTGAATTTGCAACAACGTCGTTGGTTAAAGTTGTTGAAAAACTATGACGTAAATATTCTATATCATCTAGGAAAGACTAATGTTGTCGCCGATGCCCTCAGCCATAGATCCATAGGCATCTTCTCCTATTTAAAGCTAGAAAAGCGGGAGATGGTTCGAGAGCTACACCAGTTATCCAGTCTAGCAGTCCAGGTAGTAGATTCAGAAGATAATGGGATTGTGATTCAGAATACTGCAATGTCATCTCTGGTGGTGGAAGTGAAGGAACGATAGTATGAAGACCCAAGCTTGGCACAACTCAGAAAAAAGGTTCAGTAAGAAGGGTTGTTAGCCTTTGAGATAACAAAGGATGGAGTTTTGAGATTCAGAGATCGACTCTGCGTCCTAGATGTGGCAGGGCTTCATCAGCAGATTATGGTAGAGGTACATTATTCTCGTTATTCCCTTCACTCGGGTTCGACGAAAATGTATCATGATATAAAAGAGATCTATTGGTGGCATGGGATGAAGAAATATATTGCTGAGTTTGTAGCACAGTGTCCCAATTGCCAGCAGGTAAAGGATGAACATTAGAAACCTAGTGGGATGACTTAGGAGATAGTCGTTCCTATATGGAAATGGGAAGCAATCAATATGGATTTTGTTACAGGGTTACCTCGCACCATCGTAAATTTGAATCTATCTGGGTTATTATTGACAAGCTGATGAAATCAGCTAATTTTTTGCCAATCAGGACTACATTTTCAGTTGAAGATTATGATGTGTCGTATATTAAAGAGATAGTCTGACTACATGGTGTTCTAGTGTCTATTATTTCTAACAAAGGGGCCCAGTACAAAGCTAGGTTTGGAAGTCGTTTCATAAAGGTTTGGGGACGTAGGTTAATTAGAGTACAACTTTTCATCCCTAGACAGATGGCCAAGCACACCATTCAGACGCTCGAAGATATGTTACGAGTGTGCATATTAGACTTTATAGGAAGTTGGGATGAGCATCTATCTCTTATCGAATTTGCATATAATAACAGTTATCATTCTACCATTAAGATGGCGTCGTATGAGGCTTTATATGGGCGGAAATGTAACTCCCCTATAGGATGGTTCGAAGTAGGTGATTCAGGGTTGATTGGACCTGACATGATACATCAGTCAGAAGAGAAAGTTAAACTCATTAGAGAACGTTTATTGACAACCCAAAGTCATCAAAAGTCCTATTCCAATGTACGGCGTAGAGATTTAGAGTTTGATGTCAATGACTAGGTATTCCTAAAAGTTTCGCCAATGAAAGGTGTTATGAGATTTGGCAAAGAAGGGCAAGCTTAGCCCTAGATTCATTGGGCCATATCGGATTCTTCGAAAGATAGGACAAGTGCTTATGAGTTAGAATTGCTTTCAGGTCTAGAATTTGTTCATTCAAACTTTCATATTACAGAGGAGACTCTACCGAAATTTCTGGCAAAGCCTAAGGACTAAAGTCTCTTAAGATTATATTACATTCGAGGATGAATGTTCCTAAGGGGGGATGATGTTACACCCCGTAAGTTTTCATCATTTTAATCAATGTGTGCATACGTATGTTGAGAGTTATAGGGTATGGTGCATGCAAGAGAGGGCTCTGCGGGCGAGCGCACAACACACGAGCGAGCGAGCAAGAGGCCGGAGCCGGGGGCAGGGCGCACCAGGCGCCGTGCCGCGCCCCCTTGACCACCGCCTCAATATATATAGGTCAAGTGTGTAATGCTAAGTTCATTCTAATATTTCCCAAATCAGATAGCTCGACTAGGCGATTATCTTCACGAAATTTTCTACTTTTAGGAGTCGAATTACGCCTATAAACATCATTTGATTGCAATTTCACCTTGGAAAACGAGTTTCGAGCTTATGAAGAACGTATCTATGGAGTTATTTCTTGAAATCTAGCTCGGATTGTCAGATCCCCACAGGGTAGAAGTTGTAGAAATCATGTCTAATTAAGTCCTAAACGTCCACAAGTGATAAATAAGTATTTCTACCTTCTAAACTCTCGGGAATTTATAAGCTTTCAGCCGAATTGAACGTGTTATGACTTGTGATTGTTGCTTTTGGTAAATAAAGTTGCTAGCCATATTCCCTCAGCATAAGGCCTACAATTTGGAGGAGTTACTGATCCTTGAATTGCAGCAGGGTTAATTGAGCAGAATTCGGCAATTTTGAGGTATGTTAAGGCTAATCTCTTTCGGCAAGTTATTCCTGTCGTATAGTTGATACGACTTATACCTTTGTAGTAGCTTAGGATTGTATATGTTGTGATTAGCTGCTACAAGATGAATTGAGACCGTAACATAGTATCCTTTGTTGAGGAGAGGTTATATTCAGTTTTGACTATTGCTATAAGCGATATAGGGACTCCCCATTTGTTTATTTATCATCTAGAGAGATTAGTAGTGTTTTGTTGCCGTACTGAAGCCATAGAGATTTCTGGTTAGCTGTTGAGCATGCTTGGTTGAAGCAGGGCAGCATAGGGAACAACTGAGCAATATAATTTACTGGTTTGGCACCTATATATATATACAGTAGAGCTTGCCTACAAGCGGTTGGCATAACTTGATGTCTATAGGGATAGAATCTTGTCAGTATAGCCATACCTACGAGTTGGTAGTACCAGGGTTGCCAAATGAACTGGGTGGTAGTTTGCTAGGTAAATTTCTTGTTGCCAGTGACTTTATAGCTTTTTACAACCCTCGGCATGTCATATGGATCGTCCAAAACCACCCTAGCCGTTAGTCATCTGATGCCCTATAGAATGATCTTGCGAGCTGATAGACGTGGGGCTAACGCCTTTAGCTACTCATATAAATGTCCATGTATGTGTTGCCCAGGAGGGCTAAGCTCAAATACAGTTATAGGAGCCCAGACAGCTCAAATACAGCTACAGGAGCCCAGAAGGTTCAGATACAGTTATAGGAGCAAAGATGACTCAGATACAGTTAAAGGAGTCCAAACGGCTCAGACACAGTTGCAGGAGCGCAGAAGGCTCAGCTACAGTCTCAGAGGTCGAGTATAACTTAGTACAACTTGCTTACGAGCCTATAGTGGTACATATAGGAAGAGTATTGGATTGCTTGCACTTGTCGGGGCTTATGGGGGCAAAGGTAGGTTATTTTATGTTGTTTGTACATTCTAGGCTTATGAGGGCTAGGTTATATTCTTGTTTGTACATTACATGTTAGCTATAGTCCATATTGTGAGGTTATTCAGGTTAACTTCTAGCTCTTATTACTGATTACTTTCAGTTCCTTACTAGCTTTCATTCAGTTATTATTTACTACTTTACATACTCAGTACATATTGTACTAACGCTCACGCATGAGACGCTGCATACTTGCCTGTAGGTCCAGACAGACAGGGTTCGAGGCCGTCTCAGTAGCTGATCCAGTCGGTTGGCTAGCTCGGAGTTGCCAGATGTTAAAGGTTTGACTATCTTTTGTTGTATAGTTTTTGGGTAAGTCAGGGCCCTGTCTCGACCAATATTTTACTCCTAGAGGCTTGCAGACTACAGTTTTTGATTAGTTGTGCGTTATTGGCCGTGTGGGGCCTATATGTGATATGATATGCATTGTTGGCCGCATAGGGCCTAATTATGTTGTCTGCTAGGAGCATGTTGGTCTTGTCGGCTAGCATAGGATGACATTACTATTGCAACTGTTGGGTTAGCTGATTTACTGCAGGTGTTGTGTAGTAGCCTTGTCGGCCTAGGGCTGTGTTTACAATCGAGATATAGCTGGTTGTTTACTTGATTATATGCTACTGTTATGCACCATAAGTGTTTAGGTCCAACCAGGTAAGCTCAGAATCCGGTGTGGCATGAGGTGCCAGTTACGCCTCCCAAGGTGGAGTGTGGCAATACACACCATTATATCCGTGCACATTAAAAACTAAGTAATAGTAATAACGTGATTTTGAAGTGATATTTAATTTTTACCTTTCAAATTTACAGTCTTTCAATTTTTCTCTACAACACTTTAAGTGACAAAAATATGGTTAAGAATGCCCCTAACAGTTAACAAAAAAATTGCAGGTCAAAAGAAAAATTCACAAGGCATAAGTGATGGCACAAGTTATATCTAATGACATAAATTCACGCAGTTTATACGGGTATAAGTTTAGTAGTATGACATAAGTTTAGTAGTATGAGTTTGTGCATGGAACATAAATTCAGCATAATGAATTTGTGTCTAGGGCACAAGTTCAGTAGAGTGAATGAATTTGTGTCTGGGGCATAAATTCAGCAGAATGAATGAATTTGTGTCTGGAACATAAATTCAGTAGCATAAATTTGTGAGAGAGATATAAATTCAGCAACATGAATTATTAATGTATTTTGGGTATAAGTTCAACAGCATTAATTATGCCTACGAATTTTTTAAAATAATATTAAGAATAAAAATATTTCTTGCGAATTAAATATCACTTAATTTATGCCTTCAGATAATATTCTCTATAAAAATTTATTTATCAAAATTATGTCATAATTAAAAATATTTTAAATATAAAATTTTCTTTAAATAAGTTGTAAAGGTAAAACTTAAAAAGATCAATTACCCAGCATCTCAAAATAAGAGTATACTGCGAAAAACTTGGGTAACAATCATCAAACAGTAGGCCCACCGTTTTGAGCAGTAGCCCAACTGAACAAAATTACAAATTTCATTTTAAGAAAAAAAAAACTGAATACACAGGGCGCTAGTTGTTTTTCTTTAATGAAAATATTGTTGTCAGTGAAAATGGACTAGCCTTTGAAGAGGAATTTACAGCAACTGTATCGTACTTTGATACCGATGCATGTTTTATATATTAGCCTTCTGCACAAATTTTTTTATATTGGAGACATTGAAGCTCTTAGTAAACTCCTCAGGACCTCAACCTTTAAGAAACCTTGGTTTTAGTTTGCAACAATTCTATAAACAACTTATTTTCCTTCTACTCCATAGTGATGTCTTGGTCCTCGGTCACATAAATGGAATAATCAGTGTTCAAGTCCTTTCATTAAAATGCTAAATGGATAAATAAGAAATTCCAGCAATAATGTGATTGGAGCTTATCCTCACCTCTAATGGTGGCAATAATAGTTTCATTAGTTGTCTAATACACGGGAAGAGCAAATGGACTTTGTACGATTAATGGCACACACCTAGTATCTCTATCTCCATCCTTGTTCAAGATGAATCACCATATACCAACTGCATTGGCATCACCAAAATTATCTCTAACAGAACTGATTTTAGTCACACAATTCCAATAGCAAACTCAGCATTTCTTTTTGCTGGCAAATTCTGAATTCAAATTAATCACTACATTCTAGTGGTTATGCAAAATCACATACCCTGGCAGCCTAGAACTATGCCTCACCAGCCACCACCCCAAAAAAAACGATAGAAGCATACAAAGATATTACTTGTAAGGGAACATGATTTAAGAGCATAAATCATGTGCCTGTTCAAGATAGACAAGCATATCAAGGCTATGGTTAAAAAAAAAGGGAACATGATTTAAGAGCATAAACAGGTCCATAAAGTACTTTATAAACAATTTCAGTAACCAAAATACTCTTATATACTCTTATTATCACCGTGTTTTGCCTTGCCATCACAAGTCACACAGGCATATAGAAAACAAGTAAAGCAAGATTCTGAAATGAGACCTTAGACAGGGTTTTAACAAGTTTTGAACTTTCTTCTTCCTTCACTTCTTTTCTCTTTGGAAGTGTGGGTTTTGATGATTCAAGTCAGACTCTACATCATTGTGAAAAAAGAAGCATAAAAAATGTTGTCCATAAGCACAAAAGACGGAATCTGAAGGACCACTGTCAATCATGACGTTTTAATTTGTTAATGCATCGACGAGCATACTAAATCAAGAGTATATCAAGATCAAAAAAAGAAAACCAAATAACTACCACAGCAGAATACTTGGAGTACATGAATACAGGTAGCCCAATTGAAAATCAAGTAAGGACTTCTCTAACTATTTCTGGAACTGGAACTGCCCCCAAAGCTTGACCACCTTCTAAATGTGCAAGCCATCAAATTTCTTCCCGTTATGAGTCCTAACCTTGCCTTAAAGGAGGTTGACCTTCCAGTACTGCTTAATGGAATGTTAGCACTGCCTACTTGGCCAGCCACTTGCCTATTTTCATGGCCAATCTCATTCGCACCACTATCACTGGCGCTTGCATCAGGAATTTCAGGTTCATTTGCATCCAAGTTCACAGCAAGAGAACCTCTAGTGGTCCTCAACCAATCTGCGCCCTCAGAAGTCACCAATCTACACTTTTTTACCTTGATTTTCACCAAATTTGGACATCCACCAGCCAGTGCTTCCATACCTTGGTCGGACACAGGGCAACTTTTTATACATAGTTTTCTCAATGCAATACATTTTGCAGCTATACACGAAAGCTCAGGATCCCCAACAGTCTCACTCCCACACAAAGCTAATCTCTCCAAGTTAAGACAATTTGTAGCCAATTTCTCCAAACTAGCACGCGTTGGATTCACACCAATCAAAACCAATTCTTGCAAATTGGGACAATGTTTAGCAACAGCAATTAACCCGTCATCACTTATCCGGTTAGTCTTCCATCCATCAATATGAAGCTTCCGAAGAAGCTTACAATGTTCAGCAATAGCGTTTAAGCCAAAATTAGTGCATTCTGGCGTTTTAACAAGGTGCAGAATTTCGAGATACGAACATTTAGACAGAGCAGCAAGTCCAATGTCACTAACCTGTAGCCTCTCAAGATGAACTTCAATCAGTTCACCTGCCTGATCAGCTATCACTTCCAGAAGCCTATCCCAATCTCCGGAGCAACGGAAGAGCTTCAAAGTTCGCAAATTCTTTGATCCGATAATCAACGGTCCAAAACACTGTCCATTGTAGAGCTCCTTTAAGCAGATAACTCTGAGAGACGCTGCGGCAATTCCAGAACCGATTGGCTCTGCTGCGGCGCCATCTGTAATGCCACGGAGCCGTTTCACGGATAACTCTTCAAGGAACAAGCAGTTATCCAACACGGCATTCATGCCTTTAGCACCGAAGGAACACGATCCACATGACAGCTTTTTCAAACCCTTGCAGTTCTTTGCAAAAGCTTCGATTCCGGCGTCAGTAATCTCCCGGCATGTTCGGAGTTTCAAACGTGTGAGATTACGGCAGCGAAGGGAGATTATGAGTAACGCATCGTCTCCTATACTTGTAGATCTACGGTCACATTTCAAAGCGAGCTTCGTAACCGAATCAAACCTAGAAAAAATGGAGGGAATTAGAGAAACAAGGTCCGACTGCGCGTTGAGCGATAAACGGTGACGGCTTTGCCCTTCGATCCGGAACCAACGTCGGCAGACAAGGGAACAACGTTTGCGGTCACCTGAGCTAAGAGACTGGAAAATACAAGCCAAGCACTCATCTGGAATAGTAGATGAATAATCAAACTCTCCGACCTCGAACATATCGATAACATCATCACTTTCCTTCATCGGCGAGGTAACGCTGGTGGATCTAGGTTCCGTCTTTGAAAGCTGGATGTGATTTTGAGCTCCGGCAGCGGTGGAAGCTGATTGGCCCATATACGGCGGTCGGAGGAGAAGGAGATGAACGTTATTGTCGTGGGGATTCTACTCTACCATCTCTTTTGTGGATTCCTTTTCCGCTGAACTACAGATTGCCGTCGCGGCGGCCATGAAATTCGGGAGATTGCTTTTCGAAGGTTGAAATTGTTGTGATGTATCTACATTCCGGGGAGAGGGGTGTTCTTATTTAATGAGAGCAACCCTAGAGTTCTTCCCGTGTGGACTACTACCTGGGTAGAAATTCGATTTTTCTGTTCGATTTTTTAAAATTTTGATTCGGTTTTTTTTGATTTTCAGTTTTTCATTTAGTGTACCGAATATAAAATCAAATAAATTCAATTCGATTTTCCTAATTCGACTTTTTTGGTTATGGGCCTAATTAATGGGTTATTTTTTTGCTTACAAAATGAGCTACTTTTTAATTAAAAATGAGTTGTTTTATCTTTTTAAAAATAAATTATTTTAAGTTTGAATTCTAAAGTTTAATTCAACTAAGCTTAATTTTAACTTTTTAAGTAAAAAAAATAGCAGGATCAGTTAATTTATATTTAGTAGTATGTACATAGCATTTGATAATAAATTTTCCCATATGCTTGATATCCTTATAACTAACCCAATAAAAAATTAAGGGTCTTTTAAGATTTCAATAATCTATGGTCCCTAATTTCTTGTTAAATAAATATTATACATTTCATCTTTCTTTCAAAGCATATTACTAATCGTAAGAATTTTTTTAACATGCTAAAACTATTATAAAACTTGTTATTTGTAAAAACTCTTAATCAATTGTGTCAATTATATAAATAATTCTCTAAATGGGCTTGAAATTTGGATTGGGTATAGTATTTTTATATTTTTTTAAAATTAAATTATAATTTTTTTATTTTTTATTTTTTATTTTTTTAAAAAAATATAAAATTTCGATTAAATCAAAAAAATCAAAATTTCAAAATTCTAAAATCAAAAATCAAATTGAATAACTAAAATTTTAAGAAAAAAATTAAAAAATTAAATTAATTTAATTTCAATATTTATACACCTTGCTAGTTGCTACTGCCCGTAAATGTGCTTCATTTCCAAACGCTTGAAGGACCATAATAAGTAAGGGATGTTGGAGGAGCAGGGAATCACGGCCAGGGTCGAGTGATGGATTGGATTATGGTCATTTTTAAGACGTTGGAGCACGAAAAGCAGGGTCACATGGATTACATGTGTCCTTACAATTGGCTGCACCTGCACCCTTCCGCTTTCAACGTTCGAAATTTGTCCTTTTATTTTAGAATGTTTAATCTCCGCATTACATCTTTATCATAACTCAAATGCAAATTAGTCGGATTAATAAATTTGAAAAAGCTCAAAATCAGCACTATCTTGAAAAAGTTACTCTTTCCGCACATAATTTTTTGCATTACACGTAATTATAAGTGTGTATAGATTGAGTTGGTTTCAAAAGTTATTAAATTAATTATATTGATTTATTAAATTTATAAATTAAACCAATATAAGTCAGTTTTTTTTTATTTCAATTTTAATCTGTTCTTTTTTATTTTTTTTATTTTTCAATAGTTTTGATTTTTTTAAAACTAAATTAAATAATTAAAAAGATCAAACATAATTAAATTGGGCCTTTATATTTTATGTTTTTACACTAAATCAAATGTAATTAAATTAACCAAAAATAAAAAAACTACAAATAATTTCTTAGGAAATTTAAAAAATGAAGAAATGAAGGCAGCTTAACGGCTTAACTCATAAGAAACATAGAAAGAAAAGATACTAACAAACATGTGAAAGTAACCAACGCCCGATGAATGAGGAGAGGAGAAGAAGTTTATGGAAAGTAAAGATGAAGATTGAAAGATTTATTTTATCTTGTAAGGTTTTTAGGTTAATATTGAGTCTTTATATTTGGATCATTTACTTACTAGTTACTGCCTACCGAACAAATATTACAATTTACATTGAATATAAGCTCAAATCTGAATATATATATAATTTTTAAACATTGAAAATTAATAAAACTAATTTTAAAAAGTATTTACAAAATAAATTATAATTAATATTTTTATGTATAAAAAATTAAATTATATATATATGACTTTGTTTTTTGGTTAATACCAAACCAAACCATGAATGGTCGGTTTTTTCTCCAACGCCAATCCAATCAAACCAAATCATAGATCTATTTTTTTTTCTCTATTTGACTTGGTTCCTCAGTTCGATTTGGCTTGACGGTTTGACTTGTACACTCCTACACATGATGATAAGGGAAGAATAATGGTGAAAATGAATTCACTCTTGTTATTTAAAAAACTCTCAAAATTGAGTTCCTCAAATTCGATTTAAAGATATTGACAATAAAATTCACATTTAAAAAATAATAATCAAGACTTTTTTTTCTGATATGAATTTAACTTGAATTCGACTTGTTATTGATATTTAATTTTGGACCTTCACCGTCTCAAATAATTATTTAAGCATCTTCAATCGTAAATGAAATAGAATAAATATTTATAAAATCAAAAATACTTTTACACAAATTTTAGATGAATTTTACCATTTGATTTAGCAAAATATGCTAATAATATATATGACCTCCACGGTCGCAAATAATCATTTAAGATTTTCAATCGCAAACGAAGCAGAATAAATATTTATAAAATTAAAAATATTTTTACACTATTTTTATGTGAATTCATTTCATTTAGCAATATATATATATATATATATATATGTGTGTGTGTGTGTGTGTGTGTGTGTGTGTTTTAATAATTTTATTATTTAATAGTGTATATATTTCATTCATTTCAAAATCAAGTCATTTCAAAAATGTATTTTCTTTTAACTAAGTGTCGTTTAATTTTTATCAAATTAGGTTAGTTATAATTTATTTATAATTAGTTATTTTGAAAATAATTATTATACTCTGTTAAGTTAAGAGATGCGAATAATTAATTGAGATAAATAATTTACCAATTTATTCCAAACGTGTACTTGAATCAATTTAGTTACAATTTAAACTCTATTTTGATTTTTTTTCTTTGCAATATACATACAGCCTACCCAATCATGAGCTCTCTTTTTACACATGATTGGGCTGAAAATCAATTAAATTAACCTTTAAATCGGATGAAGTCCAGTATATAATTCCCTAAATCAGCCTACTACCCCTTTAGCGAGAGAATTAATTAACGTTGACAAAAAAAAGTTTCAAATTTAAGTTATTTTTATTGAGTAGAAATGACAAACATTAAATTAGTGATTGATGGGTTTTGACTCATTTTGAGACTTGCCCTTAAAGTTTTTCTTTTCAAAAATTTTTTGGCCCACCATATATAAAATTTTAATTACTTAAAATAGGTGGAAAAAAATATTTTCTTTTCTCACACCGCCGCCTCCTCCTCCTCCTCCTTCTCCTTCTCCTCCTCCTCCTCCTCCTCCTTCTTCTTTCTCCTCTTTCTCTTCCTTCTTCTTCTCCTTCTCTTTTCACGCAGTTTTCTTCATTTTCTTCCTGCTCATGCTGCTGCTTCTCTTCTTTCTTCCTCTTCTTCTTTTGCTGCTCCAGTTTACGTAGTTTTTGAACCAAATTTTATTCATGTAACACTGGGCATTACTTCATAGGTGATTGTTAAGTAAAACAATGCTATTTAAATTTAATTATTCATCTAGGTATAGCTGCTCATTTTGCACTAATTTTTAATAGCAAGCATAACAAATGACTTAGCTGGTGCAACAGATCACCTAGTTGTTGGAATATGTTACAACTTTTGGCAAAATGGAAATTGTCTTCAATAGCTAAGCGATTTGTTGCAACAAATTACCTATCTATTGCTCTATGGTAGTTGTCACAACTTTTGGAAAAACATGATAGAACTAGAAGTTGTCTCCAACAACTAAGTAATCTGTTGCAACAAGTACCACATATGTTGCAACAGATGCTTAGTTGTTGAATCAGATAACTTAGCTGTTGGAATAGCCACTCAATTTACTATACTGTCATTATCTGTTTTCTCAAAACAAAGTATCTTCGATATCATTAATAGAGGACTCAATAACAAAATAGGGGTTGATTATCATGGTGAATGGATCAAGAAGAACAATTGATTTATTTGACGTTGGAAGAGTAGTGACATGTTAGAAATGATAGTAATTATTGTCCAAAGGGATGTTTTGTATGATGATTTTGTGAACTTAATCATCAGCTACTGTAAATTAAATTTTCAACCAAAAGATCTTGTCATCACATATATGCACAATTATTTTGAAAATCAGGCAGTCTTGCCATTTAGGATAGCGATGGTTCGTTTGCATGGTTATTTGAGTGATGTAGCTAGATCCATTTTAAGGATATACGTAATTGAAAAACCGATAGAGAATCACAATTTAGCTCAAGACCAACAAGATATATTAAATGATGAATTGGAAGGGGTGGATATGGAAGATGTTCCAGATAATGAAAGTGGAGATGAATTGGATGGGCCGGACTATGGGGATGACCAAACTCCTACACCTGGTGTTGCGAGTAATACACTAGGCACTTCTTAATCAACATAGTCCAGCCATGCATGTCCAAGATAATGAAACAGATTTTTATAAGGGAATGCCATTCAAGAACAAGAAAGAACTTGCAAATTCATTGAAAATTGCTTGTTTGAAAAAGGATTTTAGACTCAAGAAGGTGATTAACTCGAGTATAGTGTATTATTTTAAATGTGTAGATTTGGAGTGCAAGTGGTGGCTGAGGGTTGTGAAGCTTTTAAGTTCTAACAGATTCTATAGAACTTATGTAAAATATCATAAATGTGGTTCTGAACATATTAGGAGCCATAATCTACACACTACAATAAAAGTCACAGTGGATAATTCAAAGTTAGGTTCCCCGATAGTAAAGGCTCATCTATAAAAGACATGGGTCATCAAATTTGTATAGAATTGGGTTGTAGGTAAGTTACTGGATGCTTTGGAATGGCTTAAATATTGCAAAGTCTTTGGTTAGGGGAACACATGAGCACATGTATGTAGTGCTTGATGCATATCGATATATGCTTTGATCTGCAAATTCTGAAAGTAAGACGACATTGAATGTTGATAAAAATAGAAAGTTTCAATACTTTTTTGTAGCCTATGCATCGCGAATGCTTGGTTTTGCGCAAATGAAAAAATTCATAGTCTTTGACAGAATATTCTTGAGGAACAAGTATGAAGAGTTTGGTTGTCAGCTATGACACAGGACGAGGAGAATCATATTTTTGTGGTAGCTTTTTGTATAGTGGACAAGGAGTGTGATGCCTCGTACTAATATTTTTTTGAATAAATGAGAAGTTATGTAAATGATGCCACTAATTTTGTATATAATTTATGATAGGCATCCAAGTATCAGAAAGACAGTTTCTATTGTCTAGCCAAATGCTCATTATGGTTGTTGTATGAGACACCTTGGAAAAAATATTTGAAACAACTTTCATAATTTGAAGGTTGTATCTCAAATTTTACAAAACAGCAAAAGCATATAATATTGATGTTTCCAATGACCATTTCAATCAAATAAGGAATATGATATCCGAGGCAGCCGAACATCTTAAACGTGTTGAATTTCACACATGGAGCGGGACATTCTATTGAGGAAATAGGTATTTACACCTTACTGTTTGATTTTATTTTAAATTTGTACCTTATTGAGTGACTATTTTTTATATAGGTATAGGTATAATATTATAACAACAAACATTGCTGAGTAGGTGAAAGTAATGTTCAATATTGAAAGAGAATTTCTTGTTGTCGCTCTATTTAATAAAATAAATAAGAAGTTTGCAGAAAATTTTTATTTCACGATTCGAGCATAGACTCCGAATGCAACATGAGACCTAAAACTATGAATGGCTCCACGCTAACCCATGGTATATGCATAATATAAGTGTAAGCATACAACTAAGAGGAAATGAATCATGAGATGTAATATAAGCAGAATAAGCTTGAGATATCATAAAATGTATAACTGAGGCAACAAGTCAAATCGCTAAAAATATAATATGATAGTATGAAAAGCCTTAAACATCTGATGAGCTAAAGGACAGGCCCCCAACTAGCTTTATAAAATCTGTAATTGAAATGACTAGAAGAAATCATGAACCAAAACTGTTGTCCTCGGATAATAAGGGCTCACCAATCAACTGTTGAATCTGGGACGAGGGCCTGTCTAGAAGTGGAGATGAAACTGAACACCCGAACCTATATCATGAGATGATATAGCACAAAATTATGTAGTCAGTACTTTGAATGTACTGAGTATGGAGAATAAGTATAACATAATAGCAAGGAGAACATGCTAAAAATCATGATCATTATATAGCCATAAAAGCATGAGATTTTCATCATGATTAAAGTATAATGACCTAAGGTTTTGAAATAATATTGTAAAGTTTAGCATGGTTGAAATCATAAATAAAGCTCATAAACTGATCATTGGGCCAAATATATTATAAGTCAATGCATCATAAAACATAAACATGACATGGGATGAGAGGTCCTCATAATCGACATATTCCAAGTGAGCATCATGGATCCTTAACTGTAACCCTGGTCGGGAGAATGTTCATACCTTACCAAGGGTAAGAACCATGACTGGCGTGATATTACTTATGAGCCCATCCGAAGAAGGGAGACACTCTCAACTGGCGATGACCCCTTATCCTTCGGGTGAGGGAAGACACTCTCAACTGGCGATGACCCCTTGACACCTATGATGGCATGTATTTTGTGACTTGGATCATATGAACCTGCATCCGCTTAGTGCTAAGTACTACTCCTAGATCATACATAGTGCTCATGATCAGACTTGAAACATGGTGGGGTTTGCATGGGCTAGTTTAAAAATCATGTAGACTAATAAATTTCTTGACATATGTGAACTAGCCTTGAAAACTATATTGAAATTATAGGCATGATACATAACCTTGACATTCATGAAATTCATGCATAATTGAGTAAAACATGCTCACTTGAAAATTGAGTATCATAAGAGTTTCTCATAGAAATCAACCCGGTCATAGTGATGAAACACATGTAGAAGCATGAGAGAATCAATCCATAAAAGATTATGGAGTTTTTCCATAAAAGGATTCTAACCCTAGAAATTCATAAAAATAGAAATTGGAGACATGAGAGACTTGAACTCATGAAATTAAGCTTGGTTTGGGTATAAGATGAAAGAAAACCCTTAATGATAATCTCATATACGTGGTCTTGGTGAATCCTTAACTTAAACTTGATATCTAAGAGAATTGGAGAAGATGAACCCTAGCTTCCTTGAGACCCTTGAGAGTTGATTTCCAATCTATGGTGTTTGGAGAGAGGAATAGGTGTTTGGGCTAAGTAAAACCATTAAGTATCCCCCTTAGGGAACTCAAAATGTTAGAAGTTAGAAGCATATAAAGTTATGAAAATACTCATGAAAACTCGTACTCAAAATCTGTTGACTAGTTATCATGGGTCACACCATGAGTCATTGGTTATCACCACGACTCGTGGTGATCATCTATCACTTGTTGGAATATTTTTCACAACTTTGATCTTTCTCATCATGGTTCGTCATAATGAATCATCATATGAACTTTTCCACGATTGCATGATATGGTTCATAGGTTGACACTACGATTTATGTCTTCCACTCATACCAAGAGCTTCTACAAGTGCACCTCTTCTGAAGTTTTCCACGACTCCTAGGTACAACTCATACTAGGATGGTATGGCTCGTACCGTAAGTTGTACTTTGGCCCAGCACTTGTGCATTTCTCTGGATTCTACTATGGTTGCAAGGTACAGCTCGTAATGAGACTTGTAGCAAGCTATTTTCTATAACTTTTTCTCACCTTTTCTGGAATCCGACTCCCGGACCTAATTTCACTGAAAAAAAAAAGTAAAAAGTACCTCATATTTGTATAAACACACCTAATACAAAGCATGTTTTATAAGTTTTAAGAATTGAAAGTGCTGTAAAACCACAATACATCAGCACCCTCAACTTAAAACTTTTGCATGTCCTCAGGAAAACAAGACACTACTACAACATGACGCTTAACTAGAAAGTAAAATAGCAGACCTATAGCCAACAATACCAAAAGTTGCACATATGAGCTCAAATAGAAATTGACCCTCTTTTCCATTCAAAACCAAACTAGCTATGCGTACATGCAACTATAACTCATGACACAAACGGATCGAAAGATGGAGTTCAATTATTAATAGACAACTGAGCTATCAGTAATGCTGTTTACACAGACTATTGGCAGAATGCAATGCAATCCATGTACTCTCACAACAAATGAAGTCCCAAACACTCACAATAAATATATATGAGACTGGGACTATTAAGTAAAGCTCTCACTCTCACAAAGAAGTTTCGAATGCCATATAAGTGATACCATAGGCTTGCCCTTATTTTCTCTACTCTGACTTTTCGGACAGTTACGTTAGGATCACTATAGGACTTTTATTGGCTTGTAATGTAGGCTTAGGGACGGGTGTGGTACATATAGACAATAGTGACTAACCCTCCTTGGCTCTACACAACTCTTGGCTCCACTTTTACACTTTTCCCCCTTTTCTTCTTTTTTCCTCCCGTTCTTCTTTTTATTCATCTTTCACTTGGTGGGTGTGGTGTTTTTTTTATCAAATTTTTGGACTTGTGGTCTTTTTATTTATTCAAGCAAAAAATTGGTCCAATATAATTTGGAGGACAGACTTCACAGTCCAACCAAATACACTCCTGACCTGGCCCCAAATACCCCAACAAAATCAGATTCTCCCAAACACACCCCAATAATCTAGAGTTTGTGTTCTTGCCTCTTTGCTAACCTCTACTCGATGTATCCCTTTTCTAGCTCTTAATTTCTCCTCGGACTCTAGGTGACCAACCTGCTACCCAATACTTGCCATTATTGAGCTCAGTATGCAACTCAGAAGGTATTTCCAGTCTTCCTTTTGCCCTTTGTTTCTTTGTCTGACCTTTTGTCTCTTCTCCAGGTGGTAACTCTGGGGTAGTGTAATTTTCATTTTTTTATTTTTTTCTTTTTGACTTTCGAATTTCTTTTTTTTTTTCTCTTTTTCACACAACACCTCACCTTTTACTGACTAGATTTTACCTTTTCTCCCCCACATCATCTATGCACCCCTACAATAGCCACCATCAGCTTAGTCATTTTGCCTAAGTTGAGGTTTACAATATTCAAGGAGGGACCAGGACCAAAACAGATTTATTATAAATAAAGCAGGGAAGGTGAATGGACTAATCAACAAAAAGGGTCAACTTAGACTCAAACATGGGATCAAGGGATTCATTTCATTTGGTAGGACAATTTTAAGCTAATGTGGGCTAAATCAAAAACAGCCTATGATTCTTTCCCGACCAACTATCCTACAACTTAAGCAAAGACTAACTGGAAAAGTTCTAGATCACCTACACAGTATTGAACTAAGTATGAAATCACTCACACATGGTACAGGTTTGCATCACACACTACCTATTCGGTTCATGCACAACTTATGCTACAGTTACTCATGCTAATCACTCAAATGCGATAAAAAGATCTGCAATAGTCATGATTTGCAGTAAACTAACACAACTAATCATAAATATTTTTAAAAAGGCCATTTTTTTCTCAAAAATATCAAAACATCAAGAACATGTGTATTTTTATTAGTTGTTAAGTACTCCTAAGCTACTTCTAGTTAAACAAAAACAAAATATCCTGAACATGACGGTTCTACTAGATAACATGTCTGAGGAAAAAGAAACACGACAATAAAAATCCTCGGACAAACCAAAAAACAAATAGATACACCCCTCTTTGAAAAACATGCTTTGTCTACAAAGCAAAGAAATAAGAACTAGGAGAGGAATATATCTGTGGCGCTTTAAGCGCTCCTGTCAGCTACTTAGACTTCACTGACCATTCATGGGTTGCCTCCCATGCAGCGCCTAAATTAACGTCATGACACGACGCAAGTCTCTTGACTACTCAAAATTTGTGAAGAAAATCATACTCCACATCAATTGCTGAGACTACACGAAACTCATTTGGCTGCTTTATTAACCTACAGACATTGAAGATGACCTCTTCTTTGTTCAGCCTAAACTTTAGCAGGCTAACTTCAACATCTACTAAGCTCTCCCAGTGGTAAGGAATGGTCGCCCAAGATGATGGGGTCCTCAAAATCTACCTCACAGTCCAAGATTAGAAAGTCAGCTGGGAAGATAAACTTGTCCACTTTCACTAGGACGTAATAGAGTATGCCCACAGACTTCTTTACTGTGCGGTCTGCCATCAATAACTGCATTGTAGTTGGTGAGGGGGATCCTAAGCCCAATTGCTTGAACACAGCTAGCGGCATCAGATTTATGCTAGCTCCTGAATCACACAACGCCCTTGCAAAATCAAAGTCTCTAATCGTGCATGGGATAGTGAAGGCACCTGGGTCTTTCTTTTTCTGAGCAAGGACCCGTTATGCTATGGCACTACAATGATGTAGATTTACAACAAACTCATAGCTCACAGATTTCTTCCTAGTTACCAGGTCTTTCATAAAATTTGCATACCCAGACATCAGCTCCAATGCCTCGACCAATGGAATGTTCATAGACAACTGCTTTAGCATAGATAAAAACTTTTGGGACTTCCCATCATCTACCTTCTTCTTTATCCTCTAAGGGAACGGTGGAGGTGGTTGAGGGATGGGTCTGAAAACCTATGTGTCCTTTTTTGCCTTCCTTTTTTCTACCTCAGACCCCTTTGCATCAACCAGAGTCTTGGTCAACTCAGCATTATCTTTGATCACCTGCTCTGTATCCTTATCCTCCTCATCTACCTCGATCTCACTCTGTTTTATCATCTTAATTACAATTGGCATAGGCGGATCAATTGTAGTTTTTCTACTCCTAGTCATCACAGCCATACAATGGCTGTCATTCTTTGGATTTTGTATAGTATTGCTAGGAAGTGTGCTCTTCTGCCTCTAGTTTAAGGATGCATACATCTAACCTAGCTTCTTCTCAATCTACTTGATCTCTATGGCATGCGATTCAACTTTCTGGCTCATGCCAGATATGTCTCCCCGAATGTTCGTCAACTAATCATCTATTGACTTTGCCTTCTTTAGTAGCTCAGCCATCACACTCTCTAACTTTTGGGCCAACATCACCTTCACGAGCCTTAGGAGGGACATAAAGGCCTGTACGGTCATTTTTGTAACTGTCATTCATTCTCCAATCACTTTCCTGCTTTCGACCTATGCTCTTATCCCTATAACTATTTCGGTTATAATTATCTCTGTAATGGTTCCAACCTTGATTTTCAGAACCTTGGTGCCAGGTTTCTTGACCAGACCCTTGGGCGTTGGCCCGAAAACCCTCCACCTGATTATCTAAGAAGTTTGCCTCCTCCTTAGAATCTGAGTGCTCGAACCCCTGTTCCTGACCTTATGCTCCCACTACATTCACCTTTTGCACTCCAGACCCCATGATATGTTTTGTGAGCAGGTCTATAGATGTCCTCATATGAGCTAACTCCTGGTCCACTCCTCCTCCTTCCTACGCTGCTTCGTAGTCATCCCGATAGCATATGTACCCGCAATTGTCTTCGCCTCTCTAGTATGCCACGCTTTGTTTGCTTCTTCCCACAAGTGACTCATTAATAATCCACCTACCACTAGATTATATACAACCTTTATGCTGTTATTTAGAGACTTGTAAAAAATTTCAAAAAGCTATCATTTAGGAATTCTGCGATTCGGGCACTTGGTCAGCTTCTTTTTGAACCTCAGCCATGTCTCCTGAAGTACCTCAGTCTTAAGTTGTCAGAATTATAGATCTCGTATTTGAGTTGAAAAATCTTAGAAGGTGAAAAAAACCCTCTCCAGAAAAGCATGTTTTAGCTCCCTCCAGTTGGTGATGGAGTCGTTTGGCAACTCCGACAACTAAAGGGTAGCCTCACCAAATAGTAAGAATGGAAAGATCCTTAGCCTGATAGAATCCTGACTCAGTCCTGGCAACCTGTAAGCCTTGCAAATACCCACAAAGTTCATCAGGTGGATATTTGCATCATCAGCTGCATTACCACATAACACACCCTTCATGTAAGCAACTGGATCATTGTCACGAGCCGAATGGAGGCCCGGATCGCGACACGGGACAAGGAGCCCCGCGAGACTCCAAGTCGACCCATTGTATGGACATACATCTAACTCGACCAATGAGACTGAAGAATCAACATGGTAATATTAGCAGAAGTCTAAAATAAACATAACATCAGAATACACAATCTGAAGCTGAGTACATCCTTTTGTCTGAAAAGCCTCTAAATATGATGAGTTGATGGGACAAGACCCCAACTAACTTGATAAAGCTGGAAACTGAAAATACATAGAGAAATGTGAATAAGCATGGTCTTCGAGAGATGAGGACTCACCAACAAGCATAAGATACTATCTCTGAAGACTAGCTATGAATGGGGCTGAGTATGAGTGCCAGGTCCTGTATCATGAAATGATACAACATAGAGTATGCGGTCAGTACATGGAATGTACCGAGTATGCAAGGTAAGTACAACAGCTTAAATAAGTATAATCATTTAAAGAAATGCATAGTGTAAAACATAAACAATAAGAATCTGAGGGTAGGTCTAGCATGCATTCTTTCTGAAATCATGATCTCATCATAACATAATATAATATCATAACTGAATCGATTGACTCAAAGCTGAAATCTGATAGTCATGAGTAAAACTGAACATTGGGTCAAACTTGTTTTAGAACATATATAGATATATAAGTCTCATGAATGATGAACATGTATAACTGAAATCATGAAGAACAAAAGGAGATTCTTCTTTTAACCGACATACCATGATAGAACTTATATGGTCCCAACTATCATACTCAAGTGGGTAGAGCCATCCAAAGCCTTTCCAGGGCTTGGGACGATACCATGATATCGATATCAAGCTCATGGACCAATTGGGCAGGGGATAGCTCACAAGGGAGGTCCCGAAGTAATACATATAATTATAAACCTATGTTGGCGCGTGGTTCTGAGGCATAGGGTGATCGACCCTTAGCCTACTTGGTGCTATACACTACTCCCAAAACATGCATATGCTCTCCATCTTTTTTGTAAAAAACTCAACATTGTCTATTGACGAAGCTCAATAATTAAATACATCTCAAATCTAAATCATGCATATGAGAAGCTTTAACTAAACCATACCACAAACTGAAAGATAATTGGGATTCTTCACTCCAAAATCATGTGGTAAGCTTAATTTGGGAAATCATAAATCATACTTGAACATGTGGGCATTGCCCAATACTTTCACATGCTTGCAAATACTCAATTCACATTAAAAACACGATTATAAACATGGGTAGCTTGAAAATATGCTTTTCATCAATAATACCTCATCATATTTGAACATTCATCATAAAGCTCAACATTTCATGACTTTCTCATCAATGGGATTTTTAATTTGTAAAACTTGGAACATGATTTTAATTGAAAAAAATATAAAACTGGCCCATGAATCATAATTCATTAGTAGAAACATATTTAGATCATACCTATATAGAGAATTAGAAATTTCATGCATTGGGTTAAAACCCCATAGATTAGACATAGGAAACTCATGATTTAGAGATGGATTGGGCATGGGTATGAAAGGATTCACCCATTCATAATCCTACATACCTGATTATAGCTGATTCTTACACTTCCTTGAATGCCCAAGAAGAAATTGAAGAGAACCTTGAAGGATTTGCCTTGATCACTTCTCTAGACTATCACTCTTACATGCATGAATGAAAATGGCCTAAAATGAACTTAATCCTCTTAAAAGTCATCATTCATAACTCAAAACGATGTAGTTTGGGCCTTAGGATCTTAGGAATTACGAAAAAACCTTACTAAATTCGCTAAAAATAACTGCCAGCCAGTCCCCACGAGGGACATGACGACTCGTGGCGTCATCCGTCAAGTACACTGCTTATCAAGTCATTTGGGCTCGTCACAGGTGAATTCATGATTCGTTACTGGTGACCATGACTCATGGTTACCACTCGTCATGTGCACTTCCTTCTTCTTTTCCTTTCTCAATCATCACTTCCCATGACTGATCTAACGAGTCGTGGGGCCTGACCACGACTCATGGTCACTTCCATGGGGAGTCAAATTCCCAAATTTCAACTCATCTCCGAGCCTCACCACGAGTCACATCACAACTCGTGGGTTGATCCCACATGTCACCTCACGACCCGATCTGTATTCTGATGCCAGTTTTAAATTTTTTTCCATCTTAACTCCCGGGTCTGATCATTGGGCTTCCAGGGTATAACAATATCTCCCCCTTGGGAACATTCATCCTCAAATGTTGGAAAACATACAGAAAAGCAGAGAAATGCAATCATCATATTCAAATACTGATCATTTAAGCTGAAAACTAACAGAATGACTATCTCTAATTTAAACTATATAGCTGAATTGAATTCACGAATCATACAAATATCCATATACATAAAAGAAACTCGGGCACATGAACTGAACATGAAAACTAAATAGAGTTTTAGGTCAAAACTGATACCTCAATCTAGAACTAAGCCGGTAGAGAATAAATGTGGGTATCTAGCCATCATATCCGCTTTGGCTTCCCGCGTAGCTCCCTCAACATGATGATTCCTCCATAACACTTTGACTAAAGCTACTTCCTTGTTCCTTAGCTTTCGAACCTGATGATCCAGTATTTCTACCGGAACCTCCATATAACTAAGGCTATCTTTCATACCAACACTGTCCACCGGGACAACTAGAGCTGGATCACCCAAACACTTCTGTCCACCGAGACAACTAGAACTGGATCACCCAAACATTTCTTTAAGAGAGATACATGGAATATAGGATGAACATAAGATAATTCTGAGGGCAACTCCAATTCATATGCCACCTTGCCAACCCCTTTCACAATTCGGTAGGGGCCAACATAACGAGGGCTAAGTTTTTCTTTCTTTCCAAACCGCATCACTCCGTTCATGGGAGATACCTTCAGAAACACCCAATCGTCCACCTTGAATTCTAATTCCCTCCTCCTCACATCGGCATAGGACTTTTAACGACTTTGAGCTGTTCTCAACCGTCCCGTATGAGTTGAACCTTCTCCATATCCTCATGAACCAAATCTGGTCCTATCATCGCAACTTCACCAATTTCAAACCAACTAATGGGTGATCTACATCTCCACCTATAGAGAGCCTCAAATGGAGCCAACTGAATACTGGAATGGTAGTTGTTATTGTACGCAAACTCGATAAAAGGCAAATGATCATCCCAACTACCCTTGAAGTCAATCATGCATGCTATCAATATGTCCTTGAGTTTGAATTGTCCGCTCCACTTGACCATTCATTTGCCGGTGAAATGCTGTGCTGAGCTTAACCTGAGTACCAAGTCCTTTTTGAAATGATTTCCAAAACTGAGAGGTAAATTGGGTATCCTCTATCTGATATGATGGACAAGGGCACTCCATGCAATCGAACTAGCTCCCTGATATATATTTTAGAATAATCCTCCGCCAAATACGTGGTTTTAACCGATAGAAAATAAGCGGCCTTGGCCAACTTGTCTACCACAACCCAAATAGAGTCATATTATCGATGAGTACGAGGTAAACCTGTGATGAAGTCCATATTGATTTCTTCCCACTTCCAAATAGGAATACTGATATCCTAAAGCACGCATCCTGGTCTCTGGTGTTCAACCTTTACTTGCTGACTGTTTGGGCACTTAGCTACAAATTCTGCGATGTCCTTCTTCATGCCATTCCACCAATAGACTTCTCATAAGTCACGATACATCTTGGTGGCACCTGGATGGATAGAATACCTGGATCCATAAGCCTCATGCAACATCCGGATCCTCAAATCACCCACATCCGGAACACATAAGCGACCCTGGTATCAAAGCACACCATCTCCCCCTTTGGAGAAGACCTCTACCTTCTGATTTTGAACCGCTTCCTTCAACTTTACCAAAATTGGGTCCTCGTATTGTCTAGCTTTTACATTAGTCACCAAGGACGATTCTGATCCATTCTAAACAACAACACCGCTATCAGTTGAGTCAACCAACCGAACTCCCAACCTTGCGAGTCGATGCACATCCTTCACTAGCTCCTTCTTCCCCTCATCCACATGGGACACACTCTCCATAGAGAGTCTACTAGGTACGCCTACCACTATATTGGCCTTACCTGGATGGTAAATGACATTCATATCATAGTCCTTGAGTTGCTCCAACCACCTTCTTTGCCGAAGATTGAGATCCTTCTGTGTAAACACATATTGTAAACTTTTATGGTCCGTAAACACATCCACATGAACCCAGTACAAATAATGTCACCATATCTTCAATATGAATACCACCGTGGCCAATTCAAGATCATGGGTCAGGTAATTCTTCTCATGAACCTTTAGTTGTTGGAGGCATATGCTATAACTTTTCTGTGTTGTATCAATACACAACCAAGTACAATCCTTGAAGCATCACAACACACCACAAACCCATCAGTACCCTCGGGTAGGGTTAACAACGGTGCTGAAGTAAGTTGAGCCTTTAACTCCTGAAAGCTCCTCTAACAAGCCTCCGACCATTGGAATTTCACCTTCTTCTACGTTAATTTGGTTAAAGGTGCTGCAATCGATGAGAAACCATCCACGAATCTTCAATAGTAGCCAGCTAAACCCAAGAAGCTCTGAATATCCGAAGGATTCACCGATCTAGGCCAATTCTTCACCGCTTCTATTTTTTGAGAATCCACCTTTATGCCTTCGCTTGATACCACAAGGCCCAAAAATGCCACTGAGCTCAACCAAAACTCACACTTGCTGAATTTGGCATATAGTTGGCGATCCTTGAGGGTTTGCAACACTACTCTCAAATGAGCAACATGCTCCTCCTCGCTCCGAGAGTATATCAGGATTTCATCAATAAACACAATCACGAACATATCCAAGTATAGCTTGAACACCCTGTTCATCAAGTCCATAAAATCGGTAGGAGCATTCGTTAGTCCAAAACACATAACTACAAACTCATAATGACCATACCGCGTCCTGAAGATTGTCTTTTCTCTCTCCCAAACTCTAAGCTGATGGTACCTGGATCTGAGATCTATTTTTGAGAAACACTTGGCACCCTGAAGCTGGTCGAATAGATCATCAATCCTGGGTAGAGGATACCTGTTCTTGACGGTGACCTTGTTCAATTGCTGATAATCAATACAAATGCGAAGAGGACCATCTTTCTTTCGGATAAAGAGAACTGGTGCACCCCATGGGGACTTACTCGATCTAATGAAACCCTTATCTAACAGGTCCTTCAACTGGTTCTTCAACTCCTTTAGCTCAGTTGGAGCCATTCTGTAAGGAGGAATAGATATAGGCTGTGTGTCATGAAGAAGGTCAATACCAAAATCAATCTCCCACTCGGGAGGGATTCCCGGTAGATCATCAGGAAAGACCTCTGGATACTCACATACTATTGGGACAAATTGGATAGTCGGGGTCGGGGATGTCGTATCCCTAACCCTAACTAGATGGTACACACAACCTTTGAAGATCATCTTTCTGGCCTTAAGGTAGGAAATGAAATGACCTACAGGCATAGCTGAACTACCCTTCCACTTTAAGACTAACTCACCTGGAAATCTGAACTCTACTGCCCGGGTTCTACAATTAACTAAGGCATAACATGCAAATAGCCAATCCATGTCGAAGATAACATCAAAATCGGTCATGGCTAACTCTATCAAATCTTCTGAGGTGACTTTATGAAGGCTTGAGATTGGGCAACCTCTATACACCTGTTTAGCAACAACTAAATTGTTATACCCCGTAGGATTCCCGGCACCTAGATGACCAATTCGCACATTGGTTAAGCATATTTAAAGGCCATACGTGCTAGAGAAAGGCCCGGGAAAAGATCGGACGAGAAACCTGTCGAACCATCGCGGAAGGAGCCGAGGCAGAGCCCCTCCGCGATGGCAGCGTGTCACGGAGGTGAGGCCTCCGCGTTGGCTCCGTGACACGTTGGCCTTGTCCAGGCCCAAGTATATAAAGCCCCACTTTGGTTTATTTTGGAATTAAATTATAAAAATTCCAGAAACAGAGAGGAAAACGCAGGAGAAGGGATAGGAACGAAGAGGTAATATAATTTTCATCCGATTACGCTGCTAAACGTTGTCCAAACTCAAATTAACCTCAGATACCGAGGTATTTAACAGCAGAGAGTATTCCTACGGATTTAGTTTCGTGAAATACGGCCGACGAATCGTCGAGCTACCGAGCTAAGGTAAGTGGAATTGCTCTAAACTAGTGTCTATGTGTTCCTAGCTGTGAAGTGAATATTTCTCCCTTCTGGACCTCTGAAAAATAGCGAGTTTTCGACCGTCTTTCGATAAGCCTAAGTTTAGGCTATAAACTATATCAAAAGTGACGTTGCTCTTTAAAATAAAGCTGTATTTAGTATTAATTGACATATTTATGAATGCATTTGGGAGAAAATAGTTGAAGTACCGGCCGAGCCTCGTCCGAAAGACGGATAGTTCGAGGTTAAGGTATGTAAAGCTAGTTTCCTCGGCAAGTTAGTAATCTCGGTACAGTACAGTAATTTAAAGGTCAGTAGAATGTTCAGAAGTCATGTGTTATGTTTATTACGAATGTTGGTATGATATTAGAAGCATCGAGTTATAACTTGCGTGAAACTTGCTAGCACGATATAGATTCTAATACAAGTGTTAGAAACTGCACAGCATGCTCAGTATGTGATGCGACACAGAATGTTAGGATATCATTGTATTCAGTTGAAACCTAGTAAAGCAATTTAATATTTGTAAGACATCTCAGAAGTAGAATGATAAGTTAAAATGAAGTTAGGAAGCATGTTAGGAATAGTAAATCATGTTACTATAGAAACTCAGCATACAGCATGGCTTTCAGCAGAAAGATTATATATTATACACGTATACTATTGTCAGCCTCAGCATGTATTAAGTATGTACATATTATTATTACTAGTTCAGTATATGGTATGTATAAATACTTCACCACTATTAGCTTCGGTATATGAGATGTGCAGATAGTGTTACTAGTTGAGACCGTTGTATTGTTTTGGGGTTGGATTACCTAGCATCCATGACCGCCCCAGGGTTAATAGCTGTATCGACTCGTCCGCCAGAGAACGAGGATACGTCGCTCTACAGAGTGGCATGCCGTCCCACAGGGGACGAAGATGGGATGCCAGTTTTCCCCATATTGTGCCTTGGTCGGCCCTTACACACCCTTGTCGAGCGGATACGCCCGGGTGTTGATTCAGGAGTCCCTCAGACTCAGATGCAGTTATAGTCAGGGGCTCAGCGAGCCCAAGTGCATACCCAGGGGACCGGCGGGATGCTTATAGTTATTATAGGAGATGGGATGACCGGGGTAGGGGTATAGATTCTGTGCTGGTTGTACCCCCCGGCTTATGGGGGCCGGGTAAGGTTTGTGTGTGCTATGTATGTTATGATATGTTGTGCCGTGTTATAGTAGATATGAGTAGACCGACAGTAGAACGATAAATCCTCAGGTATGACTCCTACTCCTTCCAGTATAATCAAGAGAAGGTATGATTTACATTATCGGACAGTTAATCCATTCCTTTCTACTTCAGTTTCATCAGTTGTATTGTTATTTTCAGATATTTCTTTCAGTTATTGATTTACATACTCAGTACCAGCGGTACTGACGCCCGGTGGGGCGCTGCATTACTTGCCTGCAGGTATTTATAGACGAGCAGGCGATACCACGTGATTCCTGTCAGCGATCGAGTATTCAGCTCCTGTCATCCGGAGACTGAATCCCAGAGGTGTATTTCTTTTTCTTTTGTTGTATAGTACGGGTAGGTCGGGGCCCTGTCCCGATCATTTTTATAGTTATTCCTAGAGCTTTGCAGTCTGTATATATATTACCCTGTGGTCAGATGAGCCGGTCGTGTGAGGCCGTGCAGTTGTATAGCTTTTAGTACTTTTATTTCCTTTATGTTGGCCGTGTGGGGCCATAGTTCGACAGTAGTGGTGACCTTGCCGGTCACGTAGCTATCCAGTACTTCATGGTTAAGTTAGAGATAACTAGACAGCATGGTGGCCTTGTCGACCCGCATAGGTTTTCCTATATTGATATGTTTCTGGTCAGCCGTTAGTACAGGTACATGAGGCTATAGGCCAATGGGCCGGGGGCTGTGTTTACAGCCGTTATATAGCCCTTTGTTTCCAGAAATGTGAGTTAGAGCCAGCCAGGCACCAGATGTGCTCAGGCTTAGCAGTCTAGCAGTTTAGGTCCTAGTAGGGCACCAGGTGCCAGTCATACCCCCCAAGGCGGGGTGTGACATGAATAACCTACTGGAGTAGAGACTGAGAAGGGTTCTGACAAGACTTCGGGACTTACTTCAAAGCTACATGCCACATAAGGTGTCACAAAAGACAAGGTAGCCCCTAGATCGAACAAAGCATATACATCAAGATGGAAAACTCATAACATAGTAGTGACTACACCCAGGGAGACCTCCTGCTCCAAGCGCGATGCTAATGCATAGAATCTGTTTTGGCGCTGAACGCCTCCTGTGCTAGTAGATGTCCCCTGTTGTGCTGAACGTGCGGAAGGGGCTGCTGTACTAGAAGCTGGGCCTCGGCCCCCATCATGATCCTATGTCGCTACCAGGAAATCTCTAAGCATGTGTCGGGGCTTTCCACACCTGAAGCAAGCACCTAAACTTGCCATGGCCTATGTGCTCCCGACCATATCTACGGCAATCTAGGATACTAGAATCTGCGGGTCTGCTGCTCTAACCCCTCGATCATGATGCTCGCCCCCTCTGATCGTGCCTAGGCCTGGATGGCACACTCTGTGCTGAAGATGCTGGGGCTGAAGATCTTTGGTGGGTCTGCTGTCAATGCCCACCACCTGACCTTGGCTGTGAGAATCTGTGACTGTTAGTCCTAGCTCTCTTGGCCTCCCCCTCTCTCATATGTGCCGCCTCCATCTGCTGGGCATACAAGAGTGTCCGAGGGAAATATATATCCTGGTGGAGCACAATGGTCCTACAATCCTTGTCCAAATAGCCCGCCACACCATTGACATGATCCGAGAGTACATCTGGATCGTAGACACAGGACAAGGAGCCCTGAAAGACTCCAAGTCAACCCATAGCGTGAGCATATATCTAATTCATACACATAAGGAGGAAGACTTAACTTTAAAAAATCATGAATTTAAATGAAGCGTGACATGAAATATAAGAAACGGTAATACATAATCCAAGCATAAATAGCGGAATACTACAATTAAGTTTGAAAGCCTCTAATGATAATAAACGGGTTGAAGGGACAAGACCCCAACTAACCCCAACATTCTGAAAACAAAAGATAAACAAGGTCTGAACATGAAGTCTACGAATCATGAGGACTCACCACCGAAAGCTGAGATTAGAACTGAGAGAAAGCTAGAGGCGATGCTGAACCTGCGAACCAAATCCTGAAAATATGTGGGTCAGCACTTGGAAAGTACTGAGTATGTAAGGTATACAAAATTAAAAACATAAAAGTTATAGGAGTGGGGACATCATGATCATAAGACTGAAATCGTAAGTATATCGTAAGGCTCAAGATTTCCAAAATATTCGTAAACCATTCATAGTCATAACATGTGAGAAAAACATTTCATAAAACATAACTTGAGCCAAAAGAACATAATCGCACATGAATTAAAACCATAAGGAACAAAGGGAGATTCCTACAATCGACATACCCCATATGAGCACACCTGGAGCCCGACCTGTAAACCTAGTTGGGAGGTCGTTCATACCTTGCCAAGGGTATGAACCATGAAAGGCGTGATATCACTCGTGAAGGCCCTGTAGGGCATAGGGGACAGTCACTGAGGAGGTCCCAAGCATAACCTACGGTGGCACGTAGTTCTGAGGTTCGGTGCGTAACCTAGGGCCCGAACCTACTCGGTGTTAAGCACTACTCCCAAAACATGCAACGTGCTCATAAAAATTCATACATGATATGCATGGCTAGTTAAATCGTGAGAATCATATCATGCTTGAGAATTTGTAATACTAGCCATGGAATTACGCCCATGAATCGGCCAAAATCATAGTTCATAAATCATAAGTGACATGTGGGAATTGCCCATAATTTCAATCATGCGTAAATGCTTAAATTTATGGGAACATGATCATAATAACATGAGTAGTTGATGGCATGCTTAAAATTCAAAAATTCGTATTAAGCTTGCGAAATCATCATGGCCATGAACTTTACAAAAATTTTCTCATGGTTGGGCATCTATAATTTTGGTGGGGGGGTTAAATCATAAAAATATTGAATAAACAAGTAAAATCAGCCCAAATACTTCGAAATTCATAAGTTAGGCATGCCATAACAAGATCATTTAAAATTTTAAGGAATCATGCAATTTGACGAAGACCCATAAGGTTTTGGTAACTCCAAACATAGAATTAGGGAGAAAGTGGGCATGGGTAGGGACTAAACTACCTATTCAAAACCCTACATACCTGGAATTATTTGCTTCTTAACTCCCTTGAAAAACTCTAGGTGGAAACTTGAAGAATTGAAGAAGAACACTTGAAATCCCTCCTACTCCCTTCTGTAGTTCTTGCAAATGCCAAATGAGACTTAGCATGAGTTTTTCCCCATTAAAAGACCCTGTCCCGACCTCAAAATGACATGGTTTAGGGTCCAAAAGCGTAGAAAAATTGAATTTACCCTTAATGAAATTTCCCTGAAAAATAGATCTGGCCCTGACCACGACTCGTACCACGAAGTTACGACTCGTGGTCACCTCTCGTGGTCAACTCACCACTTTTCAATCTTCTGAATATGGCCACGACTCGCATAACACGACTCGTAGTACCATCCTACAGGTCGTACTATCAGTCGTGGTGCCATTCACCCATACCAAATACGACTTAACCACGACTCCTCATCACGACTCGTTGCTACATCCTACGAGTCGTACCATGACCTGTGATGACTAACTCTGGCACCACTGAGAATTTCACCAAGACTCCTAACTACGAGTTGTACCTTGATCTTGGGCAGAATTTCATGCCCAAGTGATACTCAAATGCTTCATTTCGACTTGTTTGTCTATAATTGTTGTGTACATTCTCATGTGATTTGTAGTTAAATGTGAATTTATACTAACCAACATGATTAGTGTTGTTTTGCAGGTAAAATGGAATTTTGGGAAGCTAATATACATATTGGTAAAATCGGGAATGGACTTGGAAACAAGGAGTGGAAAAGGACAAGGAAGAGCAGCAAAAATAAGGGCTTCGCGATGGAGCCGTGTCATGCTGCCATCGCAGAGGTATTCTGCCTCGGGTGAATTAAATTTGGCAATTTCCAGTGGAGGTTCGCGTTACCTCCATGGCACGTTGGCCAGGCTCCGCGATGCAGGCCGTGGCACGTTGAGGTTAAATTGCCTGGGAGCCGAATTCCAGTGAGGGTCCGCGATACCTCCGTGGCACGGAGGGAGTGCTTCGTGATACACTCTGTGCCACGTTGCTTGTTATTCCGGGAAAAATTCCCAATAGTATAAATAGCACACTTAGGTTTATTTTAAACATTCTGACTTGGTTGAGCAAGAACGTGGGTTACACGCAGTTGAGGGGATGAAAATTCTAGGGTTCTTTCTATCTCTTTCTCTTTTATCTCAATTGTTTGTATGAATTCTACTTATTTGATGATGTGTAATCCACAAATGAGTGGCTAAATTTACTTCTTGTTGAGGTTAAGAACAATTGTAGTGGAATGTAATTGGTGATCATTTCAGTTTTCATCTTTTCTTCAATGGTTGTTCTTACTGCATTAATGTTTGGCCAGTGTTAATGTATATCTAAAAAATCCAATTTTGATTTTGAAAAAGAAAGAAATTGGAAAGATGTGAATTGGTAGGATATAATCTCTTCTTAGTTTGGAAAATTGAGAATTGAGTTACATTCATAATAGAAATATATCTGAAAGTCTTATTAGTCAATTAAGGAATCGGAAATGTATGTCTAGAACATGAAATTCTTTTATCACAGAAATGTAGATTAAGGCTCATGATTCTTAAGTTGGATAGGAGTCGAAAGTTCCAAATTATAGGCAATAATTCTTGACTAGCAACCGAAGGAAAGATTAACTGAATTGTATTGATAAATTAATTCCCTGCATGTTCGTTTTAACCTCAGCTTGCTCATTACTATTGTTCAGACTCAGTTTATAATTTTGCCTTAGATGCTTATTAATTAGTAAACTCAAACTCGCAAAATATTATTTATTTGGTTGTCTGCATTCTTAAAGATATAGTTCATTAACACTTAAGTTAATTAGTACCGTAGCTCAGTCCCTTGTGGGATCGATACTTGGATTTACTTAAGCCACTTTACTACTTGTTTGACCACGTGCACTTGCGTGTAGTCACCACAACACCAAACAAGTTTTTGGCGCCGTTGCCGGGGACTGGAAATTGGTAAATTTAATTTTTTTAGTGTTTAGCTTACAAATTCTATATAAGTGCTGACAACTTGATCTTAGCCTTTCTCTTACAGATATTGAATTCTTCTGAACGCTGGCAAGAGACAAGGAGTTGGTGGATTCATATATAGAGCCAGAAAGACAATTTCATCGTCAAAGAAGGGAAGCTCTAGAGAAAAAGCTACAGTTGCTCAGACAGGTAATTCTGGAGCAACAACAAAATCCACCACTTGTGAGGGCAGTTTTAGTGCCCAAGGAAATGGCAGCACGGCCGGTTCGCGAAGTGGCAATCCCACATGCTAACAATGTTACATCAAGTATTCGCAGGCCAGAGCCTGGAGGGAGGTTTGAGCTTAAACAGAACATGGTGCAATTGTTGCACACCAGCGGGCAATTCAAAGGTCTCGCTCATGAAGATCCACAACAACATCTCCAAAACTTTTTAGAGATAAGTGACACTTACATCCCCGCTGGAGTATCATTCGATTACGTAAGGCTTACATTATTCCCATTTTCATAATTGGGGGAAGCAAAGAGGTGGTTGAAAGCTGAACCACCTAACTCTATCACCACTTGGGATGATTTTGCAATAAAGTTTTTGATAAGATTCTTTCCATCCGGGAAAACATCAAGACTTAGAAGTCAGATTCTAAGTTTTAAACAAAGAGAGGGGGGGAATCTGTATCAAGCTTGGGAAAGGTTCAAATCATTGTTAAGGGATTGTCCTTACCATCACCAGTCCAATGATGTGTTGGTGCATACTTTCATAGAGGGTTTGGAGCCACATACAAAAATTTTGCTAGACTCAGAAGCTGGGGGACAAGCATTAGAAAAGACTTATGAGGAGCTGTATACTTTGTTAAATCGTATTTCGCAGGGAAATCCAGAGTGGAATGCGGACTCTTCAAGAGGAGGAACAAGGAAAGCAGCAGGTTTGGTGTGAAGTTGGAGTAATGAACACTCAGCTGAGTGTTGTGGTGCAAATCCAGATTTTGTGAACTTTGTTGGGAATGTACGGAGAAATAACAACCAGCAGTATGGCAATAATTACAACTCAAATTGGAGGAATCATCCGAATTTCTCTTGGGGTAGTAACAACCATCAAGGGCAGAGTTCGAATCAGGACGCGCATAGAAATCAAGGGGGCATCAAAATTATCAGTTTCAGTACAGAGGGAACAATACACCTCCTCCACCAACCAACAACATTGAGGAAATGTTTAAAACTATGATAGTTAACCAAGCACAAATGCAGACTGATTATGTGAAATTAGCGGCAGACTTGAAAAACCCGCACTTAGCTACAAAGGCGTTGGAGTACCACTTTGGACAACTAGCTGGAGCTCAAAACACCAATCCCAGAGGAGGACTACCGAGTGATACTGACCCGAATCCCAAGCAGGTCAAGGTAGTGACCACTAGGAGTGGATTACAACTCAAGGAGGTGGAACCAGAAAGATCACCTCAGCAATCAGGAGCAGTGGAAAAAGATAGGGAACATGATGATGAGAGGGGGAAGGAGAAGGCAGCTAAAGCAGAAAGACCACCACCCCCGTTCCCTCAAAGATTAAAGAAACACAAGGAGGAAGCTTGTTTTAAAAAGTTCATGGAGGTGCTTAAACATGTACACATTAATTTACCTTTGGTTGATGTTTTGCAGGCAGTGCCTAAATATGCAAAGTATATCAAGGACATCGTAGCCAATAAAAGCAGATTGACAGAGTACGCTACGGTGGCGCTTACTGAGGAGTGGACTTTCCGGATTCAGAACAGGTTGCCAACAAAGCTCAAGGACCCTGGGAGCTTTACAATTTAGATCACAATTGGGAAAAGTATCCAGGCTCGCGGATTATGTGATTTGGGAGCGAGCATAAACTTGATGCCGACATCGGTGTTCAAGAAGTTGGGGCTGGGAAGTCCTAGACCAACTACAGTGATCTTGCAGTTAGCAGACCGTTCTTTGGCCAGACCAGATGGCATTGTAGAGGACGTGCTGGTGCAAGTGGGCTCCCTCATCTTCCCAGTGGATTTTATTATCTTAGATTTTGAGCCGGATGCGGAAGTCCCATTTATTTTGGGACGTCCTTTCTTGGCAATCGGGAGAGATTTGATTGATGTAGCTGTGGGGCAGCTAACCATGCGAGCGCATGACAAAGTGGAGGTATTTGATGTGTATAAGGCCATGAAGCTTCCGACCATTTGTGAGGAGCTATCGGCAATCAATGTGCTAAACAAGGAAGAAATTCTTCAGATTGTTGATTCTAAAGATCCATTGGAAAGACCTTTGAGAGGCTCCGATCATTTCGGAGACAGGAATACTTATGAGATGGTGCAAATGTTGAATGAATCAAAATGGTATCTCAGAAAGCAAGGCTTTCAGCCATTAATAAGGTCCCTGGAACCATTGCCAAAACCATCTATTGAGGAAGCACCAAAACTGGAGTTGAAGACATTGCCTCCACATTTGAAATATGTATTTTTGGGGGAAGATGACACCTTGCCAATCATCATATCCGCAGAATTGACGGAGGCACAGGTAAAGGATGTATTGGTGGTTCTCAAGAGGAGGAAGAAAGCAATGGGCTGGCAAATGTTAGACATTCGGGGTATCAATCCAGCTTTTTGCACACACAGAATTTTCATGGAGGAAGGAGCAAAGCCAACTGTACAACATCAGCGGAGGTTGAATCCGATGATGAAGGATGTGGTTAGGAAGAAAGTGATTAAATGGCTTGATGCAGGTGTGGTCTATCCTATTTCAGACAATGAATGGGTCAGCCCCGTTCAGTGTGTCCCAAAGAAAGGAGGGATGAACATGGTCACCAAGAGAAAAATGAGCTGATCCCTACACGCACAGTCACAGGTTGGCGGATTTGCATGGACTACAGAAAGCTCAATGAGGCCACAAGGAAAGATCACTATCCTATACTGTTTATTGATCAGATATTGGAAAGATTGGCTAGTCAAGAATATTATTGTTTCCTTGATGGCTATTCTGGCTATAACCAGATAGCCATAGCACCAGAGGACCAGGAGAAGACTACTTTCACTTGTCCTTATGGGACATATGCTTTCCGGCGGATGCCATTTGGGTTATGCAATGCACCCACCACATTCCAGAGATGCATGATAGTGATCTTCCACGATATGGTGGAAGATTTCGTCGAGGTATTTATGGATGATTTTTCTATTTTCGATAATTCGTTTGCTACTTGTTTGTAGAATCTTGAAAGGGTGCTAGCTCATTGTGAAGAATCCAACCTTGTACTCAACTGGGAGAAATGTCATTTCTTAGTCAAGGAGGGTATCGTCCTTGGCCATAAAGTGTCTTGCAAGGGGTTGGAAGTCGATCGTGCAAAGATTGAGGTTATTGAAAAGCTACCACCACCTGTGTCAGTGAAGGGTGTTCGCAGTTTCCTCGAACATGCAGGGTTCTACAGACGGTTCATCAAGAACTTCTCTAAAATTTATAGACCAATATGCAGGTTGCTAGAATAAGAGGTGAAGTTCGAGTTTGATGAGGATTGTGTCAAAGCATTTAAGGAGTTGAAACAGAAGTTGATAGAAGCACCTATCCTCATTTCTCCGAATTAGGAACAATTGTTTGAATTAATGTGTAATGCAAGCGATGTGGCTGTAAGAGCTGCATTGGGGCAGTGGAGGAATAGAATTTTTCATTCCATTCATTATGCAAGAAAAACACTTGACGCAACCCAAGTCAATTATACAGTCACTGAAAAGGAGATGCTAGCATTGGTGTGCGCATTTGATAAATTCAGGGCCTACTTGGTGGGTGCTAAAGTAGTGGTGTATACCGATCATGCAGCGATTCGGTATCTGTTTAATAAAAAGGATGCAAAGCCCAGACTGATCTGATGGATCTTATTGTTACAAGAGTTTGGCCTAGAGATTCAGGATAGAAAGGGGAGCGAGAATCAAGTGGCAGATCACCTATCGCGATTGGAAAGCCGGTCGTATGTGAAGGAAGGTGACAGCATCAAAGAAGAATTCCCGGATGAGCAGCTCTTGGCAATAAGGGAAGCTGAAATCCCTTGGTATGCAGACATTGTGAATTTGCTAGTGAGTGGATTTTATCCATCGGAGGCTACGACTCAGCAGAGAAAGAAGTTGAGGCATGATTGCAGGTATTATATTTGGGATGAGCCGTACTTGTTTAAGCAGGGACCGAATCAGGTGATGAGAAGATGCATTCCGGAGAGCCAGATTGCAGAAGTATTGAGGAGTTGTCACTCTTCATTGTATGGAGGGCACCACGGAGGCGAGCGGACAGCACACAAGGTGCTACAGTCAGGTTTCTTTTGGCCTACACTGTTTAGAGACTCTATGGCATACGTAAAAATGTGTGATAGATGTCAAAGAACAGGCACAATTGGTAGAAGGCAGGAGATGCCACTGCAGCAGATATTAGAAGTGGAGATCTTTGATGTATGGGGTATAGATTTCATGGGCCAATTTCCACCGCCATTTGGTAATCGTTACATCTTGGTGGCTGTTGATTATGTATCAAAGTGGGTTGAAGCAACAGCTTGCCCCAGGAATGACAACAAGGTGGTAACAAAATTTATGAAAAATCACATTTTCACCAGGTTCGGAACACCCCGAGCCATTATCAGTGATGGAGGGGCTCATTTTGTAAATGCAAGTTTCAAGAATTTGCTAGCTAAGTATGGGGTGCGCCACAAGGTAGAAACAACATATCATCCCCAAACTAGTGGGCAAGTGGAGGTGTTGAACAAAGAAGTAAAGCAGATTCTACAGAAGACAGTGAATGCACAACGTAGTGATTGGTCAAGCAAACTCAACGATGCGTTGTGGGCTCATAGAACTGCGTACAAGACACCAATTGGGACTTCTCCGTACAGATTGGTCTATGGAAAGGCGTTTCATCTGCCTATGAAACACCGAGCTTTCTGCGCCGTGAGGAAATTGAACATGGATCTAGAGCTAGCGGGGAAGAAGAGGCTGATGCAACTTAGCGAACTTGATGAGTTTCGTTGGCATGCTTATGAAAGTTCCAAGTGCTACAAAAAGAAAACAAAGAGGTGGCACGATAAGCATATGGTGCATCGGATCTTTGAGCTGGGGCAGAAAGTATTGCTATTCAATTTAAGATTGAGGCTGTTTCCAGGAAAATTGTGGTCCAAATGGTCAGGTCCGTTTGAGGTGGTAAGAATGACCCCGCATGGTGGGGTGGAGTTGTGGCAAGAAGATAGAAGTGCCACGTTCTTAGTAAATGAGCAGCGATGTAAGCATTATTGGGGTGAGGACGTTATTCGAGAGAAGACGTCCATCACTCTAGAGGATGATTGAGCAATGAATGACGTCGAGCCACGATGGTAAATTAGGCGCTGCACGGGAGGCAACCCGTGAAATTGTTGTAATAGAGGAGTAGAACTATTTGAAAAAAAAAGAGAAAAAGAAAAGAAAAAGAAAACAAAATAAATAAATAAAAATTTTGTTTTGTGTTGAAACCTATGAATGCTAACCAATTTCTTGTGGTGAAGTGATTTTCAGGTGGAACGGAGGGCAAAAATGCAAAGAAACGCAAAGGAAAAAATTGAGGTGAGAAAAATAAAAATTGACACATTACAGTAAGCCTACGCGATGGCTCCTTATCACGGAGGAGGTGCTTCGCGTTACCCTCCGTGACACGTTGAAGAGTGTTCCGGATTTTTTAAAAATCCAGAATACTGGCGTGATGGCTCCGTGTCACGGATGGAGTGCTCCATGTTACCCTCCGTGACACGTTGAGTGTTATTTCGTGTTGGGTCACACCGGGTCGCCGGGTAACCCGCGCGAAATATCACTTTAAAACCCCGATTTTCCTCATTCCTTCCCTTATTTTCCCTTCCCTCCGCGACCAACACCCCAAATTCCCTTCTCCCCCAATGTTACACGGACCTAGGCATCAATTTTCTTCAAGTTTTCTTCAATTTCATCGAATTAAAGGTATGTTCTTGAACTTTACCTCATTTTTGCTTGAATTTTCGATTCTTGAACATGTGTAGTGATTGAACCTTGCCCTAAGTGAGAATTAAGCTTGAATTCATTTAAGTTATGATTGATTGATGTTCATAGTGTAGTTGTGAGTATATGAACTCGATGAATGCATGTTTTAGTGAATTTTTGCGAAATTGGTATCTAGGGTTGGAAATTGAATAGGAAGAAGACTAAAATTGTTTGAAATGTTAAACAAAATTGGGTTGTGCATGTTGGGTGAATTGAATTATGTTGTGATTAATGTTGAATATGCTAAGTAGACAAGGGATTTTCAGGAGAATGAAATTGGTGACTTGCATAGGTTGTTGAGAACAAAAATTTGGCTAAGTGCTATGATGTTGAAAGTGAATCGATGGCGATAATTTTATTCATTGTACGAAGTCTGAGTAGTACATAGTAATTGTTCCATCGATTTATATGAATGCACCAAGCCGGTTGAATGTTAAGAACGAGGAAAATCATGAATGTCTTGTCGAATTGTTTTGATTGTGGCTAAAGACTAAGTGTGGGGTGACCTAATTAAACCTAACCTTAGTTGAAGCTAATTGTGACTGGAATAATATTTGGACTGTCTGTTTGATTGTAAAGGAACAATGTCAGGAAGGCAAGACAAGGGAAAGGGCGCATCCACATTGGGCGCCGGTAGGAAAAGGATAAGATTGGGAACAGCAGTTCCAGCAGCACCAGCGGTTCCGAGAGGCCAACGCCGACAATACGAAACCCGATGGGTGACTGATGAAGGGAAGAAATGGTATGCAAAACACAAAGAAATCAAATACTTCCCGAACAAGCACATATTAAGGGAGCCGCTGACACAGGAATTCCCGTGGATGGTACACCGAATTGACACTGCTAGGCTGAACTTCATCTTCGAAGAGCCCAGGGAGTGCAATCTCCATCTCAGTCGGGACCCTCCGCAGTCACACCATCAAAATTAGGGGGCATGTTGTCACTTTTGAGCCCCATCACTTGAATGCTATATTGGGGGCGCGGGACACAGACGCCCATGTCCTCCGGTAGCTGAACATCACTCCACCTTATGCGGACATCAGATGCACTCTATATGGAGCCCGTTCGATAGCAAGGTGGAGCAGGCACAAGGAGAGGGGCTACCACCAGACGTTGCCCTACTCGCAGATGAACAGGGAAGCCAGGATCTGGTTGAAAATTGTGTGTTCCTGCTTGATCCCGGGGGTGCACATGACAGATGTCACCCGGGATCGAGTGTGCTTGATGTATGCCCTGGTGAAGGGGCTTGAAATAAATGTTGGGGTGGTGATCATCTCCGCCATGAAGAGAGCCCGGCTGCATCAAGGGCACAGATACGGGTTCGGTGGTTTGCTTACCACGTTCCTGAGGGGCCATGATATCGAGGAGGAGGCCCTGGATTACATCCCACAGATTGACAGGCGTACCTTGGATGTCACCAAAACCAAGGCACCTGACACTACTCATGGGCCGGTGCTCACACTAGCCGAGTGACATGCTCGGGATGATCAGTATATGGCCCGCATGTACGGGATGCAGATGCTGCAGTTGCGCATTGGCGGAAGGCCGACAATAGAGGATGAGCTGTGGTAGCTCGAGTTGGATTACCCATTCGGCGAGAATGCCCGAGCTCTATGCGGAGAGGCCTGCATTTGTGGAGCCCGTAGATGATGACGTCCCCACCGATGAGGAGACACGCCGGGAGGACTCAGATATTGAGTCAGATGAGGACAGCAGGGCCGATTTTGATATGGGAGACGAGGCAACGACACCTGATGAAGAAGTTGAATACTTCGATTGATCAGGGAGTTTCACCACCCACCTTTGTGATATGTTGAAATTATGTAAACACTGGGGACAGTGTTCGGTTTAAGTATGGGGTGGGAGTAGTTAGGTGCCAGCTGCTTTATTTTTTTTGTTTATGTTTATGTTTTGTGTTGTTGTGCCTGTGAAAAATGTGACCCTGTGATTTTGTGTGGTGTGTTTGTAATTAAGTTGGTATTGTAATGAATGTTAAGCTGTTTTGTGCTGTGTTGAGCTGTTGTAGGTTGGTTGTTGTGTAAATATTTTTGTTTTCTATCGAAATTATCGAAATTTTTAAAAATTTTTGTTAAATTTCTTTTATGTTGGGTTTCTCGGCCTTTGTTTTCGGTGCTTTTACCGAGAATAGTCCCATTGAACCGAAGTCGTAGACAGTGACCGTTTCCTATGATGGATGGATGACGACCGTTTTAAGGGAAATGTATTCGATAGGAGTAGTTTTTTCTTTCTTTTCTTTCTTTTGTTTGTGTCACAAACGTGTCGCTACTTCATGGTTCGGAATTCTTGTTATGTGTTGTACATGATATTAATTTGCAAAGGTGATTCGTATAAAAGCATGCAAATGTGTAAACATGTTGAGATACCTAGGCCATAGAGTTCGATTCGGTGGGATCGAGGCTTAATAGTGAATTCTTGTAATTAGCTGATTGAAGAGTCTGTGAATATGTCTTGAGTTGAGCATGTGCAATGAGTGTGAGGTGAGGTTTAGATTATTCCATGCTCTTGTGAAGTGTCTAGAACTTGCCTGGTGTGTGTACGATACGAAATGAAGGATGTGTATTGTAGGAAAGGATGTAGGCATTTCTTTGAATAAACCGAAAGTTTCTCCATTATCATACCCACCTTGAATGTACATCCTAGTTAGCCCAATTGAGCCTTTAGCCTATTTTTTTTCTTTCTTTGAAGAGGTACAAACCAAGCTTAATCCCTTCTTTTCATTAGCCGTGAATTTGATCCAAAACTCTTAAGCGCTCAAGAAAAATAATTTTCCCATAGTGTAAAGGAGTGAGAATTGTGAATTGTTGTTCTTTTTTTTTCCTAATCTCTACTTCTCTAAGTTCAAGCAAGAAGAGAATTCAGGCTCGTCCTAACATTGCACATCATTAAGAAATGTTAATCATGAAGAAAAGAACAATACATGCGTTCGTATTGGTTTAGCATCAATTTTTGTAACCCTAGTTTGTTATTCCACTATGGTTCCCACAACTCTAGTAGTGGAAGGTTTGATTATTCATGATTGCAAGAATAAAATCAGATTTCATGAAATAAAACATAATTAAAGACTTACAATAATGATGAAAGAAAGATCCCAAGAATTGATTGCACAATTAATTGTTAAAACTCAAGAATAATGATGAATTCTCCCCCAAGTATTCGAATAGTTGATCTCCAAGAACTTGGGAAACCCAATAACTATGAATACAAAGTCAAATGTGTCAAATCTCTTTAAGAAAAATAACTAAAAAGCATTTATACAGTTAATGAAAATCTTTCCTAAATTAATAGGGAAACTGCTGCCGCCACATCTTATGAGTCGTAGCATGATGCCACGAGTCATGGCTTCTGTCCTTTGTATAAAATGTAGCCTCTGAATCTATCAAGTCCTAGAGATTGGTACGACTTGTACAATGCCACTATGAGTCATAAGTGCCAGTCATGGTTTGTACATCTACAAATCTGAAATCCTCTAAATCTTTCCGCGGTCCTTAGTAAGGTTTGTACCTTGGTGCTACGACTCGTACCCTAGGATCTGTCAGTTGACATTTTCTCTGAACTTTTTCGCCACTCCATGGTTCGGTTCATATGTTGACATTAGATTCACAGCTTTCACTCATACCAAGATCTTCTACAAGTGCACCTCTTTGAAGTTTTCCATGACTCCTAAGTACGGCTCACACCAGGATGGTACGACTCGTACCATGAGTTGTACTTTGACCCAACACTTTTGCATTTATCTGAATTCTAATACGGTTGCTAAGTACGGCTCATACTAGGATGGTAAGACTCGTACGTGACCTGTTGTAAGCCATTTTCTACAACTTTTCCTTACCTTTTCTAGAATCCAACTCTCTGACATGATTTCCCTGAAAATAAAGTAAAAAGTACCTCATATTTTATAAACACACCGAAGACGAAGCATATTTTCTAAGTTTTAGGTATTGAAATTGCTGTAAATCATAACACATCATTGTCACATGTTACTCTCTCCAATTTCCATAAAAAAGGGTCAATAGACCCTGCACTTATTGTCACGACCAGAACATAGGTTCAGATCGAGACACGAAACCTAGAATCATGAATGGCTCCAAGTCGACCCATGACATGAACATAATAACTAAGGCACATATATCAAGCGAAAGCTGATAACTGAGACATGAATAAGCAGAGATCTGAATACATATCAACCATATAGAGTCAACACTGACAAAGCTGAATTTCTACATATTGTCTAATAAGCCTCTAACATATCTGAAGAGTTGATGGGACAACATCCCCAACTAGCTCACTAAAGTCTGAAAACTGAAAGTAACATTGCTCAACCAATTGAAGGTCCTTGAAGGATGAGGACTCACCAACAAGAGAAACTGAACTAAGCTACAGGGACTAGCTAATGGAGGAACTGAGTCAGATCGTATGCACCTGTATCATAAAACGATATAACATAGAGTATATGGTCAGTACGCCGAATATACTGAGTATGCAAGGTAAGTAAAACTTGCTAAGTAAGTATAAACTAAGATCATGCATATAAACATAAATCATAAGATCATGAGAGTAAGGACTACATGCTGATATCTAAAAACATGTATAGTCATAAACTGAATTTCATATCTGAATAAAATGACCTGAAGCTGAAAATAGAATCATATGGCTTGCCATAGCTGAAATCATAAGTAAAACCTAATACATTGATCATTGGGTCAAACCTATTGATAACATAATATCATAAGTCATAAGCATGCATAACTGAAATTATGAGGAATAATGGGAGGATTCGTCTAAACTGACACCATCATGATAGAGCATTCATGATGCCTCAACTATCATACTCAAGTGCGCAGAGCTGTCCAACACCTTTTCCAGGGCTAAGGAAGCTACCATGATATCGATATCAAGCTGAAGGTCCCTTTGAGGGAAGGGGAAACTCACAAGGGAGGTCCCAATATAAATATATAAACCTACGTTAGCGCGTAGTTTTGAGACAGCGGTACCTTGGAACACCAAGCCTACTCAGTTCTAGACACTACTCCCATCATTTTTCAATGAAGATAAAATCATAATTACATGCATAGTCTGAAATATGAACATGGGGAGTCTTGACTCCAAAACATATGATAAGTTGATCTTATTAGCCTTGGCTAAATCATGAAAACATACTTAACTAATGTGGGCTTGCCCAAATTTTAAAATCATGCATACTTGAATAGACTTCATAAGTCAAAATCATGGATTCATACATGGGTAATTTATAAACATTCATGCGTACTAGGTATCTCATCATACTTAAAATCATAAATCATAAACTTGAATTTTCATAAAACTTGCATAATAGGGCATAATTTCTACTAACTTGAAATCATGAATTTAAAATCAAATTGTGTATAAAATCTTCCAATAAATTTGAAAACATGCTTTGGAACATGATGGGAATTGACCTATAAATAAATTTTTAGAGAATTTTATAAAATTGGGTTAAAATCTCATAGGATCATCAACTTGCATTAAGACTTGAATTCATGAGATTGAGGATAGATATGGGCATGAGAGTGAAAGGAAAATCTCATTTGAAACCCGACATACCTGGGTGAGCTTAATCTACGTTGGTCTTTGAAAGTCTAAAATATTTAGAGAAGAAATTGAAGGATTTAAGCTTGATCTTCAATACAAAACCTCTAAACTTGCATGCATGGGAGTTGAATGAATTAGAATAGGATAAACTCTCTTAATACACTTTTTTCAGGGCTAGAAATGACGTAGTTTAGGACACCAGATCTTAAGAATTACAAAAATACCCTTACTGACTTCACTGGAAAAATGACACTGCCAGTCCCAATGAGGGATTGGGAATCGTGATGTGGCCTGACGTGTCGTCCCATGATTCGTTGCCAGCACTAGAATTCCATTCTCCTTCTTCAACTATCATGACAATGGCTTACTTGATGAGTTGTGAATTGACACCATGACTCATCCCTTTATTCGTCTTGATCACTGATTTCAGTATTATTTTCCACCTTGCCCAACAAACAGGTTAACCCATGACTCATGGGGAGTCACAACGACTCATTACACCATCTGTAGTGACCTCCTGACGATGACTCTTCTCTAGCTGGGAACCACTTTACAGGTCACAAAATGATCCATCAAGTGACCTAATGAGTCGTCCTGTGACCTGGTGGAAACATTTTTCCTATTTTCTCCACTTCAACCCATGGGTCTGACCTTAGGGACTTTTAGGGAATTAAAATATCTCCCCCTTGGGAAAATTTTCCTCAAATGTAGGTTAAACATATTGAAAGGCTGGGGAAAGAAACTTCAATCCCAAACTGAACAACTGAAGCTGAAATTAATGGAGCGACTGACTCCGGGATAATACACATGACTGAACTTAATTCATGAATCATACATACATGCTAGGATATGGATGGAACTGAGAGACATGAACTGGACATAAAACTAATTAGAGTATTAGAGAGGGAACTGATACCTCATGCTAGAACAGAACTAAAAGGGAATGAAAGCGGGTATCTAGCCATCATATCTCCTCCGGCCTCCTACGTAGCACTCTCAATGAGCTGATTCCTCCACAAGACTTTCACCAAAGATGCTTCCTTGTTCCTCAACATTCAAACCTAATAATTAAGGATCTAAAGGGGTACGTCCTCATAGATAAGGCTATCCCTCACACCTAGGATCTCCACCGGAACAATCAAAGTCGGGTCACCAATGCACTTCTTCAATAATGATACATGGAAAACTGGATGTATTGACGCTCAATGCGCTAGTAGTTCCAACTCATAGGCCACCTTGGCAACATGTCTCATAATCCTGTTCATTTTTTTTCCGAACCTCATCACTCGCTTCATGGGAGATACCTTCAAGAACACCCAATCATCAACTTTAAACCCATATTCTCTCTGCCTAACATCCACATACGACTTTTGATGACTCTGAGCTGGTTTTAGCCTTTTCCTAATAAGCTAAACTTTCTCCATGGCCTCATGAACTGAATCTGACCTTATTAATGTAGCTTCACCTACCTCAAACTGACCAATAGGCGATCTACACCTCTTCCCATAGAGAGCTTCAAATGGAGCCATCTAGATGCTAGAATGGTAACTATTGTTGTAAGAAAACTCGATGAGAGGTAAATGATCATCCCAAATGCCTTTGAAGTCAATCACATACGCTCTCAACATATTCTCAAGAGTTCGAATATTTTGCTCGGCCTGACCATTTGTCTGCAGGTGAAAAGTTGTGCTAAGCTTGACTTGAGTACCAAGTGTCTTCTGAAATGATCTCCAAAATTGCAAGGTAAATTAGGTATCTCTTTCTGAAGTGATGGATAAAGGAACTCCATGCATCTGAACTAATTCTCGAATGTATAATGTATCATAGTCCTTCCCTGAATCAGTAGTTTTGACCGTTAAGAAATATGCTGCCTTGGTTAATCTTTCTACAACTACCTAAATAGAGTTATACTGTCGACGAGTGCGAGGCAACCCTGTGATGTAGTCCATATTGATGTCTTCCCCCTTCTAGGTGGGGATGCTGATATCTTGTAGAACAACTCTAGGTCTTTGATGCTCAAATTTTACCTATTGACAAATCGGACACTTAGCCATAAACTCTGCTATGTCCTTCTTCATGCCATTTCACCAATAGACTTCCCGTAGGTCACCGTACATCTTGGTGGTACTTGGATGTATAGAATATTGGGAACCATGAGCCTCACACAACATCCATTCTCTCAAATTATCAACACCCGAGTCACATAAACAGCCTTGATATCGAAGCACTCCATCTCCCTCTTGGGAGAAGACCTCCACCTTCTGATTTTGAACCGCTTCTTTCAACTTCACAAAAATAGGATTCTCATCTTTCCTTGTTCTTGACCTTAGTTAACAAAGAATATTTCAAACTATTCTAAATAATGACACCACCTTCTGTCGAATACACAAGGTGAACCCCTAATCGTGCAAGCCGATGCACATCCTTTACCAACTCTTTCCTTCATCTTGCAATGAGAAACACTCTCCATGGACAGTCTGCTAAGGGTATCCGCCACTACATTGGACTTGCACGGATGATAAAGGATACTTATTTCATAGTCCTTGAGTAGCTCTAACCTTCTCCTTTGTCGCAAAGTCAAGTCCTCCTGGGTAAACATATATTGTAGGCTCTTGTGGTCCATAAACACATCTATATGGACCCCATACAAGTTGTGTCTCGAAATCTTCACTGCAAACACCACTGCTACCAATTTTAGGTCATGCGTTAGGTTATTCTTCTTATGAGTCTTTAGACGTCCATGGACCCCATACAAGTAGTGTCTCAAAATATTCAATGAAAACACCACTGCTGTCAATTTTAGGTCATCATCGGGTAATTCATCTCATAAGTCTTAAGCTGTCTAGAGGCATATGCAATGACTTTACTATGCTGTATTAACATGCAACCAAGACCAACCCTAGAGGCATCACAATATACAATGAATCCATTCGTGCCCTAGGGTAGGGTCAATACTAAGGCTAAAGTGAGTCGAGCCTTTAACTCTTGAAAACTCTTCTCACAGGCATCCGACCATTGAATTTTGGATTTCTTTTGGGTCAACTTAGTCATCAATGCTGCAATGGATGAAAATCCTTCAATAAACCTCCTGTAATAACCAGCTTAACCCAAGAAACTCTTGATATCTGAAGGATTAACTGGTCTAGGCCAATTCTTTACCACTTCTATCTTTTGAGAGTTCACCTACACACCCTCGCTTGACACCACATGACCCAAAAATGCTATCGAGTCCAACCAAACCTCACACTTGCTGAATTTGGCTAATAGTTGGCAATCCTTGAGAGTCTATAGCATGATCCTCAAATTAGCGACATGCTCCTCCTTGCTTCATGAGTATATGAGAATGTTGTTTATGAAGACAATCATGAATATGTCAAAATATTGCTTGAAAACCCTATTAATCAACTCCATGAAATCTTTAGGAGAATTCGTTAGTCCAAATGCCATAACTACAAACTCATAGTGACCATACTGAGTCTGAAAAGTTGTCTTCGGGCTGTTACTCTCCCTAACTCTGAGATGGTGATAACTGAATCTGAGGTCTATTTTGGAGAAGCACTTAGCACCCTGAAGTTGGTCAAACAAGTCATCAATTTTGGGGAGGGAATACTTGTTCTTGATTGTGACCTTATTTAACTGCCGATAGTCAATGCACATACGAAGAGACCCATCTTTCTTCCAAACAAAGAGAACTAGTGCACCCTACGGGGACTTGCTAGGGCTGATGAAGCCCTTATCTAGAAGATCCTTCAATTTCTCTTTCAACTCCTTTAGCTCAGCTGGAGCCATTCTATATGGAGGAATAGATACAGGTTGCATATCGAGAAGAACGTCAATACCAAAGTCAATCTCCCACTCGAGAGGAACTCTTGGTAGATTATTTTGGAAAACCTACAGATATTCACATATAATAGGGACAGACTAAAGAATCAGAGTCTTGGATGTAGCATCCTTAACCCAAAATATATGGTACACGCAACCCTTGAAAATCATCTTTTTGGCCTTAAGGTAGGAAACACAGTGACCTACAAGCACAATTGAACTACCCTTCCATTCTAGGACTGGCTCACTCGAAAATTGGAACTCTACCGTACGAGTTTTACAATTCACTGAGGTATAACATGTATGCAACCAATCCATACCAAAGATAACATTGAAATTAGTCATGTCTAACTCTACTAAATCGGCTGAGGTGACTTTCTGAAGGACTGTGACAGGACAATTTCTGTATACTCGTCGACCTATAACTAAGTCACCGACTGGAGTAGAGACCGAGAAGGGTTCCGATAAGATTTTTGGACTGACTCCGAAACTAATGGAAACATAAGGAGTCACAAAAGATAAAATATTCCTTGGATCTAACAATACATAAAAATCAAGATGAAATACTTGTAACATACCAGTGACCACATCTAGAGAGACCTCCTGCTCCTAACAAGATGAGAGGGCATAAAATCTGTTTTGACGCTGACAACCACCTGCACTAGTGGATGCACCCTGCTGAGCCAAGCATGCTGGTGGAGCTGCTGAACTGGTGGTTGGGTCATGGCGACCATGGCCCTATCTGGATGAACAACAATCTCTGAGCATGTGTCTGAGCTTTTTGCACCCAAAACATGCACCTAAACCTAGTAAGCACTCTCCGGTGTATCATTTACCACACCTGCCACAAACTGAAATGTTGGGATCTACTGACATAATCCCCTAACCTCGGGAGCTTGATGTCCTTCCCCTCTGATCATGCCTAGATTTAGATGGCACACTGGCTGATGACAGTGTTGGGGCTAATGGCATTTGGTGGGACTGCTAATAATGTCCGCCACTGGATCTCTGGTGGGAAAACCCAGAGCTACTTGTCATGGCCCTCTTGGCCTCTCTCTCCCTTTCCTTCATTTGATCCGCCTCTATTTTCTGGGTGTATATAACCAATCGAGAGAAATCTAGATTGATCTTGGGAAAATTTATATGCCCAAGTGATACTCAAAAGTACCATTTTAGCCTTGTTTATCTACCAATGTCTATACATTCTCATGTAATTGGTAATAAAATGTGAATTTATACTTACCAACGTGATTAGCATTGTTTTGCAGGTAAAATGTGATTTCGGGAAGCTTAAATGCATGTTGGATGATATCGGAGTTGGACTTGGATGCGAGCAAGGGAAAAGGCATTGGACAGCATGAATTAAAGGGGCTCCGCGATGGAGCCGTGTCACGCTGCCATTGTGGAGGCATTCTGCCTGGATAGGGAAAATTTGCCCAAATTCCAGAGAGGGTCCGCGTTTGCTCTGTGGCACGGAGGCCTGGCTCCGCGATGCACGCCGTGCCACGTTGAGCCTTAATTCCCGGACCCCCAATTCCAGTGAGGGTCTTCGTTCGTAGCGTGTCACGGAGGCAGTGCTCCGCGATGCACTCTGTGACACGTTGCTCGTTATTCCGGGAAAAATTCCCAGTAGTATAAATAGAACAATTAGGTTCATTTTTCAATATTCTGACTTGGTGGAGCAAGGACGTGGGTTACAGGCAGTTGAGGGACGAAAATATCAGGGTTTTTTCTCTCTTTCTTTCTTCTTTAATTCAATTGTTTGTATGATTAACACTCATTTTAAGATGTTTAATCCACAAATGAGTGGCTAATTCCTCTCCTTGCTGAGGTTATGAACAATTGTGATGAAATTTGATCATTGATTATTTGGTTTTTCATCTGTTCTTCCATGTTGTTCTATTAATTCTTGTTCTTACTGCATTAATGTGTGTCCTACGTTAATGTAAATCTAAAAAGTCCGGTTTCACTCGTGAGAGCAAGAAATTGGAAAGTTGAGAATTAATAGGATATGTTCTTTACTTGGTTTGGGAAAATTGAGTCTTGATTTGCTTTCAGGATAGAAATATACCTGAAAGTCATATTAGTCAATTTAGGAACTGGAATTGTATGGCTAGAACATGAATTGCATTTGATCACAGAAATGTAGACGGATGGTTCATGATTCTTAAGTGAGGTTAAATACGAGAGTTTTAATCTCTTGGCAAATGTTCTTGGCTAGCAACTGTAGGAAAAGATTAACCAAATTATGATGATAATTAATTTCCTTACATGTTCGTTCAACCTCAGCATGCTCTTATTCATAGTTCAGATTCAAAGTAGATAATTGTTCTTAGCTTTAGTATAAGAATTATAAAACAACTGTCAAACTTTTGGTTACACTGTTGTCTGCATTTTTAGAAGTAAAATATAGTACACTTGAGCAATTTGCACTTCATCCAAGTCTCTGAGGGATCGATACTTGGCTTACTAAAGCCACTTACTACTTGTTCGACCACGTGCACTTGTGTGTCGTTTTGTGTACCCGCAATCACGCCGAACAAGTTTTTGGCGCCGTTGCCGGGGACTTGGCAATTGGTGAATTTGTTTTAAGTGTTAATTTACTGTATTTTTATTTTCTTAGTGTTGACAACTTGGTCTTAGCCTATATTTTGCAGACTTAATTGCTGTTGAACACTGGCAAGAGACAAGGAGCTGGTGGAATCGGATATAGAGCCAGAAAGGATATTTCACAGTAAACGAAGAGAAGCTCTACAAAGAAAGCTGTACTTGTTCAGACAGACGATCATGGAGCAACAACAGAATCCACCGGTAGTACGGGCAGTGTTACTGCCCGAAGAAGCAGCAGCACGGCCGGTTCGCGAGGTGGCAATTCCACATGCCAATAATGTTACATCTAGTATCCGCAAACCTGAGCCGGGAGGGAGATTTGAACTTAAACAGAATATGGTGCATTTATTGCACACGAGTGGGCAGTTTACCGGTCTCCCTCATGAAGATCCACAGCAGCATCTCCAAAATTTTTTGGAGATAAGTGACACTTACATCCCCGCTGGAGTGTCATCAGACTATGTCCGGCTTACATTGTTCCCATTCTCATTATTGGGAGAAGCCAAGAGGTGGTTGAAAGCTGAGCCACCGAATTCTATTTCTACGTGGGATGATCTTGCACGGAAGTTCTTGATACAGTTTTTTCCCTCTGGTAAAACAACAAGACTTAGAAGTCAGATTCTAAGTTTCAAACAGAGAGAGGGAGAAAATTTATATCAGGCCTGGGAGAGATTTAAATCCATGTTGCGGTATTGTCCTCACCATCATCAGTCCAATGATGTGCTGGTGCACACATTTATTGAGGGTTTGGAACCCCACACCAAAATATTGCTAGACTCAGCAGCTGGAGGGCAAGCGCTGGAGAAAACTTATGAGGAGCTGTACACCTTGTTGAACCGTATTTCGCAGGGCAATCCAGAATGGAATGCTGATTCATCAAGAGGTGGGACAAGGAAAGCAACAGGAGTGCTAGAAGTGGATGGGTTTACAGCTATCGCTGCACAGATAGCTGCATTGCAAAATCAACTTAACACCCACTTCAGCAACATGACATTGAACCAGCCTCAAGCCCCAGTTAATGCAGTACAACAGATGTGGTGTGAAGTGTGTGGAAGCAGTGAACACTCAGCTGAGTGTTGTGGAGACAATCCAGACTCGGTAAACTTTGTGGGTAATGCACAAAGGAACCACCAGCAGTATGGTAGTAGCTACAACTCCAATTGGAGGAATCACCCTAATTTCTTATGGGGTAGCAACAACCATCAGGGCCAAAGTTCGGGTCAGGGTGTGCAAAGGAACCAAGGAGGGCAGCAGAATTATCAAGCTCAATTCAGAAACAACAATGCACCTCCTCCACCACCATCACCCAGCATTGAGGAGATGTTCAAGACCATGATAGCTAACCAAGCT